>JAAALK010000285.1:10457079-10611593 GCA_019279435.1 Zizania palustris
CCGAAGTATCTGCTGGTACAACCTCCACGTCATCGTCGTCCCACTGCATTAGGCATTGGTGCAAAGTAGAAGGAATACAAAAAGTTCACGTGGATCCAATCACACCCAAGTAGCACGCTGTAGTTACCTTGCACATCAATGACGAAGAATGCTATTGGTAACGTCTTATTGCCCACTATCATTTCCAGGGAGAGTACGTCTTTTGCTTCGGAGCTCTCGCCATTGAAGCCATTGAGCATTAGGTTGGTTTTATTCAAGTCTTCCTCGCCCCTGCCCAGCTTATTCAAAAGAGAGTATGACTTGATAGTGGTACCACCATCGATAAGCATCTTGGAGATCTGCTTCCCTTCAATGTTCCCCTTGACGTAGAGAGGCTTCAGGTGACAAGCTGTATCCTTGGGCTTCTCTAAAATAGCATCTCGTGGGACGAGGTTCAACTGAGCGACCTTGGCCTCATCTCGTGGTAGAGCGGACTCGGTGGGAAGCATGATGATGTTGATGTCCATTGCCTGAGGTGCGGGCCCCTCGGTTATGGGCGTGTAGTCGTCGTCGAGCATGTCGTTGTCGTCGCTCGAAATGGGAGCCGGGTTGTTCGTCTCAACCGGCTTGGGCTTCCATATTTGTTTCATGATTGGCCGAGGGTGGATTCACCTGGAATATGTCGTCCCGCTCATCTTCGGCCTTCTTCTCGCGCATCTCCTGTGACCGCAAGCGTTGCAGGTGCCTCTTTTGTGATTTGAACATACTAGGAGGTGCCCAATATGGTTGTGGCTTGGTACCAGGGGCCACTAATTTGTCCTTGTGATTTCTGGCCAAATGGGTATCACCCGGGTCGGCCTCGTATTTTCTATGCTCAGTAGGGACCTCTCTATGGACCCTATCGGTTGGACCAGCCTCGTCAGGCCGATCGGACCGAGCTCCGGCAATGGCCTCGGCCGGACTGGGGTGCTTACCTCCATCGGGCTTCGGCGAGGGGGCCTTCAGGATTGAGACTTCCTAAGACCCTGTGGCGCCCCGATTTAACGAAATCGGAACATTATTGAATTTCCATAGAAAAACAATAATACAAGAGGTTCATCATGCGACAATCGTACATACGACAGTATTCATGGTACGTAGACCATAATTATTACATCAGAGTTGAAATAAAAATAATAATAAAAGTAAATAGCATGACGAACGCCTTCTTCAGGATCTTTGCTTGACTGGGTCGCTACTTCCGTACCATCTTCATAGTAGGCATCCTCTGTGGTGTTCAACGGGTATGAGTACAAAAAGTACTCAACAAGCCACCGCAAATGCAAGTAATAATGCAAGGTAATAACAATGGAAGGATCATGGCTCAAAGTGCGGAAAAGTACATTTTCAGTTATTGCATTTAGTGTAATCAAATTTTATCATGCGGAAATATAAACATGAACATCAATAACATCATCTAACTCGAGGAGTACGTTTTACGTTCTCGCACAACAGTCCTTACATGTCAAACCATCATGCACAAACATATTCAAAGTAATCTAACTGTGGGATGTCACGCAACCCGCCCTTGACCGTGGGCTCGGATTTTCGAAAAGATTTATGACTCTGATCAGAGATGTACTACTGTACCCACAAGGCACGCACTCATCCCAAACGAGATGACCCATACCACGGGAACTCGTGCCAAAACCTTGGCATGAAATGCTCCAAGCGATAACCACCCGCTCTAGGTTTCGCCGGCGCCTCGGGCCGCATCCCGGCTAACGTCGCACCCCTTTTTGCGCCACGTCGGTACAAGCCACCCGCAGGTGCTGCTTGACCCGTCTCCAAATGGTGGCCTCGGTTTGGAACACTCCATACCTTAGTTAGGACTTACCCATTAGACTTGTGGTTAGTACGAAAGTGTATTGCAACGGATCCCTCAGACCTGTCCTTATAGTGCCCCGAGTGCTACCGACCAATGCCCTAGCTTGCACCCGGAACCCACCATGCATACACTCACAACCATAACTCATCACCGACAGAATTCCAAGGATAAGAAACAAATGGGGATCATATAGTAGAACCATGTTGCTACGACTCATTTTTATCCTATAGCGATCGTGTCATTACATTGGACACTAGCTAATAACATTAATCATACAGTGACAAGGAGATTAGGCGAGATAGCATGGCTTGGGTTGCACATCAAGGTCGGGGATCCTAAATAAATATAGTGTAAGGGTTCCATTTGACTAATGCATGTATACCCTATGTGTTTTAGCAATAGTTTAATAAAACATAGGTTCAATATGCTCAAAAATGTGGTTTGGTGACTTGCCTTGTTCAGCGAAGGGAGAGGGAGGAACTTCCGGGAAATATTCCGGCTCCTCGACGGCGTCGTAGTCTTTCCAATATAAATAAAGTAAAATAAAATAAACACGACATTCGATTTAAACAATATGAAATCACACAACAAGCACATAGGTTTAAACTGGTTTAATTTAAAGGAAATCAAGTTGTTAAGTTTCTGAAATTTATTTCATAAATAATTTAAAAGGAATTATAGTAAAGTGTTGTCCTTTGGAAAAGGGTTTTAAAAGGGAGTAACCTCATTTTAAACATTCTAATCAATTTAAAATGAAAGGTTCATGGGCAATGAAGTGATTTTCAGTATATGAACAGAAAGAAAATAAATATAAACTTTAATGAAATTTTAAATAATTGAATTTTCCTTTTTACCCTAAGGGTATTTTAATACCTATTTAAATAATCATAAAAGTCTAAAGTAACATACTGTTTTTATTGAACAAAAGTGTAGAGAATAAAATTATAAAATTTCTGGAATTGAAATGACAATTGTTGGAGTTCAAATGCGCCAGATATGAATTTTACAAGTTTTAAACACTTTTTGGAATTTATTTTAAATTTAATTCCCCTCGGGTCCATGGTGAGCCAGGCCCACGGTGAACCCGCGCACTGTGCGCGTGGTCCGGCCCAATCTGGACCGTTGGATCAAAATCCAACGCGTGAGGGTGAGGCGGGGGCGTTAAGTTAACGTGGACGGCTGAGATTAAAAGGGCGAACCGGTACGCGATGGATGGCCCAGATTCATCGCGGGTTTTAAATACTAACGGACGCACGAGATCACACCGTACCGCTTCGCTTCGATCTGACGCGCTAGATTAAACCGAGGGATGGATTTAATCTCGGCCGTCGGATCGCGATCGCGCGGTTGGGGACGAATCCAACACGGCACGGGTACTCGGCCTGTGCCGGTCATCTTCTCCGGCGACGGCGGGGGTCCAGCGGCCACGGCGGGCGATGACGGTCAGTTCTAAGGGCTAAAACGGAATCAGTACAACGCGGGGGTCAAGAGGGTACCGTCAGAGGGGCTTGGGGTTGACGGAGCGTGGACGGCGATGAGAGAGGGCGGCGAGGGCATTCGGGTCCTCGTCGGCGGTGGCGTTCCAACGGGGTTCGTCGGCGATGGAGGGGTGGCCGGGGTTGGTGAGGTCCTTGCGGTCGCAGTGGTGCGGTCGGCGAGGACGGAGGGGGACTCTGGCGACGGCGAGCGACGGCTGGAGGACGGGCGGGCGGTGGTGCGCTAAAACTCGAAGTGAGGGCGTTCTGTGCGTTCTTGCAGTGTGTGAGCGTGGGGGGTCGAATGAGGGGTACCAGGGGTTTAAATAAGGTCACCGGCGGGGGCAGAGGGGGCGCAATCGGGGGAGACCGGAGTAAACACGGTTTTAATCGCCGACGAGCTCAGGTTGCATGCGGATTCATTGAATCGGGACGCAATCCGGCTCGGTTTAATGGGGGGAAACGGTCACCGGAGCGCGGGGGTTTGATTGCCAGGCTCAATTCGAGGGGAGGGGGTCGGGGGTAGGGGAACCGAGGTGAGTTATGGCATCGGCCGGCGAGGGGGGTGATTTGGGGACAGATCTCGTGGGGACGAAGGACCTGACAGGCGGGGGCCACATGCCAGCGGGCGCGAGAGGGGGCGGTCGGCGCCGACAGGTGGGGCCGGGTACGCGTGCAGAGAGGGGTTCACTGACGGGTGGGCTCCACCAGTCAGATGGCGCGCGCGGGGAGGAGTGGGCTGGGCCGTCCGAGAGAGAGAAGAAGGGGAGGGAGCCCGTTACTGTTTGAAATGTTTTCTGTTTAAAAATAATTGCAGAAATTGGTTTAAAATAATAAGGCTAATTCCAAGGTTGATAAAAATTTGTAAAAATTCTCAAAAATATATCTTGGCCTTGGGAGTTTATACAAAAAATTTCAGCTCTTAGTTTGGTCATGAACTCTATGTTGTAGTTCAAAATGGGAGAGGAGGGTATTAAAGGTATTTCCAGAATAATAAATTCCAGGAAATTGAATTAAATAATATTTTTATTACTTTGAAAATTTGGGGTGTTACAAACCTATCCCACTTACAAAGAATCTCGTCCTCGAGATTGGAACGTTACTCGAATAACTCGGGGTATTGGGCTTTCAGTTCGTCTTCCTTTTCCCATGTAGCTTCTTCGGCGGGGTGGTTGTCCCACTGAACCTTGCAGATGCGAATTACATGACTCCTGGTTACCCTTTCTTTGGTTTCCAAGATCTTGATGGGTTTCTCGATGTAGGTCAAGTCTTCTTGGACGTTGAGCTGTTGAAGATCGGCTTGCTCGGTGGGCACACGGAGACATTTCTTCAATTGTGAGACGTGGAACACATCGTGAACTCCTGCCAATGATGGAGGCAGTTCAAGTTGATATGCCACTTCTCCTTGCCATCGGAGGATTTGGAAAGGTCCGACGTAGCGGGGTGCTAGCTTGCCTTTCATGTTGAACCTTTGAGTGCCGTGGAGGGGAGTGACTCGGAGATAGACATAATCACCCTCTTCAAAGGTTAGGTCTCTTCGACGGTTATCGGCGTAGCTCTTCTGTCGGGACTGGGCTATCTTTAACCTATCCGTTATGACCTTGACCTTCTCTTTAGCTTCTCTTAATATATCTATCCCAAACAGTTGTGATTCTCCGGTTTGATCCCAGAGCAACGGCGTTCTGCACTTACGTCCGTAGAGTGCTTTGAACAGGGACATTTGCAGGCTGGCTTGATAGTTGTTGTTGTAGGAGAACTCCGCATACGGCAAGTTCTTGTCCCACATTCCGCCAAAGTCTAGAGCGCAAGCTCTAAGCATATCTTCCAATATCTGGTTGACCCTTTCAGTTTGACCGCCGGTCTTTGGATGATAGGCGGTGCTAAAGTTCAGTCGTGTGCCGAGTTCCTTTTGAAGGTTCTTCCAAAACTTGGAGGTAAACTGACTCCCACGGTCAGATACGATCTTCTTAGGAACTCCGTGAAGGCACACGATCCGGGTCATATACAACTCAGCCAACTTGGCGACGGTGTAAGTTGTCTTGATCGGGATGAAGTGAGCTACCTTGGTGAGTCGGTCGACGATTACCCAGATAGAATCATGACCAGCTTGGGTCCTGGGCAGTCCCGTGATGAAGTCCATTCCTATCTCTTCCCACTTCCATTCAGGGACTTTGAGAGGCTGCAATAGTCTAGCAGGCCTTTGATGCTTTGCCTTGACTCACCGGCATGTGTCGCACTTGGCCACATACTCAGTTATTTCTCTCTTCATGCTGACCCACCAATATTTTTCTTTCAGGTCTTGATACATCTTGGTACTCCCGGGATGTATGGAGTATAGAGTATCGTGGGCTTCTTGAAGGATGAGGGTTTTCAACTCAGGCTTGTCAGGTACGCATATCCAGTTTCCAAACCAGATGGTACCATGCTCGTCCTCAGAAAATCTAGGGGCTTTACCCTTTCTCATGTTCTGCTGGATCTCCAAGATGTCCGGGTCTTCCTTCTGTTTTTCTCGGATCTGGTCTATTAAGACAGGCCTAGACTCCAAGGCAGCGAGGTACGCTCGGGTGGTGATCCCTAAATTCAGCCTTTCCATCTCCTTGTAAAGTAAAGGAGCCTGGTCCTGAATCATGATGGCGTTGCAGTACCCTTTTCGACTAAGGGCATCTGCCACCACGTTTGCCTTGCCCGGATGATAATGGATTCCCAAGTCATAATCCTTGATCAGTTCCAACCATCTCCTTTGCCTGAGGTTCAGGTCCGGTTGGGTGAATATGTACTTGAGGCTCTTGTGGTCGGTGAAGACCTCACACCTGTTTCCCACAAGGTAGTGTCTCCATATCTTCAAGGCATGAACCACGGCTGCTAATTCCAGGTCGTGGGTTGGGTAGTTCAGCTCATGCGGTCTCAGCTGTCGGGAGGCGTAGGATATCACATTCCCTTCTTGCATTAAGACACATCCCAATCCTTGACGAGAGGCATCATAGTAGACGTGGAAGTCTTTTCGGATGTCTGGCAGAATCAGAATAGGGGCTGACACGAGCTTCTTCTTGAGGGTCTGGAAGCTTTCTTCACAGTCTGGGGTCCATTCAAATTTTACTTCCTTCTGTAGAAGTCTGGTCATAGGCTTGACGATCTTTGAAAAATTCTCGATGAACCGGTCATAGGCCGGGTACGCGTGCGGAGAGGGGTTCGCTGACAGGTAGGCTCCACCAGTCAGATGGCGCGCGCGGGGAGGAGTGGGCTGGGCCGGCCGGGAGAGAGAGAAGAAGGGGAGGGAGCCCGTTACTGTTTGAAATGTTTTCTGTTTAAAAATAATTGCAGAAATTGGTTTAAAATAATAAGGCTACTTCCAAGGTTGATAAAATTTGTAAAAATTCTCAAAATATATCTTGGCCTTGGGAGTTTATACAAAAATTTTCAGCTCCTAGTTTGGTCATTAACTCTATGTTGTAGTTCAAAATGGGAGAGGAGGGTATTAAAGGTATTTCCAGAATAATAAATTCCAGGAAATTGAATTAAATAATATTTTTATTACTTTGAAAATTTGGGGTGTTACAGACCCTACTCTGACTGTGATGGCTTTAGACTCCCTCTCCCTCGCCTCTTCACACACGTCTTCCTTGGCTTCGTCCTACGCAAGTACATTCGGAGGTACCACAGATAGCCTATGGAAGATGTTCCCCTTCGCCATGTTAACTTTTCCCTACCAATCATAACACTCCGAAGAAAAACAGGGGGCAACATTACACTGCAAAGGGTACTCCGGCGGTGGGGTGTAGTTTGGAGCCCACAGGACCCTTGCCAAGTAGTATGACGGAGGAATTGGAGGCTCTAGCGGCTTCGCCCATTGCGAGCTGAACCCATTGACCGGAGGGGGGTTCGGCCACATCGAAGGTATTTCAGACCATATCAGCGAAGGGTCCTACCAAGCCGGAGGTATGTTCGGCCATTGTGGGCCGAAGTCTCCCACCGGCGGTTCACCCATAGCGAAGGTGGGTTCGGCCAGTGGGGTCCGAACTCGCCTGGAGGGTTCGACCATTGGGGTCTGAACTTGTTATGCGGAGGGTTCGACCATTGGGGTCCGAACCCTCTTGCAATGGGTTTGACCACTAGGGTCCGAATTCACCCTTCGGGGGGTTCGACTGTTGGGGTCCGAACTCACCCTTCGCAGGGTCTAGCTGTCTTGGCCCCTTCGGCTGTCTTGGCCCCTTCTGGTGTTTGCTCAACAGCATATTGGCCCCTTCTGGTGTTTGCTCAACATCATCTGGTATGTTACCGAAGGAGACGTGTTGACGTTCTTTTTCCACACTCCTACATCAAGGTTCTTTGGTATGAGTGTGCGTGATTCTCCAATAACGTCCGCTTTCCCTTTAGATGACTCAGCATGTTCTGGCCGAATCAACACCTTCTTCTTGTCGAGGTCGATAGTGTTCATGGGAAAGGGGTCTTTGTCTAGCTTCATCTTTGGACTAGAATCTATTTTCAATCGTACTTCTTCTATGGCCGATTGAACCTGCCAACGAAAAACATTGCAGTCATTAGTATAATGAGAATGCGAATCATGCCACTTATAGTAGGGGTGTTTCTTTAGTTCATTGACTATCGGGATGACTTGGCCCTTAGGCAACCTGAGAAGTTGGCTCTTCAAAAGGAAATCAAATATTTTATCGCATTTAGTCACATCAAAAGAGTATTTAACTTCACTAGGCCGACTCTTAGTGGGAGACGGTCGTAGCTCAGAACAAGTGACAGGCTTGTTCTTAGCGTTCCAAACCCATTCGGCCGCGTACATGTCAGCTGAATCTTCCTCTTCCTCCGATTCTTCCTCGTCGGAATGTTCCATGATGTGAACTTTAGCCCTAGGCTTGTTGAACGTTTTAATGAATTTTTTATCCTTGGCTCGGCCTTCTTGGACTAGTGCCTGATGTAGGACTTGACTGGTTTCTAAAAAGTTTTGGTTGTCTAGCCTCTCTTTAATCTCGGAACGCAACCCGTTGAAAGCTAGATCCACCAAATCCCTTTCTGAAATATTGAGACTAAAACATCGGTTTCTGGTATCTCTAAAGCGCTTGACGTACTCAGAGACACTCTCGCTAGATTTTGTTTGATCGATGTGAAGAGTGAAAGCCTAAGTTCTGTCTCGCCTGTATAAAAATAGTCACAGAACTTTTGTTCTAATTGGGCCCATGTTTGGACGGAGCTCGACAGGAGTGCTGAAAACCAAGTGAAAGCCGTGGCGGATAGTTAAAGAGAAAACTGTCTAAGTTTTAATGCATTCGACCCACTAGCTTCTCCACACTGTGCTAGCAACTGGCTGATATGCTCTAGTGTGGTCTTGTTACCCTCACCGTCGAATTTGGTGAATTCAGGGACTCTATAGCCATGAGGGTATGGTATGGTGTCGAAGTGATTGGGGTACGACTTTCGGTAAACCCTAGCCTGATCTCTAGGTGCGAAGATGGTGCACTCCCTAAACAGCGTGCAGATCCGCTCCTCAATGTCGTCCTAGCCTCCTGCGTGTGCGTGTCTCTCATGCGGGGGCACGACACGCGGCCGTATGTTGGCGTGTCAGCTGCGGGGGTCTTCCTCACATGCTGGCTTGGGATATATGACTTGCTCAGGCCTATGCTTTTGCGTGGGAGCATGCAGCGCAGGCAGCGCGGGAAAAGATGGCGCGGGCGTAGGTGGAGGCAGCGCACAATAAGCAGGGTTAGCATGGCCGTAAGTGTAGTGGCTGGTCTCGGCCATAGATGTCAAGACCGGAGACATGATAGTTTTGCCAGTACTACCGTCAGTTTTGTTGTAAATGCGATTTATCGGGGGTACGCTAGCAATTGGAGTTGGAGGTACGTCCTCGATAAAGCCGAACCTTCTATATGTTGCCTCTACCTGAGAGCTAACTGTCGAATCTAGACGGTTGGCTAGCGAAGCGCTTACAGCTTGATCTACCGATGCGGCTATCTTCTGCTCAATCTCTAAAGAAGATAAAGAAGGCGATACTGGTGTTACCTGGGTCTGTGCGAGGTCGGGGATGTTGATGTCACGCTTGATGAAGCCCGCACGTGTCTTGATGTAGCTCCCAAGCATGAGATCTTGTAGCTCTTTCATCTTTGCCTCGATCTCCGCCCGACCTTCTTCTGGGATGTCTGCAAGGGTAGGCGTCATGATGTTGCGTTTGTCGATTTCTGTGCACCCCATGGGATCCATCGGCGATGTAGATGTAGTAGTCGTCGTAGAAATACTTGTTGCCGATGTAGATGTGCTTGTCATGTTGGCGTAGCCTTACCTAGCGGAGTCGCCAAAAAGTGTGTTGAAACGAAAATGTGCTCTCGCACTTGGGTCAGTTCGACGATCAAAAAGCGCGAGGATACTTAGGGATAAGCCTAAGCGTAACACAGCACTGACGTCACGTTCCGACTACCCTCAATAGTGGCAAGGGGGTGGAGTCGCTAGGTAATCAGATCACAAGCAAATAATCCAATTAGCCGAAATATATAGATAAAAATAATCCAATTGGCCGAACGGAGCCTGACTGGATACAGAGTATACCATGCGAAGGGTCACCGAAGGTGGCCTTCGGCGTCTGGTGCGAAGGGTTCGCCGAAGATAGCCTTCGGCGTTCGAACTAATCTGGCCGAAGACAGGTTATGAACAGATCGTGATGCGTGATCGCCTCCGAACGACAGGGTTCGGTGCGAAGCCCTCTGACATGACAAAATCCGACGCAGAGCGTTGGTGCAACATAATCTGACACAGAGCATTCTGTCGTGACGCAGTCCTATGCAGAGCATTCTAACGCGACGAAGTCTGGTGCGGAGTGTTCTGGCGTGACCCCGACGCGAAGCAACCCCGATGCGAAGCGGCTCCGGTGCGCAGGACTTAACTAGTACCGACAACAGCGTGACGAATCGAGCACGGACGGACGAAGCAGGGACTCGCCGAAGGGTGCTCTGGCAGCCTCTGAAACTAGCTAGTAGTTCAAAATTGGCCTATTTAGATTTAAATCCTAGAAAAATATTAAATTAACTAAAAATAGCAAACTGATAGTAAAATTGTCCGTTTTTTCTTGATATAAGATACACTAAGTCTTCATATTAGAAAAAGTTTTAAATTCAAACAAATATTTAACTATCAATTTTTTTTCAAACCTAAGCCATTCTTTCAATAAACTCAAAACCTTCTCCACTCCGGTTTCTAAACATCATACATGAAATTTTTCTTGACACATTTTAAAATTTTGATCATAGTATATATGTATGATATCATAACACCATATCAAGTTTCATGTTTTTTCACTTTGTTTGAATATTTTAAAATTAAAACACCAAGAATGTGCATGTTTTCGATTGAGTGACGTCATTGAGATATATTAAAATTTATTTAACTTTACTATAAGGCCTAAATTAACACTTAAAATCCTAGAAGCACTATTAATGAATTAAAATGAGCAAATTGATCTAGCAAAATATGAATATTTAACATAGATTAATATATATATATTGTATTTTAATTGTACAAAAAAAATCAAGTTCAAACGAAGCTTATAATTTCACATGGACTAAAAACATGATTTCACATGAAATCATGCATGTAGTCCCAACTTTGCCTAGTGTCCGTTAGTGGCATACGGCAAACCCTACTTTTTCTCCTCCCCGTCATCATGCCATCAACACCTACGACACTGCGATTTTTTTTCAAATAGTTTGCCGAGTGTGTTAGGATGGGGCACTCGGCAAACACTCGTATTCGCTGAGTTTTACATGTTTGTCGAGTGTTTTGTTAACAACACTCGACAAATCTGATTTGTCGAGTATCCAAAGGAATGTATTCGGCAAACTCTCATGCACTCTACAAACGCTATTATTCACCGAGTGTTACACGTTTGCCGAGTGTTTTGTTAAAGTAAATCTGATTTGCCGAGTGCCCGAGGAAATCTACTCGGTAAACCTACCTTGACATTCGACAAACACTCTATTTTTCATAGTAACTTATAGATATAAGTTATATATTTATCTGTCTATAAATTATTTAATACTTGTGGTTTGATACGTGCAATCTTGTCTCACGTGTGAGAGGAGACGACGCTCGGAACACTTGCGAGAGGAGACTACGCTCCGAACAACGTGCGGCCAGCCGTTGACTTCACACGGAAACACAAGCGCTCGCCCGTCGCTTCATTACGGGATTACTTCATTCTCTCTCCTCGTCTACCACAACAAACTGGATGTTTTTGTAAAGTGCCCAGCATATGCACGACACCCAACACGGCGTTGCACATGGCCTAATATGTCTTTTGAATGGTTTTGGTATGGACGGAGAGAATATTATAAACAGTACTTCTTTCGGTATATTAATAATAGTCGTTTCGGTATTTAAATGAGAGTGTATAAATATTATTGTCTTATGGTGGCATCATTAATAGGGCTAGATAACGAGCCAGCTCGGCTCGTTTAGCTCGGCTCGTTATATCTCGTTATGTTAACGAGCTAGTTTGGCTCGGCTCATTAATATAACAAGCAGAAAACCCAGCTCGGTTCGGTTCGGTCCAGCTCACGAGCTAGCTCGTTTAGCTCGCGAGCCAATTATTTAAAAGATGATTAAATAATAATATTCAAATAATCACATATCAAACATCAAAATATAAAATAAATAGAATATATAAGGTTTCATAGTTCCATCCTTATTTCTATGATTTCATCAAATTCATCACACATGTTATTTGTTTCATACTTTTATATGATAAATTCTATATACTTTTATATGATAAATTATATAGACCATAATAATAAATTTATAATAGCAAGTAATAGCTAGATACTAACAAATAAATGATAAAATAATGAGTCATATATTCTAAGATAGTATTTTATTATTGTTTAGTAGGTTGGCTTGATTATTTGTGCTAAGCTCGTTAAGCTCGCGAGCAGTTCGCGAGCCAGTTCAAACTCGCTCGTTATACTAATGAGCTAAAACACCAACTCGACTCGTTAGGAAAATAGAACGAGACGAGCCGAGCCGGTCTGGTCACAAACCAAGTGAGTTAACGAACTACAAGTTTTTAGTCTAGCCCTAATCACTAGAGACCAATTAAGACAACAAAGAAGATTGGATAAGAAGGGCAATAAACCACATTTAATATCGTTTTGCATCGTATTTAATATTATTTTGGTATGTATGTAATTCTGTCAAAAATGATTAATATTTATACGCCGAGGGAATAACATTGTCCCGTTGAATATTAAGTAGAGTAGAAAACAAATTGCTCGGAGTACCACACGATTATTAATACGACACGTGTTCCTCGGCTCGCCGATCGATTCGGTGTTGCCCCTCGCCCCTCTGTGCTCTGCAAGAGCCAAAGGACTGCCCTAGGCAGGTAATCAAGAGCCAACCAAACCTTACAATTAAAGTTTTATAAACTAAGATGCGTCATACGATATGTCCGACCCCTAGATTTCCGATACCATTAACAAACAAAATCCATAGATATATTCTGCCTTAAGCCTACCACGTCAGCTTGTTAATTCGAGATCGATCAAATTTCGACGACACGTATATACATTTTCCAAAAGCAAACAGCTATATAATGAAAAACGCATTAGTGAAATATTTCTCTTACAGATGGACCTAACATCATCTAGGAGTATTTCAAATCAAAACCTACAATATTAAAAAGCAAATCAAAACTGATAAAAATCTTATATGATTCACGTCCGGTAAGGGCTAAGCCGTAATGCTCGGTGTTGGCCGGGCGGGGCCGCGCGCGCGCATGCATCACGCTGGAAAAAGCAGGGCACGTACGTACGAGTGGGGCCTGGCCCAGGGGAGACGAACGCTCGCGGCTCGCCGGTCGCTGCCTCCCACCCAAGGCGTGGAGCTTATTATAATATTCCCCCACCGCCACCATCTCTGCCACTTGCGAGTTGCGCCGTTGGGAGCCAGATGCATTGCATCCGCCGCCGCCTCCTGTCTCCAAACCTCGCCCCTCTACTTTCTTTCTTCGGGTTGCTTTGCTGCTGTCTAGATCAACCTTGTTAATTTTCCGATTATTCCAATGGTCATTATGGGGTCTAGCTTTCGAACAAAATGTTTACGTACGGGTTGATAGTAGTGTACTCTAATAAAGTAATATAAATATATTGTATATAAATGTGATTAAATATGATATATTTAAATATAATTATATTGATATATCAACTATAGTATATAACTTGAATACAATTTTAGTATAACTAATATGTAACATATATCTCAAAAAAATAAAAATACAATTTTGACAGTTATAGAAGGTATGATCACAAGACCGGTGGGAGGATGATATTGTCCTAGACTCCTAGTATCGAAATCAAAACGATATCACTTAATATTCTTTAGTTTAAGTGACGAAATGATATATATTACATATTCCGAGATTCATACCAAAACGAAATTGACAAACTTAGTCTAGATGGACGTACCTTCGGTTCTCAGATTTGTATTGTATCTGGATTTTGCATGTTAAATTAAAAAGGTTTAAACTTTTGTTTTTAATTTAAAATAAAAATAAATGTATCAACTTAATATCATTAATTCATCGGCAGCTTGGAATACAAGATTTCTTAAAGCTATATTTGACCATCAGTAAGAAATATTAGGTCTAAAATTGCGTTAAACGAGACATAAATAGAAGTGTATGTGTAGTTATTTCTAGGTCTCTCATTCTTAAATAGGAGTATATTTTTGTTTTTTTAGGTTAATAATAATATGATATTAAATAGGTATAGTTATATCTGGTATAAAATATGTTAACATAGTTAATTCTCTTTAGTATAAGTTTGGTCAAACTTGTAATACCTTCACTTAGGATAAAACTATAAATATAGTTTCTATGTTACACAAAAACTTCAAAATAATAATTTTTCTTTATTTATTTACGAATAAAGATAGGTAAAGAGATAGAAACAAAGTTTCCTAGATAAAATTAAAAGACTAAAATAAAATATTTTTACCATAGAGTAAGTAATTACTTGGAGACTGAGGAGGTAGTACAATACGTATTCTATTTCCTATTATAAATCTATTTGACTTTTTTATTTAGATTTTTAGAATTTTTATAAAGTTTAAATAAAAATATATTAAACTATATAATATCAAATATATATAATTTTAATATATATGATCATAAATTTAATGAAATATATTTTAGTTTTTGGTATATTTTTATAACACTTGTCAAAATTTAATAAGTTTAACTTAAAATTGCTAAAATAAGTATATGACACTGAGGCCTGAGCCCTGAGTGAGTAAGTAGCTAGCCAGCAATCCCACAGGCCCACACCTCGTACCTCGTCCCTCACATGCATCTCCTCGACTCCTCTCTTCTCCTTCGCTGTCCTCTTACTCCTCTAGTCCTCTCGTCTCTTCCTCCCGTTTCTTTCTCCCACTGCATGCGTGCGTCTCTCAGCTGCTAGTTAGCTTAGTCTGCTCCGCCACCGGCCAGTTCGTCGTCAAGCCGTTCTTTCTGGTACAGATAGCTGATCGATTGACCTTGCAGTGACGACGACGATGCCAAGCTAGCCCGCGGGAAAACCGATGCTGGCTTGGCTAGCTGGATGCCAATATCCGTCTCATACTCTCATGCATGAGCAGGTATGCTTCTCTGTACGAGCTTAGCATAATTTTCCAGTGATTATTATTCATCGCAGCATGTGTCTGCATGTGACCGTCTGCGTATTTGTCGATCGACCGTTGTCTGCTTAACTGCTTCATCAATCTTTATTGGCAAACCAAGCAGGAGTAGATCTGATCTGAATATCTCTGATTCTTCGATCAGCAAGCTGAGAGCCTGAGAGAGTTATGAAAGCTTCGGCTCTAAGCGCTACGCCTCTACCAGTGCAATACTACTGTCTTAAGTGAGACGCATCGATCGATCGTTTGGATGCGCTGCACCTCATGTCAAGAAATAGCGATGAGGCCCTGCAAGAGGAAATCCAAGAGCTGATCAGTAACGAAAGGCCCGAGAGCGAGAAGTCAGAATCCGGTGTTACAGCCAGCATCAGCAGCAGCGACATGGAGGACGGAAGAAGAGGCGGCGGCGGCGGGCGCACGGCGCCGCCGCCATCCTCCGGTCAGAGAAAAGCCCTCTGTGGCGTCAGGGAGGCCGAGTTGGAGGCGGCTGCCGCCGGCGGCGGCGTCTGCGTCAAGTACTTCTCGGTGGAGTCGTTCCTCCTGCTGGTGTGCGTCACGGCGTCGCTGGTGATCCTTCCTCTCGTCCTGCCGCCGCTGCCGCCGCCGCCGTCGATGCTGATGCTGGTGCCGGTGGTGATGCTGGTTCTGCTGATGGCGCTGGCGCTCATGCCGTCGTCGGCCGGCGAGCGCAACGCGACGACGGGCCAGACGACCTAGCTACTTGTAGATAACCGCATCGTTTTCTAATTCTTTTTCTTGGATTTTGAGGTACAATGCCCTTAACTAATTAACTCCCGTCTTAATTTTAATTTCTTAATAATGCAAATCAATCATTGACTTGACGCGTACATATATATCCGCCTAAATCGTCGTTGTATTTGTTCGGTTAATTCGAGTCTTCCACAAAAGGCACTTTTTAATTTGCATCTTTGTTATTAAAAGTTCTAGGTTAATTTTCATTGGGTAAAAAATCATAGGAAATATATAGTTAATTTATCTTTATGAAATTTGTGTGATGCAGACGAGCCCTTAGAACACGAGAATATATGTCTTAAAACTACTAGAAGTAGATGCAGAAGCAGTGCAGATGCAGACGCAGATACCCTTGATTTGCAGCGTTAATAAGCATGTACTAGCTCCATATTTGTTAATATAAGTCCTAGCATTTTTTAATTCATAAATGAATCTAGACATATTTGTGTTAGATTCGTTGATCCGTAAATGAATTAAAAAAATATCAAAATAACTTATTAAGAAATAGATGGAGTACATGTTTACATGCGACAAATGAGAAACACACGGTGAAAGTTGTTAATTAATGTGATTATGTGCAATCCAACTCTAGATGATGCTATATGACCCACGTGACAGTGATAAAGTTACTTTGTACTTGACTATAGATGAATTTCTCAGTGTATATTTTATCACTCCATATCTGACTTTATATAAATAGTGGTAGTAATATAAATAGTGAGAGGATAAATTAATATTATCTCCATATTATCATTTTTAAACATGCATACATCGACAGAGCTTTTTGGTTCAGGTCTGCTCTCAAGTCTGAAGCCTGAATTCTGTATAGTAGAGTTTTAGATTTTGAAATTCAGATTGGAATCATGTGTGATATGGATCCATGTGCGATTTGGGGTAGGTTAAAATTATTTGGTTGAACTAACACTACGGGAGTGCGCTTGTTTGCCGAGTGCCTAGGGCACTCGGCGAATCCTTTTTTGCACTCGGTAAAGGCTTCGCCGAGTGCCACACTCGGCGAACCCCACTCGGCACAAGCCTTATCGGCGACGTGGGGATTCGCCAATTGCTTTTTATCGGACACTCAGCGAATTCTTTGCCGAGTACAATATAGACTTCGCCGAGTGCCATGTGTAGCACTCGGCAAAGGTTGCCTGTTGACGGTCGGGGTGGCCGGTAACGGCCTTCGCCGAGTGCCACGTGGGCACTCGGCAAACCCCCTTTGCCGAGTGCCACAGGCTTTGCCGAGTGCCCCACGTGGCACTCGGCGAAGGCGGTCGGTGCTCGGGTGATAGGGCTTTGCCGAGTGCCGCGTGGAGGCACTCGACAAAGCCTCCACAGAATGCACAACAAAAATTTGGACGGGATATTTTTTGGCATGTTTGCCGAGTGCCACCTACGGGGCACTCGGCAAAGAGTTGGAATTGCTGAGTGCCACGATGTTTGCCGAGTGTATGACATCGGGCACTCGGCAAAATAGTGTTTGCCGAGTACCTGATGAAATGCACTCGGCAAACATCGTGGCACTCGGCAAACACCTATTTTCCGGTAGTGTAAGCTGCTCCAAAAATCTTAGAATACTAATATAACACAAAATTGATATTTCTACGTATGAAATAAAGTCCATCGTATATATCAATAGATCGATCTCATATACTGAGAACTTAAGTATGTACCAAATTAAAATCAATCATAAATCTCATATACTGAGAATCTCTCGCACCCAAATGTAGAATCAATCAGAGTCACAGAAAAAGCAATACAACCGAAGAAAAAAATCATATCCATCACCGAACGAACCTATCACCACAACAACAAACAAACCAAAATTGTAGAAATCACCCACTCGAAAGATGCATCTTGAGAACATACGGACTGACAAATCGATTAATCATCACTGCTTGTAAGAACATGCGAGTCAAAATAAAATCAATCAGCCTCCCTCCCATGCCTTGCTACCCACCCATGCGTCGTCCAAAGCCGTGTGCCTCTGTTAGAGTTAATCTTGATGTTTAATATTAGTTTCTTAATTAAATGTGTATTAGGAGTTGATAGTTTGCATGTAGGCTAGCACTTGGTCAATTGCATGCATGGTAATGGCAGGCGGTTGCAAGTAGTGGCTGCATTTATGTGTGTGTTAGTGGGAGGTGTCGCTGTGTGTGGCTATAAAGCCTATTTAATAAATTGTTAAGGAGTGTGTTGAAAACACGGTTTTTCCTATTATTATTCTGATTTTTTGGAATGTGGCTAAATTTGCGGGATATGGTTATATGGTAACCGATTTGATTGAGATCGTGATCGCAACACGAGATCTGGTTGCTCCCATATAATCGACGAGATATATAATAGAACCAAGTTAGTGTTTTGCTTGTCTCCTCTCTCTATGGTGTGGCCACCATAGTCTACTCCATTCCATATGCCGGCGTGCACTAGAAACGGGACACTACTACAAAAATAATCTACAGTGGCGTTGGGCATTTTCACTGTAGTGGCGGGCCATTACAGGGGCTGGTGCCGACGCAAGCACCAGCGCCCGCCACTACTATTGGTACACTAGTGGCAGGACAGCACCGCCCGCCACTAGTGTACCAATAGTAGTGGCGAGCGCTGGTGCTGGCCGTCACTACTATGCTGTCCGCCACTAATGTGATGATGACATCAGAGGTGACCGCCACTACTATTACGTCTATAAATGTGCACCTTCTTTCTCCCCGAGCCCGAGGCTACCGGAGTTCACATTTTGGTCCGTACAATGGCGACAAAAATCTAGAAAAAGAGGGGGTCTTTGTTTTCGTTTCTTTTGAAGGATTTCGTTCTAGTCGGTAAATCCATACCGAATATCCCATTTATTTTATATTTAATCATGTATATAATGAGTTATTAGCATTTTACTAATTTAGGGTTTGTGAATAGAAATTTTCAAATATTCTTCCATTTATAGTGTTTCTTTCTCCCAAATGAACAAATATGACCCTCCTCACAATTATTCATCACTTGTATACATTTTTACGTCGTTTTAATCTCTTTTTTAATTTGATTTATGATTATAGATCTAGAGTTATGTTGTTTAGAGAGAGAAACCAATGTAGTTAATTTATTTAATAATTTTTTTCTACTTAATACATAGTTTGAATTAAAGCATTTTTAATTAATGTTGTTATGAGAGATAAATCAATATATTTTCAATTTGTAAATTACTAAAATTAACAATAATGAATTTATTAATATTTTTTAAAATAATATGTTTTAGATGGAGCACAGGTCCTAAATGTACTCATCCAACGATGGAGATGTGGTGGCATATTTTAACAGAGTAACTGAATTTACTGAAGCTGCCGCACAATATGCTTCCCGTCAGAGTGAAGCGGCAATATATTGTCCTTGTAAAGTTTGTAAAATCGAAGCGATGTATCCGTGTTCAAATCGTGAAACCATACAATTTCACTTGTTGAAAAATGGTTTCGTGAAGAACTATTATATATGGACGAAAAATGGTGAGATGAGTGAAAACCCTCCTGATGATTCTAATATGCCGCAAGATGCTAATCAACATAGAAGAGGTTCCGATCATACTTTTGACATAACACATGATGTTGATCAACATGATGATGATGACACCTTTGATGTGGAGGAACTGATGCAAAATGTTGCGCCTGAGGTGCTGTTGCAGAGAACTACAATGAAAGGCTACGATAACTTTGAAGCACTTGACAAAGCATCGAAAAACCTTCTTTACGAGGAACGCCATGGTTGCGATAAGCAGTATACTGTGTTGTACATAACTCTTGAGCTTATTAAACTGAAGGCCAACAATGGATGGTCCGACACTAGTTTTTCAGATCTTTTGCAGCTCCTAAAAAAGGTTTTGCCGAAACCTAATGGTCTGCCATCTGATATGTACCAAGAAAAGAAGGTGATTTGTCCGTTGACTTTGGGCGTTCAGAAGTGTTGGACCGGAAACGGCGACCAGAGGGGGGGGTGAATGGGAGCTTTTAAAATTTCAGACTAAAATAGCCTTCTGTTTTAATTCTGTCTTTTGCGGAACAGGCTTCGAACACACCCTTCGAAGTTCTGGTTTGGAGGTATTTCACAGCTTCGAACACAGGCTTCGCAAGGAGCAAAAGTTCGAAGCCAAGAAGACTTCGCTCTACCCACAACCCCGAAAATTCAGCTCTGCTAAGTCAGTGCAGGCTCCGCACACAGGGTGCTCCGAGCAGGCTTCGCACTTCACCCTTCGCAAGAGCGGACTTCCCTCTGAGGACTTCGATCTATTCTGCTAAGGCAGTGCAGGCTCCGCACACTGGGTGCCTTCGAGCAGGTTTCGCACTACACCTTTCGCAAGAGCAGACTTCCCTCTTTAGACTTCGACCAAATACTCAGTGACAACAACTGGTGCTAGGCTTCGTACTTCAAAGGTCTAAACGCACACTGAACAGACTTCGCCGAGGACTTCGACAAGGGAAGAAAACGGGCTTCGATTCAGTACAGAGACAATGCTTTGCTAGTAATCAGAGAGGCCTAGCCTCCAGTTTACATAGAGCGAACAAACACTGAAAAACACACTTCACCCAGACAGACTTCTCACACACCTCTCCAGAAAAACTCACAAGAAGATGGTGCACAGAGAAATCAAAGCATGCAGAGAAGTATGCATACAAGTTCAAGCAGTAAAAGAAAACAGAATCAAAGCTTCATCGCTTGAATAGGGAACACAAAATGAACTCACATGATGAATACAAGAGTGTGTCGGCTAGCACAGGAGTTCTACAATGGCTGCTCAAAGTGTTGATATGACCTAGCCAGCCTCCACTATTTATAGGCACTATTCAGCCCTGTGAATAGACTACTTTACCCCTAGGGTTTACACCAGTTTTGTCTCATCAGAACAGGGGGGTACAACTGGTAGTCTACTTTATTTGGAGGCTTGTTTTGTCAGCTTCGCAGAGGGGACAACACCAGCTTTTGCAGAGCAGACGTTGTCAGCCTTTGCAGTTTTGGACCCTTCTGAAGCCCCCCTTCGCACGCGAGGGGTGCGGTAGCTTCGGTGAGAAGCCTTGAGCCTGACGGCCTTCGCTTCACCGAAGTCAGCCTTCGACACAGTGATGGTTTTGAGACGAAGCCGTCAAAGCCCTTGGGCCTTCGCACCAACACCTTCGGAGTGGACCACCACGGCTTCACAGCTTCTCCCAGCTCGAACTCCATCAGTCCGTGTACCGAAGCCATGCAAGGCCGAAGTACCTCAAGTCAGCCTCACTCCGGAGCCTGCTTCACTCCGAAGCCCCATCTTCGGAGTAGCACCCTTTGAAGTCCCTCCTTCGTCTAAGGCCTCCGCATGAAGCATTCCATGTGCACTTCGTCGCAGTGTCTCTCCCTGAGCACACTCCTCAACGATCCTCACCCGGATCATGCCTTCGATGCACCTCGACTTCTGAGACCTTCGTCGGGTATACCTTTGAGTGCCTCCCTCTGGAGCACACTTCGAACGCCTTGCCTCATTGTTGAGGACTTGGTCCACCATACTCTGAAGTCACTCCATTCGGAGTACCCTTCGAAGTGCCTCGCCTCCGAGGACTTCGTCTCGGAGTACCATCACCCGGAGCCAGGCTCCGCACTTACTGCCTTCTCCTGGCACACCTCGACCCGAGGTCCGACCTTGACCCCTTCGCAGCCTTCGTGATGGAGCTCCCTGCTCCACTAGCATTAAGCCTCCCGCTTGACCCAGGTTCACTTGCTGCGAACCGTCCGTCACCTCCGAAGTCTCCTGCGCACAACAGACAAACAGACAAGTGTATCCAGTACCCCGGAGAACTCTCCGGGTAAGCAACCTCCGATACATACTCTGGTGTACCGCCCAAAGTACCGAACCCTTTGGTACAGCCAATCATCATGTACTGTCGGACCCTCCGACAGGCACACTCCGCCGCAACAGCTGCAGCAAACAGAGCCCACCGAACCCTTCGGTGAAATAACCTCCGAACCCTTCGGAGGAACCCCTTCGAATCAGAGGGTAAAATCTGTCAATCACTCATCACAGACTCTGAAACCAACCCTTGGTTTCTCAAGAAGATTCATGCATGCCCGAACCACTGTATCCTATATCGAAAAGAGTATGAATTGTTAGAGAGCTGTCCGCGGTGCAACGCAAGTCGATACAAACATGCAAATGACTGTGTGGAGGACTACAATGACCACCGAAAGAAGAATAAGAGGTTGTAGAAGAGGAAGAAAAATGTTATTGCAGACTAGCCCAAATATAAGACGGAGAGGAA
Organism: Zizania palustris; assembly: GCA_019279435.1. Lineage (NCBI taxonomy): Eukaryota > Viridiplantae > Streptophyta > Magnoliopsida > Poales > Poaceae > Zizania > Zizania palustris. Next base: position 10,479,087 of record JAAALK010000285.1, read on the forward strand.
AGTTCTAGTCTTAGTAATGTGGTACCTACCGGTGATTGATCGCTTGAAACGTATGTTCTCTAATCCTAGAGATGATGAACTATTAATCTGGCATTTTGCTGGGCGAAAGAAGGACGAAAAACTTCGGCACCCTACGGATGCTAGGTAGTGGAAATCATTTGACCTAACCCATCCAGATTTCTCGAAGGATCCTAGAAATATCAGGATGGGACTTAGCACAGATGGAATGAATCCCTTCGGTGAGATAAGAAACCAAAAATATCGAAGAAATCGGAACCATTTCGACAGTACAATCAAGCTTGGACAGCCGCCACGACATCGAGACGACAAATTTCTATTCGAAATGGTGAAGAATATAAAAGTTGTTTTCGGAAAGAAGAGGAAGAAATCTGAAAAAATTTCAAAGGACACTCCATTTAAAAAGCAGTCAATCTTCTTTAGGTATTTGCCCTATTGGAAGGAGTTGGAGATTGGTCATGCTATCGATACAATGCACGTTGAGAAGAATGTCTTCGAAAGCACTATCGGTATTTTGTTAGACATACTGGGCAAGTCAAAAGATGGACTCAAAGTACGAAGGGACCTTCAAACTCTCGGAATTAGACCCGAGCTTCACCCACAGGAAAGGGCCAATGGAAAACTTTTCCTTCTGGCTGCTAGCTATAACCTCACAATTGATGAGAAAAGATCAATCTGCAGGTGTCTACATGGAATCAGAGTTCCAACAAGATTCTCAACAAACATAAAGAATATTGTCTCCGTAGCAGATTTGAGGATGAGCGGCTACAACACTCATGATTGTCATATTATGCTTGGGCTATTCCTCGCCATCGCAGTAAGAGGAATCAAACATTCATTTCTGAAGATGGTGATAACACGCATGTGTCACTTCTTTAACGTCATATCAAAGAAGGTGATCGACACTGAAGAGTTAAATGAATTACGTAAACAAATGAGGGAGACTATGTGTCATCTTGAGATGTGCTTTCCTCCTTCATATTTTGATATTATGGAGCACTATATGATACATATAGCAGACCAAATCTTTGTTCTCGGTCCAACATACCTACACAATATGTATGCGTACGAGCGTCTAATGGTTTTCTTCAAGGGTTACATACGAAATCGTGTTTATCCAGAGGGTTCCATGATAGAGGGCTACACGACTAAGGAAGTCATTGAGTGCTACGTAGATTACATAAGAGATGGAAAACCAATAGGAGTTCCCATGTCCTGGCACCATGGAAGACTCACCAGTAAAGGAACTAAAGGCAGGAAAATCATACGAGACAATAGCTACCAAACAGTAAGAGAATCACATTACAGTGTAATGCATCAGTTGACGATTATGAGACCATATGTTGAACAATACCTGCAAGAGCTTCGTGAAAAGAATGAAGATCGCCATGAACAATGGATTATGAAAGAGCACAAAATTCATTTCACATCATGGCTGAGGGATCTAAACCTTTCGATTGGAGAAACTGACAAAGAGATGATGATAAATAAATTGTCTTACGGGTCCATTGAGCATGGTTAAAACATGGCAAGCGTATGACATCAATGGTTCACATTCTATACCAAAGCAAAGGATCAAAAAAGTCAATGCCAAAATAGTGGTGTCAGAGCAGATGCAGAAGACAGCACTAGAGGTGGATGATTACGGGTTTACGATAGTTGACCTTAATAAGGTGGGTTATAAAGATGACCCTTGGATAATCGCTCAATCCGTGGCACAAGTATTTTACATACTTGATTCTAAAGACGAGAAAAAAATACATCGTTGCTCCAGGAAAACAAAGAATTTTTGGAGTTGATGGAGTCGAAGACGAAGAAGAATACAATCAGTTTGATGAGGTGCCGTTTTTTGTTGACATATCAAGGATCAATGTGGTTGAAGAAAAACTATCATTTGGAAGTGTGATTCCTTATCTACACACCGATGGCGATGGAAAATTACTGCAAGGCTGCTCGATCATTTATGTTTAGAGTCAAAAACATGAATACAATTTTCTATAAATTTTGGTTAATTATTTCATGTGCTTGTAATTCAAATTTAACTTATTTTGACTTTGATCATAGAAACACACTTAATGAAATAAAAACAGTAAACTGAGGCAGAAAAATACCAATTTTTTAAATTTGATAAGTTATGATGTATTCTTATTGTTAAAAAAATCAAGTTCAAACGAGGATTTAAACATCAATAAAAAAGTGCTGAAAATTTAAAAAACTACATAAGAACATAAATGAAAAAAATTGTTTGGGGGCCAGCAGCAAGGTTCAAACCTTAAACCGCCTGCCGGTAGCAAGGTTCGAACCTTGAACCGCATGGCCCCAAGCGAGCCCCCCACACCACTACGCTACAAAGTCTTTCTCGACATTGTAGGCAGTGTATGCTAGATAATCCCTACCGCTATTAGTAGTGGTGGTCGGGTGTAATCAGTGATGGGCATGCTGACTTCACCAGCCCGCCACTGCTATTCTTTTTAGTAATGGCGGTCGGGTGATGTCAGCGGCCTGCCACTACTAAGTCGAGTGACGTAAGTTACGGAAGTTACAGAGTCTAAAGTCCCCACCCTACGCATGTACAGGGACTTAGGTTTCCCTGTACGCGCCCACCGCTGCCCCTGTTGCCGCCTCCCACCACCGCCTGCCACAACCCGCCGTCCGTCGTCGCCCACCGCCGTACCCGCACACCTCGCCGCCCACCGCCGGCCCAGCTCCCGCCCCCGCCTACAGCCGCCGCCTGCTTCAAGCCACCGACAGCCGCCGCCCGCCACCCGTCGATTAAGTAAGTGAATGTTATCACTATCGCTAGAATGCCACTACTGGACAGCTCCTCCCTACACACTCAAGTTGCTTAAAATATATTAATGTGTATTCTCTTGTTGAGGAACATTAGAACATGTCAAGGATCAAATTAGTTGTGCAATGTTAATGGGATTTATTTATGGTTTCTTTAAACACCACTTGCATGATAAACCTTCATGTGTTTGCAGAAAATTTTAGCAATTTTTAGCATTTGTATGTGAATGTCAAGTTGTGCGAAGTATTCCGGTGATCAAATGAAGAAGCACAACAGTTACAATTGTTTGTAGTTGTTCACTACTTCACTTGTTTGTAGCTGCAAGGGTTTTTATTATTTTTTCATAGAACCATATGGAGCATGTAAAAAGCTTGCCGCTATTGGACTTTATAATTTCATTTTCTAATGAATAATTAATTCATTTGATGTGAATTGTGAGTTATAGTATGTGATATAATGAATACTTGATTTATTTGCTAATGCATGTTCGGGCCTAGTGAAACAGTTCAAGAGAATGCTCCCCCTTGTTCTTGTTGAGCCTATTGAGTCTGACCGACACACCCCTCCGGCCTGACCGGCCCATGCCGCACCGTCATCTAGCACGCTGGCACACTGGAACACTGCGGTCTAATCGGCGGCACGAGGCCAGTCTGATCGGGCTTCACAGAGGGCTTCTGGAATACTTCGTAGCTGAGGCTGGAGCCAGCCTTTTGAGTCCCCATAGAGTACTTTAGTCTGACCGATCGAAGGCCGTAGACCCCTTCGGCCACTCTTCATTGTATCACCAGAGGCTACCCTTCAGCGAGACCCTTCCCACCGTCGGTCCAACCAGTAGTGTATTGTCGGTCTGATAGGCTTCCCTTGGGCGGTCTGACCGCCGTGTACACCTTGGTATGACTGACCCTGACTTGGCCGGTTGGATCACTTCCCCGACACTTTGGTTAGTTAAATAGTATTTCCGTATTGTTTAATTTCCTAGCGACTTTGTTTATTTCCATTGTCACTATCTAGGGTCGTCGGAGCGCGATGTCGGCGTCGTGTCATGCCTAGGGTTATATCTAGATATCCACATGCTTTTAGATCGTCGAACCGGTGTCAGTGTATTGGAATTTCGATCGACAAGTTTTAGTGTCAACACCGGTGTACTTCCCCGTCAACCATCCTTGTATATTTCAAAATCCTCAACACACTCGTCCGGCGCAACCGCCACAGGGGCCGGTGAGGTCAGACCCACCAAACACTCCGTTCAGTGTTGAACGGAGCATGATGACCCCATTACCTACCCCTGTTCTCCAAGGGATAGGAAGGCATGACCTGTCAAAAAACACGTACATCTTTGAGAGGGGCACACCGCCATCCCAGCATTCGACTATGCCACGGGGGGGGGGGGGCGATCAGGAAAGAAGTACCCCAACCCACGTATGGTGTTACAAAGAATATGCTACCCGACCTCCCGCCACCAAGGGTGCACCCGATGGCATCCACCAAGGATACCATCAGACCACATATTATAGAGCACAACCCTATTCCAATGAAGAACAACACATATACAATGTTGTTCGACTGGATCAGGACCAACAAGCTCCAATGACTGATCGGTATCCTTTGCCAAACTAGTAGGAGGATGATTGGGTGAAATAGATCACTGAAGTTATTCGAGACCAATTTGGGCTCAAGCCCAAGGACCATACGTACGTGTATCAGCGGTCGTCACCAAAGTGGTTTGATCAGGTTCCACTTCCAAGCCGATACAAGATCCCTGATTTCACCAAGTTCTTGGGGAAAGATTTGGTCTTCACGATCGAGCACATCAGCTATTTTCTTGCTCAGTGTGGGGAGGCATCAAGCGATGAGGCACTTAAGGTATGATTCTTCCCGCTGTCACCGTCATGATCTGTGAAACCAAGTGAGTTCGCATTGTGGTTTTTGTCTGTATGATGAGTGATTGACAAGGTTGAGCGATCTGGAGTGATGAGTGAGTGGTGGTTTTCTTGCATCGATGGGATCGATGTGAGGATATGGATTGTGCCGAGGGGATCGGTGTGCATTGCGTTTCGTGTTTTGGCTTATCTCATGTGTGCAGGGTGGAGATGCTAACCAACTGTCAACGGCGGGTGATCAAGGGTTAAGCAGGGAGCTCGATGCTAGAGGATCAAGGATGCTGGGTGAAGTTGGAGATGATCTCAGGAGTGCACGAGGAGATAGAGCAAGACATGGACAGATGGATGGTCGAGACAGCGTGACCATCAAGTCAGCGAAAGGGAGGCCAGTGCAAGTGATCAGGCGGCTCGAGGGGATCGAGAGCGGGAGAGACTTGCTGGCGGTCAAGTTCGTGGATTGGCGTCACATGTCGGCAATCGAGGAGGCTTTGTCGGTTTTTGCTGAAAACCGTCAGATTAGAAAATGTTTTTAATTCCAGTAATTAGGAGTTTATTTTTCTGTTTAGTGGTTTAGATTAAGTGTAATCTTTTAGTATTTTTTGGAATTTTCAAATTCTGAAAAATATTAATAGAATATGGTCAATGTTGTAATAAATTAGAAGTATACATTAATGTATTTGTCAGAATCATAATTCTGAAAATAAATTATGGCATTTTGGTAAATACCTACAACTTTAACCCTAATGACATTTTGGAGATTTCCTTAATGGGTTTGCCTATATAAAGGACTCCATGCCCTAGGGTTAGTGAGACTTTTTTGGCTGTCATTTTGGGGCTACCAACCACAAAAAATTCTGATTAGTTCTATCATTTTTGCTGCTCCTTTTCTTGTGCAAGTACTGTTCATCACGATGCTCTATTCATTTTGTCGCTACAGAAGTTTCTAGCGCCAGGAGTACTGTAGCGCGAGGTACTATTCATATCTCTTGATTCAATCTTTGAGATGATTTTTGAGCAGTTTTGGTGCAATTTTTGATCTGAGTTCTTTATAACTTTTGTTGTCCAAATTTCCAGGGTTCATTTTTTGAAGTTTGCATAAGTTTTTGATCACTTTTTTATAGAGTTTTCTGTTCACCAAATAGACTAAAAAATTCTAGAAAGTAGTCTTCTGCTGAAAATTTTGTGCTGAATATTTTGGACTTTTGGGCTTGACCTTTGGAGTTTAATCAGATTCCTTGGAGTTGTGATTTTGATCTGATACAGTATACTGCTGTATGTTACTATCCGCTATCTGCAATTGCCTCAAGATGAACAGAGAAGCAATGGAAGTTGTTTTGCTTGACTGAAAGTGTACAGAGCAAGTTTTTGGTTCTGTCCTGAGTGAGAAACAACACTCCATACTGTTTTCTTGGCAAGAATTCTTTTGAAGTTTACTATTCTTCATACCTTGCTGTACAAGTGGACTGCACTGCTCATTTTCAGGGTCAAAACTTTGTACTGTGTACTTTTCCCTGAAAGTATACAGCACAAGATTCTTGAGTTCTTGTCCAGGAAGATGCACAGTGATGCCAGGGCTGGGATTTTCAAGTTTTTTGCTACAGCACTGACATAGTACTGATTTAGTCACACTGTTGAAGCTAGCACATGTTGATGTTCAAGTCAGGTTCTCTTTGTTTTGTTTACATGTTGAATCGTATTTTTTTTGTAGAAACTGATTGTATTCTGATCTGAGTAACTGAAGTATCAATTCTTGGCTGCTTTAAAGTTTGAAAATATTGCATGATCTCCTAGATGGCTTTTTGATAGTTTCTGCATTTATTTTCAGAACTGTGTGCTGATTGCTCTCTGATTATGAACAAAGTTGCCAGATGTGCTACAACAGCATTATTGTTCTTTTTGCTGTGACCGATCAAAGTGGATTAAATGTTGCTCATTCATTCTTTTAGTGATTCCTGATTTGCTTTTCAGTACAAAAACATTGGAACTGAAAATTCTGGCAATTTCTTCACTGAATACTGAAGTTTTTTGTTTAGAACTGAAATTTCAGAAAAGAGATCCATCTTCTGAAAATTCTGTTTAGATCTGTGTTCTTGTTGAAATTATTTGCTGAGTTTGAATCAGTTCTTGGCTGAAGTACAAAGTAAATGTACTGAATCTATTACTTCTATGCATGAGAGGAGCACTGTTGATCAACATTGTCATTTTGGTGCTATGAGTTCAGATTCACTTATTTGAATAGCTTAAGGATAATTTTTATTGCCTTGGCTGATTGATTAGTTTTCAGATTTACCTTTCTCAGTATTGTTCCTCATCAAGCCACAGCCTTTCACCTGTTCAGCAAAGATTAATTTCTGTTTACAACTACTTCATCACTGATGTGTGCACTTCTCATTTTGATAATTCAGATTCTTGTCTTGACTTTGTTTAAAATTTCTGGTGTACACAACTGTTCTGTTACTTGTCATTGATCAATTTCTGTACTGAAGCGTGAAGAAAAGCATGTCCTGATTTGCACATTCAGAGATATGAAATTGTTTCTACTTCATAACCTCTAAGCTAGAAGTTGTTTTGTATTATGAGTTTACTACTTGTGTGCTTAGGAGAAGGAACACAGTGGTGCCATTGCGTAAGCCAAGGAGCCTAGATAACACCAGAAGTCCAAACGTGTACTTCGGCGATATCACCTGATCCGAGTGATAATAGAGAGAGGTGATATGAAGATTTGCAATGTGCACACGGATTTGAACATAGCAAGATCCATTGACAAAGCCGCTTCAACATCCCAAGCATGAGGCGCATATGAGCTCCATGGCTATGGGATACTTGCATGCATCATGTGCATGTGGGAGATGCTAGTGATGTCTATGCTAATGTAGGAGATAATTGTTATATTGTTCCTTGAATAAATGTCGTTTGCATTTAATTAATGAGTACGACTTGTTATGTGAAACTATTTGCTTTATGACGATGTTGTTCAAAAGGATCCCTAATCTTTTCATCATGTGGGACAGTGATGATACATGGATTAGCACATCCGACTGATTGATGTTCATGTTCACAGATCATAAACATAGAGATGTCAAATTAGTGATGTGGACAAATGTTGGTGAACATGGTGTTGGATAGACCCACTTGAGATACTGCTGGGATTATTATTGTAAAGTGCCATCAGTTGTCATCTCAATGGTGTACCTGTAGAGTCCTTCGACCTGAGATCATCATTTGTTTCAAAAGCATAGTGACACACTTAGATGCTTCCTAACACTATTCCTTAACAGGGTAGTAATAAGGGTTGTTTTCAGGTGTGTTGTGAAACCTGTCTTGGGATGTGTGGGGAACCCAGATTTAATAAAATCCAGACATTATTGAATTTCCACAGAAAAACAATAATAACAAGATGTCCATCATGCAACAATGTAGATACGGTCAATCATCCGTGGTTCGCAAACCACATTATTACATAAGTATAAAATTAAAAGAAACTAGGAAAATAACACTACATGATGAACATCTATGCCAGTTTTGCGTCCTTGACTGGGTCGCTACTCCAGACCATCCTCCTCATAGTATGCAGTCTCTGAAGTGTTTTCCCAATGGGTATGAGTACAGAAGTACTCAACAAGCCACCGAGAATGCAATAGTAATGTAAGGTAATAACGAAGGAACGATAAGGGTTTAAAGTGCGAAAAAGTACATTTTCAAGTTGCAGGATTTAGTTTAGTCAAGTTTAATTGTACTGAATAATAAACATGAACCATGCTTCATCATCTAACTCGAGGAGCCTAGTTGGCCCTCCTCGCTCAATAGTCCTTACATGCCAAATCATCATGCAATACTCATAATAGTAAACTAACCGCAAGATGTCACGCAACCCGCCCTTGATCGTGGGCTCGCCTTTTTGAAAAGATTTAAACCCTGATCAGAGGTGTACTACTATACCCATAAGGCACGCACTCATCCCCCACACCAAAGTGTAACGAGATGACCCATACCACGGGAACTCGTGCCAAAACCTTAGCATGAGATGCTCCAATCCAATAACATCCGCTCTAGATTTCACCGACGCGCCAACGTACTAGACAACATCGCACCTCCTTTTACGCCACGTCGGTACAAGCCACCCGCAGGTGCTGCTTGACCCATCTCCAAGTGATGCCTCGAGTTGGAACACCCCATACCTCAGTTAGGACTTACCCACTAGACTTGTGGTTAGTACAAAAGTGTATTGCAATGGATCCCATAGACCGGTCCTTATAGTGCCCCGGGTGCAACTAACTAATGTCCTAGCTTGCACCCGGAACCCAACATGCTAACATACTAAACCATAACTCCATAATAAATAGAATTCTATGGGTGAGAGAAATCATGGGGATCATATAATAGAATCAAAGTATCTATGAATCGTTTTTATCCAATAGCGGTTATGTCAATACATTGGATACTATCTAATAATACTATTATTATGGTGACAAGGAGTTTATGCTCAATAGCATGGCTTGGGTTTGCACTTCAAGGTCGGGGATCTAAATAAACATAATGTAAGGCTTTTAATTTGACTAATGCATTTATAACCTATGGGTTTTAGCGATATTTTAAGAAAACTAGGTTCAATATGCTCAAAAATTATGTTTGGTGACGTGCCTTGTTCGGAAAATGGTGATGATGGAACTTCCTAGTAGTATTCCAGAAGGGTCCAACATAACGAGGAGCTAACTTTCCTCTCATGTTAAACCTCTGGGTACCTCATAGGGGAGTGACTCGGAGGTAGACACAATCACTCTCTTGAAAAGCTAAGTCTCTTCGTCAGTTATAGGCATAACTCTTCTATCAGGAATGAGCTATTTTTAGCCTATCCCTGATGTCCTTAACTTTCTCTTCAGCTTCTCGCAGAATATCCATCCCAAATAACTACGATTCACCGGTCTGATCCCAGAGCAGTGGTGTTTTACACTTATGTCCATATAATGCCTCAAATGGTGACATCTGCAGGCTGACCTGATAGCTGTTATTGTAGGAGAACTCTGCATAAGGCAATCTCTTGTCCCACATTCCACCGAAGTCTAAAGCGCAGGCTCTAAGCATATCTTCCAACACCTGGTTCACCCTTTTGGTCTGACCATCGGTCTGTGGATGATAAGTTGTGCTGAAGTTTAGCCGGGTGCCAAGCTCTTCCTGAAGGTTCTTCCAAAATTTGGAGGTGAACTGACTACCTCGGTCAGACACAATCTTCTTTGGAACCCCGTGTAAGCACACGATTCGGGTCATGTATAGCTCAGCTAGCTTCAAGACATTGTATGTTGTCTTGTTGGGGATGAAATGGGCCACTTTGGTGAGTCGATCGATGATCACCCAAACATAATCATATCTGGCTTGGCTCCTTGGCAGTCCCATGATGAAGTCCATCCCTACTTCTTCCCACTTCCATTCGGGAACCTTGAGGGGCTGCAATAGTCTGATAGGCCTTTAGTGCTCTGCTTTGACTCGCTGACAAGTGTTGCACCTTGCCACATACTCAGCTATTTCTCTCTTCATGCTGACCCACCAATATTTCTCTTTTAGGTCCTGGTACATCTTGGTACTCCCGGGATGTATGGAGTACAGTGTCTCATGGGCTTCCTAGAGAATGAGAGCTTTCAGCTAGAGCTTGTCGGGTACACATATCCTGTTTTCGAACCATACGATACTGTTCTCATCTTCGAAGAACCCAGGGGCTTTACCCCTCCTCGTATTCTTCTGGATTTCTAAGATATCAGGGTCTTCCTTCTATGTCTCACAGATCTGGTCCATCAAGACAGGTTTTGCTTCTAGTGTAGCGAGATACTCCTTGGTGGTGATCCCTAAGTTCAATATTTCCATCTCCTTGTATAGCAGTGGGGCTTGGTCTTGTACCATGATGGCATTACAGTACCCCTTCTGACTCAGAGCATCTGCCACTGTTTGCTTTGCCTGGATGGCAATGGATGCCTAAGTCATAGTCCTTGATCAATTCCAACTATCTTCTCTGCCTGAGGTTCAGATTTGGTTGGGTAAATATGTACTTAAGACTCTTGTGGTCGGTGAAGACTTCACACCGGTTACCCACAAGGTAATGCCTCCATATTTTTAGGGCGTGAACCACTGCTGCTAACTCCAAGTCATGAGTCAGGTAGTTTAGCTCATGGGGCCTTAGTTGATGAGAGGCGTAAGAGATCACCTTCCCATCTTGCATCAAAACACACCCCAATCCTTGGCGAGAGGCATCACAGTAGACATAGAAGTCCTTTCATATATCTGGCAAGGTTAAAATTGGGGCTGACACAAGCTTCTTCTTGAGGGTCTAGAAGCACTCCTCACAATCTGGGGTCCATTCAAACTTCACTTCCTTCTGCAACAACCTGGTCATGTGTTTGGCTATTTTTGAAAATTTCTCGATGAATCTACGGTAATATCCGTCCAGTCCCAGAAAACTCTAGATCTTGGACACATTCGTCGGCCGCAACCAATTGGTCACTGCTTCCACGGTGGTCGGATCCACTGCTATTCCTCCGGCCAATATAACATGGCCGAGAAATTTCACTTCGGACGACCAAAACTCACACTTGCTGTACTTGGCATACAACTGTTGTTTCCTTATCTTTCCCAAGGTCAGACAGAGATGGGCTTCATGTTCTTCCTTGGTCTTGGAATAGACGAGGATATCGTCGATGAACACCACAATGAACTTGTCCAAGAATTCCATGAAGACACTGTTCATCATGTTCATGAAGAAGGCGAGGGCATTCATGAGTCCGAAAGACATCACGGTATACTCGTATAACCCATAGCGGTTCATGAAGGCAGTATTAGGGATGTCGTCTTCTCTGATTCTCAGTTGATGGTAGCCTGACCTGAGGTCAATCTTAGAGAACACCAAGGATCCTTTCAACTAGTCAAACATGTCATCGATCTAAGGCAACATGTACTTGTTGTTGATGGTCACCTCGTTCAAGGCCCTATAGTCTGCGCACATCCTCTTGGTCTTGTCCTTTTTCATGGCAAAGATGACCGGTGCACCAAAAGGTGAGCTACTCGGTCGGATGTACCCTTTCTATTTGAGCTCCTCAATATTGCTCTTTAGTTCAGCTAACTCATTTGCAGCCATACGGTACAGACACTTGGAGATGGGTGTGGTTCCGGGTACAAGCTCAATTCTGAAATCGATGTTCCTCTTGGGTGGCATCCCTGGTAGATCCTCTAGGAAGACGTCTTGGTATTCCCGAGCCACAGGTACTTCTTCTAACATCATCTGGTGAAGCGACACCCCTTTCGGGCCGCGGGTATCCATTTTAAAGGTGATAGAGGCTCCTTCAAAGCTGGTCATGGTGACGGACTTGCTAGCGCAGTCTATCATTCCCTTGTGCTTCATCAACCAATCCATCCCTAGGATGAGGTCTAGGCCCTTACAATCTATAAGGACTAGGTCAACCCAAAACAACACCCCTTGGATTTCTATCCTTATCCTTGGGCTGAACAGACTAGTCAGGGTTTTCTTGTCGGGGGTGGCGATCATCAAAGGTGTGGGCAGAGGGAGTACTTCTAGGTTATTTATTTTCACAAAAACTTTAGATATGAAAGAATGTGTTGCCCCAGAGTCAATTAATACTACCGTGGGTATGAAATTTGCTGTGAACATACTGAGCACGACTTCGGGGGCCTCCTAGGCTTCTTCAGCATTGATATGGTTGACTCGAGCACGAACCGCCTGGTTGGGTGCAGCGCCTTGGGGTTGCTTGGGGTGAGGGCGCTGGTGGGAGTAGTGCCCTCCTTTGATAGTTGAAGCAATGACCGATTTATCGTTCCGGTCTCTCAGCATGGTGGCCTTCACGGCTGGTGCTGGTGGGGCGGTTGGAGCTGGTGGAGCGGGGTGAGGGTTCCTAGCACTTGAGCCACTGACAGTGTATGGTGGCCTGTAGATGGGTCAAGGGTGGTAGGTGGGTGCTTGGGGTGGAGGGACGAAGTGGGGTCTTTGGATATTCCCCTGGCGATGCTTGAAAGCGATCATCTTTCTCTTCTTGAGATCCAACTTGTTCTGTTCGGTCTCTTGAAGAATATCCTTTTTTACCAACCATTGGAAGTCGCCATAGTCCGCGGTGACGAGCTGGATGGAGAGCTCATCCTTTAGTCCCCTAAGGAACTTGGCCTGATGAGCGGTATCCGTTTGAACTTCCTCTGGTGTGTATTGGGCCAGCCGGTTGAACTCATGGAGATACTCCATGATGGTCCGGTTTCCTTGTTGCAGATCTTGGAATTCTTGCTGCTTCACAACGATAACTCCGGCGGGGACGTGAGCGGCTCAAAAGGCAATGGTGAATTCCGCCCACGATACCTCATGATTCTCATGTTGAGATTCACGATAGTTTTCCCACCATTCTACGGTGGGTCCCTGAAGTTGGTGAGTGGCGAACGCCACTCGCTCTCGGTCCGAGCACGAGAGGAGATCCAACTTCTTTCCAATGGTCTTGAGCCTATCGCCGGCTTCCATTGGGTTGTTTGTGCTTTAGAAGATGGAGGACCTCACCTGCAAGAACTTGGAGAGTTGAGGCACGGGGGCAGGTGCGGGGGCTTGCTGTCGAGGGGTTGGCTCCATGTTCTGCTGCTGCAGATGGTCCAACTAAGCCTGCTGCTGCTGCATCTGTGTCAGAAGGGCGGTGATCAGCTGGTTCTGGTTAGCCATCATCTCCGCCAGCGTGGGATGATTGGAAGTCGGCCGCCCTAATTGGCGCTGGTCTGTTGCACCCCAGTTGGGCACAACGCTCCTAGGCAGGCCGTTGGCGGCTCCGTCCTAGTTGTTGGAACCCGAGTTCTGGTGGTCAGCCATTTTCTGAGGACAATAATATTCCCAAGTAAGAAAAACACTTTAGAAAGTTTTTACCTAAAAATAATTCATGGATGATTTTATAATGTGTGGTACTAAATTGCTCATTACATTGGAGCTCTTATTTTTATGCCATCTACAGCACAAATCGCCGTAGATGGTACCACAATCACGAAACAAACATAAAGCAATCAATGATAACTTTCGTCTGATGGAATCTACTCGTTGCCCGAGGCAGTCTCAGTGCTCTCGGAACCACGGTTATCTTGGGGGACGCTGGGCTCGGTGAAGTTCTCGATCAGTGGGTCGGGGACGATGGTGGGCCTCGGAGCAGCGGCGCTGGAGCTAGATGGTCCCACGGGTGCTAGTGGTGGAGTGATACTCTTGGGCCGAGGGGCGGGCTCTCGAATGGGCTTCTTCCTCCTCGGTACGAGGGGAAGCATCTCCGCAATATCCTTCTGCAGCTGGATGATCTTGCGCTGCAGCTCACCGTCTTGCTGGATCAAGCTCTTTGTCTCGTGACGAAGGAACTCAACCACCTCGTGGTTCTCCTCGGCATCGAGCATGGCCTCAGTGTGGAGATCGTCCATGGCTTGAAGGAGGCGAGTGTGCCTGGCCATGACCGGGTCGCGGTCGGAGAGGAAACCGACGTAGATGTTGTGGTGGGTGCCAGAGGTACGCTTCGACACTAGGCGGAAGGATGAGTCCCAAAGACGATCATCGTAGATCATCCTCAGCTTCGTGACGGCCTAGAGGGCGGCGCGCTGGCAAGCGACATCGAAGATCGGGCCTCTGAGTGCCACCGTGAAGAAAGGTAGGTGCTCGCTAGATGTGTGGACTGTGACAGAAATGTCACAAGGACCCGCGAACTCCTCCATGTACAACCCATGGAACACTGGCTCGAAAGTTGTAGGATCGAAAGTAGCGACCAGAGGGGGGGTGAATGGGCGCCTAAAAAATTCTTTCGAATCAATGGCCTACTCCCAAAACCCAATGCATTTAAAAAGAAAACTAAACAGCAAAGCGAAAAAAAATTGACTAATTCTGCAGATTCGAAGTTTGCTGATTCTGAGGTCGCAGATTCTGAGGTTGCAGATTCTGAGGTTGCAGATTCTGAGGTTGCAGATTCGAAGGTTGCAGATTCGAAGGTTGCAGATTCGAAGTATGCAGATTCGAAGGTTGCAGATTCGAAGGTTGCAGATTCGAAGGTTGCAGATTCGAAGGTTGCAGATTCGAAGTATGCAGATTCGAAGTATGCAGATTCGAAGTATGCAGATTCGAAGCCTGCAGATTCGAAGTATGCAGATTCGAAGTATGCAGATTCGAAGCCTGCAGATTCGAAGTCTGCTGATTCGAAGTCTGCTGATTCGAAGTCTGCAGATTCGAAGCTTGCAGATTCGAAGTCTGCTGATTCGAAGTCTGTAGACTCGAAGCTTGCAGATTCGAAGTCTGCTGATTCGAAGTCTGTAGACTCGAAGCTTGCAGATTCGAGGTTTGCAGATTCGAAGCTTACAGATTCGAAGTCTGCTGATTCGAAGCCTGCAGATTCGAAGCTTGCAGATTCGAAGTCTGCTACACAGAGTTGGACTTTACACAAGAAAAGGGACTTTGACCCTGCCAACTCGATCAAAAAGCAACACAGGAAAAGCAAGACTAAAGTACTAGCATACTGTAGCTACAGGAAAGTAGTACTACTTGCTACAGAGTAGTAGTACTACTTGCAACAGCAAGAACTAGTACTACTTCTCACGAAGAACACATACAACAGAGAAGCTTCTGTTCCAAATAAATTGACCACACGCACAGAGAATGAACTGCAGTGCACAAAAATGCTTCGCACAAGCAAAAACAGCCAGATTAAAAGCTTTCCCAGACAACAAAAAATCACTTAAAAACTTCAGGAAGAACAAGGCTTGTTGCCTGGTGGCTCACGCATGAACAGGAGAGAGAGAATGCAAGAAACAAAGTGACCCAAAGGAGGAGTATTGATTTTCAGCAAAAGGGTAGTCCAAACCCTAGGGGTTGGGGTCCTATTTATAGGCAGCCCAACACTAGGAATATTCTACCTGCCCCTTAGGGTTTTTACAGAATCAAAAATAACGGAAAAGACTCTACTGCCCTTAGGTATTTTTACAGACACGACAGACTGACTGTGGGCCTAGAGTTACAGATGACTTATCCGGAAGCTAAGTTTTCGTAGCGACTACGGCTTCTCTTCTGGACAGTCGGATACAGAATCAATGGTTGTCAGTTTTACGCCGAAACTGACAAAGCCTCCACCAGCTTTGCACCAGGTAACCGGATTGGGCCGGCCCGACTCCGCAGCTCTCTCAGCCCGGCAATCGCTCACCGCCCGTGTACCTGAGTCAGTCCTGGTCAACAGCCCAGTGGGTCTTCTACTGCTTCTGGCCCATGCACCCGGATTGGGCCAGCCCGACTTCGCAGCCTCCTCTGCCCGACAGTCGCTCGCTGCCCGTGTACCTGAGTCACACGCGGCCCATAAAACAGCAGATCTCTTCTTCTTCTGTCCTCTTTGACTATCGTTGACAATGACTCATCACTTCTGGAGCCATGAGGCCCATGCTATTCAGCATGGCTCCTCAATCTCCCCCTTGATGAGTGCATTGTCAACATTCCTCTTTTCACAGCTCTTCAGCACCTGCGAACAAATGTGGAAACACGAAAACAAAAAACACAAGGAAACAAAGAAGAAGAAAAATAGGGTAAAAGTTTAACCTAAATGACCAAAAGCCGAACAAAAGCAAGAGGTGGTCATTATGGTTAACCAAAACGTAAAAGCTCAAAATGAGTGCGATTTTTAGAACAACAAGGATATCAACAGAGTAAGAACTCCCCCTTAAACTCTGATCCCAAATTTTCTCCCCCTTGTTGACAAGTGAACTCATCAAGCACTCAAAAAGAGACACAGACTCCCCCTAAAAAAAAACAACTCCCCTCAAAATATGCAGTGAATGCAACTGGGGTGCAGGTGGAGTGAGGAAAGCATGCTTCTCAGATATGATTGACTGCAAATACAGTATCTAACAGGTATAGCAAAAGAAATACTGTCTAAGACACATGGCATGATCAGTGCAAGAGATGATATCTAAAGAAAGTCATTTAGCACGCATTTTTCAAGTTTTGCAAATAAAAGCATCACCACATTCTCTAGTAAACAAGCAAGGTAAAGCATGAGATGCAGAAGCTAACTGATATCTACCAAGATAAGCATTGTTCAAAACAAAGTGCTTCAGCAAACTTGTTATCCTTTTAAAGTTCAGGCTTTTCATTTTCCTTTGTCATTTTTGCCAAGGGTTATTTGCATGTCAAGCCTTATGCTAACCGACCAAGTCAAGCCTAGGCCAGAGCTGGGCCATCAGAAGCTTAAGACATTGGTCTTGACATACACTACACTATCCTAGTTCATACCAAAGTGCTATGGTAAGCAGTCCAGAACAATATAATGCGACAAAGCAAACCCACTTGGATCTTTCAACTTAAGCATAAAAGGCATGGAATTTTCATTCATTTTTGATTTTTATCATTGTTATGGCACATTTTCCATGTTAAAGCATAAAGATGTCCAAGTTGCATATCTGCATCTATTTGATGAACTAGCCACAAGGCATGTAACAGATAGCAAAGACACTCAGCCTACACAAGCTAGTTACCAGAAGCAATGGTGATAATTTTTTCAGGTTTTAAAGCATAAAAGCCATGCATATGACAGATATATCAAGTGAACTGAACCAAAACATGATCATTGACAAGTAATCAAAAGCATGTACCAGCTAGACTAAGTAAAGCAGTTCAATCATATAACAGAAGCAGGCTCAAATGTGTGATATGTGAATATGTATGATATGAACTCACACAAAAAGACTCAAGAAAAGAGTAAAAAGAAAACTGACGCAAAATATCCTAGAAAGGATACACAACACCCAAATCCCCTCGTAAACGCTCAAATGTAGACTGATCTAGGGGTTTGGTGAAAATGTCAGCCAACTGATGATGGGTATCAACATGAACAAGGTCAATGACACCTTTCTCATATTGATCCCGCAAAAAGTGAAAGCGCACATCAATGTGTTTGGTTTTTGAATGGAGACATGGGTTTTTCCCTACACTAATAGCACTGGTGCTGTCGCAAACAAAGGAACTCTGGTAGGAAAGAACAACCCAAAATCTCTCAGAGTGGAAATCATCCAAACCAACTGTGAGCAGCAGCTAGCAGCAGCTACATACTCAGCCTCTGTGGTCGAAAGAGCAACTCCAGATTGCTTTCGAGAAGACCAAGAGACAAGAGAAGAACCAAGAAATTGGCAAGTACCGGAAGTCGACTTGCGATCCAACCGGCACCCACCAAAGTCGGCGTCCGAAAAGCCAGATAAATCAAGTGATGATGATGCTGAATAATAAAGACCAAGATCAGGCGCATAGGTGAGATACCTGAAAATGCGCTTGACAGCCTGCCGGTGAGATGCGCGTGGTGAAGACTGAAAACGCGCGCAAAGTCCCACGGCGAACTGTATGTCCGGTCTTGTTGCCGTCAAGTACAACAGCGAACCGATCATCCCTCGAAATTCTCTCTCATTGACCTTGACACCGCTCTCGTCCTTGTCCAAACCCCCAGAAGTGCCCATCGGGGTCATCTGCGGCTTCAATTCACCACCAAAGTCAAATTTCTTAAGCATGTCACGAGTATACTTACCTTGGTGGATGAAGGTGCCGTCCTTGGTCTGCTTGATCTGGAGCCCTAAAAAGTACTTAAGCTCACCCATGAGGCTCATCTCAAACTCACTGTGCATCTGCTCAGAAAACTTGGACACAAGAGAATCAGTAGTACCGCCAAAGATAATATCGTCCACATAAATCTGAGCAACTAAAAATCTGAAGCATCTCTGAGCAAGAAAAGAGTTTTGTCCACAGAACCCATCACAAAGCCCTTCCCCAACAAAAATTGCTTCAACCGGTCATACCAAGCCCTGGGGGCTTGCTTCAACCCGTATAAAGCTTTATGCAACTTAAAAACATGTCGAGGAAACTTGGGGTTCTCAAAACCGGGGGGTTGCCTAACATATACCTCCTCCTCTATGAACCCGTTCAGAAAGCACTCTTAACGTCCATTTGAAAAAGCTTAAAACCCTTTGAAACGGCAAAAGCTAGAAGAATACGAATGGACTCAAGACGGGCCACAGGAGCGAAGGTTTCTTCAAAGTCAATACCTTCCTTCTGGCAATAACCCTGGGCGACTAGTCGAGCCTTGTTGCGCACCACAACCCCATCTTCACCTTGTTTGTTCTTGAATACCCACTTGGTGCCTATGGGGTTGCATCCTGGTGGCGGGCTCAACTAGTGTCCAAACCCGATTGCGGACAAAATTCTCAAGCTCTTCTTGCATGGCATTAATCCAATTAGAATCAGAGAGAGCATGAGAAATGTCTCTGGGCTCAAAAGATGCAACAAATGCAGATTCAGCAAACACAGCGAGAGAGGCAGAAGAACGCAAAGTCCTTTCAGTTAAATCACCAATGATGAGCTCTGAGGGGTGGTCACGCTGAACTGCTCGGGTTCCCTGGTGATCTGAAGTCACCTCACCGGAGTCAGCAGCTAGCACCTCTGGACTCGACTGAGGGGGCTCGATCGAAGTGGAAGAAGTGATCAGAGGTCCGCCCTCATCATCAGTCGAAGTCACAGAAGGTGTGGGCTCTGCGGGGGATGCAGAAGGCCCGCCCTCAACAGTAGCTGGAGTATCCTCATCTTCCTCGAAGATGGACTCTCCGAGCTCATCATCACCAGAAAGCTCAAAGAAGGAGTCAAAGAAGGCAGGGACTCATCAAATGAAACTTCACACGTCTCGACAAGCAGCTGGGATTCGAGGTTCCAAACACGGAAGCCTCGAGAATGCAGTGCATAACCAAGAAAAACACCATCCCAGCAACGAGACTCAAATTTGTCCAAATGCCCTCCCTTTTTGAGCACAAAGCACTTGCAGCCAAACGCTCGCAAGTGGCTCACCTTGGGCTGTCTGCCAAACCGCAACTCATATGATGTCTTACCAATGTAAGCTCTAAGAAAAATGCGATTGGCCAGATAGCAAGCCGTGTTCATGGCTTCAGCCCAAAAACGCCTAGGAGTCCTGTGCTCATCGAGCATCGTCCTGGCCATCTCAACTAGCGTGCGGTTCTTTCGTTCCACAACGCCGTTCTGTGGGGGAGTGTAAGGAGAAGAAAACTGATGGTCCAGACCCTGATCACCACAGAAGCTGACGAACTGAGAGTTCTTGAACTCAGAGCCGTTGTCAGAGCGAATTGCTCGCATCCGACCATTGTTCTCATTCTTCAGCTTCAAAACCAGGTCATGGACAAATTGAAAAGTTTCATCCTTAGACTCCAAAAAGAAAACCCACGAGAAACGAGGAAAAGTCGTCAACAATCACAAGTGCATACCACTTCCACCGACTGAGCGTACCCGAGCTGGACCTACAGTGTCCAAATGCAAAAGCTCGCCTGGATACGAAGTCATCACCTGAGTCACAGGTGAATGAGAAGCGGCAACCATTTTCCCATGACGACAGGGATGACAAACTAGATCCTTCTCCATTTTAAGCTTGGGCAATCCTCGGATGAGGTCCATAGAGCTTAACCTGACTAGTAGATCAAAACTCAAATGACCTAACCTCCTATGCCACTTCCAGAGCTCAGAAGAAGATCCAGCAATCAAACAGCGAGAAGGGCCAAAAGAACTAGAGAAGTCAATTCGAAAAACTTTACCGAAGGGTAAAATCTGACAAACCAAAGACCCTCTAGAATCAATCACAGAAGAATTTCCCTTCTTAAAACGCACTTCCAAACCATCCTCAAGAAGTTGCGACACAGAGATTAAATTAAAGTTCAGATTTTTAACCAAAGCAACATTCTTTAAAGAGAAATGGTCTGAGATGCTGATTGAGCCTATGCCACTTACTTTCCCTTGACCGCTGTTCCCGAACGTAATGTACTCTTTGGAGCTCGGGGGAGTGAGACTGGAGAACCATCTGCGATGTCCCGTCATGTGGCGAGAGCATCCTGAGTCCATGATCCAAACATCCTCCAGTCCCCGGTCCTGCACAATCAATGTTTGTAAGTGGGAGCAAATGGTCCGGCACCAGGTTTAGCAAAAGAGCTAAACCAGTGTCGAGCCATCTGCTCAAAAGATGGAAAGCGAAAACCATCAAAAGAGTTTGGACCAAAACGCGGCTCAAACGCGGTCCATGGTTCTTCCTAACCCTACGGCCACGAGGTCCAGAACCGTAGCCAACTCGGTCTGGAACTCTGCCGGAACGAACACCACCTACTGGAGCACGGGTAGGAAAACCGTCTCCTCTACCACCACCTACACGACGCGGCCTGGCCTCTAGCCTCTCCCCGCGCCGAGGAACACGCAGTCTACCACCCTGCTGGTAGAACTGCACCTGATCACTACGAGCCCTCTCTGCTCTCTCAACCCGCTTCCTCCTGAAGCAAAACTCCGCAAGATGCCCGTCTCTCTGACAAAACTCACAATGATAGGTAGGCTTCTTGGGATGTGGTTGAGGCTTGGGATTCTTGGCTTGGTAGTGTTTGGTGTGGTCTTCTTGGGCTGAGAGGGTCCAGGAAGAGAGTCTAGAGAAGAGTGGAGGTGTTTGGGCTTAGGAACCCAGATAGGCTTCTTGGGTGGAGCTTTGGGTGGTTCATGGATCACTCCATCCTTGGGCTGACAAGCCTGGGAGGTCTCAGTGGAGTGAGTCTTGGGATACCTCTGCTCTGGAGTCATTTTACTCCACTCCACTGCCCGGCTGAGGGCACTCTCAAAGTCAGCCTTGGTGTAGGTGTAACCTACCCCAAACCCATCCTGCCTCTTGAACTGCTGGATCATCATGCCAAGCTGTGGCTCTCTGGCACTGATCCAACTCAGGATAGACCGGAGGTAAAAGTTCTCATTCTGAGAATCAGCTAGCTCCTCTCTCAAAGAAGCTAGAACCTCCACCTGAGACAAGCAGGTCTCACACTCATTCTCTACTTGGACAGACTTCCCGGCTTTTAGCTTAATCAACTCCATTCTAAGAGACAGGCAGTTCTCACAGACAGTGGGTGGAACTGACACTGTCTCAAGCTCTAGCCTAGTCCGGGCAAGCTCAGCTCTCAACCTCTCAACATCACCCAAATGCTCATCGCCCTTGGATTTCAGCTCAGCTAAGGCAGCTAGATGAGATGGGCAATCAACACAGGGTGCGACGACAGTGGCGTGAGCATCTTTCAGCTCCTGCTGAGCGCTTTCAAGCTCAGTGGCCAAAGCGTCCCTCTCATCAACCCTTTCTGTGTACCTGGACTTCAGAGTCGACAGGTCACACAGAAGCACCTCGCACTTCGGGCACTCACTGCTATCACCCAAGCAAGGGGAAGAAGATAGACTTTCTATTCTACCGTTGGCCACGGCAAGCTCACTCTCTAACTCGTCTATCCTTTTCTTAGCCCCCCTAAGCAGTTTCTCCCGATACTTCAACTCCTGACGATTGCTCTCAAGTAAATCTACAATTTCGCGCTCATAAGATGATACCTTGCTATCGTCGTCGTCGGAGTCGTCGGAGGAGCTCTTTTCTTCTCTATCCCCAAGAGCCATGGAGCAGAAGCTCTTGCGGGATCTTCGGCGCTGGTGTGAGCGGCTCTTCGGCTTGTCTCCGAAGGCCATGAAGCAGAGGCCCGCCGGATCATCCTTGTCCTTCCCCTTCTTGATGGTGATCTCCTCATCGCTTGAGCTCGATGAAGAGGAAGAAGACGTGGATTGCTTGGAGTAGCTCTTCTCCATCTCGGCGAAGAAGGCCTTGTCGCGCTTCTTGTTCTCTCGCCGGTAGTCCTTCAGGGCCTTCTTGAAGAACCGAGTCTTCGGCTTGCCCTTGTTGAAGGAGGGGCTCTCATGCTTGCCGGAGTCGTGGAAGCTGCTGCCGGCGCCCTTCTTGTAACCACTGCGCTTGGGGCAGTCGGCGATGAAGTGTCCTGGATCACCACATTCAAAGCATCCGGATTTTGTGCCGTGTCTTTTGAACATTCTTTTATCATAGACACGACGCACCCGGTTGTTAAAGAGACACAAATCATCATCTCCCAACAACTCAAGCTGGTCCTCAGTGATAGACATCAAAGAGAACCCAGCACAACTCACAGCAGAGGGATCAACAGAAGGTGTAGCAAGGGCCAGGGATTTGATCCAGAGCCAGTGAGATTTGATCTCAACTGGCTATCTACCTCAGTGGCCTTTAGCTTGCTAAATAACTCAGAAATGGTCAAGGTATCGTATGAAGTACTCTCAACGATAGATGATACCTTGATCTCCCAGATCTTTGGGTCCAAGGTATGAAGAACCTTGAGCGCCTGCTCGTGATCTGAGACTAACTGAGCACCCTCAGCCTTGTTGTCCCGAAGCTTGTTAATGATCGACTGAAAGCGACCAAACAAAGCCTCAACAGATTCACCCGGCTTCTGTGTGAAATTCTCATATTCACGCCGGTAGGTCTGATAGAGCCGAGCCTTGACCTGAGCTGTCCCCTCATGGTGTGCCTGGAGGGTAGCCCAGATCTCTCTCGCAGTGGAGAGATGGCTCACACGCTCAAACTCAGTGGGACCCAAACCAGAAAACAAGATGTTCACCGCTTTGCTATTGTTCACATGCTGGGCGATGATACCAGGAGAATCATGCTCAGCAACTGGCAATATGACAAACGTGCTGTGAACGCAAATGTCCCAGATGTCCGAGCTTTGGCTCATGAGATAGGCTCGCATGCGAGTCTTCCAATAATTATAGCCATAAGCTTCCAAGGACGGGACCTTGCCAGGAGAAGTCATGATCACTACTGAGGTTTAGAACCGGTTAAGGTATGGAAAAACCCTAACCAGGCTCTGATACCACTTGTAGGATCGAAAGTAGCGACCAGAGGGGGGGTGAATGGGCGCCTAAAAAATTCTTTCGAATCAATGGCCTACTCCCAAAACCCAATGCATTTAAAAGAAAACTAAACAGCAAAGCGAAAACAAATTGACTAATTCTGCAGATTCGAAGTTTGCTGATTCTGAGGTCGCAGATTCTGAGGTTGCAGATTCTGAGGTTGCAGATTCTGAGGTTGCAGATTCGAAGGTTGCAGATTCGAAGGTTGCAGATTCGAAGTATGCAGATTCGAAGGTTGCAGATTCGAAGGTTGCAGATTCGAAGGTTGCAGATTCGAAGTATGCAGATTCGAAGCCTGCAGATTCGAAGTATGCAGATTCGAAGTATGCAGATTCGAAGCCTGCAGATTCGAAGTCTGCTGATTCGAAGTCTGCTGATTCGAAGTCTGCAGATTCGAAGCTTGCAGATTCGAAGTCTGCTGATTCGAAGTCTGTAGACTCGAAGCTTGCAGATTCGAAGTCTGCTGATTCGAAGTCTGTAGACTCGAAGCTTGCAGATTCGAGGTCTGCAGATTCGAAGCTTACAGATTCGAAGTCTGCTGATTCGAAGCCTGCAGATTCGAAGCTTGCAGATTCGAAGTCTGCTACACAGAGTTGGACTTTACACAAGAAAAGGGACTTTGACCCTGCCAACTCGATCAAAAGCAACACAGGAAAAGCAAGACTAAAGTACTAGCATACTGTAGCTACAGGAAAGTAGTACTACTTGCTACAGAGTAGTAGTACTACTTGCAACAGCAAGAACTAGTACTACTTCTCACGAAGAACACATACAACAGAGAAGCTTCTGTTCCAAATAAATTGACCACACGCACAGAGAATGAACTGCAGTGCACAAAAATGCTTCGCACAAGCAAAAACAGCCAGATTAAAAGCTTTCCCAGACAACAAAAAATCACTTAAAAACTTCAGGAAGAACAAGGCTTGTTGCCTGGTGGCTCACGCATGAACAGGAGAGAGAGAATGCAAGAAACAAAGTGACCCAAAGGAGGAGTATTGATTTTCAGCAAAAGGGTAGTCCAAACCCTAGGGGTTGGGGTCCTATTTATAGGCAGCCCAACACTAGGAATATTCTACCTGCCCCTTAGGGTTTTTACAGACTCAAAAATAACGGAAAAGACTCTACTGCCCTTAGGTATTTTTACAGACACGACAGACTGACTGTGGGCCTAGAGTTACAGATGACTTATCCGGAAGCTAAGTTTTCGTAGCGACTACGGCTTCTCTTCTGGACAGTCGGATACAGAATCAATGGTTGTCAGTTTTACGCCGAAACTGACAAAGCCTCCACCAGCTTTGCACCAGGTACCCGGATTGGGCCGGCCCGACTCCGCAGCTCTCTCAGCCCGGCAATCGCTCACCGCCCGTGTACCTGAGTCAGTCCTGGTCAACAGCCCAGTGGGTCTTCTACTGCTTCTGGCCCATGCACCCGGATTGGGCCAGCCCGACTTCGCAGCCTCCTCTGCCCGACAGTCGCTCGCTGCCCGTGTACCTGAGTCACACGCGGCCCATAAAACAGCAGATCTCTTCTTCTTCTGTCCTCTTTGACTATCGTTGACAATGACTCATCACTTCTGGAGCCATGAGGCCCATGCTATTCAGCATGGCTCCTCAAAAGTGAACCTGAGAAAGGTCACCATCATCTGGAGCTCCCGGATGAATCCCTCTCGGTCCCAACATAAGCTGTGGATGTGGTGGACAGGCATCTACAAATAAAACAAGTTTAAAGAGTAAGGGAGAGGGAAAAAATTATGATGTAAGTTTTTATGAAATAATTTTGCAAAGCTACATGTTAGGTTGGTCCGTTTGGCTTCCTACAGTCATGTCGGCTCTGATACCATCTTGTGGGGAACCCGGAATTAATAAAATCCAGACATTATTGAATTTCCACAAAAAAACAATAATAACAAGATGTCCATCATGCGACAACGTACATATGGTCAATCATCTGTGGTTCGCAGACCACATCATTACATAAGTATAAAATTAAAAGAAACTAGGAAAATAAAACTACATGACGAACATCTCTGCCAGTCTCGCGTCTTTGACTGGGTCGCTACTCCAGACCATCCTCCTCATAGTACACATTCTCTAAAATTGTTTCCCAATGGGTATGAGTACAGAAGTACTCAACAAGCCACCGAGAATGCAATAGTAATGCAGGGTAATAACGAAGGAATGATAAGGGTTTAAAGTGCAGAAAAGTACATTTTCAAGTTGCAGCATTTAGTGTAGTCAAGTTTAATTGTACTGAATAATAAACATGAACCATGCTTCATCATCTTACTCGAGGAGCCTAGTTGGCCCTCCTCGCTCAACAATCCTTACATGCCAATTCATCAGGCAGCACTCATAATAGTAAACTAACTACGAGATGTCACGCAACCCGCCCTTGACCGTGGGATCGACTTTTCAGAAAGATTTAAACTCTGATCAGAGGTGTACTACTGTACCCACAAGGCACACACTCATCCCCCACACCAACGTGTAACGATATGACCCATACCACGGGAACTCGTGCCAAAACCTTAGCATGAGATTCTCCAATTCAATAACACCCACTCTAGGTTTCGTCGGCGCACCATCGTACTGGACAACGTCGCACTCCCTTTTACACCACATCGGTAAAATCCACCCGCAGGTGCTGCTTGACCCATCTCCAAGTGGTGCCTCGAGTTGAAACACCACATGCCTTAGTTAGGACTTACCCACTAGACTTTTGGTTAGTACAGAAGTGTATTGCAACAGATCCCACAGACTGGTCCCTATAGTGCCCTAGGTGCGACTAACCAATGTCCTAGCTTGGACCCAGAACCCACAGTGCTAACATACTAAACCATAACTCCATAACAAATAGAATTACAGGGGTGAGAGAAATCATGGGGATCATATAATAGAATCAAAGTATCTACGACTCATTTTTATCCTATAGCGGTTGTGTCAATACATTGGACACTATCTAATAATACTATTATTATGGTGACAAGGAGTTTAGGCTCAATAGCATGGCGTGGGTTTGCACTTCAAGGTCGGGGATCTAAATAAATATATTGTAAGGCTTTTAATTTGACTAATGCATTTATAACCTATGGGTTTTAGCGATATTTTAAGAAAACTAGGTTCAATATACTCAAAAATTATGTTTGGTGACTTGCCTTGTTCGGCAAATGGTGATGGTGGAACTTCCGGGTAGTATTCTTGCTCTTCGACGGCGTCCTAGTCTTCACGGCACACAAAACGAGAACAACAATCAATTTAAACATACAAAGATAAACAGTACAATCATTTCATTTAAATTGGCTAAGGTTGTCAAAAAACAGAAGAGAAACTTTCTAAAATTAAAACGAGGAATTTTGGAGATAAAATGGGGGTAAACTTGAATTTTTAAAGATTAAGACATTGCTTTTGGTTTTATTTTTGGATAATAAACAGTACAATCATGTCAAGTAAATTGGTCAAGAATGTAGATAATAAAAAGATGAATTTTCTAAAATTTGGAATTAATTTGAAGATGTTATGAATTTTTGAAGTTTAAATAAATTTCTGGAATTTAATTTAAACCCTAAACAATTGCCGGTCCACGGTGAGCCGAGTCCAATGTGAACCCACGCACTGTGCGTGTGAGCCAGATCTAGATTGGCCGTTGGATCAAGATCTGTCGGCCATAGAACGCGTGGGCATTTTAAATGAATTTCAACGACTGAGATTAAAATGCTGAAATGGTACGCGATGGATGACCCAGATTAAAAGCAGGTTTTAAATAAACTTGGACTGTCGGGATTAAAAGGTATCGCTTCGATCGGATCAGATGGACCGGATTAGATCGACTGGCGATCTAATTGTGGCTGTCCATCACGAATCGTGCGGCCGAGGATGAATCTGACACGGCACGGGTACTTTACCCGTGCCGGTCGTCTTCTCCGGCGACGGCCAAAAGTTAGTGACGGGCTAGCGGCGACGACAATGGTCGAAGGCCGAATTTAATGGTTAAAATCGAATCAGAATAGTGCGGCGGTCAAGAGGGTACCAGAGATGAGGCTCGGGGTCGTTGGGGCGTGGCCGGCATCGAGCGGATGTGGTGAAGGTGTTCGGGTTGTCGGCGGGGACGGCGCTACGGCGGTCTCTAGCAGAAATGGAGTGGTGGACAGGGTCGGGGAAGCATCGGTGATCACGACGGTGTGGTCGACGGCAGTGGAGGAGGGCTCCAGCGACGGCGAGCGGTGGTTGGAGTCCGAGCAGAGGAGTGGCGCTAAAAAGTGGAATGCGGGCGTTCCGTTTGGGTGGGGCACAAGTTCACGCGAGGGCTGAACGTGGAGGGGTGCGGGGGTATTTATAGGGGCAGCCAGAGGGGAGTATGACAGGTGTATACAAGGAAAGCCAAGGGGGGTTTCCATTTTCTCTGGTGAGGCATTTCCAAGCTTCGGGATCCGGTGATTTCAGGATTAAACGCGTCGTCGTAATCGAGGAAATGGTCGCGGGATCACCGGGAATTCAACGCGTGAGTCAATTCGGGGAAAGGAGCATGACGGGGGCGGATTCCCCGGGTAAGGGTTTCGACCGACGGTATTAGGGGCGGCAGCGTGAGGAGGATGAAGGAACTGACAGGCGGGGGCCACTATCAGTGGGCGAGTGCAGGCGTAGGCACGGCAACAATCGATGCTGACCGGTGGGGACGCCTAGTCAGTGGGTGGGAGTGGGTGAGTGGGTTGGCGCCGATAGGTGGGGCTGGGGGCTCGGGCGCGCACGCGGAGAGGGGGAGTGGATGCTGATAGGTGGGGCCCACATGGTAGTGAGGGGCATGGGGATGGAGCGGGATGGGCCGGCCTGTGGAGGGTGAAAGGGGAGAGTGCGGCCCAAGACTGTTTAAAATGAATTTCTGAATAAAAATAATTGCTAAAATTGATTTAAAATATTTGGGTGGCTTGTGAAGGTGATAAAATTTTGTAAAAATTCTCAAAAATAGGTTTTGGTCCTAAGATCATAACATAAATTTCTCAGACCTTGGTTTGGATTATTTCTCTAGATTCCTATTTATTTGTGCATTTTCAGCTTTAAGAAAAATTAAAAATAACCTTTTTCCAGAAAGTATATTTATAAATTCTATTTTTACCTTTGGAAATTTGGGCTGTTACAGGATGTGAGCGATCAAGATGGAATTTACCACTCCTAATAATGGGAGAGTCGTTTCTAGGCCCCTCGAGGTATTGGATTGGAAAAGTGCATGGCCATGCCACTATGACTAAGGAGTTAGTCATGATTTGAATCTAATACTTGATATAGTGAAATGTCGAGCTAACCAACAAGGGTGGCACGTATCTCGCCCTAAGCTTGACTGAAGGCGTGTAGTAAAGGGACTGGTGCGTGCATATATCAAGGTTCATGAAAATTTGATTTTGTACACTTTCGGTGGGTCAATATGTGCTGCTAGGTACCTATATTGATCAGTGAGTCGGAAATGGTTTCTAGTGAATAGCCGTTAGTGTATGAACCTATCGGGTAACACACTTAAGGGGATGGATTGAGAAACATGCAAAGAATTAGTTCTTGTGCAAGTGGGAGATTGATGGATATGTCCAAGAAAATTCCGTGTATTGGAAGTTCCGA
Source organism: Zizania palustris (assembly GCA_019279435.1). NCBI lineage: Eukaryota > Viridiplantae > Streptophyta > Magnoliopsida > Poales > Poaceae > Zizania > Zizania palustris. The sequence continues at coordinate 10,508,172 of JAAALK010000285.1, forward strand.
TAGGTAGTATCAGAAGTTCCGATAGGTAGTATCAGAAGTTCCGATTATTATCTGGTCTCGAGTGAGAGAGCAAATTTTGTTTCGGAAGTTACAATATGGTATCGGAAGTTCCAACGAGCTAGAAGTTTTGATTTGGAATCAGAGAGCATTGTACTGATCGGAAGTTCCAATATGGTATCGGAAGTTCCGATGTGGGCGAAAATAAATTGGATCTATTGTGTGTCGTGCTGAATTGGGAGACCTAAAATACCCTATCATATTTTCCGATCTAGGATCGGAAGTTCTGATGTAGGGTAGCAGATTGGATCTGTTACGAATACGAATTAGTTGTAACTAATTTGTGGGTTTCGAGATGTGCACGACTAGGGGGCTTCCAGCCCTATATAAACAGAGGAGGAGGAGGAGGTATTGGGACAAGGAATAAGCCTAGATTGGACCTAGCCACCATAGACTCCTCTCCTCCCTTTCTTGATCTCAAATGTTGAGGTCGAGGATCTTCCATCTCTCACGTGTGGTGCTAGCACGCTGCCGTGAGAGGAACTCCATCCCTATACGTTTGGACTCCGTGGAGTCGTTACTCCAAGAGAAATGCTCGTGGCCGTCACCATGAGGAAGGAGACTTATTCACCGATTGGATTGGTGAGGAACGGTCGGGACAAAGCGAGGATAGGCTGGACGTGCTTCATCAACCTCTTCTTCCGCTGCACCTAGTGCATCAAGTGCTAGAAGGTACTGATCTATCATCTCACACATACATGGGTCTTGGGTTTTAGGGCGGAAATTTTGAATTTTCCGGCTAGCGTAGCTTCTCATTCCCCATCAGATTAGGGGGTGCCATCAGCACGAGAATCTACGGCATTGCCTTTCGCCCCAATAATAGGGAAGGTTCCTATGCTCCCCTCATCAAGATTGGTCTGGGGGAGGCGCAGCAACAAAGGTAGGTGCCGATGGCATCCGAGGCCGATGTGAGTCCCATAAACAGCTGATAAAGCCAAATATAGAAGGAGGTACTTGGTAAGAGGCATCGGCAGCAACGGGCGGACCCCTTGTATCTGCACCTAATGGGGCGACAACATCATCGGTCGTTGCTGACTCACCAGAGCCGATGACAGTACCCTTTAGCACCTCAACTTCGACCATTTCGGTGACAACGCCTCCAACAGTTGCATCCGGTGAAGTCTCAACGACATCATCAACCATGTTATCAAACATCACATACAGTGACTCGACGTCGAAAGGAGGAGGCGGTTGAAACAAGGTGTTAGGTAACAAGAACACAAAAGAAAATATGGATGCATCGTAAAGGCATATACAAACTTAGGTCGATGGAGAGACTTCGGCTGCCAGCAAAGTGCTACCACCAGGGACCTACGTGATCGAAGAAGTAGTCAACACTAGTTGCAAAACAAATAAAATAGCAAACACACTCTGCAAAATCAACGTCATGGGAGAAAGTCAAGAGTTTACCGATGGCGGTGGAATCAAGGCTAGCAGAGTCACTTGATTGGCCCGGACCCTAGAAGATTGGCACACATTTGTCCAGCGCCTTGCATTTGCGCGGTGGAGTTTTGACACGCTTTTTGCTAAGCCATCGGTTAATTGATATTGGCCCAGGTTTGTAGTGGTCGATATCGGCCCATATATTATGGGATTTCCGCTCTAGCTCAATGAAGGAGCATAGACAACATCCTCTTGCAAAGAAAAGGGATGATTAGAAGATAAAAACAATGAAACAAGGCAAGGGCTGCAGATCGAGGAAAACCTCGAGATCGATCTCCGTGAAGGTTGGATCCAATGAGAGGCAGAAGCGCTTGGAGTGGCAGTTGAAAGCATACCGGCTCATCTCAGACCACCATTTTTTGTAAGGGACCGAGGCCACCCTACATGCGCTCCAGGAAGAGAAATACATGAGAACGATCGAATCAGCTATAGAAAAAAGCCGGTGGAACTCCAAAGAGCTCGTCACTTCACCACGGACCTAGATTCAACCGATGAAGAAAATATTAATTGGTAGTTGGCCGAAACCAAGCTGCCGAGCACAAACCATGGGATGGTATAATTCGTAAGATGGCTTGTGTGCAGGACCAACCGTGAAGTTGATCGAAAGGATATAAGGGGAAATACTAGCAAGAAAGATGACCTCGCTCTCTGGATCGGCCAACACATCGGCCAACAATAGCTGATGCAGGTATTCAAAATCCACCAAAGATTCATAGGCATACCAGACTATGCAATCATTAATGAAACCACAATAGAAAGCCTTGAACCAGTGGGCTAAGATGTCAGTGGACATTTTTGCTCCTAGCCGACAGGCAGAAGCTTTGCCCAAAGATAGGCATTAGTGGGTGGCCGGTGGGGTAGATTCACGGTAGTCAATGGGAAAGTGAATAAGGTAAAAAGAGGGGCCAGAAGAGATTTTGGTCGTATATACATTGAGCAAAAGCTAGAGAAACCACCAAGGACCACCTAGGTGGCCTACTGCATCACCAACCGATAGTCGGGCTGATACCTAGTGAAGAAGATGGTAAAGGGAGCCAAGGAGGTATCAGCCAAGGGGGATTTTGACGTTGGCAACTAACTGCTTTGCCAAAAATTAAAGGTGGCAAGTGGGCCCAAGGGTGGACCCACACAAAATAAACCTCATGAGCCAGAGGTTAAGGAAGTCGATATGTTCACGCTGGCTAACAAAACCAGTTTGCTTGTTATGGGTTGCAATATACTTCGCCCAACCACCACTGGATTTGACGTTAAGATGGTGAGAAGGCTTGAAACAAAAGAGTAAAGGGTCAGCATTGATGGTATATCAAGAGAAGTTAAGACAACAATGTCAAGGAGATTGGGACTCATCGAATCAAAGGTAGCAGGAAGCGGTTAGCATCGACTCATTTTTATAAGGAGAGACAAGCGAAAGGCCGATGCAGTGAGCTATACTAGTCTGCTCACAAGAAGCGCATTCTAACGCAGTGACCTGAAGGTACCAGTCACGCCAGCTAGGAAGTGGAGAAGGGAAAACCCGGAAGCTTTGAATCCCATCGGAAAGAAGCATTTTTTATTTTTTAAAGGGGATCCTTTGTATCTCGACATTGATGAAGTCAGTAGGGTCGGTATCACCCATCAGGCCCAATATATAGCAAGAAGGATGATTGACAATGGGGATGAGGATTTGGTTCTTCAAGTTCTACAAAAAAGATAAAAGAGGAAAAGAAAGGCGATAAGAAAATAGGAAGTGAAAAGAACCAAGAACACCGAAGAATAAGAAAGAAAAGAGAAAAGATAAAAAGCTAAAAGACTTACCTCAGGGATGGAGGTGGTAGATGCCATCAAGAAATGCTGGGTCTAAACCAGGAAAGCGGACAAAGACGGAAAAGTGTGGTTGCCGGAGATGTTGTGAGGTGTCGGCGATGAGCTCGATGGCTAAAAGTTGAGAGTACTATGTATTCCGAAAGCGTAAAGAGGAGAGGAAAATGCCAATGAATACTTCTAGAGTGAAGAGCAACTCCTCGGCAGTTGGGTCAAGCTGATCCCAACGGATTAGTGGGACCGTCTTCAACATTAAGCAAAATGTATAATCATGAGTACTGTTGGGGGGAAATATTTCATCCTCGACAGTCCAAAGATATTTTCATGTTGACACAAGTAGAAGAAGTGAAGTCAGGAACTCTGCTCTCCGAAGACCCTAAAGGCAATAAGGCTCCGTCGGTTCGGAGTCTTAAACAGTGGAGACCTCCGTCAAAGCTTCGGTGCAACGAAGCCTCTCGAAGCCTCTTCACCCGAAGGGGGGTTGCCAGCAAGGACAAAAGATTTATCTTCTCACTAATTAGACTAGCTTTTTACTCTTTTACCCCTACGAAGAATACTAAACAATATTTTCTTAGTAGGTTGTAATTAGAGGGTAAAGAAGTCTTTTCCCATGTATTCAGTCTATAAATACTCCTCTTCACTATGTAAAGGGTATCGGATACTTAGATATTCAATACACACTTCGAACTATCTCAATTTATTATCCATCTCAGAGGCTTGGAATAGTTTACTTAAACAAACACTTCGTTTGTCATATACTTAGTTTCCTAAACCTGTTAGCGTAATCTTTTACGCCAACAAGTACGATTTTCGAAACGCTAAAATGTTTGTAGGTCCGGGATTGGAGGAATAAAATATCCGGCGATTCTGTTTGGAAACACCATTGCTAGACTGTGCGGAATGAAGTCTAGTCTGACACTTCTATAGAGAAAGAGTAGATGCATCAGACCAGGTGACATCCATCACAGTCATTCAAGGCTAAATAAAAAAGGGTGAGGAGGAAGATGAAGAATTGATAGAAGGCAGTAATCCAAATATATACTGCAAAAGGTGCCAGAAGTTAAAGAGTTTTCAGCTACTAGTAAAAAGATGGATGGGACTTTTGAAATGACGCGGTGTAGAGGGCTTTAATGACCAATAATTTTGAAGCAGTAGTTATACTTATGCTCCGAAACTAGGGGCATGTGTTGACGCCAAGATTTGGTAAAAGCCCAAGCCCATCAAGAGTGTCGTATGGTCAACAAAAGTCAAAGAATCTGGTCAAAGATTAGTCAAAGAAGCCCGTCTAGGTGGTTATATGTGGCTGGATATGAAGGAGCCGATAGAGATGAAGGAAGATAGAGACAAATACGTAATCTGGACTATATATATGTAACTATTAGCTAGGTTAGGGAGATCTAGACAAACACAACCAAAACCTACTCTCGACGCATCACCACCCTTGGCACTCGGAGCTGGGCTACATCATTTTGATCTCCAGCGAAGAGGTGAGTTCCCCCACCCCGACAGTTGTATCGGCTGGATCAATGTTTTCAAGGCTGCATCGTATTGATCTCTTGAGGCATCGGCTTGGTCAGTGCAATCGCCAGTTTATCTTGGTGTGATTGGTAGGTCTAAGGCTACATCGTTACGATCTCTTACAATGATGTTGACACTAAAGTGCGCCAAAAACATGGATGCCGATCCGGTGATCCAAAAGCGTACGTATACTTAGGAGTAAACCACTAAGCATAACGCGACACCGACGCCGCATTCCGACGATCCTCAAACAGTAGTGAGGAAAATAACGGAGTCGCCAGGAAATCAAATAATATTAATCTAAAATTATTCAATTAACCGATGTGTGAGAATAGTAACTAAAAATAATTAAACCTAATTAAACTGGCCAGAACATGGTCGGTTTAACCGAGGGTCCTGGTGGTCAGACCGGTCAAGGGAAGCTGGTCGGACCGAGGTCACACCGCCATTCGGACCGAGGGCACGCTGCCAGTCGGATAGGTGGTGCGGAGTGGTTCGGCCAAAGGAGGCTTCGGCGTGCGGTGCGAAGGGGTAATTTCTACCCTTTGACCGATCGGATCAATGGGAGACCTCCTGTCAGACTGTAGATGGCCGAAGGGGTCAGGGAGTACTTCGGTGTGAAGTTACCTCCGATGCGAAGGGGTTTGCCAAAGGAGTCTTAGGCCCTCAGCCTCCAGTCGGTCAGACCGAGGGGAAGCCTCCGATCGGACTGGATGGGTGTGATGGACCCGAAGGAGACTCGGGCGCCGGTGCGAGGTGCTCCCTAGGCCTCTTGTGAAACCTGGTCAGACCAGCCTTAGGCTACCGGTCAGACCACAGCATGTTGGCATGTCAGGTGACGGCGTGGCACGGGCCGATCGGACCGAGACAACACCTCCGGTTGGACCGATGGTCCCTAGAAGGTGAACTCTGGGACTCCGACGACCATCTCGCTGTTGGTGTCTTTTCCCAAAACTTCTTGGTGAAGATCAGAGAGATGAAACATTGCAAAAACACCAAAAAACTAGGGGTAATTCAGCCAAGAAACCGAATTACCGGTAAAAACCAATAAAACGATAGAAATCCGTTACGTGGATGAAACAGACGATTCACGAGCGAACTGACAAGGACTTAACATGATTACAACGTGGTGGATGGAGAGCTTCCAGTGCAAACTCACGAAGATTGACGTTATAACTAAAACTAGGGCAAAAAGGTAGATTGAAAAGTAAAGGTATGATTCAAGGAAATAATAGATTATATCTATTATGGTTTTGGAGGGCTTCTTGAATCGGCCTTGCCTCTATTTCTAGAGGTTGGTCGTGTGCTCCTGGGTTTAATTCGAGTTAGATACTAGTTCCAAGTAATTAAAATTACTAAGGGATAAAATACACCCCAAAATAGCCTAATTGGACTTAGACTCGAGTTGGGCTAGTCTGACCGGACCCATATGGCCGGTCTGATCGGGCCTACATGGCCGGTTGGACCGGCCTTTTCCAGGTCTTGGCACATTTTCGGCCCAAATTACCAAAAAGGATATTTTGACAATTTTAACCATTAATGCCATTTTTTGCTATCAATACATGCCCCCCTACATTTTGGAAAACTTTAGTGAGCCAAAAGCACAACGAGCTAAGGGCGATATGCTTCATATCGACCTTTCGAAACTTCAAGCGTTTTACCACACACTTGGGAAGTACTTTTTCAAATACCTACCATTCAAAGATCTACAAAATCACTCTCCTTGAAGAGACTCTAACAAATACGCATTACCTAGAGCGATTTCAACAACTCTAAAAGGACCTTCCCAACTTGGCGACCATTTAACAAATTTTGTGCTCTTAGTACATAAAGGCAAAATCGTCTTCCAAACCAAGTCATCAACTTGAAATGATTTCACTCTCACCTTCTTGTTATAAGCTCTAGTCACTCTTATTTTGTCTCTTTCTATTGCCTCTAGAGCTCCCAACCTCTTATCGGTCACCTCTTCCAAATTATCCTTCAAAATAGTTTCATACTCATCGACCAATAAGCCATCTTGCTTAAGCAGCCTTAATGATCCAAGATTCACCACTACGGGTAAAACAACTTCTTGTCCATACACCAACTCGTATGGACTTACTTTGGTGGCACCATGCTTTGCAACTCTACATGCCCATAATGCTTCAGAAAGCACTTCATGCCACCTTTTAGGAAACTCTTCAATCTTTTTTTAATTAACTTAATCACAGTTTTCTTACTAGACTCGGCCTGACCATTGGCCTGAGCATAGTATGGTGAAGAGTTTATCAACTTTATACCATAAGATTTGGCAAAATCACATACTTCATTAGAAACAAATGAAGCACCCTGATCTATAGTAAGAGTTTGGGTAATACCGAATCTATGTATAATGTGCTTCAAGATGAAATCAATTACCACGTTCCGTGTCATGTTCTTGAGAGGCACGAATTTAGTCCACTTGGTGAAGTAATCTGTAGCCATCAACATGAACCGATGCCCTTTTAAAGAGGAATGATAAATTTGGCCGATGAAGTCCAAGGCCCAACTTCGAAACGACCATGGTTTTATAATAGGATTAAGTAAAGATGAAGGAGCAAGATTAATATTACCAAATCTTTGACACGCCTCACATCCTCTATAATACTTAAAATAGTTCTAAGTCCTAGTCGGCCAATAAAAACCCGCTCTTTTGAGCATACAAATCATTTTCTTGGCCGACGGATGAGTACCACAAAGACCTTCATGTACTTCACCCACAACAAGTCTAGAATGATCGGCATTCAAACATCTCAAAAGCACTCCATCAATGGTTCAGCGATATAACTCATCATTGAGTAACACAAATTTAAACGCTCGCCGCCGAATTTTCCGATCAACCCGCTTACTAGGATCTCTCAAATACTTAATATTTGGAGTTCTCCAATCATTCTTATGATTTCTTGAAGTACTCGCCAAATCCTCGTTCGAATTGGTGTTCAAATCATAAATTTTAACCTTCCCCCCGTGCTCCAAAACCTCCTGACATGGGGCGGTCAGACCGGCCATAGAGGGCCGATCAGACCAGTCGTTGCTGGACGACTGGCACAGGGCAGTCAGACTAGCCTGGCATGGTCGGTCAGACCATCAGACACCTACGGTCAGACCGACCACGTCAGGTCAGTCAGACTGATGAGTTCTGACTCGGGCGATGAAATAAAGTCAAGCATCAACTTTTATTGCGCGAAAAATTTACCTCTTTTCACTTGATAGCCATATTCTTGTTGAGACAAGTCATTTGATATTGAATTGGCTCATCTAGACACATGTGAAATCTCAAAATCATCTAGAGTAGCAATTATGTCTAGACATTTATCCAAGTAGCTATTTAGCAAACCATTGAAACATTGAGCATCTTTAGCTACTTGTTGAACTACTAATAGTGAATCACCATATGCATGAACATATTTAATACCCATGGAGCTTAGCGATTCAAGTCTTAGACACAAAGCTTCATACTCAGCTTTATTATTAGAACAAGGAAACTCTAACTGAGCCGAGGTTTCAAAATTCATACCACTAGGTGATATGAGCACAACTCCAACACCTTGGCCATTCTTGCAAGCCGAACCATCAAAATAAAGTTTTCATGGTATTACTTCAATCAAAGCATTATCACTACTCCAATTGATGTCTACATGGTGATCAATTATAAAATTTGTGATGACTTGGCCTTTCATAGCTTTCAGAGGTTCATAAGCCAAATCATACTCAATCAAAGCATACGCCCACTTTTCGATTCTCCCACTTACAATCGACTTTTGCAACATGTACTTTATAACATCAGTTTGACAAGTAACAATACATGTGCCAGATAAAAGATAGTGTCAAAGTTTGGTACATGCATAATAAAGTTACAATCATAAACGCTCTAAAAACACGTACGTTGTCTCTAAATGGTTTCCCATAGCATCCGATTTGACTACAACATCATCTATATAGACCTCTAGCATAACTCCTAGCAAGTCATGAAAGATCGAGTTCATAGCACGTTGATATGTAGCCCTAGCATTCTTTAAACGAAAATTCATGACAATCCACTCAAACAAGCCGATAAAACCATGCCATCGAAAGGTTGTCTTGTAGACGTACTCTTCGGCCATAAATATTTTATTATAACCTGCGTTTCTATAAAGAAAACTTAGTACCTTATGTCCTGAAGCATCGTTGATCAACATGTCGGCTATCGGCATGGGATACTCGTTCTTCAGAGTGGCCTTGTTCAAGTCCATGAAATCAATACACACGAATCTTGCCACTTCATTTCTTTTCTATAGGCACAATGTTAGCAACCCATTTAGCATACCTGCATGGCCTAATAAACTTAGCCTTGAGTAATCGTTCTATCTCTTCTTTAACTCGATCATACACAGCCGAATTAAAGTGACGAGCGGGCTGTTTATAAGGCCTAAACCCGGCTTAGTCCTGGCATCTCACTATATTCCAATGCAAAATAATCGACGTACGATCGAAGCAACTTTATTACTTCGGCCTTTTCATTAGCCTTCAAAATTTTGTTTTACAAAAGTCGGCCTTGGATTACTACCATCACCTATATCGACCTCTTCTAGAGGGTCGGCTGACGCAAAACCTTGACCTAACTTTTCTACTTCGCTAAAATCTTCAATGGCTTCGGCAATACCGTCTTTAGAAGACCGATATTGCTCCACGCGAGACTTTAGCCAATCAAGATTACTCTTACTAGACATGACTACTAGTTTAGAGACAACCAAGCTACACCATCCGGCTTTACAAACACTAGAACAAAACGTCCCTCAGACACTCTAACAAAGTCATAGTTTGAGAGATCTCTACCTGATAAGCATTCTACCTTATCATGAACGATGTCAATAGACACATCGGCCAAAGAAACCTAGGCCAAAGTGTCAGCTGGTACGATCTCCACATCATCGCCGTCTAACTGAATTAGGCACTGGTGCAAAGTAGACGGAATACAGCAAATTGCGTGAATCCAATCATGCCCAAGTAGCACACTATAGTTACCTTGCACATCAACGATGAAGAACGTCACCGGCAACATCTTGTTACCCACCGACAGCTCCATAGAAAGCATGCCCTTGGCCTCGGAGCTCTCACCATTGAAGTCATTGAGCATCAAGTTTGTCCTCGTCAGGACATCTTCATTCTTGCCGAGCTTCTTCAGTAGAGAGTATGGCATCAAGTTGACGATGGCGCCTCCATCTACAAGCATCCTCAAAATTGGCTTCCCGTCGATGTGCCCGTTGATGTAGAGAGGCTTCAGGTGACGAGTCGTATCCTCAAGATTCTTGAAAATAGCCTCCCGAGGGCCGAGGCTCAGCTGAGCAATCTCGGTCTCATCCTGTGGGAGAGCAAACTCAGTAGGCAGCATGATGACGTTTATATCCATCGCTTGAGGAAGGGCCCCTCGGAGACGAGCGTGTAGTCGTCGTCCATCATATCTTCCTCTTCATCACTTGGAGTACGATTTGGGTTGTTTATGGCAACCGACTTCGGCTTCCAAATCTTCTTCGTCACTGGTCGGGGACGGATCTCCTCGAACACGGTGTCCCACTCGTCCTCGGCCTTCTTCTCACACATCTCTTGGGCTTGAAGATGTTGTAGCTGCCTCTTCTAGGACTTGGTCATACCTAGGGTGCCCATGAAGGCTGTGGCTTGGTGCCGGGCGCCACAAATTTGCTCCTAGAATTTTTGGCCAAACGGGAGTTGCTGACTCGGCCTCGGTGATTTTGAGCTTGGCTGAATCTCACTTCTATGTATTGTCGGTCAGACCGGCCTTACCGAGTCGGTCTGACCCGACTTTGTCTAACCGACTGGTCTAACCGACTAGTGTCAGGTTCTTGCATAGTGTCGGTCAGACTGGCCATAGTAGGCCGGTTGGACCAGGGTACTGAGGGCGGTCTGACCGGCCCTATGGCTGCGGTTGGACCAACTGGCCCCTGCTCGATCTCCTTCCATGGCTCACCTCTGTCTTGTTTCGTGGAGGCCTCCTTAGGGATTGGGACATCCTGGGACCCTACCTTCATGAGGATAGCTTTGGACACCGTCTCTGGACGTCCTCGTGGCGCGATGGATAATCTGCCAAAGACATCGCCTCTTGGAGCACTCATCAGACCTTGCATGTTATAAAACCCGGATGGAACGAATGGAGCAATATAATATGGGGCAGGGTACCCGAGAGGTGGAAAGTAGCAAGGGGGGCACTGCGCCATCGATAGATGATACGGTGGCAAAGGGAAAGGTGGCTCCAATGGCCTCGGCCATCGTGGGCCGAACCCACTCTTCCGAGGAGGGTCCGACCTCGTTGGAGGTCCTATTCTAGCGTTCGCCTTCTCGACCCTCTTCTGGTGCTTCTGGAGTAGCATGTCGTATGTCACCTTCGGCTTCTTGCAAGTCGCAGCCGAAGATGATGAGCTAGTGTTCACCTTCCACACTCCTACCTTAGGGTTCTTCGGCACAAGCATTTGTGGGTGCGGTTCTCTGATCACGACCTCCTTCCCCTTAGCGTACCCGGCCTGCTCAGGCTGAATCATCACCTTCTTCCCATTGATATCAATAGTATTCATGGGAAAGGGGCCCTGGTCGAGCTTCATCTTGGGATTTGTATCCAGCTTCAACCGTCCTTCTTCTATGGCCGATTGAACCTGTTGACGAAAAACATTGCAATCATTAGTAGAATGGGAATGAGAATCATGCCACTTACAATAAGCCCGCTTCTACAAGTCGTCGGCAGTCGGAATGACGTGACCCTTCGGTAACCTAATAAGTTTGTGTCTTCAATAAAAAATCAAATATTTTACCGCACTTGGTCACATCAAAATAATACTTTACCTCGCTGGGCCGACTCTTGGTAGGAGATGGCCGTAATTCAATGCAAGTAATGGGTTGGGCCTTACTAGACAAAGTCCATTCTGCAATATACTTGTCAGCTGAGTCATCATCGCTATCCGATGATTCCTCATCGGAGTGCTCCATGATGTGCACCTCGGCCTTAGGCTTGTTGAATGTTTTAGTGAATTTTCTACTTTTGGCTCGGCTTTCCTGAACCAGAGCCTTTTGCAACACTTGACTAACATCAAAGAAATCCTGGCCATCCAGTTTATCCTTAAGTTCGGAGTGAAGACCATTAAAAGCTAGGTCAGCCAAGTCTCTGTTAGAAATGTTGAAAGTAACACATCGGTTTCTAGTGTCCCTAAAACGCTTAACGTACTCAGATACACTCTCGTTAGTCTTCTGTATAACCGATGTCAAGTGTGAAAGTCTAAGCTCGATATCCCTAGTATAAAATAATCATGGAACTTCTGCTCCAACTGGGCCAAATTCTGAACGGAGTTCGGTGGTAACGCCGAAAACCAAGTGAAAGCGGTGCCGGAAAGTGATAGAGAGAATAATCTAATCCTAAACGCATCCGACCCACAAGCTTTGCCACACGGCGCTAGGAATTCAGGCACCCTAAAGCCTTGTGGGTACGGGATGGTGTCGAAGTGATCAGGGTACGGCTTGTGATAAACGCTAACCCGACCTCTAGGTGTCCAACCCGCACACTCTCTAAACAGTGCGTGAATCTGCTCATCAAAGTCATCTATGCTTCCTGCCTGCGCGCGTTTCTCGTGTGGGGGCATGACACGCGGTGGTATATCATGGTGCTAGCCATGCGGCTCCTCCTCTCATGGTGGCTCGTGATACGGGACATAATTGGGCCTATGTGGGTGTGCGGGAGCAGGAGGTGCGGGCAGCATGTGATAAGGTAGCGTAGGCGCGGGCGGTGGTGCATGGTGACAGGGGCGGTCTGACCGGCCATAGGGCCAGTCTGACCGAGGGTGTGATAGCCGGTCTGACCGACAAGGCCATATGTTGCCTCGGCCATGGATGGTGTGGCCATAGATGCTATTGTTTTCCCAGTACACCCGTCAGTCCTACTATGTATGTGGTGGAAAGGGGGTACACTAGCTATCGGAGTTGGGGAAGCAGCCTCAAAAAAGCTGAATCTCCTAAACATTGCCTCCATCTTAGAGTCGATCATGGCCTCTACGCAGTTTGCAATAGTAGCGCTAACGGCCTGGTATACTGACGTGGCTATTTTTTTCTCGATGTCCTAGGAGGACAGTCGAGGGGATGATAGTTTTACCTTAGCCCCGAAGAGATCGGGGACGTTGATGTCTTGCTTGACGAAGCCCCGCGGGTCTTGGTGAAGCGGCCAAGAAAAAGAGTGTGTATCTCCCTTGTCTTGGCCTCGAGTTATGCCCTATCCTCCTCGGAGAGGTCGTTGAGGATGGGGACGATGATGTTGCTATCGTCGATCTCTGAGCTCCCCACCGAATTCATCGATGTCGAGAGTCCCATTGATGTAGAGGTAGTAGGTGTACCCGTCACCGATGTAGAGGTGTTTGGCAAGTCTGTCCCCAGTGGAGTCGCCAAAAAGTGTGTTGACACTAAAGTGCGCCAAACATACGGATGTCGATCCGGCGATCCAAAAGCGTACGGAAACTTAGGAGTAAACCCCTAAGCATAATGCAATGCCGACGCCGTGTTCTGATGATCCTCAAATAGTGGTGAGGAAAATAACGGAGTCGCTAGGCAATCAAATAATATTAATCTAAAATTATTTAATTAACCGATGTGTGAGAACAGTAACTAAAAATAATTAAACCTAATTAAACCAGCCAGAACATGGCTAGTTCAACCGACGGTCCTGGCGGTCAGACCGGCCAAGGGAAGTCGGTCGGACCAAGGGCACACCGCTGGTCGGACCAGTGGTGCGGAGTGGTTCGGCCGAAGGAGGCTTCGGCGTCCGGTGCGAAGGGGTAATTTCTACCCTTCAGCTGGTTGGACCGACGGGAGACCTCCGGTCAAACCGTATATGGCCGAAGGGGTCAGGGAGTACTCCGGTGCGAAGTTACCTCCAATGCGAAGGGGTTTGTCGAAGGAGTCTTAGGCCATCGGCCACCGGTCGGTCTGACCGAGGGGAAGCCTCTGGTCAGACCGGATGGGTGTGATGGACCCAAAGGGGACTCAAGCGCTAACACGAGGTGCTCCTAAGGCCTCCTTCCAAACCCGATCAGACTGTCCTTAGGATGCCGGTCAGACCGCATCATGCCGGCGCGTAAGGTGACGGCGCGGCACGAGCCGGTCGGACTGGGACAACACCGCCGGTCAGACCGACGGTCCCTGGAAGGTGAACTCCAGGAGTCCGGTGACCATCTCGCTGTTAGTGTCTTTGCCCAAAACTTCTTGGCGAAGATCAGAGAGACAAAACACTGCAAAACACCAGAAAACCAGGGGTAATTCAGCCAAGAAACTGAATTATCGGTGAAAACTGATAAAACAGTAGAAATCTGTTATGTGGATGAAACGAACGATTCACGATAGAACCGACAAGGACTTACCATGATTACGACGCGGTCGACTAAGAGATTCCAGTGCAAACTCACAAAGATGGACGTTAGAACTAAACCTAGGGCAAAAAGGTAGATTGAAAAGTAAAGGTACGATTCGAGGAAATAATATATTGGATCTATTAGGGTTTTGGGGGCTTCTTGAATCGGCCTTTCCTCTATTTATGTAGGTTGGTCATGAGTTCCTGGGTCTAATTCGAGTTAGATACGAGTTCCAAGTCATTAAAATTACTTAGGGATAAAATACACCCTGAAATAGCCTAATTGGACTCAGACTCGGGTTGGGCCGGTCTCACCAGACTCATATGGATGGTCTGACTGGTCCTACATGGCCGGTGTGATTGGCCTTTGCCCGGTATTGGCACATTTTCAGCCCAAATTACCAAAAAGTGATATTTTGACAATTTTGACCATTAATACCATTTTTTGCGATCAATAGTAGATTTGAGGCTTCATCGGTTAAGTGTTATATCTTGTTCTATTGTATATGATTTATGTCGTACACCATTCATCTGAATAAAGCATGTCCAATATGTTAAAGTACTACTGATTGACTGTGATTTAGCGACTATCTAGGTTAAGTCTAATCTTGCTGTTGTGGTAGTTTGATAATATGGATGCATTTTCTAGTATGTTAGATGTGGTTTCTATGGGAGTACAAGCTGATGGGTTATCTGTAATTCTACGTTTCATTTTATTTTCATTGAAGGTTATTCATCGGATCTTGTGCTCAGGATGTGTTGATGCCAAGATTTGGCTAGGTCACTGGTTACCGGTTGATATATTGTTGTCATTGTATTTGGCTAGGTCTAAGGCTGCATCAATTAGGTTTGATCTCTTAGATTGATGTGATCTGGGTCTTATAGTCTGAGGCTTCATTGGTTAGGTCCGACATCTCTTACTATTGTATCTTTTTGATGTCGTGCACTATTCATCTAAATAAAGTTTGCCCGATTCGTTGATATATTGTTCAGATCATTGCGACTAGCTACTGTCTTGGTTAGGTATGATGTAGTTATTGTGATGATCTCCATGGTATAGATCTGTTATCTGGCATGCTTTACTTATTTCTATCAGAGGACAAGCTGATAGGTTATCTTTAATTCATCTTTGTATCATATTCACCGTCGAAGGGTGCGTATCGTCCTATATGCATGATCTATTTTTTCTACTAGTCGATGGCGCACTCTCTCGATTGAGTCAACTTGGGATATCGGCCTTATGGCCGACCATCACGGTGATTCATGGTTTTATCTTTTCCGCCACGGTCATCGGCTCGTCAGCCGATCGGCTATGATACTAACATTTATCTTTTCCGATCCCTTATCAGCTGTAGGGTCAAACTGATTGGCATGCCTTAAACCCCTTTTCTAAGAACGTAGGACCTGCACTGGAGCTAAGTGGATCTCCTAGGCCCCGCGTGTGTCAACATGTGATCAAAAAGCACGCCAACACGCTTTTTGGCACACCCGGTGGGACCATCTCCAACAACTCAGCTAATGGTGGGCTGAGCTCAGTGAGGAAAAAGTCATCCTGATCACCATGGACTGCTCTGACCGAAGAATAGAGGTTGCAGGTGCAACAACATGTGGAGGAATTCTGGAAGTCATTCCTGCAAGTCTACGACATGAATCAGTTGGGTCTCATCCAGAGGGCCCCGTTTCCAACACTAGTGCTGACCACACAGGGTGGCCAACCACTAGAGAACTCTTAGGCTAGTCTCCAAGAAGTCGTCGATCAGGCGATCCGTCATTCACTAGTCAACCAATCAGGGTCACTAGCCAAGACCATTCAAGGACTAATCAAGGAGGCCATCGGGGGCATAGTGGTCCGCGAGGCACCGCAAGGTCCAGCGTACCTCCCCAATGACTAATTAAGACTACTACAGCACACTCGGCCGGCGTCATTGCCTCAAGGGACGATGAGGCTAGACCAGCCGAAATCTTTGCTCGGCTATGAAGGTGACAAGGTGACCTAGCCATCGATCCCCTCACACGGTCTCCCCCAAGGCACACTAGGCGGGGCCAATAAGAATGTGCGGGCGTCGTTCCCAGTGTCCGACCAAAGAATTCCAGGGCAAGGAGTGCCACAAGTGACGCATGGCATCACAAGAGACCCCCCAGCAGACCTCATGCCGCTAAGGAGGCATCCAATGTCGTCCCTCTTGGATATCATTAGACGATGTACTATGGAGCAATTCCCTACAGCGATGCATGGCAATATAGATACGACGCTGCTCGGTAGGACCAGTATCAACAGGCGTCAATGCCTACCCAATGTCCGTCGTCGGGCTAGTAGGAAGATGATTGGGTGAATCGGATCACAGAGCTCATCAAAGATCAATTCGGGTTGAAACCCAAAGAGTAGACGTACATGTATCGACAACCATATCTAGAATGGTTTGATCAAGTGCCGATGCCGGGCTGATACAAGGTGCTGGATTTCACCAAGTTCTCAGGACAAGACTCGATTTCAACAATGGAGCACATTAGCCAGTTTCTCACCTAGTGTGGGGAGGCATCGGCTGATGAAACGCTGAAGGTTTGTATTTTCCCGCTATCCCTATCAGGATTCGCCTTCGCGTGGTTTTCTTCGTTGCCATTGGATTCCATCAGAGGATGGGCAGATCTAGAAAAGAAATTTCACAAGTACTTCTTCGCTGGCATCCAGGAGATGAAACTGACCGACTTAGCATCCATAAAACAAAGGATGAATGAGTCAGTCCCAAACTATATATAGAGGTTTCCGGGATGTGCGAAGTAGATGCTACAGCGTGAACCTCAGTGATAGTCAATTGGAAGAGCTAGCGTTTAAAAGATTTTTGAGACCTATCAGGGAGAAGTTTTCATCACATGAGTTCAAAAGCCTCTCACAACTACTGCAAAGGGTATAGGCCCATGAGATCCGATTCAAGAAGCCAGATAGGACAAGTACCAGAAGAAGGTTGCGTACACCCAAGTGTACCACTCGGATTCTAACGAGGACAACAACTTTGACACAGAGGTCGATATGGCCAAGTGGTCTAAGAACAAGAAATAGGTTGCATGCCCATGTGTTGATGGCAAAAAGTGGCATCAATGGTTAAGATTGTCAAAATATCAATTTTGGTAATTTGGGCCAAAAATACACATGTCCCGGGTCAGGCCGAAGCCCTACAGGGCCGAAGGACCATTGGGCTACGGGCTCTGGAAGTTTCTAGCCAGCCCACAGCCTTCATCCAGGAGGCCTTCGGAGGCCCACGCCACCGAAGCTTCGGCCTGAGGAGTAGGCTTCGACGGTCCTAGCCGAAGGCCCACTTCGGGCAGAGATAGAGTTGGAACCGATTTTGGCTAAGTGTTTATCTCTATTCAGCAGAATTATAATAGATTAGATTAGAGGTCTAGCCCCTATAAGTATAGAGGCAAAGCTAGTTCAGAGGCCCCCCAACAAAATCAACCACAAAGCCCTAGCTTTGTATTGCATTTACATTATCTTTACTTTTCTGTACTCTTCGTGGGTTTGCTTGGAAGCCCTTCGACGGCCACTTCGGAACAGTGGTAATCCTTGTTACTTCGCTTGTGAAGTATCTGTTAATCTATGTAATAGATTGCTATCACCTTGTTACTTTGTCTGTGAAGTATCCGCTAATCTGCGTAACAGATTGCTACCATCGCCACTAGTGCAACACTTAGCAGAATTCTGTCCTCAGGCCGAATTGGTATTTCGAATCGACTCTATTCTAGGTTTCCACGTTCAGATCTACTTCGTCGGTGGTGTCCGGAGCTGAGAGATCGGTTTCGGAGGTTGCTAGAACACCCCTCGGTGAAACTATTGCTTCGACCGCATGCTCCGTCAGCAGACTTTGTCACGGCAGGCTTCGCCACGTTCATACTTCGCTCTAGACAAAGTCACGTTCAAGCATTGCGCCTGAGTCATTATTCTGTATCTTACTGTATCAGAGACTTCGCACCAAACCCCGTTGTTCGGAGGTGATTGTTGCGTCCAAATCCATTCGGAGTTCATCTTCGGCTAGATCAGTCCGAACGCCGAAGGTACCCTTCGGCGGGACACTTCGCACCATACGCCGAAGGTACACTTCGGTGACCCCCTTCGCACCATACTTCGAATCAGTCAGGCTTCGCTTGGTTTGCTGATTTATTCTGTTTAATATATTTCTTTCAGCTAATTGGATTATTTCTGTGTGATCTCATTACCTGGCGACTCCACCCCCTTACCACGGCTAAGGGTAGTCGGAACACGACGTCGGTGCTATGTTACGCTTAGGCTTGTCCCTAAGTATCCGCACACTTTTGGATCGTCGAACTGACCCAAGTGCGGGGGCAAGTTTTCGTGTCAACACACTTTTTGGCGACTCCGCTGGGGAAAAGCTACGCCAACATGATGGGTACGTCTACATCGGCCAACGGTACATCTACAACGACTACTACATCTACACCGCCGATGGATACCATAGGAGGCATGGATATCGACAACCGCAACATCCTAACACCTACTCTTGAAGATATTGCCGTAGAAGACTGAACATAGATCGAGGCAAAATTAAAGGCGCTCCAAGACATGATGCATGGGGGCTACATCAAGACATGCGCAGGCTTCATCAAGCGCGACATCATCGCCCCAACCTTGCTCGGATCCAGGTAACACCCGTATCGCCTCTTTTATCTTCTTTAGAGATTGAGCAAAAAATAGTCGCATCAGTAGATCAGTCCATTAGCGCTTCACTAGCCAACCGTTTAGATTCGACAGTTAGCTCCCAAGTAGAGGTGACTCTTAGAAGGTTCGGCTTTACTGAGGTCGTACCATCAGTCCCTATTGCTAGTGTACCTCCGGTAAATCATGTGTATAGCAGAACTGACGGTAGCACTGGCAAGACCGTTACGTCTCCGGCCTCAACACCCATGGCCGAGACTAGTCCTTATGCTTACGGCCAAGCTTGCACCGCGTACCATGCACCACCACCACCTGCGCCGGTACCAGCCCTGCCCGCGCCACATGCACAGGCACCTGGGCTCGAGCACGTCATGCAGCTAGCGCGTAGGAAAGAGGCCCATGGCCGACACGGCGATATCCTGCCGCGTGTCGCACCCCCGCACGAGAGGCGTGCGCAGGCAGTAGGCCAAGATGACCTAGAGGAGCGAATCCGCGCACTATTTAGGGAATGCGCCGGCTTCATGCCTAGGGGTTGGGTTAGGGTTTACCGTAAGCCATATCCCGATCACTTCGATACAATACCCTACCCCCGTGGCTATACAATCCCCGAATTCACTAAGTTCGACGGCGAGGGTAGCAAAACCACACTAGAGCATTGTTAGTCAATTTTTAGCACAGTGTGAAGAAGCTAGAGGGACAGACGCTCTAAAAATTAGACTATTTTCTCTCTCGCTATCCAGCACTGCTTTCACTTGGTTTTCAGCACTCCCGCCGAACTTCGTTCAGACGTGGGATGAATTGGAACAAAATTACATGACTACTTTTACACGGGTGAGACAGAACTTAGGCTTTCACACTTGACATCAGTTAGGCAGAAATCTAACGAGAACATCTCCGAGTACATCAAGCGTTTTAGGGATACTAGAAACCGATGTTTCAGCCTTAGTATTTCAGAAAGGGATTTGGCGGAACTAGCTTTTAATGGGTTGCGTTCCGAGATTAAAGAAAGATTAGACAACCAGAACTTTTTAGAGGTTAGCCAAGTCTTGCAGCAGGCTCTGGTCTAGGAAGGTCGGCGAAAGATAAAAAGTTTATTAAGACATTTAACAAGCCTAGGGCTGAAATCCACGTCATGGAACACTCCGATGAGGAGGAGTCAGAAGAGGAGGATTCGGCCGACATGTACGCAGCCGAATGGGTTTGGAACGCTAAGAGTAAACCTATCACTTGCTCTGAGTTACGGCTGTCTCCCACAAAGAATCGGCCTAGTGAGGTAAAGTACTCATTTGACATAACTAAGTGTGATAAAATATTTGATTTTCTCTTAAAGAACTAGCATCTCAGGTTGCCTAAAGGCCAAGTCATTCCATCTGCCGATGAGTTGAAGAAACATCCATACTATAAGTAGCATGACTCGCATTGCATAATACTAACGATTGCAATGTTTTTTGACGGAGGTTCAATTGGCCATAGAAAAAGGACGATAGAAAATAGACCACAATCCAAAGATGAAGCTGGACAAAGATCCTTTCCCCGTCAACGCCGTCGACCTCGGCGAGAAGCAGGTATTGATTCGGCCAGAATAGGCCGAATCGACTAAAGGGAAGGCAATAATTGTTGGAGAGCGGCGCACACGCACACTCGTACCTAAGAACCCCGAGGTGGGGGTGTGGAAACAAAACATTAGCACCCCTTAGGCTAAGGCTCGCAAGAAGCCGAAGGTAACATATAAGATGTTGTCAAACAAGCACTAATGAAAAGCCAAGGAAACAGGCCCCCGTGCTAAAAAACTAAGTCAGCCGAAGGACCCAAGGCGTTCGGAGGATGGCTTCGGACCACAGTGGTCGAGCCCTCCTCGTGATGGTTTCGGACCACAATGACCAGACCCTCCGCACGGGGACTTTGGGCCATAGTGGCCTAACACTCCGTATGGTGGCTTCGGACCCCAATGGCCGAACCCCCCGTACAATAGCTTCGGACCCCAGTAGGTCAAACCCCACGCGGAGCGAGTTCGGCCCCAAATGGCCTAACCTCGCACCACTGTGGACGAACCCTTCGATAGGAGGCTTTGGCCCTCACTAGCCGAACGTACCTTCGGCCTAGCAGGACCCCTCACTGATATGGTCTGAGACACCGTCAACTCTGCCGAACCCCCCTCTAGGTAACGGGTTCGGCTCACGGTGGGCGAGGCCACTAGAGCCGCCGATGCCTCCACCGTACAACTGGGCGGGGACTCTGTGGGCTCCTTATGTATCACAGCCAGAGTACCCTCCGTAACCTAACGCCATGCCTTGTTTTCGTTCGGAGTATTATGAATGGCAGGGACAAACAGACGCATCGGAGGGAGGCATCATCCACAGGCTATCTGTGGTACCTCCGAATCAGACTGTGCAAAGCGAAGTCGAAGAATACAGGTGCATAGAGGCTAAAGATAGGGAGTATGAAGCTATCACAGTCAAAATAGGGTCTTAGGAAGTCCCAATCCCAAAGGCCCTTTCGCAGAAGTATGACGAAGGTAAGTCCCATGCTTCGGCCGAAGTCCGCATCGGAGCCTGGTCCGATCGGCCAAACGAGGCCGGTCCGACTGCCGGGGTCCGCAGCGAAGGCCCCTCCAAATACAGAATGCACGAGGCCAAAGTGAGCAGTACCACTTCAGCTAAAGTTGACAGGAAACATGCAGTGGCACCTGGCACAAAGCCACAACCATCTTGGGCACCCCCAAGCATGTCCAAATCACAAAAGAGGCGTCTGCAATGACTACGAGCATAGGAGATGCACGAGAAGAAGGCCGAGGACAAGCGCGACGCTGTTTTCGAAGAAATCTGCCCTCGGCCAACTACAAGACAGGTATGGATGATGAAGCCGGTTGAGATGACCAACCCGGCTCCTAGTCCGAGCGACGACGACGATGACATGCTCGACGACGACTACTCGACTGTCTCCGAGGGGCCTACACCCCAGGCGATGGACATCAATGTCTTCACACTGCTCACCGAGTTTGCCCTGCCGTCAGGACGAGGCCGAGGTCGCTCAATTGAACCTTGGCCCACACAACGCTATTTTTGAGAAGCCCGATGAATCGGCTCGCCATCTGAAGCCTCTCTACGTCAGAGGTCACATTGACAGAAAGCCGATTTCCCGGATGCTTGTTGACAGGTGGCGCCACTGCTAACCTAATGCCCTACTCGCTGTTGAAGAAACTTGGCAGGGATGAGGATGATCATAAGAAGACTAACTTGATGCTCAACGGTTTCAACGGCGAGAGTTCCGAGGCCAAGGGTGTGTTCTCCATGGAGTTGACAGTGGGCAACAAGATGTTGCCAACGACATTTTTCGTCATCGATGTACAAGGTAACTACAGCGTGCTGCTTGGGCGTGACTGGATTCATGCGAATTGCTGCATTCCTTCTACTCTGCACCATGCCTAATTCAGTGGGACGGCGATGAAGTAGAAGTCATTCCCGCATACACTTCGGCCCAAGTAGCATTGGCCGATGTGTCAGTTGACGCCGTTCACAACAAGGTAGAGTGTGTGTCAGGTAGAGATCTTTCGGATTACGATTTTGTTAGCGTGTCTGAAGGACGTTTTGTACCGGTGTCTATAAAGTGGTTGGTGTAGCACGACTGTTTTGTATTAGTAGTCATGTCTAGCAAGAGTAATCTGGATTGGCTAAAGTCTCGTGTAGAGCAGTATTGGTCTAATAAAGACGGTATTGCCTGAGGCCATCGAGGACTTTAGTGAAGTAGAGAAATTAGGACAAGGTTTTGCGTCAGCCGATCCCTTAGAAGAAGTTGACATATGTGATGGTAGCATCCCGAGGCCGACTTTTGTAAACCAACATTTACAGCCTGATGAAAAGGCCGAAGTAATAAAGTTGCTTCAGTCGTATGTCGATTGTTTCACATGGGAGTATAGCGAGATGCCGGGGCTAAGCCGTGAGCTCGTGGAGCATCGGTGTAACGCCCTGATTTTCGTCAGGTGTTGAAAATAAAATAAAGTAATTAATAAATGAATTTCAAGAAAAATGATTCAGTGTAAATCGATAAATAGGAAATCTAAAATATGAGCTTAAAAAATCATTTAAAAATAAATCGCAGCTAGCGTATTTTTTTTCCAAAATTCTCCTAAGCCTTAAATTGCGTCCTAAAAATTTTCCAGAAATTTTGACGCCAAGGAATTCAATAAGATATAATCAATATCATTTCATCGCAAAACTCTAACACTAATTAATAAAATATATTTTAACAAGAATGTTGTGTGAATAAAATATATGATAAATTATTTCAATTAAAAATAATACAAGACCAAATAAAATTCGGCTAGATAAATCTCAAGTAAATTTCTTCTACCTCAAATCAATTTAGGTTTTTTTAGGATTTTACTACTAGAATAGTAATCCATCATATTTCAATGAATAAATTTAATTAACAAAAAAGTAATTAAATCACTCTCTTTCCAATATAATTTGAATCATTATTTCCTACTATCTATATCTTTTCCCGATCAAAAATCCGGAGGAATCAACGTTCTATTTTTGGTCGCGAAATTAAAATCCCATTTTAACTGCATGTTTAAATTCCATTAAAATCAATTTAAAAATTATTTTTATATTCCCAAAAATGAATTAAAAACCTTGGTTTGGTGTTCATGTTCGAATTTATAATTTCGATGTGAATACAAAATTTATTGATTTTCCAAACCGCCGTTTATTCGCGCATCATTTCTGTAAAATCCAAGATTTCAAAATTTATTTTAAATTTCAAACTTTCCAAAAACTTTTACTTTTTCTTAAAAATTCAAATTTGAATTCTCAGGAAAATATTTTCCTATTTTTTTCCTCATTTCCTTTTCTTTTTCTTTCCTTTTTCCCTTGTTCTCTTTCCTTCTTTTCCCTTTCCCTTCTCTCTCTTGCTTTCTTTTTTTCCTGCGCACCTTCCTGGCTGCACGCAGCCACCTCCACTCACTCCTCCTTCTATTTCTCCATTCCCCTTCCTTTTTTCCTCTTTCCTTCTTCTCCCTCTATTTTCCTTTCTTTCTCTTTCCATTTCTCTCTCTTTCTATTTCTCCCTCCTCTTTCCATTTCTCCCTCCTCTTTCCATTTCTCCCATAGCCCTTCTTCCCCCTATAAAAACCATGCCACCCTCTCCTTCTCCCCACACCACCCTCTCCTCCTCCCTATGCCACCCTCTCATCCTTGGCCAAAACCATTCACGCCGGTTGCGCAGTCGTGCTGTCTTGCGCCCCATGCGCCATCCACTGTGCAGCGTCATGCCGATGCTCCGCCTCATCGTCTCTTGTTCCCTCTCAGTGAGGACACATTTTCTTTTGATTCACTTGCTCCTATCAATTAAATTGCTCCATGACTAATTATCACATCATAATTGTTTCTATTCCACTATGTCATCTTGTTCATCGATACATTTCAACCATTAATTAATATTGATCCTAAAATATCATTATCAAAACCCAATGATCCCGCTTTGATCTATTTTAATCTTAGCCGTAGGATTTTCATTAAATCTTGGTCGTCCATCGTCATTCAATTAATTTGTTATATCATTTTATTCTAGTACGTTCATCATCATATTGTTATGTCTATTTATTTAAATCTATTAAGGTTAGATAAACCATCATTAATTGAATAATTACTATCTCGATTTATCATACCCATGTATTTGTGATAATTAATTCACCTAATAAAACCCCTAAAACGTGTATGCTTATTATTTTGTGATGTTTATTGAATGCTATGTTTACTTTTTCTGTATCGAGAAGACTACGAGTTCGTCGAGGAGCCGAAGTTTTATCCCGAGGTTCCACCTTCACCATTTGCTGATCAAGGAAAGTCACAACCCCCATTTTGATCATCATTGAGCTCATGTTTTAATCAATTGTCGCTATAACTCATAGGATAATATTACATTAGTCTAATCTCAAAGCCCTACAAATTATATTTATTAGATCCCCGTCCTTGTGTGTAACCCAAGCCATGCTTATCGAGCCTTAACTCCTTGTCACTCTACAATATATTATATTAGCTAGTGTCTAATGTACCGACACAACTGCTATAGGATAAAAGAATGAGTCATAGATAGATGGATTCTACTATATGTATTTCCTCGTTATTCTCGTCTTTGGAGTCTGTTGGAGTTGGCTATGTTATAAGTATGGTGGGTTCCGGGTGCAAGCTAGGGCATTGGTTGGTCGCACCCGGGGCACTATAAGGACCGGTCCACGGGATCTGTTGCAAAGCACTTCCGTACTAACCACAAGTCTAATGGGTAAGTCCTAACTGGAAGTATGGAACAAACCGACTCGATGCACCATAGTGGAGGGGGCAAGGGGAAACCTGCGGGTGACTTGTACCGACATGGCTCAAGGGGGGTATGGTGTTGGCTCGACGCGTCGGGGCACCATATGAAACCCATAAGAGGGTGCTGTCGGGTCGAGGTGGACCATATGGAAGGTTTTGGCACGAGTTCCCATGGTATGGGTCATCTTGTTACACTTTGGTGTATGCGATGAGTGCGTGCCTTGTGGGTACAGTAGTACACCTCTGATCAGAGTAATAAATCTTTTCGAAAATCCGAGCCCACGGTCAAGGATGGGTTGTGTGACTTCTCGCAGTTGGTTTACAATTGTTTGAATGGTTGAGTTATTCATGGCATGTAAGGACTGTAGAGCGAGGGTGAGCTGACTGTACCCCTCGAGTTAGAAGATGATGCATACACATGTTTACATTTCTGTATTAATAACTTGATCACATTAACGGCATTACAAATTATGATTTTCCGCAAAATTAGCCACTACCTTCCCTTTTATTACTCTGCATTATATTTGTATTCGGTGGCTTGCTGAGTACGATTGTACTCACCCCCGTTGACTTACACCACCAGAGCCCGTCTACTACGAGGAGGATGAAGGTCTGGAGTAGTGACCCAGTCAAGGCGAGACTGGAAGGAGGCGTTCATCTAGGACCCTTATTTTATTAGTTTCTCTTTTATTCAAACACTTTTGTACTAATATGGTCTACGAACCATGAATGCTTGTCGTATTTTACGCGGTCGTGTGATGAACGTCTTGGTTTTATTGATTTTCTATGGAATTTCAATAAATTCCCGGTTTTATTAAATCGAGGCGTTGCAATCGGCTACCTATCAAGTCTGGATTTAGGACTTATAAACAGCCTCCTCGTTGCTTTAACTCGGCCATCTATGACAGAGTTAAATAAGAAGTAGAGTGACTGCTCAAAGCTAAATTTATTAGGCCATGCAGGTATGCAGAATGGGTCGCTAACATTGTGCCTCTAGAGAATAAAGGGAGCGGCAAGATACGAGTATG
Source organism: Zizania palustris (assembly GCA_019279435.1). Taxonomy (NCBI): domain Eukaryota; kingdom Viridiplantae; phylum Streptophyta; class Magnoliopsida; order Poales; family Poaceae; genus Zizania; species Zizania palustris. The sequence continues at coordinate 10,534,395 of JAAALK010000285.1, forward strand.
TATTGATTTCAGGGATCTGAACAAGACCACTCCGAAGGACTAGTATCTGATGCTGATAACCGACATGCTAATCAATGATTCTTCAGGACACAAGGTACTAAGTTTTCTTGATGGCAATGCTGGTTATAATCAAATCTTTATGGCCCAAGAGGACGTCTATAAGACTGCCTTTCGATGCCCTAGTTTTGTCAGTTTATTCGAGTGGGTTGTTATGACTTTTGGTTTGAAAAATGCTGGCGTCACGTATCAGCATGCTATGAACTTGATCTTTCATGACATGCTAGGCGTTATGTTAGAGGTTTACATTGATGATGTCTTAGTCAAATCGGATGCTATGGGAAACCATTTAGCCGATTTGAAAGTTGCTTTTGATAGGATGCGGCAGTATGGTTTAAAAATGAACCCACTCAAATATGCTTTTGGCGTGTCGGCGGGTAAGTTCTTAGGTTTCATGATTCATGATAGAGGCATAGAGATTGATCCTAAGAGGCTTGAGAAGATTAGAAACGTTACAGCGCCAACATGCAAAAAATATGTGCAAAAGTTGCTAGGCAAGATGAATTATTTGTGTCGCTTTATATCTAACTTGTCTGGCAAGATTGATGCCTTTGTCCCCATACTCCGGCTAAAGAACGAGGCCGAGTTCACTTGGGGGGCAAGCCATCGAAGCGCCTTTGAGAAAATCAAGGAGTGTTTGTCATCACCGCCCATGGTGAGAGCACCCAAAGCCAGAATTCCGTTTCGGCTGTACATCGCTACCGAAGATAGCGTGATTGGGGCCGTGCTAACCCAGGAGGTGGAAGGAAAAGAGTACATCATCACATTCTTGAGCCGCCGCCTGCTGGACGCTGAGACCAGGTATGCGTTTGTGGAACGTTTGTGTTTATCACTTTACTACGCATGCACTAAATTGCACCACTATCTTCTCCCTACTACATGTGTTGTTGTTTGCCAAACCGATGTTATAAAACACATGTTGCAAAAGCCGATTCTAAGTGGAAGAATCGGAAAGTGGGCTTACGCTTTGATCGAATATGATTTGGCCTATGAACCCCTAAGAGCTATGAAAGGCTAGATCGTAGCCAACTTTATAGTTGATTACCACATATACGTCAGTTGGAGCGACAATATTGCTTTGATTGAAGTAATGCCATGGAAACTTTACTTTGATGGTTCAGCTTGCAAAAATGTCCGAGGTATTGGAGTGGTCCTCATATCACCTAGTGGAGCGCACTTTGAAACCTCGGCTCGCTTAGAATTTCCCTCTACCAACAACCAAGCTGAATACGAGGCTTTACTGCTAGGGCTTGAATTGTTAGATTCCATGGGTGTTAAACATGTTCATGCAAATGGTGATTCCCTGTTATTAGTACAACAAGTGGCTAAGAGTGCTCAATGTTTTAATGGCTTGCTAAACAGCTACTTGGATAAGTGCCTGGACATAGTTGCTATTTTTGATGACTTCAAAATTTCTCATGTATCAAGAGAGGCCAATTCGGTTGCAAATGATTTGGCTCAGCAAGCATCTAGTTACCAAGTCAGGAGAGGAAAATTTTCTGTATGGGAGAAGTCGATGTTTGGTCTCACTGCCGAAGCCAGTGACTTCGGGCAGGCGCACCCTCCGGGTCGGACCCCTCCGGCTGCCGAAGGCTACCGCGCGCCAAGGTCCCAGGACCAGAGTACCCTGCCCACCGAAGAGTTTGGCACGCCGGAGCCCACGAGCCAGAGTCCCCGTGATAGTGAGTGCTTCTGGGAGTCCAGACCCTCCGGTAGGGGGCTTCGGCCTGATGCGCTCCGCACGGCCAGTCCAGCCAGGCTTTGGCAGAAGCAGGAAGGGCTCAGGGGGAACCCCGAAATCATTAGCCTAGATACTTTTTCAGGTAGTGAGCTAGCAAAACCCTCCGAAGCCCATAAGGGCGATTGGAGAATTCCAATCGTCCAGTATTTGAGAGACCCTAGCCAAAGGGTTGATCGGAACGTTCGGCGACAAGCGTTTAAATTTGTGTTGATAGACGACACAATGTATCATCGAACCATTGACGGAGTACTGTTAAAGTGTCTAGACCACGAACGATCCTAGGTGGATGCGAGAGAAGTCCATGAAGGACTTTGTGGCACTCATCAGTCGGCCAAGAAAATGAGTTGGATGCTCAAAAGAGCGGGTTTCTACTGGCCGACTATGACTGAGGATTGTTTTAAGTATTATAGAGGGTGTGAAGCATGTCAGAAGTTTAGCAATATTCAGTTAGCTCCTGCTTCATTTTTCAACCCTATTGTCAAGCCATGGCCGTTCCGAGGTTGGGGTTTAGATTTCATCGGCCAGATTCACCCTCCTTCCTCAAAAGGGCATCGGTTCGTGTTGATGACGATGGATTACTTCACCAAGTGGACCAAGGCCGTGCCTCTTAAGAACATGACTCACAACGAGGTACTGGACTTTATCTTGAAGCACATCATACATAGATTCAGCATTCCTCAAACTCCTACTACAGATCAAGGTAGCTCATTTGTTTCTAAAGAAGTGAGAGACTTTGCCGAATATTATGGTATTAAATTGATAAACTCTTTGCCCTACTATGCTCAGGCCAATGGTCAGGTCGAGTCTAGTAATAAAATCGTGATTAAGCTCATTAAGAAGAAAATTGAAGAACTCCCTAAAACGTGGCATGAAGTGCTCTCCGAGACGCTATGGGCTTGTAGAATTGCGAAGCACGGTGCTACCAAAGTTAGTCCATATGAGTTGGTATATGGACAAGAAGCCGTTCTACCTGTAGAAGTAGATCTTGGCTCTTTAAGAGTGTTAAAGCAAGATGGCTTATCGGTCGATGAGTATGAAACTCTTTTGAAAGACAATCTAGAAGAAGTGACCGATAAGAGATTGAGGGCTTTAGAAGCCATAGAAATAGACAATAGGAGAGTAGCTAAAGCCTACAATAGGAAGGTTAAACCAAAATAGTTTCAAGTGGGTGACTTGGTTTGGAAGACGATTTTACCCTTAGGCACTAAGAGTCCCAAGTTTGGTAAATGGTCGCCTAGTTGGGAAGGCCCTTTCAAAATAGACGAAATCGCTCCTTGCAATGCATATGTGTTAGAATCTCTGCAAGGAGAGCAGTTTCGAAGAGCTTTGAATGGCAGATACTTGAAAAGGTATTTCCCAAGTGTGTGGCAAACAACCTAAAAGATGTCGAAAGGCCGATATGGAAGGTATCGTCTTTAGCTCGTTGTGCTTTTAGTTCACTTAGTTCACTAAAAGGTAGGGGGCATGTGTTGATGGCAAAAAGTGGCATCAATGGTTAAGATTGTCAAAATATCAATTTTGGTAATTTGGGTCCAAAAATACACATGTCCCGGGTCAGGCCTGAATCCCTATCAGGGCTGAAGGACCATTGGGATATGGGCTCCGGAAGTTTCCAGCAAGCCCACAGCCTTCGGCCAGGAGGCCTTCGGAGGCCCACGTCACGAAGCTTCGGCCCGAGGAGCAGGCTTCGACGGGCCTAGCCGAAGGCCCACTTCGGGCAGAGATAGAGTTGGAACCGATTCTGGCTAAGTGTTTATCACTATTCAACCGAATTATAGTAGATTAGATAAGAGGTCTAGCCCCTGTAAGTATAGAGGCGAAGCCAGTTCAGAGGCCCCCCAACAAAATAAACCACAAAGCCCTAGCTTTGAATTGCATTTACTTTATCTTTACTTTTCTGTACTCTTCGTGGGTTTGCCTGGAAGCCCTCCGACGGCCACTTCAGAACAGTGGTAATCCATGTTACTTCGCTTGTGAAGTATCCGTTAATCTACGTAATAGATTGCTATCTCCTTGTTACTCCGCCTGTGAAGTATCCGCTAATCCGTGTAAAAGATTGCTACCTTCGCCACTAGTGCAACACTTAGCAGAATTCAGTACTCAGGCCGAATTTGTACTTAGAATCTACTCTATTGCAGGTTTCCACGTTTGGAGCTACTTCATCGGAGGTGTCCGGAGCTGAGAGATCGGTTTCGAAGGTTGCCAGAACACCCTTCGACGAAACTGATTGCTTCGACTGCACGCTCCGTTAGCAGACTTCGTCACGACAAGCTTCGCCACATTCATACTCTGCTCCAGACGAAGTCACGTTCGCGCGTTGCGTCTGAATCATTATTCTATATCTTACTATATCAGAGACTTCGCACCGAACCCCGTTATTCAGAGGTGATTGTCGCGTCCAGATCCGTTCGGAGTTCATCTTTGGCTAGATCAGTTCAAACACCGAAGGTACCCTTCAGCGGGACACTTCGCACTAGACGCCGAAGGTACACTTCGGTGAACCCCTTCGCACCATACTTCGAATCAGTCAGGCTTCGCTTGGTTTGCTAATTTATTCTGTTTAATATATTTCTTTCGGCTAATTGGATTATTTCTGTGTGATCTGATTACCTGGCGACTCCACCCCCTACCACTGCTAAGGGTAGTCAGAACGCGACATCAGTGCTATGTTACGCTTAGGCTTGTCCCTAAGTATCCGCACACTTTTGGATCATCGAACTGACCTAAGTGCGGGGGCACATTTTCGTGTCAACACCATAGATAAAACCGGCCGAGAAGGAAGAGAAGTATGACTTAGATATCAATAAGGCCGATAAAATATTTGACATGTTGTTTCGGGAGAAGAAAATTCACCTGTTGCCTAGCCACATATTACCACCAGCCAAAGAACTGAAGAAGAGAAAGTACTATAAGTGGCACAATTCCCCATCACACCACACTAATGAATGCAAGGTCTTTAGGAAGCAGATCTAATCGGTCATAGAGCAAGGCCGAATCAAATTTGATAATGGAAAGAAGCCGATGAACATTGAGGATCATCTGTGCCCAATAACATGGTGCATGCACACTAAGACGACGATTGGCATACGTACAAAGAAGAAACCGATCGGTTGTATGGGGTAAAGGTCGAGCAACGCCCAAAGGAAGAGGCCGATTGGGGAAACAATGAGAAAGCGAAGGATCTACGCAGGCCAAAATCGCACCTGCCAATGAGCCACGACAATGTGACCATCGAATTGGAGGACAGGCCGAGGCCAATCCTCACGGATAACCAGATTCCCAGCGGAACAGGGATAAGTTAAAGACTACTACATCGGGAGATTTGGGAAGGTCGAGAGGGTACCTAAAAGGGACATCTCCTAATCGTTCGGACGAAGTACACAACCGATGCCCCATGGTGTTGCCTCGAGATGGCCAAGAGAGAATCTAGGGCACCCTCCTAGGCAGCGATTTCCCCCTGTATCTTGTCCAATCGAGCAGTTAGGATCGCTTCTTCTGACCAAAGCAAGTCCAGCTTTCACGGAACAGCTGATGACTCACCCTGAAGCTGGTCTAGGAGAGAGCCCTCGGCCACCGCAGCTGCATTGAGGTCTTGATCTCTACCCGTTGAGATGCATGGCTGGCATGGTCGACCATTTGACGCAGCGCCCACTACATGGCCGGCCAGTGAAATTCCAGGTGAGCGGCCGGTGTAAGGACATCCACCAGACCTAGAGGAAGGAAGCTCAAAATGTCATTGAGTCGACCACGTATCGGCCGTGAGTCATTGACCAGGACTTCGACGGGGTCATCCAGACGACGTATTATGTCCCATAGAACCTCTCTGATATCTAGGGGAGCTGAGCAGCGGCCGGTGTAGGGGTGTCCTCGGTTTCATCGTCGGCCTCAAGATAGGAGCCGAGGTTAAAGGGAAACTACAAGGAAAGAGAATGAAGAAATGGGTTAGGTACACTTAGGGCATGCAATGACCGAGAAAAAGGAAGAGACTCACATCAGTAGATTTGGCACAGGTGGCCGATTGTGGAGTACCATCGGTAGGAGAGGTCTCGTCATTATTATTTGTGGCCGCCGGAGGGGAGCAAGAGTCACCTTCTTCAGCGCCACCTCAAGGGGCAGTCGAGTCCATAGCGCCCCACATCAGCTGCGTTCAAGGCCGGTGTTAGTGGTACAAAGAAACAAGACAAAGCAAATACCCACAAAAAGACGTTAATTCGGGAAATCTCAACATCAACTCCGACGGCTATTGACCCCCCTCCCCTTGCATCAGTCCCGACCAGTACGGATTCAACAGCAAGCATTGGCTGATGTGGAAGGGTCAGCAATTACGCACCCCTAGGGTGCCGGCCCCGATGGCGGTATCTGTAGTGGCATCCTCGGTAGTTGGAGCCAGCTGAGTGCCAGTCAGGTCATTTGACATATGATCCGATGCTGTGTGGAGTGTTGTGATGGGAAGAATCTAAAAGAAAGAATGAAAAGCAACGAGTGTTGAAAGAAGCAAAACGAGTACCACACGGTGAGGGTATACATACGGGTGCCAGTGGGGGAACACCGGCAGTGACAAAGTCTCCTACAGCTAGGGACAGCGGGCGGCGTCAATTGAGGAAAGAAGGGCGTTGCCAAATAGGGGTGAAGAAATCATAGGAAGGAGGCGAGGATTTACAAGGCTAAGAGGATTACATGGGCAGTACGTGCAGTAGTAGAGCAGCGCGTTGTTGCGGTCGGACGCTTTGCGTTTGCATGCCGGAGTCTTGATTCGCTTCTTGGCGAGCCACCTACGAAGGGGTAGGGGCCCCGCTGCCCAGGTTGGTAGTGGCCGATGGAAACTCATAGCGGATCAGCCTACCGCTTCGGCTCATTGATGGAGCATCGATATTGTCCTCCCACAAAAGAAGAAAGTCAAAAGGGGTACAAGAGGAACCAAAACTAAGGCGGACCAAGCTAGGGGAATCAGAGATAACCTCGGGATCGATGTCAGTGAAAGATGGATCTAGCAAGAGGCAGAAGTGTTTGTTATGGTGGTTGAAGACGTGTTGACTCATCTCGGACCACCATTTCTTGAAGGAGTACCGATGCCACCCTACACACGCCCATGAAGGAACTCCTCGAGAGGGATGGCATCGGTCATGGAAAAAAGACGATCAAACTCCACGCGGCTCGTGACTTCACCATGAACCTAGATCCGACCGACAAAGAAAAGATCAATCGGCAGTTGGCCAAAGCCAAGTTGCCGGGCACAAATCGTCGAATGGTAAACTCATAGGACGGCTTGTGCGTGGAGGATGTAAAATTGGTCAGAAGAAGATAAGTGGAGATACAATCAAGGAAGATGGCCTCACTCTTCGGTGTCGCTAGCACATCGGTCAGGGACAACTGGTGAGGATATTCATAATTGGGTAAGGACTCGTAGGCATACCACACTACTAAGCCACTTACAAAGCCACAATAAAGGCCTTGAACCAGCAAGCCAAGACATCGGTGGACATTTTGGCCCTGGGACGATAGGTGGCTGCTTCGCCCAAGGATAAACACGGGCAGGTAGTTGGAGGTTCAGATTCGCAATGTTCCGATAGAAAATGGAGAGTGTCAAAGGAAGGTCCAGGAGAGATTTGGTCGTGTACACGTTAAGCCATAGTTGGAGGAACCACCAGGGACCACCAAGGTGACCTACCGCATCACTGGCTGACAGCCGGGCCGATACCTGTGGAGGAGGAAGTAAATGGAGCTAAGGAGGTATCAATCAAGGGGGACCACATTTCCGACGGCCAGCTGTTTCGGCCAGAAATTGAAGATGACAGGTGGGCTCGAGGGTGGACCCACATAAGAGAAACCTCTCGAGCCAGAGGTTAAGAAAGGCAACGTGCTCCCGGTCACTAACAGAGCACGTATTTGGCCCAACCGCCGATAGACTTGGTATCAAGGCGATGGGAGGCCTTGGAGCAAAAAAGGAAGGGGTTAGCCACGGAAGTGATGTTTTGGGACGTCAGGACCACTACGTCAAGAAGGTTGGGGCTCATTGGCCCATGACCAAAAAGAAATGCGTTCAACGCATCAGACCAAAATTTAAGAGGAGGATGCTAGCATTGGCTCGTTTTTGAAAGGAAGAGCGAGGGGAGAGGCCGATGCAGTGTGCGATCCTGGAAAGCTCCTAGAAACCCCGTTTTGACGCGGCGACCCGAAGTTACTAGTTGTGCCACCTATGGAGTGGAGAGGGGAATGCCCTAAAGCTTTGGTGTCGGTCAGAAAGGAGCATCTTTGAATGTTTGAAAGGGATGCACTGGGTTTTGGCTGTTAATGAAATCATTGGGATCAAGATCACCGTTCAGCCCATGGAAAAAGCATCACGGATATTTGGCTAGGGGAATAAAGATTTGGTTTTTCAGATTCTGCAGAAAAAAGGGGGAAAAGTAATAAGGGGAGGTGGAAGAACTAAGAAAAATTGGCAAGTAATCAGAAACGAAGAATAAGTGTGCCAATGACTTACCTCAGGAACAGAATCAGAGGTTGCCATCAAAGGCTATCGAGGAACGAAACCAGTGGAGAAGACGATGAACGCAGGGGGCGCAGAATAGTGCTGAGCTCGAAGAGAAAGAGACGTAGTGCATGGAAGGCATAATAAAGAAAGGGAAAGTGCTCGGTAGTTCTTATAGAGCGAGAAGCAGTTTCTCGGTGGTCGAGTCAAAGTGATCTCGGTCGATTTAGTGGGGCCGTTCCCAACGTTCGACAGAAGGTAATCATGAGTACATTGTAGAGTCGGGGAAAACAAGACCCTTGATTTGAGAGAACGCCAATGCAAGACAGTGTGGGATGAAGCCTGGTCCGACGCTGCCACAAACAAAGTAGATGAGTCAGACCAGGGGACATCCATCACAGTCGTTCATGGCCAAAGAAAGAAGAAAGGTATAAGGAGGAAGATAAAGTGGAGTCGATGCCCTTACAACATATATGAAGCATTGGAAAATGAGAGTTTCAGCTACTGGAAATAAATTGGAGAGGACATTTGAAAGGACGTGCTGGCAGGGAGTGATTATAATTGATAATTTTGAAGCATCTGTTATCCATGAACGCTTCGAAACTGGGGGCATGTGTTGACGCCAAGATTTGGTAAAGCCCAAAAGCCCACTACGAGTTGTCCTCATGGTCAACAAAAGGTCAAAGAGGATTCGGTCAAGGAAAGTCAGAGGAGCCTGTCCGCAATAGTTGCATGATCGGAAGGGGAGCCGATGGAGATAAGAGCAGAAGATGGTTATAGATTCATCCAAAATTGGTTGGATAAGTACTTGGAAGGCAAGTATCCCGACTATAAATACATATCCCTTAGGTTAGATTAGACAACTCTCGTTCAACCAACCAATCGGTGCATCGCCACCCTTGAGCCCAAAGGTTATCTGGCTGGACTTGGGTGCTCGGAGCTGGGCTGCGTCGTTTTGATCTCTGGCAAAGAGGTGAGTCCCACCACCCCGACGTCCGTACCAACTAGGTTAATATCCTCATGACTGCATCGGTTCAATTTGATCTCTTGAGGAGAATGGTGAAACAGAACGGTCACCGGTTGTTCTCATTGTATTTGGCTAGGTCTAAGGCTGCATCAACTAGGTTTGATATCTTAGATTGATGTGATCTGGGTCTTATAGTCCGAGCATGTGGAGTCTGCCTCAACACTGAAAAATGTATTTTCGGAGCTCAAGCAGGAAAATTGCTAGGGTACTTAGTTTCGAGTAGAGGAATCGAAGCTAGCCCAACTCAGATAAGTGCACTGCAAAGGATGGCTCTGCCTGAAAATTTGAAGCAAGTCTAGAAGCTGGTCGGATGCCTTGCAGCTCTCAGCAGATTCCTAGCCAGATCAGCGGAGCGAAGCCTCCCAATTTTCAAAGCCTTAAAAGGGTCCAAAAGTTTCAATTGGATGCTGGAGTGCTAGAAAAGCTTCGATGAAATCAAGGACTACCTCGGGAATCTATCAACGCTTATTGTGTCGCTTGTAGAGGAAACTCTCTTCCTATATCTTGCAGCAACAGGCTCCGCAGTCAGCGTAGTGCTTGTTAGAGAAATAGAGCTCAATGGAAAACTAGTGTAGAACCCAGTATACTTCATCTCAAAAGCCTTGCCCAGGAGCAAAAACATGGTACTCCGAGCTTGAGAAATTCACGTATGCTTTGGTAATGGCCTCGCGGAAGCTAAGGCATTATTTTTTAGCACACAATGTAATTGTCCCTATATCGTATCCCCTTGGTGATATGCTCCGGAGCAAAGACTCCACGGGGAGAATTGGAAAATGGGTTGTCGAGCTAGCTTTGTAGCAACAGGCTCCACAATCAGTGCAGTGCTTGTCAGAGAAATAGAGCTCAATGGAAAACTAGTGCAGAACCCAGTATACTTCATCTCAGAAGCCTTGTCCAGAGCAAAAACACGGTACTCTGAGCTCAAGAAATTCACGTATGCTTTGGTAATGGCCTCGTGGAAGCTAAGGAATTACTTTTTAGCACACAATGTAATTGTCCCTACATCGTATCCCCTTGGCGATATGCTCCGGAGCAAAGACTCCACTGGGAGAATTGGAAAATGGGCTGTCGAGCTAGCCCCCTTCGGCATTTCCTTCACTGCAAGAATAGCCATTAAGTCTCAAGTTGTGGCTGACTTTGTTGTAGAATGGACTCCATCCGTAGTATGGGCGCCGGAAGAATCATGCGAAGGAGTGGGACAGTGTACTTCGATGAAGCGTTTCAAGCATCTAGAGCTGGTGCCGGAGCTTTGATAATTTCTCCTTCAAGACATAAATCAATGTACTCTGCAAGGCTCAACTTTAAGTCCACTAACATATTGTAGAGTACGAAGGAATCCTGCTTGGCTTTCGCAAAATAGATTCTCAGGTCATTGCAGGGCATGTTGACAAAATCTTCTAGGCTCAGCATCCACATCTTGCGAAGTACTTAGAAGAAATCCGAAAGACGGAGGTGTTATTCAAAGGGATTTCTGTCTGGAGCATCGCACGAGCAGATAATCAGCATGCAGACATCTTGGCGAAGGCTACTGCCAGAGTAGTGGATGTCCCAGAAGGAGCTTTTTATGAAGAGCTTGTCAACCCTTCGGTGCCTCAGACACCCTCCATAGAAGTACTTTGCATAACAATCATTGATTGGCAGAGCCCAATATTAGAATTTTGCAGAACAAAGCAAGTTCACTCGAAGGCCCAGAATTGCAAAGGTTACAGTCAAGGGTCCTAAATTATAAGCTTGTCAATGGAGTGCTATACAAAGTCGGAGTTTGTTCTCCTCTACTCCGATGCATCTCGCAACTCGAAGGACAAGATATACTTCGGGAGATCCATGAAGGCTTGTGTGGTAGACACTTAGCCCCTCAGGCTTTAGCAGGCAAACACTTCACCGGGGACTTTATTGGCCAACAATTGTAGAAGATGCAGAGTCATTGGTCTAAATCTTTCAAGTGATTGCTCTGGTATGGCCAATGGCACGATGGAGAATGGATCTCATCGGCCCCTTCCCAGTGGCGAAGGGCAGCTTGAAGTTCGCGGTGGTAGCAATCAAATACTTTTCTAAATGGGTCGAAGCCGAACCCTTAACTACTATCACTTCGAAAAATGTGCAGAAATTCTTCTGGATAAACGTTATTTGCAGGTTCAAAGTGCCTAGAGAGTTGACAATTGACAATGGCACCCAATTCAATGTCGAACCTTTTAGAGAATTCTGTGAAGGGCTGGGCATTAAAACGTGCTTTGCAGTCGTCCGTCATCCTCAATCCAACGGATCCGTGGAGCGGGCCAATGGAAATATTATGTCTGCTTAAATCGGAGGATTGTAGGGTTGGCAAAGGGGTTGTGGACCGAAGAGCTTCCTAAGATTTTATGGTCCATTCGGACCACTCAAGCTAGGTCTACAGGTTTTACCCCGTTCCGGTTGTTGTTCGGGGATGAAGCCATGACTCCAACGGAGCTGAAAGGTGGATCCCTCTGCACAATGGAGCCATAAGTTAAAGATGAAAGGAACACGTCGCTTGAATTGTCCGAAGAAACGAGGCTTTGAGCTATCGCCAATTTGAAAAAGTACCAAGACCAGACGAAGACATGGTATGACCCGAAGGTAAAAGTTAATGAACTTAAGCTGGGTCATTTGGTACTACTAAGTGTAATTACTCTGGGGAAATTAGAAAACAAATGGGAAGGACCATATATTATCCTACGCTCATGGCGCCCCGGATCTTTTAAATTAGCAAATTTAGAAGGGGAAGAATTACAGCATGCATGGCATGCAGAGCACCTTAAACGTTATTACGCTTAGGGGCTCCTTGTAAAGAATTGTAAAGTACCTTTCTAAATGAATAAAAGCTTGTGATTCGAATTATGCTTACCCCTCAATATTCCCTACCCCTGGTGGATGCATTAGGGGAACGAAGATGCTTGCGGAGGTAAGCATCTTTCATCAGAACCCAATAAATGGCCTTTGAACCATTGGTTCTGAGCTTCCGTAAAAGAGCTGAAGGTGGCCAAAACCTATGGATTCCAAGCCACCGGCTTGAAAGCATCCGTAGAAGAGTCTAAGGACTATAAAATCACGGAATTCGAACCACTGGTTCGGAGCCGAAGGTGGCCAAAACCTACGAATTCCGAGCCACCAGCTTGAAAGCATCCGCAGAAGAGTCTAAGGACTATAAAATCATGGAGTTTGAACCACTAGTTCAGAGCATCCATACAAGAGCCGAAGGTGGCCAAAACCTACGGATTCTAAGCCATCGGCTTGAAAGCATCCATAGAAGAGTCTAAGGACTATAAAATCACAGAGTTTAAACCACTGGTTCGGAGCATCCGTACAAGAGCCGAAGGTGGACAAAACCTATGGATTCTGAGCCACCGTCTTGATAGCATCTCCATCCAATCCCCTGTCCCCCTCTTCATCCTATTTTTTAGCAAAAAAAATCATAAAAAACTCACTCCAGCCAACTCTCTATTCTTCTCTCTATCTCATCTTCCTCTCTATTCCAACCATCCCCCTCCTCAAAACCAAAGAGCCAAAACCCTCTCTATCCCATCGCTGTAGCAACGTGAAATTTTCCCGCGCCGGCAAGGAACCAGCTACCCTCCTCTTCCCGCGCCGGCAAGGAACCAACTACCCTCCTCTTCCCATGCTGGAACCAGCCAAGCAGCTAGCATCCTCTTCCCCGCCACCTCCCTACGACACCTCACCTCCATATCCTCCATCGATGCCAATCAATCCAGCACGCGTGCCTCCCTACCGTGTTCTCATGGGGACGACGCCCCTAGCTTGAGACCGGTGGGGCAGCAGTGTTTTGCTTGCTGTCGCGACCTTCCTGGGTGCCTTCTTGGCTGCGCCCCAGCAGTCTTCTTGGAGGAGGACTTGGAAGGGTGAGGCTTGGTCTTGGAACGAGGCCTGATCTTCATCCCCTTGCTTCCTGGTGATTCATATTCCTACTTCCTTCTCCTACTAGAAGTATTTGTTTTATTATGGAAATTGAACAACATAGCAGGAGCAGTTTTTTATGGAAATTGAACAGCATAGCAGGATTAGTTTTTTAGGCACTTGAGCTCTCTCCGTCCAACCTACCATGAAGCATTTTGAGCCAGAAATTCCCATTTAGGGCCTGTTTGGCAACCAACAATCCCGGTCCATTCCCTGGGGATGGGCCGGGATTTTGAACTAAAACCCCGGCCCATCCCAGGGAATGGGCCGGGATTGTGGGCTGCCAAACCAGCCCTTAGAGGGTTTAGCTTTTCCTGCAGTGTTGTTTTTCCTATCTGTTTGCACTGTTTAGATTTGATTTTGTTCAAATGTATAGTATATTTGATTGGATTTAACCTTTCAGGTTATGAATAATTGATAATCTATCAAGGTGTTTTTATTATCCAGATTCTAGAGTTTGGCAACATCCTTCATTTACATTAATAATAAAAAACCATCAAATATGCCAAATAAGGCTTTAATGTTAAAATAAACAAAGTGCTCCAGTTTTATGCAGCTATTAGAAGTTCATGTTGTTGAACTGTAACAATATAAAAGGATAGTAGGCAAATGTGGTATAAACAGGGAACCTAAAATTGTGTTGTAAGCTCTTTAAACTCCAATATCACACTAATGCAAAATGATCAAACCAAGAACCATAATAGCTGGTATATACCTGTGGTTCCACTATCAAGATATTTTCCTATCATAATAAGGCACACTCATTTGAATAAGTTCTTCAATCCGAAAGCAACTGTTGCATATAATAATGAGAAGATAAGAAAATAAGTGGTAATAAGCATGCAGCTGGCACTTCTAGAGTAGTTAAGGTGGGTTGTCTAAACCTGGGCTACACTGCCCTTTATACTAGAATGTCATTTACTAGTTTTGTTTCATAAAAAATTAAACACTACTTGGTTTCATGTGCTATGAGAGATAATCTGCCATGCTAAATTATTTTAGGTTGTAACAAGATAGGATTGCCTGTATGATATGTTGAGTAGACAACAATTCAACATTATATAAGAATTCAATACTGAAGAACAATTTGTTCTTTGCTAGAAGTCAAACTTATATGATGGGTTCATCTATGCAAGTTGGTCCATCTAACTAGTGAACAACTTGCAAAAATTGTGTGAATTGAATCTGATGTAACTAAAGAAATTTCTATTACTCAATTGTAGTGAATGATACATTTTGGATTTGTTGAATCTGATGTAGCTGAATATGATGTAGGAATGGATAGTTATTTGGATTTGTTGACTGAGAAAAATACGGGCATCAATGATACATTTTGGGACGATAACCAATTTGTAAGCCCACTTGAGGAACAAGTGTTAGAAGTTCCATCATTAGGAGAAGCTACTCCGTCCAATAAACCAACTAAGAAAAGAACAAAGAACTTTATTGAAAAGGAGGACAATATGTTGGTATCAATGTGGTTAGAAATTAGCATGGATGCAATACATGGCAATGAGCAATCTAAAAGTACCTATTGGCAAAGAGTTCATGATTACTACCATGAGCATAAGGACTTTGAATCTGATCGTAATTGGAATTCTCTCATGCACCGTTGGTCCATCATACAAGAAAGTGTTAACAGATTTTGTGGTTGTTATACCCAGATTCAAAACAGGAGACAAGTGGGGTAACAGAGCAAAATAAGGTATACATGTTTGTATTGTAGATTGACAGTAGCTTGTTATGTTGGTTGCAAATTTAATACGAAATATTATCCTATGTAGACAATGCAAGCATGTGAATTGTACAAATCAAAAGATAAGCATGGAAATCTTTTGGATTGATGCATAGTTGGTCCATCTTGCAACATGAGAAAAAGTGGAAGGATAGGTGCTCTCAAAAAAAGCAAAAGGTTTGCACCACTCCGAATACACCACGTACTACTCCTGGATGCAACACTAGTAGTCCTGTAGATGTACAAGATGTTCATACTTCACAACCTACTAACTATCGGCCAGATGGTAGAAAGAAGAAGAAAGAACGACAAAAGCGAGGTAAAATTATGTCTCTCCGGGAGAAAATCTTTATATAGAAGCTGTTGGGGGAAATTACTCCATTTCCAAGACTTAAAGATTAATCCTTCAAAGGCGGGTGAGGACTCCGAAGCTGGTGAATTGTGGTTCGAAGCATGCATCGCCACGCCGAAGGGTGCAACGGTGCGAAGCTCTGGAGAACCCTCCGAATGGAAGATGGAGGCCTCGAAGCCTAAGGACATGACTGATTGGATGTCCGGTTTATCCATCTACTTTACAGTACTTTACCGTATGTAACCTTGTTTATAAGTACCGAATAGTTTCCACTACGTCGGCTGTAGGTTAGGGGTAAAAAGGTCTTTTCCTTATGTTTTTTCCCCTATAAATACCCCCCATTGTATCTTGTAAAAGGGGGGAGGAGACAAGTTATCCATCTTCACATATTCAGACCACTTGAGCTATTATCCACTTCGGAGGCTCCAAGTAGTCCTAAAACGCAAACTTCCTGTTTGTCCGTTCTTGATTTCAGAGAACCTGTTGGCGTAACATTTGCGCCAACAGTTGGCGCCGTCCGTGGGGATATAGTTCTAAAAGCTTGTTCTCTGCTGCTGACTGCACTTCGAAGAGCACTTACGGAGGGAGCCTCGGAGTCCCAAGATCCCGCGCACCCTTCAGTTAAGGGCTTCTTAGTGCAGCCCGAAGGCCTTCTCTCGACCCCTCGAGTCGTTCGAAGTCCTCCATCTCCAAGACCTCTTCGAGGCTAGCTATGCCTCCGAAGCGAAGTCAGGCTTCGGGTCCTCTCCGAAGGTCCCCTCGGACCAATGGAGCCGGACCCTCGGCTAACCCGGCGATTCCCGCCGAGACGGCCGGGCGTCGAGCGCCTCGAGGCCCTTTGGCTCCTCCTACAGTGCTTCAGACCAACTACGCAGCTAGCCGAGATCCAGAAGTGCCCTCCGACGAAGACGAAGTCCCTCCCGAAACCGAGGCTACGCAGCTAGCCAGGCTTCAGGAGGAGGTATCCAAGTGGAGGCAAGAGGCCGCCGATCGCCTCCGCACTCAAGCTTCCACCGAAACTCCAGGAGGGCCTCAGCACCATAGCCGGTCCTTTGCATGAGTTGACCAAGAAGGGAATTACTTTTGTGTGGGAGCCAGCACATGAACAAGCTTTTGCCACACTCAAAGATCGTCTTACACATGCACCTCTACTTCAGCTACCCGACTTCAGTAAGCCTTTTGAGTTAGAATGTGATGCTAGTGGGTTGGGATTAGGAGGTGTGCTGCTGCAAGGAGGTAAACCCGTGGCCTATTTTAGTGAGAAATTACATGGCCCACAGTTGAACTATTCTACCTATGATAAGGAATTATATGCCTTAGTGCGAGTGCTTGAAACTTGGCAACATTACCTTTTGCCTAAGGAGTTATTATTCATTCGGATCATGAAGCATTGAAGCATATACGTAGTCAAGCAAATCTGAATAAACGACATGCTAAATGGGTAGAATTTATCGAGACTTTTCCATATATCATTAAGCATAAGAAAGGGAAAGATAATGTGATTGCTGATGCTTTATCTAGACGATATACATTGCTTTCTCAACTTGATTGTAAGATCTTCGGTTTAGAAACATTGAAGGACATGTATGCTACTGATTTGGACTTCAAAGATGCTTTTGCAAATTGTACAAATGACCGTGCTTGGAACAAATATGTGCTGAATCATGGATATCTTTTTCGTGCTAACAAGTTATGTGTTCCGGCTAGCTCTCTTCGCTTGTTGTTATTGCAGGAAGCACACGGTGGTGGTTTGATGGGTCATTTTGGATCCAAGAAAACCGAAGTTGTGCTGTCCACACATTTCTATTGGCCTAGGATGAGACGAGATGTTGAGCGCTATGTGACACGATGCACTACTTGCAATAAAGCTAAGTCCCGTCTAAACCCACATGGTCTTTATATGCCTCTGCCCGTCCCTAGTGTACCTTGGGAGGATATTTCTATGGATTTTGTGTTAGGGTTACCTAGAACTAGGAGGGGGAGAGATAGTATTTTTGTGGTGGTAGATCGTTTCTCTAAAATGGCGCATTTTATACCTTGTCACAAGAGCGACGATGCTACAAATGTTGCTGATTTGTTTTTCAGAGAGGTCGTACGCTTGCATGGAGTTCCCAATACCATCGTTTCAGATCGTGATGCCAAATTCTTAAGTCATTTTTGGAGGACGTTGTGGCATAAGTTGGGGACGAAGCTGCTGTTTTCTACTACTTGTCACCCCCAAACGGATGGACAAACGGAGGTCGTCAACCGCACATTATCCACCATGTTGAGGGCTGTTTTGAAGACCAACTTGAAGCTCTGGGAAGAGTGTCTACCTCATATTGAGTTTGCATATAATATGTCAGTACACTCCACTACTAAGGTAAGTCCGTTTCAAGTGGTCTATGGCTTTAATCCGCGTGCTCCTATTGATTTGCTGCCATTACCACCATCTGAAAACTTGAATTTTGATGCTACTACACGTGCTGAATTATTACTTAAGATGCATGAAACTACTAAAGCAACATAGAGAAAATGAATGAGAAATATCGTGCTTATGGTAGTAAGGGTAGAAAAGAGATAACATTTGAACCAGGTGATCTTGTTTGGTTGCACTTGCGCAAGGATCGTTTTCCTGATTTACGAAAGTCTAAATTGATGCCCCGTGCTGATGGTCCTTTCCGTGTGCTTGAGAAGATAAATGACAATGCATATAAGCTTGAGTTGCCTGCAGCTTTTGGGGTTAGCCCCACATTTAACATTTCAGATTTAAAACCCTATTTGGGAGATGATGATGAGCTTGAGTCGAGGACGACTCCAATTCAAGAGGGGGAGGATGATGAGGACATCACTTCACATGATACACACATGGAGCCTCCACCTACAATTCAACTACAAGGACCAATCACACGCGCCCGTGCCCGTCGCTTGAACCATGAGGTTAATTCGTTCCTTAGCAACTTTGATTATATTTGTTTGGATGGGATGCTACTGAATACTAGTGATATTTTGTTGCTTAGGAACATGGGAGATGGAATAGGAGAGTTGGAGTTGAAGACGGAGCCGCACGGATGATTTGAAGTCAAGAATTCGCTGGTTCGGACTACATCGACCACCATTCACCAAAATGGGCATAACTTCCTCATACGAAGTCCGATTGGCGCGTTCTTGGACTTTTTGGAAAGCTGAGGAGAAGACGGATCTTTTGCCGTTGGTTTCACATCATTTGGAGTCTCGAGTCGACCTGTGTATTTAAAACAGTACTGCGTGACAGAACTGGGCCGTGTTGGCCATAATTTGAGTCTGTACGTCTTCTAGCCCACAGCCCAAGTCTGTTCCCCTTCCATAAGCCGCCGCTCTATATATTCTCACGCCAGCCAACTCTAGGGTTAGGTTTTGCTTTGTTGCATCTACACTGTTGTGTTTAGATCCCGCCTCTTGCGCCGGACCGATTGGCTGCCGCATTGGCGTTTGTGAAACCTCACCTTATCTTCGTTTGTCTGTGATTTGGCATTCGATTTGTATCCTTCCTGTTCTTGCTTGTGTTCTTGGGTTCGCTTGCAGGAATTAGCCTTCGTGGCGAGGTCAATCGCGTTCTGCGTGGTTGATAACCAACGGAGACAGTGGTGTAACGATTGCAAGGTTTTGATCCGCCGGACCGGAGCCTTGGATCGCCAACGTCGAGATTCTCCACCAACCCAAGTTTATCCTTTACCTATCGGAAGATCGGGACCAATCCCCCATCACCTTCTTGGCTGGCGCCCCAGCAGTCTTCTTGGAGGAGGACTTGGAAGGGTGAGGCTTGGTCTTGGAACGAGGCCTGATCTTCATCCCCTTGCTTCCTGGTGATTCATATTCCTACTTCCTTCTCCTACTAGAAGTATTTGTTTTATTATGGAAATTGAACAACATAGCAGGAGCAGTTTTTTATGGAAATTGAACAGCATAGCAGGATTAGTTTTTTAGGCACTTGAGCTCTCTCCGTCCAACCTACCATGAAGCATTTTGAGCCAGAAATTCCCATTTAGGGCCTGTTTGGCAACCAACAATCCCGGTCCATTCCCTGGGGATGGGCCGGGATTTTGAACTAAAACCTCGGCCCATCCCCAGGGAATGGGCCGGGATTGTGGGCTGCCAAACCAGCCCTTAGAGGGTTTAGCTTTTCCTGCAGTGTTGTTTTTCCTATCTGTTTGCACTGTTTAGATTTGATTTTGTTCAAATGTATAGTATATTTGATTGGATTTAACCTTTCAGGTTATGAATAATTGATAATCTATCAAGGTGTTTTTATTATCCAGATTCTAGAGTTTGGCAACATCCTTCATTTACATTAATAATAAAAAACCATCAAATATGCCAAATAAGGCTTTAATGTTAAAATAAACAAAGTGCTCCAGTTTTATGCAGCTATTAGAAGTTCATGTCGTTGAACTGTAACAATATAAAAGGATAGTAGGCAAATGTGGTATAAACAGGGAACCTAAAATTGTGTTGTAAGCTCTTTAAACTCCAATATCACACTAATGCAAAATGATCAAACCAAGAACCATAATAGCTGGTATATACCTGTGGTTCCACTATCAAGATATTTTCCTATCATAATAAGGCACACTCATTTGAATAAGTTCTTCAATCCGAAAGCAACTGTTGCATATAATAATGAGAAGATAAGAAAATAAGTGGTAATAAGCATGCAGCTGGCACTTCTAGAGTAGTTAAGGTGGGTTGTCTAAACCTGGGCTACACTGCCCTTTATACTAGAATGTCATTTACTAGTTTTGTTTCATAAAAAAATTAAACACTACTTGGTTTCATGTGCTATGAGAGATAATCTGCCATGCTAAATTATTTTAGGTTGTAACAAGATAGGATTGCCTGTATGATATGTTGAGTAGACAACAATTCAACATTATATAAGAATTCAATACTGAAGAACAATTTGTTCTTTGCTAGAAGTCAAACTTATATGATGGGTTCATCTATGCAAGTTGGTCCATCTAACTAGTGAACAACTTGCAAAAATTGTGTGAATTGAATCTGATGTAACTAAAGAAATTTCTATTACTCAATTGTAGTGAATGATACATTTTGGATTTGTTGAATCTGATGTAGCTGAATATGATGTAGGAATGGATAGTTATTTGGATTTGTTGACTGAGAAAAATACGGGCATCAATGATACATTTTGGGACGATAACCAATTTGTAAGCCCACTTGAGGAACAAGTGTTAGAAGTTCCATCATTAGGAGAAGCTACTCCGTCCAATAAACCAACTAAGAAAAGAACAAAGAACTTTATTGAAAAGGAGGACAATATGTTGGTATCAATGTGGTTAGAAATTAGCATGGATGCAATACATGGCAATGAGCAATCTAAAAGTACCTATTGGCAAAGAGTTCATGATTACTACCATGAGCATAAGGACTTTGAATCTGATCGTAATTGGAATTCTCTCATGCACCGTTGGTCCATCATACAAGAAAGTGTTAACAGATTTTGTGGTTGTTATACCCAGATTCAAAACAGGAGACAAAGTGGGGTAACAGAGCAAAATAAGGTATACATGTTTGTATTGTAGATTGACAGTAGCTTGTTATGTTGGTTGCAAATTTAATACGAAATATTATCCTATGTAGACAATGCAAGCATGTGAATTGTACAAATCAAAAGATAAGCATGGAAAATCTTTTGGATTGATGCATAGTTGGTCCATCTTGCAACATGAGAAAAAGTGGAAGGATAGGTGCTCTCAAAAAAAGCAAAAGGTTTGCACCACTCCGAATACACCACGTACTACTCCTGGATGCAACACTAGTAGTCCTGTAGATGTACAAGATGTTCATACTTCACAACCTACTAACTATCGGCCAGATGGTAGAAAGAAGAAGAAAGAACGACAAAAGCGAGGTAAAAATTATGTCTCTCCGGGAGAAAATCTTTATATAGAAGCTGTTGGGGGAAATTACTCCATTTCCAAGACTTAAAGATTAATCCTTCAAAGGCGGGTGAGGACTCCGAAGCTGGTGAATTGTGGTTCGAAGCATGCATCGCCACGCCGAAGGGTGCAACGGTGCGAAGCTCTGGAGAACCCTCCGAATGGAAGATGGAGGCCTCGAAGCCTAAGGACATGACTGATTGGATGTCCGGTTTATCCATCTACTTTACAGTACTTTACCGTATGTAACCTTGTTTATAAGTACCGAATAGTTTCCACTATGTCGGCTGTAGGTTAGGGGTAAAAAGGTCTTTTCCTTATGTTTTTTCCCCTATAAATACCCCCCATTGTATCTTGTAAAAGGGGGGAGGAGACAAGTTATCCATCTTCACATATTCAGACCACTTGAGCTATTATCCACTTCGGAGGCTCCAAGTAGTCCTAAAACGCAAACTTCCTGTTTGTCCGTTCTTGATTTCAGAGAACCTGTTGGCGTAACATTTGCGCCAACAGTTGGCGCCGTCCGTGGGGATATAGTTCTAAAAGCTTGTTCTCTGCTGCTGACTGCACTTCGAAGAGCACTTACGGAGGGAGCCTCGGAGTCCCAAGATCCCGCGCACCCTTCAGTTAAGGGCTTCTTAGTGCAGCCCGAAGGCCTTCTCTCGACCCCTCGAGTCGTTCGAAGTCCTCCATCTCCAAGACCTCTTCGAGGCTAGCTATGCCTCCGAAGCGAAGTCAGGCTTCGGGTCCTCTCCGAAGGTCCCCTCGGACCAATGGAGCCGGACCCTCGGCTAACCCGGCGATTCCCGCCGACACGGCTGGGCGTCGAGCGCCTCGAGGCCCTTTGGCTCCTCCTACAGTGCTTCAGACCAACTACGCAGCTAGCCGAGATCCAGAAGTGCCCTCCGACGAAGACGAAGTCCCTCCCGAAACCGAGGCTACGCAGCTAGCCAGGCTTCAGGAGGAGGTATCCAAGTGGAGGCAAGAGGCCGCCGATCGCCTCCGCACTCAAGCTTCCACCGAAACTCCAGGAGGGCCTCAAGACGGTGGTACCCACAATCCCCCAGAAGTTATCCAAGTCCCGGAGGAAGCCGAGAATGCATCCTTCGATAACGAGTCTCCATTACATTCGGATTTGCAGATAGTGCCTTTCGACCCCAGATTCAAGGCCTCGAAGCTGCACAAGTACTCCGGGGGGTCGGACCCCGGAGAGTTCGCCCGCTCTTACGCCCTGGCAATAGAAGCGAGCGAGGGGTGCAAAGCACCATGGCAAAATGCTTCCCCCTCGCTCTCGAAGGCGTGGCACTCTGCTGGTTCTGGTCCCTAAAGCCAGGATCGATCAGTTCCTGGGAGCAGCTAAAAAGAAATTTGTGAGCAACTTCCAAGGCACCTTCGTGGCCCCGATGTCCACAGGAAGTTTGTTCCAGGTAAAGCAGCGGGTGGGAGAAACCCTCCGGGAGTACTTCACGCGCTTCGCCCACACCAAGTCACAGATCAAGGGCCTGTCTACCTCGTCGGTAGTTGATGCTGCCCATGAGGGGGTGTTGAACCCCGACCTCCTCAGCAAACTCCATCGAAAGCCGGTGACGTCTGTGCCGCAGCTCATGGCATACTTCGAACAGTATGCCAAGGTGGAGGAAGGATGTCTTCGGCGAGCTGAAGCACCATTGCCCACCCTCCGAGAAGTCAAAAGGGAGCCCGAAGCCTCCGCTGCTCTACAACCTCCACAAGACAACCGCTTCAACGAATACAAGCGGGGGAAGAAGCATTTCCATTCGGAGGTGCTAAACATTACACCTTCTGCTCCAAAGGCACCTGCCAATTTCCAGCAGGCGAAGAATTTCAAGGCCGGGCCACCGAAGCCTCAAGAAAGGATGCCTGGCAGGCGCCAGAGTTTTTTCTGTTGCGTGCATGGCGACAATAGAAGCCATGACACGAAGGACTGCAAGGCAGTGTTGGCCCTTCGGGGCGACTACCTTGAACGAAGTACTGGGCTGGGGTGCTTCGGATCGAGCCCCTCCATCGGCACGGCCGGAGCCTGTACAAACTGTGGCCCGGGCCAGTGCCCTCGAAGCCCCTATGCGGCTGCCGGTGGCCAGTATTATGCCACCACCAAAGCAAGAAGACCCGCAGGACCGCGGCAAGAGAGTGGTCCTACCCATCTCCGGGGGTGGGACCCTCGGAACCATGTCCAAGAGGCAGCGGCGCGAGTACGTACGCGAGGTCGGGCACATTGGGACCTCAAGTTCCGCCGAAGGGATGCCAGAATGGTCCCGTGTGCCCATCTCATTCACAGCCAATGATGCTGCGGGGGTAAAGTTCCCCCATGCAGACCCATTGGTCATCTCTGCTGATATAGCAGGAGTAGAAGTTCGAAGGATCTTGGTAGATGGCGGGAGCTCCGCAGACATACTCTTTGTCCAGGCCTTCGATCAGATGTGCATACCTCGGAAGCATCTACTTCCAGCAGCCCGGCCGCTTCAAGGGTTCTCAGGACCGCCTCTCGATGCCCTCGGCCAAATAGGCCTCGAGGTCGCCTTCGGAGAGGGGCCTTTGGCCCGAGTAGAAGAGGTGATCTTTGATGTGGTTGATGCCCCATACGCTTACAATGCTATCTTCGGCCGAGGGATGTTGAACCAGTTCGGGGCTATAGCACACCATAATTACCTTTGTCTCAAAATGCCCACGCAAGGTGGAGTGCTTACTATTTCAGGAGACCAAGCTGTAGCCAGGAGGACGGAGTATGGCCATGGGCAGCCATTGGACCCCCGGCAAGTGCATAATGTGGCGGAAAGCATCGAAGAAGTACCGGAGGCCTCGAACCCTCCGAAGGGGTCTTCGCTCAAGCCTAGCCTGGAGGGCGATGTTGAGAGAAGAATAATCTCGAAAGATGGCAAAGAGTACCCAGTGCAATTCGGCAAGGGGCTATCTCCGGAAATAACTGCCTCGTTAGAAGAAGTCGTCAGGAAAAATCTGGACATATTTGCTTGGGCTGACAAAGACATCACCGGGGTCGATCGAAGCATCATCGAGCATAGCCTGCTCGTCAACCCGAAGGCCAAGCCAGTGCGCCAGGGGCTCCGCAAGCTGTCAGCAGAAAGAGAAAGCCTAGCCAAGGCTGAAGTAGAAAAATTGTTAAAGGCTGGCATCATCAGGGAGGTAGCCCATACCGAGTGGTTGGCTAACCCTATTTTTGTAAGGAAGAAGGACTCGAGCAAGTGGCGCATGTGTATTGATTTCACTTCATTAAATAAAGCATGCCCGCGAGACCCCTACCCGATGCCCCGAATAGATCAGTTGGTAGATTCCACGGCTGGGTCCGAATTGCTAAGTTTCCTCGGCGCATACTCCGGATATCATCAAGTATGGATAAAACGCGAAGACGAAGCCAAGACAAGCTTTATAACTCCTTCCGGAGTATTTTGTTATGTAAGAATGCCTTTTGGGCTGCGGAATGCCAGAGCAACCTTTTCTCGTTTAATAGCTAAAGCTCTAGGTCATCAGATAGGCCGAAATGTCGAGGCCTATATGGATGATATTGTAATAAAAAATGCTCAAAAGCACCAGCATAGCCTAGATCTAGCTGAAACGTTCGAGAGCCTCCGAGCATGTGGAGTACGCCTCAATCCGGAAAAATGTATATTTGGAGCACAAGCAGGAAAACTGCTAGGGTACTTAGTTTCAAGCAGGCTCCACCAGAAAATTTGAAGCAGGTTCAAAAGTTAGCAGGGAGACCTGCAGCTCTTAGCAGGTTCCTGGCCAGGTCAGCAGAGCGGAGCCTCCCAATTTTCAAAGCACTAAAGGGGTCCGAAAGCTTTCAATGGACATCGGAGTGCCAAAAGAGCTTCGATGATATAAAAGAATACCTCGGAAGATTATCAATTTTGACCGTTCCTCTCCCAGAAAAAACATTGCTCCTTTATCTTGCAGCAACAAATTCAGCAGTGAGCGCAGTACTAGTCCGGGAAGTTGAGCTTAAAGGAAAACTAGTCCAGAACCCAGTATATTTTGTGTCGGAGGCATTATCCGGAGCTAAAGTCAAATACTCCGAGCTCGAGAAGTTTGCTTATGCCCTAGTAATGGCCTCGCGAAAGCTGAGGCATTATTTCTTGGCACATAACCTGATCGTCCCTACGTCGTATCCTCTTGGGGATATGCTCTGAAACAAAGATTCCACCGGCAGGATTGGAAAATGGGCGGTCGAGCTGGCACCCTTCGAAATCTCCTTCACGGCGAGAACAGCTGTTAAATCTCAAATTATAGCAGATTTCGTGGCAGAATGGACTCCATCTGCATTTTGGACCCCGGAAGAACCCTCCGAAGGTTTTTAGGACAATATTCTCTGACGGAGCTTATCAAGCATCAGGTGCCGGAGCAGGGTCCATCATCATATCACCATCAGGGCAGAGGGCCATGTATTCCGCAAGGCTCAACTTCAGAACCACTAACAACATTGTCGAGTATGAAGGAATCTTGCTAGGCCTCTGAAAGGCTAAAGCGCTCGGAGCTGCAAGAATAGTGATCAAGACATATTCCCAAGTCGTCGCAGGGCATATTGACAAAAGTTTTCAAGCAAAAAATCCACATCTCGCGCAATACCTTGAAGAAATCCGCAAGGCCGAAGCAGCATTCAAAGGGTTTACAGTTCGAAGTATCCCTCGGGCAGAGAATCAACTTGCAGATATTCTTGCAAAGGCTGCAGTAGGGGCGGTGGACCTCCCGGAGGGTGCTTTCTACGAAGAACTAGAGCAACCAGCGGCTGATCAAATACCCTCTTCAGAAGTAATGTGCATTCCAACTACAGATTGGCGGGCTCCGATAATAAACATGTTGCAAAGTAGCATGGACCCTCCTGAAGGCCCAAAAGCTCGAAGGTTGCAAGCAAGAGCTCGAAATTACAAGCTTGTTGATGAAGTGCTATACAAGGCCAGAGTGTGTTCACCCCTACTTCGTTGCATCTCACAACCCGAAGGTCAAGACATACTTCGAGGCATCCACGAAGGACTATGTGGAGGATCATTTAGCCCCTCGAGCGCTAGCAGGCAAGATGCTTTGGCAAGGGTTTTATTGGCCAACAATAGTAAGAGATGCGGAAGAACTAGTTCGAACATGCCAAGGCTGCCAGTGGATGGGCAGACGGAGCCATCGCCCGCCAGCTCAGCTTCAAGTTATTGCCCCAGTATGGCCAATGGTTAGGTGGGGCATGGACCTCATAGGCCCTTTACCAGTGGCAAAAGGCGGCTTGAAATTTACGGTGGTGGCAATCGAATATTTCTCAAAATGGGTTGAGGCGGAGCCACTAACAGCTATAACCTCGAAGAATGTGCAAAGATTTTTTTGGCAGAATATCATATGCAGGTTCGGAGTTCCAAGAGAGTTGACGGTGGATAATGGAACCCAGTTCGAAGCTGACACTTTCCAAACATTTTGTGAAGAACTGGGCACTAAGTTGTGATTCGCAGCAGTACGGCACCCACAGTCCAACGGAGCTGTTGAGCGAGCCAACGGGAACATCCTTTCTGGGCTGAATCGCCGAATTGTTGGATTGGCCAAGGGGCTGTGGGTCGAAGAGCTCCCCAAAATCTTGTGGTCCATTCGAACCACTCAAACCAAGTCAACGGGGTTCACACCGTTTAGATTACTCTTTGGAGATGAGGCCATGACTCCTACGGAGCTCAGAGGTGGATCGCTTCGCGTAGTACAACCTGGGGATGAAAGTGACCGGAGCACTTCGCTGGATTTATCAGAAGAAACAAGGCTTCGAGCTGTCGCGAACCTAACTAAGTACCACAAGCACACCAAGACATGGTATGACCCGAAGGTAAAGCTAAATGAGTTAAAACCGGGTCATCTGGTATTGCGAAGTGTAATAGCTCTGGGGAAGCTAGGAAACAAATGGGAAGGACCATATGTTATCTTACGCTCAGGACGCCCCGGGTCGTTTAAATTAGCCAATTTAGAAGGAGAAGAGTTGAAGCATGCATGGCATGCGGAGCACCTTAAGCGTTATTTTGCTTAGGGGCCCCTTGTAATCATTTGTAAAAACTTTCCTTTCTATGAATAAAGATAAGGGTCGAATTTTGTTTGCTCTCCGAATATCCCTTACTCCTGATCGACGCATTAGGAGGACAGAGATACTTGTAGAGCCAAGCATTTTTCTCAAGACCCAGGCAGCTGCCTTCGAACCATTGGTTCAAGGGCTCCGTGGCCAACCTACGGATTCCAGGCTCCGGCTTGTTAGGATCCGTAGAAGAGTCTAAGGACTTTAAAGAAAACAGATTTTCGGCCTCCGGGTGCGAAGTATCTGTAAAAGAGCCGAAGGTGGCCAACCTACGGATTCCAGGCTCCGGCTTGTTAGGATTCGTAGAAGAGTCTAAGGACTTTAAAGAAAACAGATTTTCGGCCTCCGGGTGCGAAGTATCTGTAAAAGAGCCGAAGGTGGTCAACCTACGGATTCCAGGCTCCGGCTTGTTAGGATCCGTAGAAGAGTCTAAGGACTTTAAAGAAAACAGATTTTCGGCCTCCGGGTGCGAAGTAGCTGTAAAAGAGCCGAAGGTTGCCAACCTACGGATTCCAGGCTCCGGCTTGTTAAGATCCGTACAAGAGTCTAAAGACTTAAAAAAAGAAGCGAGCAAATTTTTAGTCTTCGAAAGCAAACTAAAAATGCAAATGATAAGTACAAGTTCGAAGCATGCGGGTGTTCAGACATTCATTGTGCCTAGCGAACCCTTTTCTATGGTAAAGGCTCTGCCACCCACAAGCGGGGTCGGAGGGTAGGAGTCACAAAACATACTTTCGAAGCATTCCACATTAAATCATTATACGTGTACATCAAGAGAAATTTGTATCTAAGCCTAAGTAAAATCGGAGACCTTTTCGGCCCCTAGAGCTACCCCTACGGCTACTTTGCCCTTCGGAGCTTGAAGCCGCCGAAGTTGTCCTTTTAGTTCGGGTGCTTCTCTTCTTCTTCGAGGCTCGCAGCTTCTTTTGCTCCTCTTGAAGCTCAGCCCATGTCAGGAGCCTTTCGGAGTCAGCTTCTGCGGGATCTTGGCTCGGTACTCTGAGTCGGACCAATCAATAGGTTCGGAAGAAGAGGACCCCTCCGTCTTCTCTTCCTCTTTAATATAAGCTAAGACGTCCCTTCGAACTTCAAGGGTGATCTCCCCTCCGTCTCCGCGAGGAACAGAAAAGCGGGAGCGGCGGTAAGGCCTCAAACCCTCGAGGTTTGCCCACTTCTTTCGGAGCTCGTCGGTAATTTCCAGAAGTTCGAAGTCAGGGCTCGAAAGACATGACAAAACCTAAAAAAGAGCAGAACACCCAAGACAAGTTCTCGTTTATAACTTTTTCATTAATAAAAACAGGGTTTACAAGGCTTCATATACATAGCAATCCTAAGCGGCTAGACCTGCGGGTCAGTCGGCGGAGCAGGAACCGAAGGGGCTGGCGAAGCAGGAAGTGGTGGCTTTGTTTGCGCTTGCTTCTGCCGACGGGCCTCGTCAATCCAGGCCTTAGCTGCGACCTTATGGTCCGTCTTCCAAGTCGACCGGAAGGCTTCCCAGGCCGAAGCCACCTCCGAAGACGGCCGTAGCAAGTCATCGTCCGCGAAGCCTCCAGGAGACGAACCCCCGACTGAGCCAAGGGAGATCCGAAGGGATTCAAGATGACGAAGAACCCCGATACTAGCACACTGTCCGGAGATCTCCCCGTACCGAATACCGGAGTTCTTCATCAACGATGAAGCGACCTGGATCCTCGTCAGCTTCCGGTCAAGAGGCTCGTCGGTCGCAGCAGAAGACGAAGGGCACATGGTGCCGAAGTACTCCAGAGTACCCTGAAGGGCTTCCAAGGTACGATCCGCAGTACTAGAGTTCTTCTTCTCCGCTGCTTCCAGGCTTGCAGCAGTCGCACCCACTTTGGCCACCCGGAGCATTAAAGAACTCTTGAGGGCCATCGCCTGGCTAAGAGCCCCCTGGAGCTCCACCAGCTGCGCACTTGAGGTAGCAGCCTCTTGGCGGAGTCTTTCAACCTCCGTTCGAAGGACGACGCGCTCGGCCTCGACCTCTTGGGAAGACGAACGAAGGGCTCCGAGGGCTTCGTCAGACGCCACCCTAGCCCTCCGTTCCTCCAAGACTTCTTCCTCCAGCCTGAGGGATTTCCCGGTGGAGTCGTTAAGGGCCGTCTGGAGGGTAGTGACCTTCCGTTTAAGTCGATTAACTTCAACCTCGTTGGAAGTCGCTGCCGCTCTAGCAAGGACAAATTGCTGCAAAAATAACTAAGTAAGTATTGAAGTATTTATGACCATTAATGCAAGTAGATATGGTGTCTTTTCATACCTGAAGGGCAGCCCTTTCGAGGGCCGTGTTGAGTGAAGAAGCCCTGGCCTCGCTCAAGACGGAGATCAACTCCGAATTGGCGATATCCTGGCTTCTCTCAGCCAGGGGCTCCATGAGTCCCCGGAGGCCACTCCGGTGCTCCAGGAACGGAGCCAGCAGAGGAAGCCAAGACAAAGCTTGAGCATCATCCGCTGCGGCCTCATCCTCTGAATTGCCAACGGAGGTCGCGACCTGGCCAGGAAGAAGACCGAGGCTAGAAATACTCTTGCCCCTCCCCGGTACGAAGGAGGGTGAAGCAGGAGTACTCCGACCATCGGCAGCCACCCCTTCGATAAGAACCGCAGCGCCGGAGGCAACCTCGGTGATCGAAGCTGCCAGTGCAGGAGGGACCTCCGTCACCAACTCCGTCCCGGCAAGCACGTCGTCCGCCCCGAAAGACGCATTCTCCGTCGCCAAACTCGGGGCCTCCAGAGGAGCGGGAGGGTCCGCTTGAATAGCAGCCTCCGAAGACGCAGGGACTTCGGACGCCACCAAAGCATCAACACTCGAAGAGGTACCTATTTCGATAACAAAATTAATAAGCATGTTTTCACAGATAGCAGGCAGGTATTAGAGGAAAAAAAAGGAGGAGCTTCGGAAAGAACCTCCGGGAGCTTCGTGGGGAAGGATTGCTGGATCCTCCAAGACCTCGTACATCCGAAGGATGTCGGCGAAGTCATCCCCCGAGGTCCTGCCCTCGACATTTCCAGTTGGAGCCACGATCTCCGCCGGGACTGCCTCGGGTGCAGGCAAGTTGGGGGTAGAGGAGTCTGACTCCACTTGCACGATGACGGGCGCAGGGGGAGCAGTCGGAGTCACACTTACCACCTCCCTAGCGGAGGCGCTAGGGGGGACCTCCCCTATATCTTCGTCGTCCAGGAGGTAGGCTTCGAAGGCCGCCGCTGTCTGGCCGTCAGAGTCCTCTGCCTCTTCAGGGACTGAGCTTTGCGCGCCTGGCGACGAAGCAGACGAGGCAGGCGCCAATACCGAAGGGTGCTTCGCTACTTTCTTTTTCCGGAGCGACTGCTTGCCGGCTTTCTTCGAGGGCTCTGCAGTGGCTTTCCTTTTGCGAACAGCCACTCCGGTCGGGGCGAAGTCGGGAAGATGCGGGGGCTCCATGCCGAGAGCTCTCCACACTCTGTTGGATCGCTCCCAGCTCCCAGCTCCCCACCAGCTCTAACCTTCTTTGCCTCTCGGCCACCGAAGGGGCTCCGAGAACTCGTTCGGTGGCCCGAACTATATCCTCCAGAGCCAATGCCAGAGGCGCCGCTGAAAGAAAAAGGTATGAAGTATGAGTACAATTGACTTCTTCATCTAATATGATGTTGCAGGGAGTAAAGTTTACCTAAGTTTCGGAGGTCCCCCTCCGAGGCCTGTGGGAACACGATTGGCCAGTTGGCTCCGAGGGGAGGGATCCGAAGGGCGACGAACTCCTCGGCCAGGTCGCGCATGCTCATACGGCGAGCCACCGAAGTAAGCAGCCCTAGCCTCGTCGAGAGCAGGCTAGGGTTCGGAGAGATGTCCGCCTCCTTCCGGAACCAAATCTCCTGGAGAGGACCAGCGAGGGGGGAGTCCTCTCCGACTTTGGCGTAAAACCACCGAAGTATCCAGTTTGTGTACCACCTGTCATTTATAGCTTTTGCAGGGAAGTGGAGGGCATGCTCCTTCCGAAGTTGGAAATTGACGCTGCCAAAGGCTATCGTCACCTTGGAATCCCCAGGGCCATCTTGTGGCTTCGGTTGGCATATGGCTTCGTGCGTCGCAGCGAAGATCTCGGAGCGTCCTTCGCATCCCTCTGCCCAGAGCGCCCATTCGAAGATGGCTAAGCGGGCGATGGCGTTGGGGGACAGCTGAGGCAGAGTTATGTGGAACAAGTCCAATACCTCTGCCAAGAAATCCACGGCTGGCAGTCCCAGGCCTGCTTCGAAGAATGCTTCGAAGACCACCACCTCCCCGCTTCGCGGCCTTGGAGTCGACTCTGTCCTGGGGACTCGAGTCCTCAGTCCAGTGCCTAGCTTTCCGTCCACCGCTTCTTCAATGGACTCAGCGGTGCTCACGGATTGGCCGATGATGAAGCTTTGGGCAATTTTCTTCTTGGAGGGCGGGCGGAGCGCCCGAGGATTCTTGGGCCAGGCACCGCTCGGAGTCCCCGCCATTGCCGCTGCTGCCGATGCAGCCCACGCCTGCCTCTGCGCCAGGGTGTTGGCCGTCGCTGGAGTGGTGTGGCTAGTTCTCGCCATCATGCTCAAGTATTCAAGAGTTCGGAAGATTGAGGAGAAGGTGAATCGCAGGTGATGAATGCGGTAAAAAATCTCGGTTAATCTCCGTCCCCCCTTTTTATAACTGCACGACCAGTACTACTCTTCGATTGGTTTCACATTGCAGGTTCAGCTTCTGTCACCGACAAGTGGGCCCGGTAATTGGAACGGCGTACAACGGCTGTAAAAATCGACCGTTACCTTTTTTGCAAAGGGTAACGGCTACTTACGCTGTAACGGCTACTCCTAACGGCGCCCCACGACATTCGCACTCCGAAACCATCTCCACGACGTTCGCACTCTGAAACCGTCTCCACGACGTTCGCACTCCGAAACCGTTCCCTTCCCAACGTGCGCTCTCACTGTATCGAGAGCTCGAAGGAGAAGGTTCGAACGCGTTGGGCTCAAAGTCCTTGGCTAAGTCTCGGCATCCCCAAATCCTCTTTAAGCCTCAGAAAATAGAAAATGTTCCTTCCGTATACTGCCTTCTTTCTAAAACAGGTTAACTACAGAAAGGCGTATTCGAGGGGCTACTGTTGGGGGAAATTACTCCATTTCCAAGACTTAAAGATTAATCCTTCAAAGGCGGGTGAGGACTCTGAAGCTGGTGAATTGTGGTTCGAAGCATGCGTCGCCACGCCGAAGGGTGCAACGGTGCGAAGCTCTGGAGAACCCTCCGAATGGAAGATGGAGGCCTCGAAGCCTAAGGACATGACTGATTGGATGTCCGGTTTATCCATCTACTTTACAGTACTTTACCGTATGTAACCTTGTTTATAAGTACCGAATAGTTTCCACTATGTCGGCTGTAGGTTAGGGGTAAAAAGGTCTTTTCCTTATGTTTTTTCCCCTATAAATACCCCCCATTGTATCTTGTAAAAGGGGGGAGGAGACAAGTTATCCATCTTCACATATTCGGACCACTTGAGCTATTATCCACTTCGGAGGCTCCAAGTAGTCCTAAAACGCAAACTTCCTGTTTGTCCGTTCTTGATTTCAGAGAACCTGTTGGCGTAACATTTGCGCCAACAGAAGCATTGGAAAATTTGTGGGCTAAGAAAAAAGAAGCCGAGGCATTAAAGAGGTTAAGAAAAAAGAGCGCAATGATGAGAGAATTGCAGTTGAGAAGAAAAAGCTTGAACTAAAGGAAAAGGAGATAGAGTTAAGACAAAAGATGGAAGATGAGATTACAAGAAAAGAACATGAAGATGACACACGTGCTATAGAGAGAAAAAAACTTGAATTGAAAGAAAGAGATTTGGAGTTAAGACAAATGATTGAGGATGACAAAATTATGAATATGAACACTGCTAGCATGAATGAGCTTCAAAAGATATACTATACAAAAATGCAAGAGGCAATCATCACTCGACGTTTTGGGGCTGGTTCAAGTCCAAAAGATGTGTAGAAGTGCTTTAGGCAAAGTGTATGCCTTGTTTTGTTTTAGGAAAATGGTTATATGTTTTGCTTAGGTTTGAAAAATAGGGAATGGGCTGTTTTATTTTGCTAAATCTGTAAATATCCCCAACTCAGAGGAATACATCCTCTAGTACTTCATCTCCTGCTAGTGTGCAGTTGTTTCATCTCATGTTAGTGTGCAGTTGTTTCATCTCCTGCTAGTGTGCAGTTCATTATTTTGCTAATCTTACTGATGTTGTTTAATGCAAAATATTGTGGACATCGTGAGTACTTTTTTCTAGTGTGTAGTTTTTCCCAAGATTCTTTTTTATGAAGTTTCTCAAAATTCCAGTGGTATTCAGTTTTTTAATTTAGAAAACAAAAGAATGAAATATCAGTGTCGGTCTGCTGTTAATTGACAATGGTATGCTTGTGCTGAAAGCTTGCAAAAAGGGAGGCAAGGCAACATGTAACTAATCCAAAGGCAACCCAGGAAAAAGTACCTCCAGAACTAGCTAGTTTCATTCTTCATTTTACCTTTTCTTTTCATTTCTTTAGCATCAAGCACCTCACCCATATCCATAGATTATAACTGAACATTAATGTGGGGATCCAAAGCACACACTAACACACATGCCAAATATGTAGAAGTACATACTTAATAATTAGTAGTAAAGAGGGAGTACATATTTAATACTATAATTTCTAATTTTCAACCTCGCCATGGCGTTGCCAAATATGCTCAATGAGGTCTTCTTGAAGTTGAGAATGAATTTCCCTTGCTCTAATTGTATGATGAGTTTGAATAAACTCATGTAGTTCAGGAATATGATAATGAGAAACTATTACAGTTTCTCCCACCCCATCAAAATAGACGTCCGGGTTTTCTTCTTGCTCATCTTCAATAATCATGTTATGCATAATGACACAAGCTATCATTATACGTTTGAGTGTTTCTTCATCCCAAAAATGAGCTGGTCCATGGACAATTGCAAATCAAGCTTGTAGAACTCCAAAGGCTCGCTCCATATCTTTTCTAGCTGCTTCTTGTGCTTTGGCAAAATACTTTCTCTTATTGCCTTGTGGTGATGGTATGGTCTTCACAAATGTGGCCCATTGAGGGTATATTCCATCTGCAAGATAATATCCCATTGTGTAATTATGACCATTGATGGTATAATTTACTTCTGGTGCCTGCCCTTCAGCTAGCTTTGCAAACAGGTGTGAACGATGAAGAACATTTATATCATTATGAGACCCGGGTAAACCAAATAAGGCATGCCAAATCCAAAGATCTTGTGAAGCAACAACTTCTAGAATAATTGTAGGCGCATGCACATGACCGGTATACATACCTTGCCATGCTGAAGGGCAATTTTTCCACTTCCAATGCATACAATCAATGCTCCCAAGAATTCCAGGAAAACCTCTTTGCTCTCCAATTGCGAGTAATCTAGTTGTATCATTATTATTTGGAGATTTCAGGTACTCATCTCCAAATATTTCGATAATATCTTTCACAAACCTCTTGGGACTCTCAATAGCAGTACTTTCTCCAATTCCAATATAATCATCTGTAGCATCTGCTGGTACACCATAAGTGAGCATTCGAAATGTCGCTGTACACTTCTGCAAAGGAGATAACCCAAGGCGTCCAATATAATCTCTTTTCTGCACAAAATACTCGTCATGGTCTTCCACATCATGTACTATGCGAAGAAATAGAGATCGACTCATTCTAAACCTGTGATAAACAAGGGCGTGAGAAACATACAAGAGAAAAAACAATCACATATGGACTATCTCAAACCTGTGACAGAAGATAGTTGGTCCGTAGATGGGAGCATCTGAAAAATAATCTTGATATAGCCTCAAATGCTTGGTTGCTCTATTGCGATCAATATAACGACGCCTAGACACAGAACCGCCATGGTGTAGAGCATTCATATGCTCATATTGGATTTGCGTTGCATGCAATGCAGCAAGAATTTGTTCTGCATCATCATCATCGGACGATGACGACGACGAATCTAAGAGAGGTGGATGACTCATTTTAGTAAGAGAGCACAACACTACAAGGCAATGAATTTGGTAGAGCAACAACCATGAGATATCATGACATCTATATAGGCTCAAGAAATATAGCCGTTGGGAATATGACGGTTGCAAATATGTCCGTTTGAAATATAGCCGTTGGGAATATGACGGTTGCAAATATGTCCATTTGAAATATAGCCGTGGGGAATATGACGGTTGCAAATATGTCTATTTGAAATATAGCCATTGGGAATATGACGGTTGTAAATATGTCCGTTTGAAATATAGCCGTTGGGAATATGACGGTTGCAAATATGTCCATTTGAAATATAGTCGTTGGGAATATGACGATTGCAAATATGTCCGTTTGAAATATAGTCGTTGGGAATATGACGGTTAAAAATATACCCATTTGAAATATAGCCGTTGGGAATATGACGGTTACAAATATGTCCGTCTGAAATGTAGCCGTTAGGAATGTGACGGTTGAAAATATGTCCGTTGAAAATATAGTCGTTAGACAATACAACCATTGAAATATATAACTATTCAAAAATATAACTATTGACAATTTTGCCATTCAAAAATATAAACGGTTATAAATTCTATTTGTGGTAGTTAAAAGATATTGTTAAAATATATGTAGATGAAATATAGGGAGCCAAATATAGAGAGTTGGTTGGGGTGTTTAAAACAATAGGGAGTCAATTTAGATAGGGAGGCTTCCTATTTTTGATTATAGGGAGGCAAAAATAGGTAGTTGGATGGAGATGCCCTAAGGACTACAAACAAATAGATTTCGATCCTCTAGGTTCGAAGCATCTGAAAAAGAGTCAAAGGTGACCACATTATGAGGTTTCAAGGCCCCGGCCAAATGAACCCCATCAAGAGTCCTAAGTGACCAATTTTGGAGCTCTAACTTATAAGTTCGAAGCCCCTTATGAAGAATATAGCAGCTATCTTTTTAGACATCGAACCATTAGTTTGATGCGTCGCCTTCTCTACCTCTATTAGGTAAGATATTATGATACAAACATACAGTTCGAAGAACTCTACGAAAAAGTAGAGTTCGAAGAACTCTACAAAAAAGTAGAGTTCGTGGTTATCAAGTAATATTTGCGAAGCCTCGACTTTAATATGTCGGGCATTATGCGTGACCGGCCCTATTGCATTGCATAAGGCCACCCACCCACAAAAAGGGATAGGGGAATA
The DNA here is from genome assembly GCA_019279435.1 of Zizania palustris. Lineage (NCBI taxonomy): Eukaryota > Viridiplantae > Streptophyta > Magnoliopsida > Poales > Poaceae > Zizania > Zizania palustris. The sequence continues at coordinate 10,570,898 of JAAALK010000285.1, forward strand.
AGGCACAATTAAACGATGCTTCTCAAACAAATTATATTGCTTGGTTAAATCACATTACAAAACATCATAATCATGAAAAATTAGTATCTAAGCCTAAGTAGAAACGAAGGCCTCTCTAACCCCTAGAGCTACCTCCGGGACCAGCTCGGTCTTCAGAGCCTGGAGTTCTTAAAACCTTCCTTTTGGTTCGAGTTCGATTTCCCTTTTGTGAAGCTCTCCAGACTCTTTGCTCTTCCTAAAGTTCGGCCCAAGTTAGAAGCCGTTCGGAGCTAACCTCCGTCGAATCCTCGACTTGATGCTCCGAATCAGACTGATCTACATACTCCAAAGATGAAGACGTTATTACTTTATCTTCTTCTTTGATGTAAGAAAGCACTTCGCTTATAACATCAGGTGTTTTCTCTCCATATCCCCCCAAAGAACAGAGAATTGTGGGCGCCTATAAGGCCTTAAGCTCTCAAGAATAACCCACTGTTGGCGAAGCCCTTCGTCAAGTTCTAATACTTCGAGATCAAAATCCAAAGCATATGGCAAAACCTAAAAACAAACATCCAAACAAAGACTTTTCATTCATTGAAGCAAAAAGAGCATTATAGAGTCTTTTTACATAGCAAAAGCACCCTAAGAGGCTAGACCTTCGGGTCTGGAGGTGGAGCAGTTGACGGAGGTGGAGGCGGAGGCCTCATCTATGCTTGCCTCTACCGATGGTCTTCGTCGATCCATGCCTTGGCCATAGCTTCTCTATCTTCTTTCTAGGTTGCTCGGAAAGCTTCCCAAGCTAAGGCAATATCCAGCGATGGTTGCAACAAGCCTTCGTTAGCAAAGCCTACAAGCATCGAACCCTTCACCAGAGCAATGGAGACCCCGATGGCTTTGAGGTGACAAAGGACTCCGATCCTGGCTACTTGTCTAGAGATTTCTCCATTGCGAGTACCATAGCCTTTCATCATCTTGGCCGCCTCCTAGATCATCTTAAGCTTACGGCCAAGAGGTTCGTCCATCGCAGCTAAGGAAGATGGGCAGACTGTTCCAAAATATTCCAGAACACCCCAGAGGGTGTCCATGGCCTCGTCAGCTGCCGCGTTGTGCTTCGCCTGGGCCCTTTTCATGTTGTTGGCAATGTTGGAGAGCTCAGTTATCTTCGTCATTAGATAGTTCTTCTGAGACAGCACTTGCTGGAGCACTTCTCGGAGCTGCACAAGCTCGGCTCTGGAAGTCACCTCCGCTGCTCGAAACTTGTCGACTTCGGCTCTAAGCACCACCCGCTCTGCCTGAAGCTCCTTGATTGAAGACACCAGGCCCGCTTGAGCATGCTGCTCCATTCGAAGCGCCTCCTCTGCAATGGCCTTCGCCCTCTGCTCTTCGAGGAGTTTTTCCTCCAATTGCAGGGACTTGTCTTCAGAGCCCTTAAGAGCCTCATGGGGTGTTGTAACCTTCCTTTTGAGCCGATTATATTCGAGCTCGTTGGAAGTCGCTGCCGCTCTAGCAGGATCTAATTGCTGCAAAAAGCAAAGTAAGTACGGTGTAATTATAATAAATTGAATATATACTATGTCCTTCGCATACTTGGAGGGTAGCCCTTTCAAGGGCAATGTCTATCTCCGATCCACTAGCTTCACTCAGCGCGGAGACCAGTTCGGAGTTGCCAACCTCTTGTCTCTTTTGAGCCAAGGGCTGCAGGAGAGGCCGAAGACCCATCCACTGCTCCAAGAACGGGGCTAACCACGGAAGCCAGGACAGGGCCCTCCGATCATCTTCGGTGGGATCCTCCTCCGAAGCTTCCATCGAGGGATCATTCATCAACCTCGACGGCGTCATCACCAAAGAAGGGAGAGACCTAGGCCAAAACTTGTCATTCCCTCTCCCCATTACGGGAACCGCCGGAGCCACGTCTTCCATTGGAGTATCACTCTCCATTGGAATGGACTCCTCCGCAGGAGTGACTCCCTCTACTGAAGAAACTCCAACTGTTGAAGTAACCTCCGTTGCTAGAGCCACCTCCTCCGCTGGAGCCTTGTCCCTAGGTGGAGCCAAGTCCTCTACCAAGGCTCTGTCTCGGGTCGGAGCCATGTTGATCCCCGAGGCATCTACAAACATAAGGTATTTGTCAATCATCCAAAAGATATTGCCGATACAATGAAATTATTTTAGGTATGATGAATCAAGGAGTAAAGACCGAAGGCTTAACTCCATCTAAATTTTGGGGAAGAATTACGGGATCCCCGGATACTCGTACAATCTGAGGTATTCCTCGATGTCCTCCCCCGGAGTTTGGTTTGGAGTGGCAGATGTAGAGGCCCTTACCTCCGTCACCACCACTCTGATACCAGGCGAATCGGAGCCCTACGGCTCCGCTCCATGAGCCCCTACGGGGTCAGTTCGGACTGCCTACTCCCCTTCAGCCACCGACACCGCCTAGACATCAACCCGAGGTGGATACTCGGTTTCGGTCCGAGAATCCCCCTCACCACCCTCCATGAGTAAAGCTTCAAGCTCCCTCCCCATTCGGGCCTCCGAAGTCTCCTCCTCTTCAGACTCCTCTGAAGAAGAGCTCCGAATATCCAACGAAGGTGGAGACACCGAAGAAGACGGGGGCTTAGCCTTCCGTGCCACCTTTTTTGCCTGAGTCTTCACGGCCGTGGAGGTCCCCGTAGCATCTTTCCTCTTTCGAGGAACCGGGCCTGCTGCATCGAAGCTTGGAAGAAGAGGGGCTTCAATCCTGAGTGCACTCCACACTCGGTTGGAGCGTTCCTAGCTCCCAACTAGCTCTACCCTCTGGTGCTTCTCCGCTGTGGTAGGGGCTCCAAGCACCCTCTCCACTGCCCGAGGTATTTGCTCCAGAGCTAGCACCAACGGAGCCGCTTAAACAAGGTAACAATCTATTAAGAAAAATTACAGATATTCTATAAAAAAAGTGCAGGAGATATCGAAGTGTTACCTAGAGAGTTCAAAGTGATCTCTCGAAGCTCCCCCTCCAAAGTGTTGTGGAAAATAACGGGCCAATCGGCCCCGAGCGGAGGTATCCGGAGGGCGATGAATTCCTCTGCCAAGTCTCACATGCTCATGCGCTTGGCCACCGAAGATAGCAACCCAAGTCACGTTGAAAGCAGACTTGAGTCTGAGGTCACCTCCGCTTCCCTCTTATACCAAATCTCTTGCAGGGCCCCGCAAGGCTGGAGTCTTCACCAACTTTGGCATAAAACCACCGGAGTATCCAATCGGAGTACCAGCAATCGTTGATCGCCTTCATTGGGAAGTTCTTTAAGTGCCCCTTCCGAAGCTGGAAGTTAACACTCCCAAAGGCCACCAGCAGTTTGGAGTCTCCGGACCCGTCATGTAGCTTGGGTTAGCACGAAGCTTCATGGGTCACCGCGAACACTTTAGACCTTCCTTCGCACCCTTTGGCTCGGAGGTCCCACTCGAAGACCGCCAGCCGAGCTATGGCGTTCAGAGATAGTTGCGGCAAAGTAACATGGAACATCTCCAATACCTCTGTTAAGAAGTTTATTGAAGGGAGCCTAAGTCCGGTTTTGAAGAAGGCTTTGAAGACGACAACTTCTCCGCTCCTCGACGTTGGTATGACTTCTTCTCCGGGGATCCGAGTCCTCATCCCTGGTCCTAGTCTTCCGCTCACTGCTTCTTCTACGGACTCCGCTGTGCAAGACTATTGCCCGAGGATGAAGGTTTGCTTCAGTGGCTTCTTTGACGGTGGGCGAAGTTCCCGCGGGTCCTTGGGCCAGGAACCCCTTGGAGTTCCTGCCATTGAGGAGCCATGCTGAATAGCGTGGGCCTCATGGCTCCAGATGTGATGAGTCATTGTCAACGATAGTCAAAGAGGACAGATGAAGAGAGGAGATCTGCTGTTTCATGGGCCGCGTGTGACTCAGGTACACGGGCAGCGAGCGACTATCGGGCTGAGAGAGCTGCGAAGTCGGGCTGGCCCAATCCGGGTACATGGGCCAGAAGGAGTAGAAGACCCACTGGGCTATTGACCAGGGTTGACTCAGGTACACGGGCGGTGAGTGATTGCCGGGCTGAGAGAGCTGCGGAATCGGACCGGCCCAATCCGGGTACCTGGTGCAAAGTCTGTGGAGGCTTTGTCAGTTTCGGTGCAAAACTGACAACTGTTGATCTTGTATCGGACTGTCCAGAAGAGAAGCCGTAGTCGCTACGAAATCTTAGCTTCCGGATAAGTCATCTATATCTCTAGGCCCATAGTCAGTCAGTTGTGTCTGTAAAAATACCTAAGGGTACTAGAGTCTTTTCCTTTATTCTTGAGTCTGTAAAAACCCTAAGGGGCTGGTAGAATATTCCTAGTGTTGGGCAGCCTATAAATAGGACCCCAATCCCTAGGGTTTGGACTACCCCTTCCAGAATTCACTTTTTAATCTATTGGGTCATTTTGTCTCCTGCGTTCTCTCTCCTGTTGTGCGCCGCCAGGCTCTTGTTCCCTGCGATTTAATTCCTGCATTCCATTTGTTCTTCTTGAATCTGTGAGATTCTCTTCCCTCCTCTTGTCATTCGGTTTGCAGTGTTTTATGGTCTTTATTGATGCGCAGCAACTTCTATTCCTAAGAACTGAGTCTCTGTTGCTTCGGTTCTTCACTGAGTAGTACTAGTTCTTGCTATTTGCAAGTAGTACTACTTCTCTGTAGCAACAGTACACTAGTACTCTAGGCTTGCTTTTTCCTGCATAGCTTTTTGATCGAGTTGACAGGGCCAAAGTCCCTTTTCTTGTGTGAAGTCCAACTCTGTGAAGCAGACTTCGAATCTGCAAGCTTCGAATCTGCAGACTTCGAATCAGCAGACTTCGAATCTGCAAGCTTTGAATCTGCATACTTCGAATCTGCATACTTCGAATCTGTAGGCTTCGAATCTGCATACTTCGAATCTGCATACTTCAAATCTGCAGGCTTCGAATTTGCAACCTTCGAATCTGCAACCTTCGAATCCACAGACTTCGAATCAGCAGACTTCGAAATCAGCAGACTTCGAATCTGCAACCTCAGAATCTGCAACCTCAGAATCTGCAACCTCCGAATCTGCAACCTTCAAATCTGCAACCTCTGAATCAGCAGACTTTGAATCTGCAGACTTAGTCAATTTGTTCTCGCTTTGCTGTTTAGTTTTTTTTAAAATGCGTTGGGTTTTGGGAGCAGGCCATTTATTCGAAAGAATTTTTTAGGCGCCCATTCACCCCCCCTCTGGTCGCTACTTTCGGTCCTACAAGTGGTATCAGAGCCAGGTTAGGGTTTTTCCATACCTTAACCGGTTCTAAACCCCGGTAGTGACCATGACGTCTCCTGGCAAGGTCCCGTCCTTGGAAGCCTATGGCTATAACTATTGGAAGACTCGCATGCGAGCCTATCTCATGAGCCAGGGTTCGGACATTTGGGACATTTGCGTTCACACCACGTTTGTCATATTGCCAGTCACTGAGCAGGGTACTGCTGGTATTATTGCTCAGCATCTGAGCAACAGTACGGCTGTGAACATTCTGTTTTCTGGTTTAGGTCCCACTGAGTTTGAGCGTGTGAGTCATCTCTCCACTGCGAGAGAGATCTGGGCTACCCTCAAGGCACACCATGAGGGAACAGCACAGGTCAAGGCTCGTCTCTATCAGACCTACCGGCGTGAATATGAGAATTTCACATAGAAGCCGGGTGAATCTGTTGAGGCTCTGTTTGGTCGTTTTCAGTCGATCATAAGCAAGCTTCGAGACAACAAGGCTGAGGGAGCTCAGTTAGTCTCAGATCACGAGCAGGCGCTCAAGGTTCTCCATACCTTGGACCCAAAGATCTGGGAGATCAAGGTATCCTCTATCGTTGAGAGCACTTCTTACGATACCTTGACCATTTCTGAGTTGTTTAGCAAGCTGAAGGCCACTGAGGTAGATATCCAGCTGAGATCAAATCTCACTGGTTCTGGATCAAAATCCCTAGACCTTGCTACACCTTCTGTTGATCCCTCTTCTATGAGTTGTGTTGGGTTCTCTTTGATGTCTATCACTGAGGACCAGCTAGAGTTATTGGGAGATGATGATTTGTGTCTTTTTAACAACCGGGTGCGTCGTGTCTATGATAAGAGAATGTTCAAAAGACACGGCACAAAATCCGGATGCTTTGAGTGTGGTGATCCAGGACACTTCATCGCCAACTGCCCCAAGCGCAATGGACATAAGAAGGGCAACGGTGGCAGCTTCCATGACTCCGGCAAGCACGAGAGCTCATCCTTCAACAAGGGCAAGCCGAAGACTCGATTCTTCAAGAAGGCCCTGAAGGACTACCGGCGAGAGAACAAGAAGCGCGACAAGGCCTTCTTCGCCGAGATGGAGAAGAGCTACTCCAAGCAGTCCACGTCTTCTTCCTCTTCATCGAGCTCAAGCGATGAGGAGATCGCCATCAGAAAGGGGACGGACAAGGATGATCCGGCGGGCCTCTGCTTCATGGCCTTCGGAGACAAGCCGAAGAGCCACTCACACCAACGCCGAAGATCCCGCAAGAGCTTCTGTTCAATGGCTCTTGGGGATAGGGAAGAAAAGAGCGCCTCCGATGACTCCGACGACGACGACAACAAGGTATCATCCTATGAACGAGAAATTGTTGATTTACTTGAGAGCAATCGTCAGGAGTTAAAGTATCGGGAAAAACTGCTTAGGGGGGCTAAGAAGAGGATAGATGAGTTAGAAAGTGAGCTTGCCGTGGCCAACGGCAGAATTGAGAGTCTATCTTCTTCCCCTTGCTTGGGTGATAGTAGTGAGTGCCCGAAGTGTGAGGTGCTTCTGTGTGACCTGTCGACTCTGAAGTCCAGGTACACAGAAAGGGTTGATGAGAGGGACGCTTTGGCCACTGAGCTTGAAAGTGCTCAGCTGGAGCTGAAAGATGCTCAAGCCGCTGTCGTCGCACCCTGTGTTGATTGCCCATCTCATCTAGCTGCCTTAGCTGAACTGAAATCCAAGGGTGATGAACATTTGGGTGATTTGGAGAGGTTGAGAGCTGAGCTTGCCCAAACTAGGCTAGAGCATGAGACACTGTCAGTTCCACCCACTGTCTGTGAGAACTGTCTGTCTCTTAGAATGGAGTTGATCAAGCTGAAAGCCGAAAAGTCTGTCCAAGTAGAGAGTGAGTGTGAGACCTGCTTGTCTCAGGTGGAGGTTCTAGCTTCCTTGAGAGAGGAGCTAGTAGATTCTTAGAATGAGAACTTTTACCTCCGTTCTATCCTGAGTTGGATCGGTGCCAGAGAGCCACAACTTGGCATGATGATCCAGCAGTTCAAGAGGCAGGATGGGTTTGGGGTAGGTTATACCTACACCAAGGCTGACTTTGAGAGTGCCATTAGCCGGGCAGTGGAGTGGAGCAAAATGACTCCAGAGCAGAGGTATCCCAAGACTCACTCCACTGAGTCTTCCCAGGCTTGTCAGCCCAAGGATGGAGTGATCCATGAACCACCTAAAGCTCCACCCAAGAAACCTATCTGGGCTCCAAAGCCCAAACATCTCCACACTTCTCTTGACTCTCTTCCTGGACCCTCTCAACCCAAGAAGACAACACCAAACACCACTAAGCCCAAGAACCCCAAGCCTCAACCACAACCCAAGAAGCCCACCTATCATTGTGAGTACTGTTAGAGAGACGGGCATCTTGCGGAGTTTTGCTTCAGGAGGAAGTGGGTTGAGAGAGCAGAGAGGGCTCGTAATGGTCAGGAGCAGTTCTACCAGCAGGGTGGTAGACTACGTGTTCCTCAACGCGGGGAGAGGCTGGAGGCCAGGCCGCGTCGTGTAGGTGGTGGTAGAGGAGATGGCTTTCTTGCCCATGCTCCAGTTGGTGGTGTCCGTTCCGGCAGAGTTCCAGGCCGTGTTGGCTACGGTCCTAGACCTCGTGGCCGCAGGGTTAGGCAGAACCGAGGACCGCGCTTTGAGCCGCATTTTGGTCAAAACTCTTTTGATGGTTTTCGCTTTCCATCTTTTGAGCAGATGGCTCGACACTGGTTTAGCTCTTTTGCTAAACCTGGTGCCGGACCATTTGCTCCCACTTATAGCCACTGATTGTGCAGGATCGGGGACTAGAGGACGTTTGGATCATGGACTCGGGATGCTCCTGCCACATGACGGGACATCGCAGATGGTTCTCTAGTCTCACTCCCACGAGCTCCAAAGAGTACATCACATTCGGGAACAGTGGTCAAGGGAAGGTAAGTGGCATTGGCTCAATTCGCATTTCAGATCATTTCTCTTTGAAGAATGTTGCTTTGGTTAAAAATTTGAACTTCAATTTGATTTCCGTTTCGCAACTGCTTGAGGATGGTTTGGAAGTGCGTTTTAAGAAGGGTAATTCTTCTGTGGTTGATTCTAGAGGGTCTTTGATTTGCCAGATTTTACCATTCGGCAAAGTTTTTCGAATTGACTTCTTTAGTTCTTTTGGCCCTTCTCGCTGTTTGATTGCTAGATCTTCTTCTGAGCTCTGGAAGTGGCATAGGAGGTTAGGTCACTTGAGTTTTGATCTGCTAGTCAGGTTAAGCTCTATGGATCTCATCCGAGGATTGCCCAAGCTTAAGATGGAGAAGGATCTAGTCTGTCATCCCTGTCGTCATGGGAAAATGGTTGCCGCTTCTCACTCACCTGTGACTCAGGTGATGACTTCGTATCCGAGCGAGCTTTTACATTTGGACACTATAGGTCCAGCTCGGGTACGCTCAGTCGGTGGGAAGTGGTATGCACTTGTGATTGTTGACGATTTTTCTCGATTCTCGTGGGTTTTCTTTTTGGAGTCTAAGGATGAGACTTTTCATTTTGTTCATGACCTAATTTTGAAACTGAAGAATGAGAACAAGGGTTGGATGCGAGCAATTCACTCCGACAACGGCTCTGAGTTCAAGAACTCTCAGTTCGTCAACTTCTGTAGTGATCAGGGTCTGGATCATCAGTTTTCTTCTCCTTATACTCTCCCATAGAATGGTGTTGTGGAACGAAAGAACCGCACGCTAGTCGAGATGGCCAGGACGATGCTCGATGAGCACAGGACTCCTAGGCGTTTTTGGGCTGAAGCCATGAACACGGCTTGCTATCTGACCAACCGCATCTTTCTTAGAGCTTACCTTGGTAAGACATCATATGAACTGCGGTTTGATAGAAAACCCAAGGTGAGCCACTTGTGAGTGTTTGGCTGCAAGTGCTTTGTGCTCAAGAAGGGAGGGCATTTGGACAAGTTTGAGTCTCGTTGCTGGGATGGTATTTTTCTTGGTTATGCATTGCATTCTCGAGGCTTCCGTGTTTGGAACCTCGAATCCCAGCTGCTTGTCGAGACTTGTGAGGTTTCATTTGATGAGTCCTTGCCTTCTTTGACTCCTTCTTTTGAGCCTTCTGATGGTGAGCTCGGAGAGTCCATCTTCGAGGAAGATGATGACACTCCAGCTGCTAATGAGGGTGGGCCTTCTGCACCTCCAGCAGAGCCCACACCTTCTGAGACTTCGACTGAGGACGAGGGCGGACCTCTGATCACTTCTTCCACTACGATCGAGCCCCCTCAGTCAAGTCTAGAGGTGCCTGCTGCTGACTCCGGTGAGGTGACTTCAGATCACCAGGGAACCCGAGCAGTTCAGCGTGATCATCCCTCAGAGCTCATCATCGGTGATTTGACTGAGAGAACTTTGCGTTCTTCTACCTCTCTTGTTGTGTTTGCTGAATCTGCTTTTGTTGCATCTTTTGAGCCTAGAGGTGTTTCTCATGCTCTTTCTGATTCGAATTGGATTAATGCTATGCAAGAAGAGCTTGAGAATTTTGTCTGTAATCGGGTTTGGATACTAGTTGAGCCGCCACCAGGATGCAACCCTATAGGCACCAAATGGGTGTTCAAGAACAAACAAGGTGAAGATGGGGTTGTGGTGCGCAACAAAGCTCGACTAGTTGCCTAGGGTTATTGCCAGAAGGAAGGTATTGAATTTGAAGAAACCTTCGCTCCTGTTGCCCGTCTTGAGTCCATTCGTATTCTTCTAGCTTTTGTCGTTTCGAAGGGTTTTAAGCTTTTTCAAATGGATGTTAAGAGTGCTTTTCTGAACGGGTACATAGGAGAGGAGGTTTATGTTAGGCAACCCCCCGGTTTTGAGAACCCTAAGTTTCCTCGACATGTTTTTAAGTTGCACAAAGCTTTATACGGGTTGAAGCAAGCCCCTAGGGCTTGGTATGACCAGTTGAAGCAATTTTTGTTGGGGAAGGGCTTTGTGATGGGTTCTGTGGACAAAACTCTTTTCTTGCTTAGAGATGCTTCAGATTTTTTAGTTGCTCAGATTTACGTGGACGATATTATTTTTGGCGGTACTACTAATGATCTTGTGTCCAAGTTTCTGAGCAGATGCACAATGAGTTTGAGATGAGCCTCATGGGTGAGCTCAAGTACTTCTTAGGGCTCCAGATCAAGCAAACCAAGGACGGCACCTTCATCCACCAAGGTAAGTACACTCGTGATATGTTAAAGAAATTTGACTTTGGTGGTGAATTGAAGCCGCAGATGACCCCGATGGGCACTTCTGGGGGTCTGGACAAGGATGAGAGTGGCGTCAAGGTCAATGAAAGGGAGTTTCGAGGGATGATCGGTTTGCTACTCTACTTGACGGCGAGCAGACCGGACATTCAGTTCGCCGTGGGACTGTGCGCGCGCTTCCAGTCTTCACCTCGCGCGTCTCATCGGCAGGCTGTCAAGCGCATATTTAGGTATCTTACTTATGCGCCCGATCTTAGTCTTTTCTATTCAGCATCATCTTCTCTCGGTTTATCTGGATTTTCGGATGCCGACTTTGGTGGGTGCCGGTTGGATCGCAAGTCGACTTCCGGTACTTGCCAGTTTCTTGGTTCTTCTCTTGTCTCTTAGTCTTCTCGAAAGCAATCTGGCGTTGCTCTTTTGACCACAGAGGCTGAGTACGTAGCTGCTGATAGCTGCTGCTCACAGTTGGTTTGGATGATTTCCACTCTACGAGATTTTGGGTTGTTCTTTCCTACTAGAGTTCCTTTGTTTTGCGACAGCACCAGTGCAATTAGTGTAGGGAAAAACCCATGTCTCCATTCAAAACCAAACACATTGATGTGCGCTTTCACTTCTTGCGGGATCAATATGAGAAAGGTGTCATTGACCTTGTTCATGTTGATACTCATCATCAGTTGGCTGATATTTTCACCAAACCCCTAGATCAGTCTACATTCGAGCGTTTACGAGGGGATTTGGGTGTTGTGTATCCTTTTTAGGATATTTTGCGTCAGTTTTCTTTCTTCTTTACTCTTTTTCTTGAGTCTTTTTTTGTGTGTGTGTTCATATCTTGCATATTCACATATCACACTTTTGAGCTTGCTTCTGTTATATGATTGAACTGCTTTACTTATTCTAGCTGGTACATGCTTTTGATTACTTGTCAATGATCATGTCTTGTCTCAGTTTGTTTGGTAAGTCTGATATCTGTCATATGCATGGCTTTTTATGCTTTAAAATTGAAAAATGATCACCATTGCTTCTGATAACTAGCATGCGTAGGCTGAATGTTCTTGCTATCTGTTACATGCCTCGTAGCTAGTTCCTGACTTGGATGCAAATATGCAACTTGGACATCTGTATGCTTTAATCATGGAAATGTGCTATAAAATAATGAAAAACCAGAAAAATGAAAATTCCATGCCTTTTTATGCTTAAAATTGAAAAGATCCAGGTGGGTTTGTCTTGTCGCATTGCATTGTTCTGGACTGCGTACCATAGCACTTTGGTATGAACTAAGACACTGTAGTGTATGCCAAGACCAATGTCTTAAGCTTCTGATGGTCTAGTTCTGGCCTAGGCTTGACTTGGTCGGTCAGCATAAGGTTTGACATGCAAATAACCCCTGGCAAAAATGAAAAAAGGGAAAAGAAAAAGCTTGAAAATTGAAATAATAACAAGTTTGCTGAAGCACCTTGTTTTGGACAATGCTTATCTTGGTAGATATCAGTTAGCTTTTGCATCTCATGCTTTACCTTGCTTGTTTATTGGAACATGTGGTGATGCTTTCGTTTGCAAAAACTGAAAAATGCGTGCAAATGACTTTCTTTAGATATCATCTATTGCACTGATCATGCTATGTATCGTTACAGTATGTCTTTTGCTGTATCTGTTAGATGTTGTATTTGCAGTCAATCATATCTGAGAAGCATGCTTTCTACACTCCTTATGCACTCCAGTTGAATTCACTGCATATTTTGAGGGGGAGTTGCATTTCAGGGGGAGTCTGTGTCTCTATTGAGTGCTTGATGAGTTCACTTGTCAACAAGGGGGAGAAAATTTGGGATCAAAGTTTAAGGGGGAGTTCTTACTCTGTTGATAATCCTTGTTGTTCTGAAATCGCACTCATTTTAAGCTTTTACGTTTTGGTTAACCATAATGACCACTTCTTACTTTTGTTCGGCTTTTGGTCATTAGGGTTAAACTTTTACCTTATTCTTCTTCTTCTTTGTTTTCTTGTGCTTTGTTTTGTGTTTCCACAGTTGTTCGCAGGTTCTGAAGAGCTGAAGAAGTGAAGTGTTGACAATGCACTCATCAAGGGGGAGATTGAGGAGCCATGCTGAATAGCGTGGGCCTCATGGCTCCAGATGTGATGAGTCATTGTCAACGATAGTCAAAGAGAACAGATGAAGAGAGGAAATCTGCTGTTTCATGGGCCGCGTGTGACTCAGGTACACGGGCAGCGAGCGACTGTCGGGCTAAGAGAGCTGCGAAGTCGGGCTGGCCCAATCCGGGTACATGGGCCAGAAGCAGTAGAAGACCCACTGGGCTATTGACCAGGGTTGACTCAGGTACACAGGCGGTGAGTGATTGCCGGGCTGAGAGAGCTGCAGAATCGGGCCGGCCCAATCCGGGTACCTGGTGCAAAGTCGGTGGAGGCTTTGTCAGTTTCGGCGCAAAACTGACAACCGTTGATCTTGTATCGGACTGTCCAGAAGAGAAGCCGTAGTCGCTACGAAATCTTAGCTTCTGGATAAGTCATTTGTATCTCTAGGCCCACAGTCAGTCAGTTGTGTCTGTAAAAATACCTAAGGGCAGTAGAGTCTTTTCCTTTATTCTTGAGTCTGTAAAAACCCTAAGGGGCTGGTAGAATATTCCTAGTGTTGGGCAGCCTATAAATAGGACCCCAATCCCTAGGGTTTGGACTACCCCTTCCAGAATTCACTTTTTAATCTATTGGGTCATTTTGTCTCCTGCGTTCTCTCTCCTATTGTGCGCCGCCAGGCTCTTGTTCCTTGCGATTTAATTCCTGCATTCCATTTGTTCTTCTTGAATCTGTGAGATTCTCTTCCCTCCTCTTGTCATTCGGTTTGCAGTGTTTTTATGGTCTTTATTGATGCGCAGCAACTTCTATTCCTAAGAACTGAGTCTTTGTTGCTTCGGTTCTTCACTGAGTAGTACTAGTTCTTACTGTTTGCAAGTAGTACTACTTCTCTGTAGCAACAGTACACTAGTACTCTAGGCTTGCTTTTTCCTGCATAGCTTTTTGATCGAGTTGACAGGGCCAAAGTCCCTTTTCTTGTGTGAAGTCCAACTCTGTGAAGCAGACTTCGAATCTGCAAGCTTCGAATCTGCAGAGTTCGAATCAGCAGACTTCGAATCTGCAGGCTTCGAATCTGCATACTTCGAATCTGCATACTTCGAATCTGCAGGCTTCGAATCTGCAACCTTCGAATCTGCAACCTTCGAATCCACAGACTTCGAATCAGCAGACTTCGAAATCAGCAGACTTCGAATCTGCAACCTCAGAATCTGCAACCTCCGAATCTGCAACCTTCGAATCTGCAACCTCTGAATCAGCAGACTTCAAATCTGCAGACTTAGTCAATCTGTTCTCGCTTTGCTGTTTAGTTTTTTTAAATGCGTTGGGTTTTGGGAGCAGGCCATTGATTCGAAAGAATTTTTTAGGCGCCCATTCACCCCCCCCTCTGGTCGCTACTTTCGGTCCTACAGCCATTGCTGGCGTTGTAGATGCGGGTCGGGCTTGCCACTGCGCCAAAGGTCATCACCGCTGCTGGCACTCTTGCACTTGTTCTCGCCATCGGTGGAGCACTCAAGAGTTTCAGAGAGCACGGACTGTTGTATCAATTGTGTTAGCTACATCACAGGTTTTGTATGTGTGTGTATGGTATGTAAAATGAACCTCGAACAGTTCTCTCAGAAGGAGAAAGGATTTATACTGGTTCAGACCTCCCTAAGGGATAATAGCCCTACGTCCAGTTTGTGGTGGATTTAGCATAGTATGCCTCAGTGTAGTGTAGTGAGTTCTAGGGTTTCATGGCCCTGGGAGCAGTTAACTTGTTACAAGGGCTTAGCCCTGCTTTTATAGGCACGCAGGACAAAGGAAAAGACCAAAATGCCCTCTATAAGTCATAGGCTTATAGGGGCTAAAAGGGGAAAAGGAGCTAGCTATTGTACAAAGTTCTTTACAGCTTTACAGACGTGTCAGATAAATGTCACTTCTTGACTAGCTAAACGACATACTAGGGGCAAAGGGGCCCCTGGTATGGCTTCTACACTGTAGCGAGGTGTAAATATCTTCTGGATTCAGAGTAGGGGCCGGAGCTCTTCAGGCGGAGGCCACAAGGGAGGCTTCTAAGTACACTCCAAAGTGGGCTTCGAAGTATACTCCGAACTGGACTCCGAACTAGACTCCAAACTAGGTTCTCGGAGACTTAGCTTTGCATTGGCTGGAAAGGGTACGGAGTCTGGCTCTGAAGGGCTCCGAAGGGAGCTCGAAGGTTAACTCCGAACAGAGCTCAAAGGTTAACTCCGGGCAAGGCTCGAAGGCTAACTTCGAACAAGGCTCGGAGTAACTTCAAAGTTAGCCCGAAACTTAGCTTCTGGCAAACTTTAAGGGATTTTGAGGGCTTCGCTCTGGAGGGCTCCGAAGAGGTTCGGAGGCCTCGCTCCAGAGGGCTTCGAAGTGAACCTTGGGACTTGGAAACAGATTCTTCAGAAAGGAACATGCTTCGACAGTGTTGGGCTCCGGGCCGAAGGCTGTCGGAGGCTGACGTCATTTGGCCCCTGTTCAAGGGAAAACTTATTCCCCCAATAGTAGCCCCTCTCTTGCAGGCCTTCGGGACGAAGGGGTGCGTGCGCCCTTGGGACAAATGACAGTAAAATTACAACTTCAGAGAAAACAGGCCTTCGGAGCTTGGACCGAAGGTGGCTCCGAAATGCGCAAGTAATAATTGCCTGCGTCAGCTGTCAGAATGACCTCGGGGAGATAAATTGACTCCGTAACGGCTATAAAACTGACTGTTACAGTGCGCCGGGTCGCTTCAGCTTTGCTGGAGGCCCACCTGGCAGTGACTTCGACACGCGAACCGTTGGGATTTTTACCGCCTATAAATAGGGGTTTACCGCGCACGGCTTCGACACAGCTCTCATTTGCTTTCTTCTCAGTGCCTTGCATCCTTCGCTCTCTTCTCCCCCTTAGCTTCGCGCGAAGCCCACCTCGCAAGCTTTAGCGCCCTTCGTGCCGAAGCTCCACAAAATGCCAAAGAAGGTTACTTCGAAGGCTTTGGCCTTGGGCTCGAGCTCGAGCTCCGCCAAGCGCAGACAGCGGCAGCAGCGGCAGTGAAGCCTGCACCGAGGCAGTTGGGGCCAAAGGATCTTCGGTCATCATCCGACAAGTTCGAGCAGACTTTGGAGATGAGGGCCTCGATCTCAACAGAGGAGTCTATCCGAAGGGCCTGTGCAGGGAAGTTCGCGTCGAAAATTCAACTTCGCGTGCCGGAGAAGTCGGAGGCCATACCGAGGCCTCGGGCTGATGAAGTGGTGCTGTTCGAGGCCTTCTTTGAAGCCAGCATCAGACTGCCGGCGGTGGGGATGTTGAGCGAAGTCCTGAAGGCTTACAACCTTGAGCTTCCTCAACTTTCACCCAACATCGTGGCGAGTCTTGCCGTGTTTGAGTGGGCCATGAGGGCCGAAGGTTGCAAAGGCCGCGCCGACGTCTTCGTTGCTCTTCACGACGCTAACTGCCAACCGAAGCCAAGGGAGGGTGCAGACCGCGTCAAGAGGGCTTTGGCCTTCGAAAGCGCTAACTTCCAGCTTCGGAAGGAGTACCAAGATGCCTTCCCAATGAGGGCTGCCAACAGCAAATGGTACTCAAGGTGGGACCAAGAGTGGTTCTACGTCTCCGTCGGGGTGAACTCTCCTCTTTGGAGTACCAATGCTCTTATCTTTTATCGGTGCGAAGGGGTAGTGAAGACGAGCCCCGACACCCTTCGCTCGAGTATCTCGCTCCTTCGGAGGGTGGCCGCGAAGATGAGCATGAGGGACCTCGTGGAGGAGTTCATCACCCTCCAGCTTAGCCTCCTTGCGCGCTCTTGGCCGGAGGGCCTCTTCCAACCTTCGGGCCGAGGGGGCCTAAACGAAGTGGCAATGGAACGCCTCGGTAAGACTTCGAAGCCTTTCCACTTTCATACTTCGCCCAAAAAACTTTACTCTGACTTGGAATCTTGATGAAGCCACTCTTGAAGTGAGGACTCCGGAGGAGGCCATCATGGCGGCGGAGCGTGTTGTCGGGGCCCTGACACCCGAGGACCAAGCCCAACGGCTCGCTCTGGTGGGGACTTGGGAGCACTGGAACAGGGTGTGGACCATGCTCGGCTTCGAGGAGGTCCAGGCTCTATCAGACTTCTCCCACCTCGTACCTTCGACAACGGGCTTCAAGAGAAAAAGGGGGACGACGACGAGCCTGAAGCTTCGAGGGCTCGGTCGGAGGTCCTCGCGACCGAATACTCTACTCTGGAGGAGGCAACGGTTGCGAACCCTCAAACAGAAGCGGAGCCAGCAAGGGCTCCAGCAAGTGTTTAAGCTCTTCAGACATATATAAACTTAATTTATGCCAACCACTCTCTTATAATCCTTGTCAAGAGTTTTGATTATTTAGGATGACATTTAATCAAAGCAAAATTTTAGGGTGATAAATTGTCGAAAGCCAAAGTTTACTGTCGGAAAAATTCACTTTATTTGTAAAAGTACATTAAAAACATGGAGTTAAACCTTTTATTTGGGCCCGGAAAGTCAGAGCAACAAACAATAGGCCCAATTAATCGAGATGAACTTAAAACTACTAACCTCACGAGGTAAATCCCACCAACCCGTTCGTCTAATCGACTTCGCCCCTTCCCCAAGTATCTCGCCGATTGTGCCGCTTCGCCTGCGCCGCCGAGAGCACCGCACCCATTTCCCTTGCCCCCGTCGCCGCCAGCTCTTGCCGCCTCGATCCTCACCTCGTCGGCGCCGGCGTACTCCTCCGCACCGCGCTCGCGTGGATTTTGTTCCTTCGCTGGTAGCTTCCTTATGCTTGCTGCCCATTCCCCTCGTGTTTTCCCCTTTCATAGACGATCGGTTTGCGTTCTGCTCTGCCGCCTCTCCGCCGTCGGAGGCTCTGCTCTTCGCGCGAGCCCGTCCGCCTCTCGTCGTCATGCTCCAGGCGACCTCACCGCCGGCGTTGCCGGTGTAGATCCAGGAGGCGCCTTTCATCGTCCAGGAGATTCCCTCTACTGCCGGGGCCTCCGTGCTGCCAGCCACCGCAGCCGTTGGCCTGCCCTGCGGAGCCCATCCGCCGGCGTAGATCCACAATTCCACACGCCAACGCTTCTAGATCCAACCCAAATATTATGTGTGATCTTGCTTATCAGTGACTTGTTGCTACTAGTTCTGACTGAGGACTTATGATTCTTTAGTTCGGAGAAATTTTGTTTGTAACCTAGCTAGGGAGGGTTAATTTCCAGACGCTAGAAGATTCGGTTTTTGTTTACAATGCATCTAGCTGAATATGACAACACAACTATTTCTCTTTGCGCTAATTAACTCCCAGAATATGATATGTGATATATATTGTAAATCTACTGAATATGATTACATTGCCATGTTGATAGTGAACTCTTGTTCACTGAAACATAAGTGCTAAGTTTTTCTTCTAGTGTATTGGATCAATTGTCCTCTTCTGATTCAATTATAACCTATAATTGCAATAGCTCTGTAAGCTTTCTGTTTCCATTATTATTTCTTCAAAATGCACAATTTTTGTTCTTTGCGGAGCTGCTGTAGGGATATTGGGTTTCTTGGTCAGGAGTAGCCAGCCTGCCAGGACACAATCCATGGTGACACATAAGCCTTCAACAAGGCCAGGGCCTGGTGGCCAGTGGATCTATTTCTTCATTGGAGTGTAGTGTTGCCCATTATTGTATGGAAGCACAATAGCACATAGTGTGTGTCTTCAAAATGTATGCTACTTATGAGTTGATGATGTTCAAATAATCTAGAGTGTTGATATAATGTACAATTTTGTGTGACATGACATAGCAGATTAGTATATTACACTTGCATATATTTTATAGGTGTTGTAATGAAACCATATATAGTGACTTAATCGTAAGTTTCTGTCATGTATAAAATGTACAGTAATTCATGCATGCACATCTATTTTCTGTGTAAAGTGTAAATTTCAGGCATAATTAAGTAAATTCATGTGTGCACTTTCCAGATTGTGCATTATTTAGTACTATGTATTACTTTGGATATTTCTCCTTTTGTTCTTGCTGTTTCTGATTCATTTTTGTAACTCCCTATGATTTGTATTTATTTTACTTGCAGAGTGATCATGTCTTCAATGGAATCGTCGCATCTTCCTGCAACCACCGAGTCAATAGCAAAGGCTCAAGAAGCTAAAGATGCTCCAGAGTCCATTTCAATCCTTTACCGTGTGCTACAAGACCCGTCTTCTTCTGCAGAGGCTCTGAGAACAAAAGAACTTGCAATTACAAATCTTACAAACTACCTCACTAAAGAGAACCGAGCTGAAGAGCTGCGAAATCTCTTGACCCAGCTCAGGCCTTTTTTCTCGCTGATTCCCAAGGCAAAGACAGCAAAAATTGTCCGTGGGATCATTGATGCTGTTGCCAAAATACCTGAAACATCAGACCTTCAGATCTCACTCTGCAAGGAGATGGTGGAATGGACCCGTGCAGAGAAGCGCACATTCCTCAGGCAGCGCGTAGAGGCAAGGCTAGCTGCCCTTCTGTTAGAGAATGAGGAGTACACTGAAGCCCTTACCCTCCTTACTGGTCTTATCAAGGAAGTCAGGAGGCTTGATGACAAATTGCTTCTTGTGGACATCGACCTTCTGGAAAGCAAACTCCACTTCTCCCTGAGGAACTTGCCAAAGGCCAAAGCTTCATTGACTGCTGCTAGAACAGCGGCGAATGCCATTTATGTTCCACCAGCTCAACAGGGTACTATTGATCTGCAGAGTGGAATCCTCCATGCTGAAGAAAAGGACTACAAGACTGCTTACAGCTACTTCTTCGAAGCATTTGAAGCATTCAGTGCTCTGGAGGACCCAAAGGCCATCTTCAGCTTGAAGTACATGCTCCTGTGCAAGATAATGGTTAACCAAGCTGATGATGTTGCGGGAATAATCTCATCTAAGGCTGGCCTGAAGTATCTTGGTCCTGATGTTGATGCTATGAAAGCTGTAGCTGATGCCTATTCTAAAAGATCTCTCAAGTATTTTGAAACTGCCCTTCGTGATTACAAATCTCAGCTGGAGGAGGACCCTATTGTGCACAGGCATCTTTCATCTCTGTATGATACCCTCCTGGAGCAGAATCTCTGCAGGTTGATTGAGCCCTACTCAAGGGTGGAGATTGCGCATATAGCAGAGATGATTGAGTTGCCAGTTGATCATGTTGAGAAGAAGTTGTCACAGATGATCCTTGACAAGAAATTTGCAGGAACACTGGATCAAGGTGCTGGCTGCCTGATTATCTTTGAAGACCCCAAGACTGAGGCGATCTTCCCTGCTACACTCGAAACTATTTCAAACGTTGGGAAGGTCGTAGACAGTCTTTACATGAGATCGGCGAAGATCATGGCTTGAAACGCAGCTAGCTATGCTAGTTTACCTGTTGGCACTGATTTCGTCTTGCTTCAATTCTGTTTTCCTCCACAGACATTTAATCCTGCATATTGACATTTTATTCTGCGTGTTGGTCTCTGTTTAAAACAGGCATCCTACTTGGACGCGAACAAAGACAATTCGTTGTTTCTGACTATCTGTGGTTCTACTGAGCAAACTACTATTAACACCTCTTCTGCCTAGCAATATTACCGTGTTTATGGCACTGCAACATTTTTTGTCACTAGTGTTCGGTTAGCATCTTTGTGATCTTATAATGCTACGATGCTGGCTTAGTAATTGCTGACTGGCATTTCGCTGCTGCCTGGAAAGATAGATTGACATGTGAACTATCCACATCTCATCTCTTTGGTGATGTTTTGGTATTGAAAAATGTACATGTAGTACGTCCATTCTTCTGACCAGTTGAGCAGTATTACACCATCTACTAAGTCCTTGGTCTCGCTGTTTGATACGTGAACTATTAAACATGTTGGCCGTCCCATCGGATAAGTCACATTTTATGAATTTATTTTGCTACAGTAGGAAAAAGTAATGATGACTTAGAGACATGTTATTTGTTAAGTCTGATGTTTGAAATAAGAACAAAAATGCATGCTTTTTCAAGTATTTGCGAAGTGTATTATAGAACAACATTTGCTTACTTGCAGGCAGAAGTCAAATTTTATTACTGAGTAGTCATTATCTTGATAAAATAAAATATAAAAACATTTCAAAAAACAAACCTTTTGATGTTTTTGAGTTATCACAAGAAAACAAGGTAATTTATTAGTAATCTCAATTTTGTGAGCAACATTGTATATATATTATAAATCTATAACTCACATCATTCATATTATACAATATTTCATGGTATGTTTGTTATACTGAGTTGCATACATGAAATTAATGGCAAGAGGAATTACCTTTGTAAAGAAGCCATTATTTGGGGGTACCATCCAAGTGTTTAGGGCTGGTTTGGGAGCTCACAATTCCGACTCATTCTCTGGTGATGGGCCGGAATTAAAATCCCGGCTCATCCTAGAGAATGGATCGGGATTGTGGGCTCCCAAACAGATCCGTAGAGTAGAAACCAACATCATGGTAAATTTGGTACAGATATCCAAAGAATAGATATTTGTGGCAACATCTAACTACATGTTGCTAACTGCAAGCTTCGATACGGGTAATTGTATACAGAGAAGAGAAGGACAATCTATATGAAATTCTGGTTTTATGACGCATAGAATTGCCTACCAAACAGTATTCCTTGTCACACACCAGGATAAAGTTTGGACTTCATATTTTTCAAGATCATTTTTTTAAAAAAATGGATTTCGGTTAAAGTTTGGACTTTTTGGAAAAACATTATGCAAGTAGTATCAAATACAGATGTACACATTGATGAAACATCAATGATTAGAGTTTGAACTCAAATATCTGAATTTTGAATTAATCGGAAGATTTCCAAATTGACAAATTAAAATCATTTTTAGAAGTGACAAATCATCAAATATTCCGGAAGGGTGCGGAGCCCGTCCCCCGTCACTCCGTCAGCCCTTCGTAAGAAAGAGCCGACCGAGCGGAATGAGCTCATTCAGTAAGGGAGGGAACCATAGCATGCACGTGTATAATACACCGCGTGCGCATCATATGTGTGCGCATCCACGGCTAGTAGCATGCACGAGAGGCGTTTAAAACGGAAAAAAATATGCTGTAGTCGGGCTGCAGCATGCTAGCCCTGTAGCCCCACTACGGATTGGTGACACGTCACGAATGAAAAAATCGGACGATCGCGCCTCCACCTGGCCCCACGTTTGTTGTGTTCGCTCGGCTACGCGCTCGGCTTCGGCTGATCGGCTCAAGCAACGAGTTCTTGGTCTGCAGCTTCGGCGACACGACGATGACTCGGTAGCGGTAACACCCGATCTGCGGCGGCAGCTCAATGGCAGACGACTGGCGCCACCACGCCGCGGTGCAAATGAGATCCTCTGCAGTCGGTCTCGCCGACTGCAGAGGGCAGTCGCCCCTCGGAGCCCTCCGATCTAGATCGGACGGCTGTGCGAGGGGGGCTTCGCGCTGATGGGACCCACTTTGTAGGGGGCTTCGGAGAGAGAGAGGGGGGCTTCGCACCGTCCGATCTAGATCGGACGGTGCGCGAGGGGCGACTGCCCTCTGCAGTCGGCTCTCCTACTGCAGAGGAACCGGTTCCGCCGCGGTGGCCCACGGCTCCCTCCGATGCCCCCACGCGCGCCCCCTCCTGTTACATCTGCCTTACTTCATTCATCCCTTCCGCTCTTTGATTCCCTCTCTAGGGGCTAGGACCGACAAGTTATAGGTCAGAATTAGATGGATCAATGTCTTTCACTTCAATATGAGTGGTACCCGGTAAGCATATTCTCTGTGGTAGAAGAAGAATTGGATACTACGAGTTAGCCAACAACTTGTTAGTCTAATATAATTGCCAATTTTCCATCAAGGAGCTACGAGCAACATATGCTGGAATCTACGTTGCCATCTCCGTCTCCACACAGAACTCTCAAAATGCTACTGCTGTTGCTAGCCACTGTGTCAGCTTGGAGTGCTCCTACCAGTCCAAGAAGAGGAGATGTCCAGAATTCCAGATAGGTGCTGCCACTGCTGCGGCGTGGGCGTTGCATAGTAGGCTGCGGCACGGACGTTGCACAGCAAACTGCTCCACCGCGAGATGCCCTCCGTTCGGGCGATCAACCGTGCGGTGCAATCCTGCGTTCGGGCGATCAATCGTGATCAACTTTATGGTAAGATTGGGAAGCTTTGTGCAGATTGGAAGGAATTCGTCAATCTAACGCTGCAAGCCTGCGAGCCTATTGCTAGCCGAGCTGACGGCAGTGCTGCAAGCCCTTCTCCACTCGGGTGTGCGAGCCATCGGGAATCGTTGGGCCGTGAGCTTTCTGATGTTGGATTATTTCGCTAGGACACGTGGCAAGATCTGCAGGCGGGTTGCAGTGAGGCGCACTGCAGCCGGTCTGCAGACAATTTTTTTCCAACTGCAGACCAAGATCTCGTTGCTTGAGCCGAAGCCGAGCGCGTAGCCGAGCGAACACAACAAACGTGGGCCAGGTGGAGGCGCGATCGTTCGATTTTTTCATTCGTGACGTGTTACCAATCCGTAGTGGGGCTACAGGGCTAGCATGCTGCAGCCCGACTGCAGCATATTTTTTTTCTTTAAAAGGAGTGTTTTATACACGTAATGTATGTTTGCCCCTAAAGGTGGTTTAATAGTTATAGTAGGCTTGAGGGGTACGGACGTTTCTTATTAAGGATCCTCCGTAAATGGAGTAGAGATATCTCACAATTAGAGCTGGGACTTGGGTCGTGCTTTGCATGGGCCGGCCCAAAGCACGTAAGCCCGGCCCATGCAAAGCACGGCCCGGTACGGCCCATGGATGGGCCGGGCCGGCACGGCCCATACAAGGGCCAGACTTGGGCCTAGAGGTTAGGCCCGGTGGGCGGCCCGGGTACGGCCCTTAAAATGGGCCGTGCCTGGGCCGGCCCGGCCCAAAAAAAGCCCATGGGTAAATAATTCATATGTACAAGAAGGAGACATGTTATTAAAAATTAAAAAAGTCTGCAAATTACTATTTGAATATACCTTGCTCTATATCATGTGTAAGACAAATCAAAATTTGAGTCATTCATATATAGGACAAATCAAAATGTAAATATATATGCTCAAGAGCAAAGAAAGTAGTATTAATGAACTAGTATCATGTGTAAATTATTAATAAAATTCATTTTCCCCTATTTTTTGGGTTGTTCTATTATTTTATGTGAACTAGAATTTTCATTATTCAAAGATAAATTAAATAAATATTTTCATAACCCTGGTAAGAGACCATCTAACAATGTTACAAAGTTAGGGTCATTTTTGGGCCAGCCCGGCCCATCCAGGCCCGTCGGACTTTGGGCCGTGCCTGGGCTTGGCAAACACAGATTCGGGCCAGCCCGGCACGACCCTTAATTTTTTCGGGCCAAAAAGGCCCAGCCCATTTCAGGTCCTAGCCCCAAGGACCCAGACCGGGCCAGCCCGGCCCGGCCCATGTCCCAGCTCTACTCACAATTATCAATTGAGAAATTTTTAGGGGAATCCAGGATTCTTTCCAGAATGTTAACTCTTTCTTCAATAACTAACGACCTAAGACCAAATCATAGTTTTTTTTAGTGAAAATGATACAAGACACTTTTGGTATTTTGGTAGGATTGTACGTAAAAAGAGAATTTTATGGCGCCTCTAAATTTTGTGGACCATCCAATTTGTACAATTCAATAACTCAAATTTGATATCGATTTATTATCTCCTAGAGTTAATAGATCATATAATATTTTTTTAATATGTGCAGGTCCATATAAATACAATAATTAATTTATTTCCTTACATATTAGCATATTAATTATTGCATTCACTATAAAAAAATCAATAAACTTTTCATGCCAATGACACGCATAGCATATGATCGCTTTCTATATTCAAGTCGTTTAACTTATTTTATTTTTAATTAATTATTTTAAATATATTTAATCAAGGTTCAATTGATTTTAACTATTACCTAGGTAACGACACCGATAATGGACCCACGTAAAAAAACGTTACTCCAGATAAGACAATATCTGAATCACTGCTTTTTAGGTGGGAATTTTTTATCAAGATCCTTCAAATCGAGCTTGAAATAGTTCAAGATCCCGAACAGCCCACTCTGCAGTTTTGGAGAGAAGAGAGTAATAGCCTGCAAATAAAAAACAATGCAGTTTTTCTGTAACTATTATTAGCAAAAACTTTCAGTAAAAAAGTTTATTCTTTCCTTTGACAGATACTAGAGGAGGTGACCAAAGCACTTAAAGCTTCCTAAGCCGTGCTCCTAGGTATCGCTTTCGTATCAGTGATGCGACTTCTTTGAATATTCAACAGCAATTTATCTTCAGCTAAATTTCTCCATGTTTTGTATGACACAGTTTCTGCAGAACACTGGGTGATCAGAACCAGCCTCCAAGGTACAAGCTTAGGTTCACAAATGGATTGAGCAATGAGGTTTTCACCAAGAAGGGAATATGTGCCGTTAATGGAGAGCCTCTCAAGATATCAGTGGATGTAAACAACTTGCAAGAGACCGGCTCAGATCGCCTTCTTCATGCTAAGATCAGAGTTGTTCTTGATGGGGACTTCAATACGAATGATCACGAACGCTGGACATCAGAGGACTTCAGCAAACATATAGTACGACCGCGTGATAAAGTTGGAGCTGTGCTGAAAGGAGAGCTGGAACCCAGCCTGAAAAATGGCGAAGCTTACCTCCAAGATGCTACTTTTGTTGATAACTCAAAGTTCATGAGGAGTGGCAAGTTCAGACTTTGGGGTAATGATTATTGATGATCTTGGTGAACGTGTCCAGGAAGGCATAACTGAACCTTTTATTGTGAAGGATCGTCGTGGAGAAGGTAGCCTGAATGAGAAATTTTCAAGTTTTGGTTTCCTCTTAACATTTGGACTACCAAAACTTTGATTGGTGTACTCAGTATTCTTATACGTTTTCTTTGAACAGATATTCTTATACCTTTTAATCTGTAAGCTTGTAGTATCCAAAAAGCATGAAATTCCATCATTGGATGATGACGTGTGGCGTCTGAAGAAGATTGCGAAGGACGTGTCTTCCATGAGGCATTGAGAGGGAGTGGCATTTCAAATGTGAAAGACTTCCTGAGGTTGTAATATATGGATGAGCCAGCTCTTCGCAAAGTAAGAAAAGAATTCTGTGTACTATCTGCTCAATTCAAATTTAGTTTATGTAATAATAGTCTGCTTTGTTCCCTATGAATTTAGATTCTTGGCAAGGCCACTAAAACATTTGGATGACTATTGTTGAGCATGCCAAGAAGTGTGATCCTGGAGGGAACTTTATTCTTTCTTCATGGAAAACCATCGTGTTATGTTCATCAACTCTGTCTATCAGATTGTTGGAGTGACATGGGTGACGATTACACTCCCTTCAGTGATCTTAACAAGACTATGCAGGTATTCTTCTGAAACTGATTGTGAGCTTGATTTTATTTCAACAAATCATTCATACATTAAGCCGTCAAAGCTAGTGTTTCAGAAATTTTCTAGTCAAAACTCAAAAGATTCATAGTTTTGCTTTGCTGCATAGTATATACACAATCATGTACACTTGAAATCACTCTGTTGTCATGTGCTTCCACCCTTGCAGGATCAGGTAGGGCATTTGAGCAAATTAGTAAATGAAAATGTGAGCCACCGAACGCTTGATTATGAAATGAAAAATGGCAAGCCAAGATCAATCAATCTACGCGCCTTCCCAGAACTGAGAACACGGTAGCCTAAATTTACTGACCAAATGCAAGGACATATGGATCCTAATTTTCCTGGCCTTTTACCAGGACATGTCGATCACAAGAGTAATAGTTTACATATTTTTTTTATTCTTTTAGCAGTGGTCTGTTCACATCATAACAAAACTACAGTGGTTCATTGACATGCAAACTTTTTAAGTTGTTGCAGATAAAAATTTCCATGAAGCTGATGATCAGCAAGGAACTTCTGGCAGCAATCCATTCAGAAGGTTAGGATTTTTGCGAGTGACACGCTTGCCATCCATGAACGAAAATGATGAAGTTAAGCACAGAAAAATGTAATTTCCATTGCAATTTAAATTTCATCCACTTTATTATCCTTCACAATGAAATTGACATATTTCACACTATTATTTGGCACCTACCAAAGTTGTGTGGTTCCTAGATTGGACATCATTTGTGTAATGTTTGATCTTTGCCTGATATCCTTAACTAGATCATACCTCCTAGGATTCTTTTGACATCATTGTCTACCTGAATTCTGTCTCTGAACAAAATGGTGCAAGAACCACCGCAAATGACATCACAGGTTCAGTGACAATCCATTGCCCGACCACTTCTGCAAATGAAATTGTAGGATCAGTGGTGGTGAGGCAAACATCTTTCACAATGGATGGTCAGGCTTGTGAAATTCCACCTTTCACAGACAATGGTAATATAATAACTTGGCACAGAACAACTTGGCCATTTCTAATTCTAATTCTCTGCAAATCAACAAGTGTGCTAGATTATGGTCAAGGACCAAAAATACCATTGCATGAATAGCTTAGATCATCACACATTTTGCTCTCCGCAATCGACAGTTGTTATGGACACTCAAATCTGAAGAAACAAAAAATACTCACTGATACTTCCTCTGCAGATGCTTCAGTCCCTCAGTACCACCAAAAGCAACAGGTACCAGCTCAGTTTGGTGCATCTTTTTGCTCTGCATAACTGCATTAACTGATGCCCCCTTGTACTCAAGGCCCAGCAGCTTCAAAGTGAGTGAGTACCATGAGATGGTACCACTGGAGCAGAACTAGATGTCTAACGGCTGATCTCCTCGACAACATTGAACTGTAGTTTGATTCATAATTTGGGTCATGCTGTTTTGACCCCTTTCTATCTTTCAATCTCTTATTAGTGATTGATGTTGTTTGAATTGTACTGTACTCTAGCTACTATTTACTGGACCATTAATCATTTATGTTGTGTCTAAATTGATTCAGATGTTGTACATATTCAGTGGGAATACGGACTGTAAATTACTGAACCAGCTGCACTCATCCTGTCAGGATCGTGCTCTCATAAGAAATACGAAGTTTACCTGAATTTGCATCTAGGAACGTAGCGCGAGGATTTTGTTATGGATTCGCCGGTGTCAAGGGACTTCACCGGGAATCCTAATACACTCCGATGAACACCACAAATGCCAAGACATAGGGGAGGGAGAATTCTGTTGTGATTTCTTTCTTGTTGCCCACTCAGGAGCCCAAACTGAACATATATCACCTGCCCCACAGTTCCGGCCTCACTTTACGTTTTCAAGAGTTTTACGCCACTTCTATTGTTGGCCCACACTTCTCACTAGCACTCAACACACATGCACACAACAAGAAGAGCAGGTGTTACACACCAACGCAAGCACTCACTTTCACTAATAAATTTTGCACCCACACTTCACAGGATACACACTACGCACTGCACTTGCACACACTGCACTCCCTTCACTATATATAACACACGCTGCACACACACTCACCACTCACTGCACGCACAGCACACACTGCATGCATGCAGCCACGTTCACACACACGCACTCTGTCAGTACTCATCCCACTAATCACCCCACTAACCACTAACTAAATTAATTAAATTTGCACTAAATAAAACACTAATAACAAGATTAATTCTAACAATCACCCCCTAATCTTGTTGTTTTTATTTGAACATCTCCTCATTGATCATCACAGCAACGTCGGTTCATCATCAGTGTTCACTATGACATGAAGAACCTTTTCCTTCTTCGGCTCAAGACACTCATCAGTGAAATGTCCAAACTCTTGACAATTATAGCAACACACTTTTGACTTGTCGATTTTTTCGCGGTACTTCTTGTCGCCATTGCTGCCGGAGCCCTCACCATTGCGCTTCTCTTCAGCAACGATGGCCTCCCACTCGGCATGCATGAGCCGTGGCTCATTGTGCGCATAAAGCAACTGTTGATCGCCCACCTTGTCACGACACCTTCCCTTTAACGTCTCCTCAAACACCCTCAAGCGTCCGATACCCTCCACCATAGACATCTTTGTCACATCACCCCATTGCTTGATGGTGCCAACGATGTGCTGAAATTTATCGGGGACGGTATGCAGAAGCTTCTCCACCACGGTGGTCTCCTCCACCTTGGTACCAAGTGCACAAATTTTGTTAACAACTGTAGTGAGTGTTGTAGCAATTGCGTTAGCTACAGCAGGTTTTGTGTGTATATGGTGTATAGAGTGAACCTCGAAGGGTTATCACAGAGGGAGAAAGGACTTATACTGGTTCAGGCATCCCCGAAGGGATAATAGCCCTACGTCCAGTCTACAGTGGATTTGGCATAGTTTTGCCTCTACTGAACCTATCTATTACAAGGGCTTGGCTTTGCTTTATAGGAACGCGGGCCAAAGGAAAAAACCTAAATGCCCTCTACAGGGTCATAGGCCTTATAGGGGCAAGAAGGGAAAAAGACTAGACTACTGTACAAACAGCTTTACAGCTTTACAGACGTGTCAGATAAACGTCACATCTGAATAGCTAAACGACATACTAGGGGCGGAGGGGCCCCCGATATGACTCTGCACTGCAATGGAGTTAAGATATTTTCCTGGATCGAAGTAGTGGTCGGAGTTATTCAGGCGGAGAATGCATCAAAGGCTTCGAAGGTACTCCGAATGGACTTTCGGGGGCTTAGCTTCGAAAGGGACCGGAGAGGGGTCTGGAGGCTGACTCTGGGGGCCCCGAAGGAAGCCCGAAGGCTTGACCCTAGAGTGCTCCGAAGGGAGCCCGGAGGTTAGGCTCCAGAGGACTCCGAAGGGAGTTCGGAGGCTAGGCTCCGGAGGGCTCCGAAGGAAGTCCGGAGGCTGACTCCAAAGGGAGCCGGGTGGCTTGGACTAATTGCTGCTTGGAAGTAACTTCGGTAGGAGGGTTCCGCTTTGACTTCATGCTTCGGTGGTGCTAGGTTCCGGGCCCGAGGCCTGTAGAGGTTGACGTCATTTGGCCCTGTTTTAGGGAAAACTTATTCCCCCAACAGTAGCCCCTCGCCCGCAGCCCTTCAGAGCGAAGGGTGCGTGCGCCTCTGGACAAATGACAGTAAAAAATGTAACTTAAGAGAATACAGGCCTTCAGAGCTTGAACCGAAGGGGGCTTCGACTTGTGCAGGTAAAAAATGCCTGCCCTGACTGATAGGGTGACCTTGGGGAAACCAAACGACTCCACAACGATCATAAAATTGACAGTTATAGTGCGTGGGGCACGCCGGTTCGCTTCATCTTCGCCTCAGGTGTAGGACTGATAGTAGCGACCAGAGGGGGGGTGAATGGGCACCTAAAAATTTCTTGTTAAACTATGATCTAATCCCAACACCCAACGCACTCCGACAAAACAAATAATAGTAGCAAAGCAAATTATAGGAACTAAATTTGTCTAGCCTAAAAATGACCGGTGTATTAATTGAAAAGATATTAAAGATAAACTAAAATAAAATTGCTGCAGTAAATAAAAATACCTAGATAAAACTCGAAATATTAATATTTCAGTCTAGAAATAAAATATTATTTAAATGAATAAAACATGGATCATTAAAAATTAATTCAGAATTAAGCCAAAAATATTGCAGGTAAAAACTAGAATAAAAATATAACTGCGACTAATAAATTTTTCTTTTCTTTTTATATGAGCAGATTAAACAGATAAAAAATAATACGAGATAACTAATAAAAATTTAACAGATTAAAATAACAACGAAATTTCGAAATAGATTTTCAACTAATTTATTAATAGATGATTATCTATAAAATTTATCTGCCTAAAAATAGTAGATTAAAACTTACCTGCGTCATCGTCGCCTGACATCGCCGTGCGTGATTTGGCGGATGCAAGCGAGCTTCTGCACTTGCTGCGCTGCAGCTCCTACGCGTGTCACGCGTCGTTGCCAATAGACGACGGAAGCCCTGCTACCGCTTTTCCTCAAACCGTGCGCCGGTGGGTCCCACGGCTAGGGGCGCAGCTATCCCTGTGCGCTATCTACTGCAAGTGCTGCTGTGTTTGCTGCACCGAGCAACCACGCCGGCGAGTGGAAAAAGTAAAAGCTGCGCAGTCTGCGGCTTCGGTTTCCGTGTTGCTGCAACACCGCACGCGCTTCACGCACTTCGATCAGCCGAGGAAAAATGGCGATGGAGTAAGAATAGCGACGGCAAAAAAAACGTGGCAGCGGTGGAAGACAGATTGGACTGCAGATTGATCTATTAAAAACAGTCATCTATCTCTAGGGGGGATAGGGGCCTATTTATAGGCGACTCCTAATACATGAAAAGACTAATTTACCCCTAGGGTAAATTAACACTGACTCTAAAATAAATTCCAAAAATTACTAAAATATTCTTAGAAAAATCTCCTGACTCAAATAAAAATATTCTAAACTTAAAAACTAAATATTAATATCCTAAAAACAAAATAATCATAGGTTGTCAGTTTTGCGCCGAAACTGACAAAGCGTCCACCGTCTTCGCACCAAGTACCCGGATTAGGCCGACCCGACCCCACAGCTTCCTCAGCCCAGCAATCGCTCGCCGCCCGTGTACCTGAGTCAAACCCAGTCAACGGACCAGTGGATCATCTGCTGCTCCTAGCCCATGTACCCGGATTGGGCCAGCCCGACCCCGCGGCTCCTCTACCCGGCTGTCGCTCGCTGCCCGTGTACCTGAGTCACACGCGGCCTCAGACTCGGCAGGTCTTCATTTATATTCCTTTGAATTTCGTTGACAATCACTCATCACATATGGAGTATCAAAACCATATTCTTCAACATGGTTTCTCAATCTCCCCCTTGATGAGTGTATTGTCAACATCCTCTTCAGCTCATCTTCAGAACCTGCAAAACATGTGGAAACAGGAAAATCAAGACAAAAGAAAATTGAAGAAAGAAAATAAAAGTTTAACCCTAATGACCAAAAGCCAAACAGAAGCAAGAAAAACGGTTATTATGGTTAACCAAAAAAAAAAGACTCAAAAGCAAGTGCACTCTCAGAATTACCAACAAGGAACTCCCCCTGAAATAAATCCCAGAGAAAGCTAAAAAATATTCTCTAAACTCCAAAATTTCTCCCCCTTGTTGACAATTGGACTCATCAAGTGAGACTAAATGCACTCTAAAGAGACATAGACACAAACTCCCCCTGAAATGCATCTCCCCCTCAAAATATGCCATGAATGCAGATGAGGTGCAGGTGGAGTGTGAAAAACATGCTTCTTAGATATGATTGACTGCAATTACAACATCTAACAGGTATAGCAAAAGATATACTGTCTAAGATATATGACATGATCAGTGCAATAGATGATATCTAAATGGAGTCATTAGCATGCATTTTTCGATTTTTGCAAACAGAAGCATCACCACATTTTCTAGTTGACAAGCAAAGTAAAGCATGAGATGCAAAAGCTAACTGATATCTACCAAGATAAGCATTGTCCATAGCAAAGTGCTTCAGCAAACTTGTCATCTTTTTAAATTTTTTAGATTTTTTTATTTTTTTATTTTCATTTCTGCTAGGGGTTATTTGCATGTCAAACCTTATGCTAACCGACCAAGTCAAGCCTAGGCCAGAACTGGACCATCAGAAGCTTAAGACATTGGTCTTGACATACATTACACCGTCCTAGTTCATACCAAAGTGCTATGGTAGGCAGTCCAGAACAATGCAATGCGACAAAGCAAACCCACCTGGATCTTTTCTAATAATCATAAAAATGCAATTTTTTTCATTTTTCAGAATTTTTTATCATTTTTATAACACACTTTTCATATTTAAAGCATATAAATGTCCAAGTTGCATATCTGCATCTAAGTAAGGATCTAGCTACAAGGCATGTAAAAGATAGCGAAAGCATTCAACCTACACATGCTAGTTATCAGAAGCAATGGTGATCATTTTTCAATTTTAAAGCATAAAAGCCATGCATATGACAAATATCATATATATCATGTGAACTGAAATAGAACATGATAATCGATAAGTAATCAAAAACATATACCAGCTAGAGAAAGTAAAGCAGATTAATCATATAACAGAAGCAAGCTCAAAATGTGATTTATGATTATGCATGATATGAACACACACAAAAAGACTCAATAAAAATAAAGAATAAAAGAAAAACTGACTCAAAGTATCCTAGAATGGATACACAACTCCCAAATCCCCTCGTAAACGCTCAAAAGTAGACTGATCTAGGGGTTTAGTAAAAATATCAGCCAACTGCTGATGGGTATCAACATGAATAAGATCTATGACTCCTTTCTCATATTGATCCCTCAGAAAGTGAAAGCGCACATCAATATGTTTGGTTTTTGAATGAAGACATGGGTTTTTCCCTACACTAATTGCACTGGTGCTATCACAAAACAAAGGAACTCTCGAAGGGAAGAACAACCCAAAATCCCGCAAAGTAGAAATCATCCAAACCAACTGAGAACAGCAGCTAGCAGCAGCTACATACTCAGCCTCAGTAGTAGAAAGCGCAACTCCAGATTGTTTTCGAGAAGACCATGAAACAAGTGAAGAACCAAGAAGCTGGCAAGTACCGGAAGTCGACTTGCGATCTAGCCGACACCCACCAAAATTAGCGTCCGAAAAACCAGCTAAATCGAGAGACGATGATGTAGAATAATAAAGACCTAAATCAGGAGCATAAGTAAGATACCTGAAAATATGCTTCACAGCCTGCCGGTGAGATGCGCGTGGCGAAGACTGAAAACACGCGCACACACCCACGGCAAACTGAATGTCCGGTCTCGTCATAGTAAAGTATAGTAGCGAACCGATCATCCCTCGATACTCTCTCTCGTTTACCTTGACGCCGTTCTCGTCCTTGTCCAGACCTCCAAATGTATCCATTGGGGTCATCTACGGCTTTAGCTCTCCACCAAAGTCAAATTTATTTAGCATATCTCGTGTGTACTTACCATGGTGGATGAAAATGCCGTCATTGGTCTGCTTGATCTGGAGCCCTAAAAAGTACTTGAGTTCTCCCATGAGACTCATCTCAAACTCGCTATGCATCTGCTCAGAAAACTTGGATACAAGCTCATTAGTAGAACCACCAAAAATAATATCATCCACATAAATCTGAGCTACTAATAAGTCTGCGCCATCTCTAAGCAAGAAAAGAGTCTTGTCCACAGAACCCATCACAAAACCTTTGTGCAACAAGAACTGCTTTAGGGGATCATACCAAGCCCCGGGGGCCTGCTTCAGACCATATAAATCCTTCTGCAGCTTGTAAACATGTCGTGGAAATTTAGGGTTCTCGAAACCGGTGGGTTGCTTAACATAGACCTCCTCCTCTATATACCCATTTAGAAAAGCACTCTTGACATCCATTTGATGAAGCTTAAAACCTTTAGAAGCAGCAAAGGCCAAAAGAATACGAATGGACTCAAGGCGAGCAACAGGGGTGAAGGTCTCTTCAAAGTCAATACCTTCTTTTTGACAAAAACCCGGTGCCACTAATCGAGCTTTGTTGCGCACCACAACACCATCTTCTCCTTGTTTGTTCTTAAACACCCACTTGGTGCCTATGGTGATCTGAAATCACCTCACCTGAATCAGCAACTGGCTCCTCTAGACTCGGCTGAGAAGTCATCTCACCAGAGTCAACACCTGGCACCTCTGGACTCGGCTGAGGAGGCTCGATCGAAGTAGAAGGATTAATTATAGGTCCATCCTCATCCTCAGTCGAAGTCTCAGAAGGTGTGGGGTCTGCAGGCGGTGCAGAGGGCCCACCCTCATCATAAGCAGGAGGGTCATCATCTTCCTCGAAGATGTACTCTCCAAGCTCATCATCTCCAAAGAGTTCAAAAGAAGGAGTCGGCGAGGGCAAAGACTCATCAAAAGAAACCTCACAAGTCTCGACAAGCATCTGAGAGTCTAGATTCCAAACACGAAAGCCTTGTGAATGCAAAGCATAACTAAGAAAGACTCCATCCAAACAACGAGACTCAAACTTGTCCAAATGCCCTCCCTTCTTAAGCACAAAGCACTTGCATCCAAAAGTTCACAAGTGACTCACCTTGGGCTGTCTACCAAAACGCAACTCATATGACGTCTTACCTAAGTAAGCTCTAAGGAAAATGCGATTGGCAAGATAGCAAGCTGTGTTCATTGCTTCAGCCCAAAAACGCCTAGGAGTCCTATGCTCATAAAGCATCGTCCTGGCCATCTCGACAAGCGTGTGGTTCTTTCGTTACACAACGCCGTTCTGTGGGGGAGTGTAAGGAGTAGAGAATTGATGATCAAGACCCTGATCACTACAAAACTGACGAACTGAGAGTTCTTAAACTCAGATCCGTTGTCCAAACGAATTGCTCGCATCAGACCATTATTCTCGTTCTTCAGCTTCAAAATCAGGTCATGAACATACTGAAAAGTCTCATCCTTAGACTCTAGAAAGTAAACCCATGAAAATCGAGAAAAATCGTCAACTATCACAAGGGCGTACCACTTCCCACCGACTGAGCGTACTCGAGCTGGACCTACTGTGTCCATGTGCAACAACTCTCCCGGGTACGAAGTCATCACCTGAGTCACAAGTGCGTGAGATGCGGCAACCATTTTCCCATGACGAGAGGGATGACACACTAGATCCTTCTCCATCTTAAGCTTAGGCAATACTCGGATAAGATCCATAGAACTCAATCTGACAAGCAGATCAAAGCTCAAATGGCCTAACCTTCTATGCCACTTCCATAGATCAGAGGAGGATCCGGCCATCAGATAGCGAGAAGGGCCAGAAGAACTAGAGAAATCAATACGAAAAACCTTACCAAAAGGTAAGATCCGGTAAACTAAAGATCCTCTAGAATCAACAACAGAAGACATGCCCTTCTTAAAGCACACTTCTAAACCATCCTCAAGCAGTTGCGAGACAGAAATTAGATTAAAGTTCAGATTTCCATCTAAAGCAACATTCTTCAAAGATAAATAATCAGAAATACGAATCGACCCGATACCTTGTACCTTCCCTTGACCACTGTTCTCGAAAGTGATGTATTCCTTGGAGCTCGGGGGAGTGAGGCTAGAGAACCATCTGCGGTGTCCTGTCATATGGCGAGAACATCCTGAATCCATGATCCATATGTCCTCCAGTCATCGATCCTGCAAGATCAATGGTCATGAGTGGGAGCAAATGGTCGACCACTAGGTCTAGCAAAAGTACTAAACCAGTGTTGAGCCATCTGCTCGTAAGTAGGAAAGCAGAAGGAATCATATGAGTCTGGACCAAAACGCGGCTCAAAGCGCGGTCCTCTGTTCTGCCTAAAATCACAATCACGAGGTCCAAAACCGTATCCATAATGATCTAGAACTCTACCGGAACGGAAACCACCCTTCGGAGCATGATCATGAAAAATGTCTCCTCTACCACCACCTACACGACGTGGCCTGGCCTCTAGCCTCTCCCTACGTCGAGGAACTCTTTGTCTACCACCCTACTAGTAGAACTGCTCCTGCCCACCTCGAGCTCTCTCTACTCGCTCAACCCGCTTCCTCCTAAAGAAAAACTCCTCAAGATGCCCGTCTCTCTAACAAAACTCACAGTGATAGGTAGGCTTCTTGGGATGTTGTTGTGGCTTAGGATTCTTAGGCTTGGTGATGTTGGGTGTAGCATCTCTGGTGTGAGAGGGTCCAAGTAAAGAATCAAGAGAAGTGTGGAGAGTTTTAGGCTTTGGAACTCAGATCTGCTTCTTAGGTGGAGCTTTAGGTTGTTCTTGGGTCACTCCATCCTTGGGCTGACTATCATTAAAGGACTCAGTGGAGTGAGTCTTGGGATATCTCTGTTCGGAAGTCATCTTACTCCACTCCACTGCACGGTTAATGGCACTCTCAAAATCAGCCTTGGTATAGGTGTAACCTACCCCAAACCCATCTTGTCTCTTGAACTGCTGGATCATCATGCCGAGCTGTGGCTCTCTGGCACTAATCCAACTCAGGATCTGATGGAGGTAAAAGTTCTCGTTCTGAACATCAGCTAGCTCCTCTCTCAAGGAAGCTAACACCTCCACCTGAGACAAGCATATCTCACACTCTTTATCAACTTCGATAGACTTCTCAACTTTTAGCTTGATCAACTCCATTCTAATGGACAAACAGTTCTCACAAACAGTGGGTGGAACTGACAAGGTCTCAAGATCTAGCTTAGTCTGCTCCAACTCAGCTCTCACTCTAGCTAACTCACTCAACTGCTCATCACTCTTGGCTCTCAGCTCGACTATACTAGCTACATGAGATGGGCAGTCTACACATGGTACGATGATAGTGGCATGAGCAATTTTTACCTCCTGCTGAGCGCTCTCAAGCTCAGTGGCCAATGCGCCTCTCTCATCTACTCTCTCTGTGTACCTGGACTTAAGAGTCGTCAGGTCACACAACAACCCCTCATAGTTAGGGCACTCACCACTATCACCCAAGCAAGGGGAAGAAGACAAACTCTCAATCTTGCCATTTGCCGTGGCAAGCTCACTCTCAAGCTCATCTATCCTATTCTTAGCCCCTCTAAGAAGTTTCTCCCGATACTTCAACTCCTGATATTTCTGTTCTAGTAAATTAACAACTTCTTGTTCATAGGATGATACCTTCTCATCGTTGTCGTCGTCGGAGTCATCGGAGGAGTCTTTTTCTTTCTTCTCCCCAAGAGCCATTGAGCAGAAGCTCTTGTGGGGTCTTCGGCTGTCATGTTAGCGTCTCTTCGGCTTGTCCCCGAAGGCCATGAAACAGAGGCCCACCGGATCGTCCCTGTCCTTCCCCTTCCTAATCATGATCTCTTCATCACTTGAACTTGAAGATGAGGAGGAAGACGAGGATCTCTTGGAGTAGCTTTTCTCCATCTCGGTGAAGAAAGCCTTGTCTCGCTTCTTGTTCTCACACCTGTAGTCCTTTAAAGCCTTTCAAAGAATCTCGTCTTGGGCTTGCCCTTCGTTGAGTTATCGTACTTGTCGGAGTCGTAGGAGTTGCCGCCGATTCCCTTCTTGTAATTCTTCCGCTTAGGGAAGTCGGCAATGAAATGACCTGTATCACCACACTCAAAGCATCCGGATTTTGTGTCGTGTCTCTTAAACATTCTCTTATCATAGACACGTCGCACCCAGTTGTTAAACAAGCACAAATCATCATCTCCTAGAGTATCAAGTTGTTCCTCGGAGATAGACATTAAGGAAAAAGTAGTACAACTCATGGCATTAGGATCAGCTGATGGTGTCGCAAGCGCCAGGGTCTTTGAGCCAGAACCAGTGATATTTGATCTCAACTAGATATCGACCTCTGAGGCCTTGAGCTTACTAAAAAGCTCTGCGACGGTCAAGGTATCATAAGATGCGCTCTCAACAATAGAAGAAACTTTGATCTCCCAGATCTTAGGGTCCAAGGTATGGAGTACCTTAAGCACCCGTTCATGATCCGAGACCAGCTAATCACGCTCGGCCTTGTTAACGCGAAGCTTGTTAATGATCGATTGAAAACAACCAAACAAAGCCTCAACAGTCTCACTCGGCTTCTATGAGAAATTCTCATACTCATGCCGGTAGGTCTGATATAACCTAGCCTTGACCTGAGCTGTCCCCTCATGGTGTGCCTGGAGGGTAGCCCAGATCTCTCGAGCAGTGGTGAGATGGCTGACACGCTCAAACTCACTAGGACCTAGACCAGAAAATAAAATATTCACCGCCTTACTATTATTTTGATGCTGGGTAACTACATCTGCAGCAGTATCCGCAGCAATAGTCACTATGGTGAAGGTAGGATGAACACAAATCTCCCATATGTCCGAGCTCTGGCTCATAAGGTATGCTCGCATGCGAGTCTTCCAATAAGTGTAGCCAAAAGCTTCTAGGGACGTTATTTTACCAGAGACGTCATGGTCACTACCTAGGTTTAGAATCAGTTAAGATATTAGAAAACCCTAACCTCACTCTGATACCACTTGTAGGACCGATAGTAGCGACCAGAGGGGGGTTAATGGGCGCCTAAAAATTTCTTGCTAAACTATGATCTAATCCCAACACCCAACGCACTCCGACAAAACAAATAATAGTAGCAAATGCAAATTACAGGAACTAAATTTGTCTAGCCTAAAAATAACCGGTGTATTAATTGAAAAGATATTAAAGATAAACTAAAATAAAATTATTGTAGTAAATAAAAATACCTAGATATAACTCGAAACATTAATATTTCAGTCTAGAAATAAAAGATTAATTAAATGAATAAAACATGGATCATTAAAAATTAATTCAGAATTAAGCCAAAAAATTGCAGGTAAAAACTAGAATAAAATATACTGCGACTACTAATTTTCTTTTCTTTTTATATGAGCAGATATAAACAAATAAAAAATATACGAGATCAATAATAAAATTAACAGATTAAATAACAACGAAATTTTTGAAATAGATTTTTAGCTAATTATTAATAGATGATTATCTATAAAATTTTATCTGCCTAAAAATAGTAGATTAAACTTACCTGCGTCATCGTCGCCTGACGTCGCCGTGCGTGATTTGGCCGATGCAAGCGAGCTTCTCGCCACCTACTGCGCTGCAGCTCCTACACGGCTCACGCGGGCCAAGGAGTGTTGCAGATGCTTCATGACGCGGGAGTGCAACCACCTCGAGGCGGCAACTTTAGCGACTCTGGTGGCTTTCGGAGGCCAGCACTTGGTCGTGCCGCCTTCAGACGTCCGTAGAGCGTGGCGCCGCCTTCAGGAACCTGGAAGGCCCAAGGCTGCGAAGCAGTCCTCGACCTCCAACATGCCTCCGTATTCGCTGAGACAGGGCACAAGCTCGCCAGCTCAGCCTTCGACGTCGAAGCCTCCGCCTCCGAAGGTGTAGACCTCCTTATCTCCTTGTAATTCTTAGCTGTAGGCTTGTAAAAATTCATCAGCTTATTAATATAAATGTGGGGGTACTTTATACCTGCCCAGGCCCATCCTTTGAATGTTGATCTCGAAGTACTTGAGGATTCTGAGGAGCTTCGCCAGCTTTGGGTGGTGCTCGACGTAGCTAGGTCCAAAGGCCCCCCTCGGTTCAAGCTTCGGAGGGGTCCTAGGGCGAAGCCATTTCCGAAGTAGCTCAAGAGCTACTGGCTGCTGTGAAGACGGAGCCTCTTCGGAGTTCTTCTTCCTCGCCAGACTTAAGCTGTTTCGAAGTAGACTTAAGTGACGAGGGGGTACAACCTTCGAGTACGGCCTTAATAGGTGACGAATCCCTAGACTTCTCTGCCTCGACACAGCAACCGCCTGCATCCCAGACTTGGACAAACCTGCAAGGCGAAAGGCGAGGTCTACGGGCCTCGGGGCGTGGATGGTCCAGCCTGGGAGGCAGGCTCCGATGGGGCTTCGTCTAGCCGAAGGGGCCCTACCCAGAAAAAGAGCAAGTGAGGGTCGAACATGTCGGGGCCTCGAGCTCGCTTTTTCTTAGGCTTAGATACAGACTACTCATAATTTTGTTTTTGAAGTGTATTTGTAACATACTTCTCAATTATCATTCAATGAATGAGATTTACTGTATTTGCATACTTCGTCTGCATGCTTCGCGTGATTCAATTGTTAGGAACATTTTAGCTTATCACGCTCGTACTGTGCATTACATTCACACACTTCGCATATCGGTCCCCCATTGCGCGTGGCAGCTAGGGACTTAGTCGTGCTTTTGCGAGCAATTAAAATGCGAAGGGTGCGCCTTTGCGGCGGCTTCAGACACTTATAGCGTCAACGAAGGCCTCTTTTGGGCTTCGAACGCATAATTTGAAGCGAAGCAAGGCTTCTGCATACTCAAATTAAGCGAAGCATGCGTCGCATGCTTGGATTTGGATATTGTGCGTGAGCAAGGCTCCAAAACACACTTAGATTTAGGTGAAGCATGACTTCGAGATGCTTGAATTTTAGATTAGATCACGTCACGTGAAGCGGGCCTTGGTGCGCGTTCAGATAGCGAGCAAGGCTTCTAGAGCTTGATCCTGTAATGAATGAAGGGATATTTTGGTGTGGATTCACCGAACCTTACGATGGGTTGATCCACCTTCGACTCTGGGCCACCTTCAACCTGGGATGCATCAGGCCAGAGCCTGGA
>JAAALK010000285.1:10612593-10752742 GCA_019279435.1 Zizania palustris
AGGAAGAGAACTTGTAGAGCCAAGCATTTTTCTCAAGACCCAGGCAGCTGCCTTCGAACCATTGGTTCAAGGGCTCCGTGGCCAACCTACGGATTCCAGGCTCGGCTTGTTAGGATCCGTAGAAGAGTCTAAGGACTTTAAAGAAACAGATTTTCGGCCTCCGGGTGCGAAGTATCTGTAAAAGAGCCGAAGGTGGCCAACCTACGGATTCCAGGCTCCGGCTTGTTAGGATCGTAGAAGAGTCTAAGGACTTTAAAAAACAGATTTTCGGCCTCCGGGTGCGAAGTATCTGTAAAAGAGCCGAAGGTGGTCAACCTACGGATTCCAGGCTCCGGCTTGTTAGGATCCGTAGAAGAGTCTAAGGACTTTAAAGAAAACAGATTTTCGGCCTCCGGGTGCGAAGTAGCTATAAAGAGCCGAAGGTGCCAACCTACGGATTCCAGGCTCCGGCTTGTTAAGATCCGTACAAGAGTCTAAAGACTTAAAAAAGAAGCGAGCAAATTTTAGTCTTCGAAAGCAAACTAAAAATGCAAATGATAAGTACAAGTTCGAAGCATGCGGGTGTTCAGACATTCATTGTGCCTAGCGAACCCTTTTCTATGGTAAAGGCTCGCCACCCACAAGGGGGGTCGGAGGGTAGGAGTCACACATTAAATCATTATACGTGTACATCAAGAGAAATTTGTATCTAAGCCTAAGTAAAATCGGAGACCTTTTCGGCCCCTAGAGCTACCCCTACGGCTACTTTGCCCTTCGGAGCTTGAAGCCGCCGAAGTTGTCCTTTTAGTTCGGGTGCTTCTCTTCTTCTTCGAGGCTCGCAGCTCTTTTGCTCCTCTTGAAGCTCAGCCCATGTCAGGAGCCTTTCGGAGTCAGCTTCGCAGGATCTTCGGCTCGGTACTCGAGTCGGACCAATCAATAGGTTCGGAAGAAGAGGACCCCTCCGTCTTCTCTTCCTCTTTAATATAAGCTAAGACGTCCCTTCGAACTTCAAGGGTGATCTCCCTCCGTCTCCGCGAGGAACAGAAAAGGGGAGCGGCGGTAAGGCCTCAAACCTCGAGGTTTGCCCACCTTTCGGAGCTCGTCGGTAATTTCCAGAAGTTCGAAGTCAGGGCTCGAAAGACATGACAAAACCTAAAAAAGAGCAGAACACCCAAGACAAGTTCTCGTTTATAACTTTTTCATTAATAAAAACAGGGTTTACAAGGCTTCATATACATAGCAATCCTAAGCGGCTAGACCTGCGGGTCAGTCGGCGGAGCAGGAACCGAAGGGGGCGAAGCAGGAAGTGGTGGCTTTGTTTGCGCTTGCTTCTGCCAAGGGCCTCGTCAATCCAGGCCTTAGCTGCGACCTTATGGTCCGTCTTCCAAGTCGACCGGAAGGCTTCCCAGGCCGAAGCCACCTCCGAAGACGGCCGTAGCAAGTCATCGTCCGCGAAGCCCCAGGAGACGAACCCCCGACTGAGCCAAGGGAGATCCGAAGGGATTCAAGATGACGAAGAACCCGATACAGCACACTGTCGGAGATCTCCCCGTACCGAATACCGGAGTTCTTCATCAACGACGAAGCGACTGGATCTCGTCAGCTTCCGGTCAAGAGGCTCGTCGGTCGCAGCAGAAGACGAAGGGCACATGGTGCCGAAGTACTCCAGAGTACCCTGAAGGGCTTCCAAGGTACGATCCGCAGTACTAGAGTTCTTCTTCTCCGCTGCTTCCAGGCTTGCAGCAGTCGCACCCACTTGGCCACCCGGAGCATTAAAGAACTTTGAGGGCCATCGCCTGGCTAAGAGCCCCCTGGAGCTCCACCAGCTGCGCACTTGAGGTAGCAGCCTCTGGCGGAGTCTTTCAACCTCCGTTCGAAGGACGACGCGCTCGGCCTCGACCTCTTGGGGAAGACGAACGAAGGGCTCCGAGGGCTTCGTCAGACGCCACCCTAGCCCTCCGTTCCTCCAAGACTTCTTCCTCCAGCCTGAGGGATTTCCCGGTGGAGTCATTAAGGGCCATCTGGAGGGTAGGACCTTCCGTTTAAGTCGATTAACTTCAACCTCGTTGGAAGTCGCTGCCGCTCTAGCAAGGACAAATTGCTGCAAAAAAACTAAGTAAGTATTGAAGTATTTATGACCATTAATGCAAGTAGATATGGTGTCTTTTCATACCTGAAGGGCAGCCCTTCGAGGGCCGTGTTGAGTGACGAAGCCCTGGCCTCGCTCAAGACGGAGATCAACTCTGAATTGGCGATATCCTAGCTTCTCTCAGCCAGGGGCTCCATGAGTCCCAGAGGCCACTCCGGGCTCCAGGAACGGAGCCAGCAGAGGAAGCCCAAGACAAAGCTTGAGCGTCATCCGCTGCGGCCTCATCCTCCGAATTGCCAACGGAGTTCGCGGCTGGCCAGAAGAAGACGAGGTAGAATACTTCTGCCCCTGCCCGGTACGAAGGAGGGTGAAGCAGGAGTACTCCGACCATCGGCAGCCACCCCCTTCGATCAGAACCGCAGCACTGGAGGCAACTCGGTGGTCGAAGCTGCCACTTGCAGGAGGGACCTCCGTCACCAACTCCATCTCGGGCAAGCACGTCGTCCACCCAGAAAAGACGCATTCTCGCGCCACACTCGGGGGCCTCAAGAGGAGCGGGAGGGTCCACTTGAATAGCAGCCCTCGAGAACGCAGGGACTTCGGACTCCACAAAGCATCAACCCGAAGAGGTACCTATTTCGATAACAAAATTAATAAGCATGTTTTCACAGATAGCAGGCATTTATTAGAGGAAAAAAAGGAGGAGCTTCAGAAAGACCTTCCGGAGCTTCGTGGGGAGGATTGCTGGATCCTCCAAGACCTCGTACATCCGAAGGATGTCGGCGACGTATTCCCCGAGGTCCGCCCTCGACATATTGGGGTCCAGTTGGAGCCACGATCTCCGCCAGGACTGCTCGGGTGGAGGCAAGTTGGGGTAGAGAGTCTGACTCCACTTGCACGATGACGGGCGCAGGGGGAGCAGTCGGAGTCACACTTACCACCTCCCTGGCGGAGGCGGCTAGGGGGGACCTCCCCTTACATCTTCGTCGTCAGGAGGTAGGCAGTCGAAGGCTGCCGCTGTCTGGCCGTCGGAGTCCTCTGCCTTCTTCGGAGGGCTTAGCTTCTGCGCGTCCTGGTGATGAAGCAGACGAGGCAGGCGGCCAAACCGTGAAGGGTGCTTCGGCTACTTTCTTTTCGGCATTTCGCTGCTTGCCGGCTTTCTTCGAGGGCTCTGCAGTGGCTTTCCTTTTGATGAACAAGCCGCTCCGGTCGGGTCGAAGTCGGGAAGAGGCGGGGGCTCCATGCCGAGAGCTCTCCACACTCTGTGGATCGCTCCCAGCTCCCCACCAGCTTAACCTTCTTTGCCCGCTCGGCCACCGAAGGGGCTCAGATAACTCGTTCGGTGGCCGAACTATATCCTCCAGAGCCAATGCCAGAGGCGCCGCTGAAAGAAAAAGGTATGAAGTATGAGTACAATGACTTCTTCATCTAATATGATGTTGCAGGGAGTAAAGTTACCCTAAGTTTCGGAGGGTCACCCCTCCGAGGCCTGTGGGAACACGATTGGCCAGTTGGCTCCGAGGGGAGGGATCCGAAGGGCGACGAACTCCTCGGCCAGGTCACGCATTGCTCATACGGCGAGCCACCGAAGTAAGCAGCCTAGCCTCGTCGAGAGCAGGCTAGGGTTCGGAGAGATGTCCGCCTCCTTCCGGAACCAAATCTCCTGGAGAGGACCAGCCGAGGGGGGAGTTCTCTCCGACTTCGGCGTAAAACCACCGAAGTATCCAATTTGTGTACCACCTGTCATTTATAGCTTTTGCAGGGAAGGGAGGGCATGCTCCTCTCCGAA
Organism: Zizania palustris; assembly: GCA_019279435.1. Taxonomy (NCBI): domain Eukaryota; kingdom Viridiplantae; phylum Streptophyta; class Magnoliopsida; order Poales; family Poaceae; genus Zizania; species Zizania palustris. The sequence continues at coordinate 10,616,451 of JAAALK010000285.1, forward strand.
GTTGGAAATTGACGCTGCCAAAGGCTATCGTCACCTTGGAATCCCCCAGGGACGTCTTGTGGCTTTGGTTGGCATATGGCTTCGTGCGTCGAGCGAAGATCTCGAAGCGTCCTTCGCATCCCTCTGCCCGGAACGCCCATTCGAAGATGGCTAAGTGGGTGATGGCGTTGGGGGACAGCTGAGGCAGAGTTATGTGGAACAAGTTCCAATACCTCTGCCAAGAAATCCACGGCTAGCAGTCCCAGGCCTGCTTCGAAGAATGCTTCGAAGACCACCACCTCCCCGCTTCGCGACCTTGGAGTCGACTCTGTCCCGGGGACTCGAGTCCTCAGTCCAGCACCCATCTTTCCGTCCACCGCTTCTTCAATGGACCTCAGCGGTGCTCACGGATTGGCCGATGATGAAGCTTTGGGCAATTTTCTTCTTGGAGGGCGAGCGGAGCGCCGAGGATTCTTGGGCCAGGCACCGCTCGGAGTCCCCACCATTGCCGCAGCTGCCGATGCAGCCCACGCCTGCCTCTGCGCCAGGGTGTTGGCCGTCGCTGGAGTGGTGTGGCTAGTTCTCGCCATCGTGCTCAAGTATTCAAGAGTTTGGAATATTGGGGAGAAGGTGAATCGCAGGTGATGAATGCGTAAAAAATCTCGGTTAATCTCCGTCCCCCCTTTTTATAACTGCACGACCAGTACTACTCTTCGATTGGTTTCACATTGTAGGTTCGGCTTCTGTCACCGACAAGTGGGCCCGGTAATTGGAAACGACGTACAATCGCTGTAAAAATCGACCGTTACCTTTTTTGCAGAGGGTAACGGCTACTTATGCTGTAACGGCTACTCCTAACGGCGCCCCACGACGTTCGCACTCTGAAACCGTCTCCAGGACGTTCGCACTCCGAAACCGTCTCCACGACGTTCGCACTCCAAACCGTTCCCTTCCCCAACGTGCGCTCTCACTGTATCGAGAGCTCGAAGGAGAAGGTTCGAACGCGTTGGCTCAAAGTCCTTGGCTAAGTCTCGGCATCCCCAAATCCTCTTTAAGCTCAGAAAATAGAAAAGTTCCTTCCGTATACTGCCTTCTTTCTAAAACAGGTTAACTACAGAAAGGCGTATTCGAGGGGCTACTGTTGGGGAAATTACTCCCATTCAAAGACTTAAAGATAATCCTTCAAAGGCGGGTGAGGACTCCGAAGCTGGTGAATTGTGGTTCGAAGATGTGGTCACCACGCCGAAGGGTGCAACCGGTGCGAAGCTCTGGAGAACCCTCTGAATGGAAGATGGAGGCCTCGAAGTCCTACGGACATGACTGATTGGATGTCTGGTTTTTATCCATCTACTTTACAGTACTTTTACCGTATGTAACCTTGTTATAAGTACCGAATAGTGTCCACGTATGTCGGCTATAGGTTAGGGGTAAAAAGGTATTTTCCTTATGTTTTTTTTCCCCTATAAATACCCCCCATTTGTATCTTGTAAAAGGGGGGAGGAGACAAGTTATCCATCTTCACATATTCGGACCACTTGAGCTATTATCCACTTCGGAGGCTCCAAGTAGTCCTAAAACGCAAATTCTTGTTTGTCCGTTCTTGATTTCAGAGACCTGTTGGCGTAACATTTGCGCCAACAAGAGCATTGGAAAATTTGTGGGCTAAGAAAAAGAAGCGAGGCATTCGAAAGAGGTTAGAAAAAAGAGCGCAATGATGAGAGAATTGCAGTTGAGAAGAAAAAAGCCTGAACTAAAGGAAAAGGAGATAGAGTTAAGACAAAGATGGAAGATGAGATTACAAGAAAAGAACATGACGATGACACACATGCTATAGAGAGAAAAAAACTTGAATTGAAAGAAAGAGATTTGGAGTTAGACAAATGATTGAGGATGACCAAAATTATGAATATGAACACTGCTAGCATGAATGAGCTTCAAAAGATATACTATACAAAATGCAAGAGGCAATCATCACTCGACATTTTGGGGCTGGTTCAAGTCCAAAAGATGCGTAGAAGTGCTTTAGGCAAGTGTATGCCTTGTTTTGTTTTAGGAAAATGGTTATATGTTTTGCTTAGGTTTGAAAAATAGGGAATGGGCTGTTTTATTTTGCTAAATCTGTAAATATCCCCACTCAGAGGAATACATCCTCTAGTACTTCATCTCCTGCTAGTGTGCAGTGTTTCATCTCATGTTAGTGTGCAGTTGTTTCATCTCATGCTAGTGTGCAGTTCATTATTTTGCTAATCTTACTGATGTTGTTTAATGCAAAATATTGTGGACATCGTGAGTACTTTTTTCTAGTGTGCAGTTTTCCCAAGATTCTTTTTATGAAGTTTCTCAAAATTCCAGTGGTATTCAGTTTTTTAATTAGAAAACAAAGAATGAAATATCGTGCCGGTCTGCTGTTAATTGACAATGGTATGCTTGTGCTGAAACGCTTGCAAAAAGGGAGGCAAGGCAACATGTAACTAATCCAAAGGCAACCCAGGGAAAAAGTTACTCCAGAACTAGCTAGTTTCATTCTTCATTTTACCTTTTCTTTTCATTTATTTAGCATCAAGCACCTCACCCCATATCCATAGATTATAACTGAACATTAATGTGGGGATCCAAAGCACACACTAACACACATGCCAAATATGTAGAAGTACATACTTAATAATTAGTAGTAAAGAGGGAGTACATATTTAATACTATAATTTCTAATTTTCAACCTCGCCATGGCGTTGCCAACTATGCTCAATGAGGTCTTCTTGAAGTAAGAATGAATTTCCCCTTGCTCTAATTGTATGATGAGTTTCAATAAACTCATGTAGTTCAGGAATATGATCATGGGAAACTGTTACATTTCTCCCACCCCATCAAAATAGACGTCCGGTTTTTCTTCTTGCTCATCTTCAATAATCATGTTATGCATAATGAACACAGCTATCATTATACGTTCGAGTGTTTCTTCATCCCAAACATGAGTTGGTCCCATGGACAATTGCAAATCAAGCTTGTAGAACCTCCAAAGGCTCGCTCCATATCTTTTCTAGCTGCTTCTTGTGCTTTGGCAAAATACTTTCTCTTATTGCCTTGTGGTGATGGTATGGTCTTCGCAAATGTGGCCCATTGAGGGTATATTCCATCTGCAAGATAATATCCCATTGTGTAATTATGACCATTGATGGTATAATTTACTTCTAGTGCCCTGCCCTTCAGCTAGCTTTGCAAACAGGTGTGAACGATGAAGAACATTTTATATCATTGTGAGACCCGGGGTAAACCAAATAAGGCATGCCAAATCCAAATATCTTGTGAAGCAACAACTTCTAGAATAATTGTAGGCGCATGCACATGACCGGTATACATACCTTGCCATGTTGAAGGGCAATTTTTCCACTTCCAATGCATACAATCAATGCTCCCAAGCATTTCAGGAAAACCTCTTGCTCTCCAATTGCGAGTAATCTAGTTGTATCATTATTATTTGGAGATTTCAGGTACTCATCTCCAAATATTTTGATAATATCTTTCACAAACCTCTTGAGACTCTCAATAGCAGTACTTTCTCCAATTCCAATATAATCATCTGTAGCATTTGCTGGTACACCATAAGTGAGCATTCGAAATGTCGCTGTACACTTCTGCAAAGGAGATAACCCAAGGCGTCCAATATAATCTCTTTTCTGCACAAATACTCGTCATGGTCTTCCACATCATGTACTATGCGAAGAAATAGAGATCGACTCATTCTAAACCTGTGATAAACAAGGGCGTGAGAAACATACAAGAGAAAAAACAATCCACATATGGACTATCTCAAACCTGCGACGAAGATAGTTGGTCCGTAGATGGGAGCATCTGAAAAATAATCTTTATATAGCCTCAAATGCTTGGTTGCTCTATTGCGATCAATATAACGACGCCTAGACACAGAACCGCCATGGTGTAGAGCATTCATATGCTCATATTGGATTTGCGTTGCATGCAATGCAGCAAGAATTTGTTCTGCATCATCATCATCGGACAATGACGACGACGAATCTAAGAGAGGTGGATGACTCATTTAGTAAGAGAGCACAACACTACAAGGCAATGAATTGGTAGAGCAACAACCATGAGATGTCATGACATCTATATAGGCTCAAGAAATATAGCCGTTGGGAATATGACGGTTTGCAAATATGTCCGTTTGAAATATAGCCGTTGGGAATATGACGGTTGCAAATATGTCCATTTGAATATAGCCGTTGGGAATATGACGGTTGCAAATATGTCCATTTGAAATATAGCCATTGGGAATATGACGGTTGTAAATATGTCCGTTTGAAATATAGCTGTGAGAATATGACGGGTTGCAAATATGTCCATTTGAATATAGTCGTTGGGATATGACGATTGCAAATATGTCCTTTGAAATATAGTCGTTGGGACTATGACGGTTAAAACTATACCCATTTGAAATATAGCCGTTGGGAATATGACGGTTACAAATATGTCCGTTGAAATGTAGCCGTTAGGAATGTGACGGTTGAAAATATGTCCGTTGAAAATATAGTCGTTAGACAATACAACCATTGCAATATATAACTATTCAAAATATAACTATTGAAAATTTTGCCATTCAAATATAAACGGTTATAAATTCTATTTGTGGTAGTTAAAAGATATTGTTAAAATATATGTAGATGAAATATGGGAGCCAAATATAGAGAGTTGGTTGGGGTGTTTAAAACAATAGGGAGTCAATTTAGATAGGGAGGCTTCCTATTTTTGATTATAGGGAGGCAAAAATAGGTAGTTGGATGGAGATGCCCTAAGGACTACAAACAAATAGATTTCGATCCTCTAGGTTCGAAGCATCTGAAAAAGAGTCAAAGGTGACCACATTATGAGGTTTCAAGGCCCGGCCAAATGAACCCCATCAAGAGTCCTAAGTGACCAATTTTGGAGCTCTAACTTATAAGTTGAAGCCCCTTACGAAGAATATAGCAGCTATCTTTTTAGACATCGAACCATTAGTTTGATGCGTCGCCTTCTCTACCTCTATTAGGTAAGATATTATGATACGAACATACAGTTCGAAGAACTCTACGAAAAAGTAGAGTTCGAAGAACTCTACAAAAAAGTAGAGTTCGTGGTTATCAAGTACTATTTGCGAAGCCTCGACTTTAATATGTCAGGCGTTGTGCGTGACCGGCCCTATTGCATTGCATAAGGCCACCCACCCACAAAAAGGGATAGGGGAATAAGGCACAATTAAACGATGCTTCTCAAACAAATTATATTGCTTGGTTAAATCACATTACAAAACATCATAATCATGAAAAAATTAGTATCTAAGCCTAAGTAGAAACGAAGGCCTCTCTAACCCTAGAGCTACCTCGGGACCAGCTCGGTCTTCAGAGCCTGGAGTTCTTAAAACCTTCCTTTTGGTTCGAGTTCGATTTCCCTTTTGTGAAGCTCTCCAGACTCTCTGCTCTTCCTAAAGTTCGGCCCAAGTTAGAAGCCATTCGGAGCTAACCTCCGTTGAATCCTTGACTTGATGCTCCGAATCAGACCGATCTACATACTCCAAAGATGAAGACGTTATTACTTTATCTTCTTCTTTGATGTAAGAAAGCACTTCGCTTATAACATTAGGTGTTTTCTCTCCATATCCCCCCGAAGAACAGAGAATTGTGGGCGCCTATAAGGCCTTAAGCTCTCAAGAATAACCCACTGTTGGCGAAGCCCTTCGTCAAGTTCTAATACTTCAAGATCAAAATCCAAAGCATATGGCAAAACCTAAAAACAAACATCCAAACAAAGACTTTTCATTCATTGAAGCAAAAAGAGCATTATAGAGTCTTTTTACATAGCAAAAGCACCCTAAGAGGCTAGACCTTCGGGTCTGGAGGTGGAGCAGTTGACGGAGGTGGAGCCGGAGGCACTCATCTATGCTTGCCTCTACCGATGGTCTTCGTCGATCCATGCCTTGGCCATAGCTTCGCTATCTTCTTTCTAGGTTGCTCGGAAAGCTTCCCAAGCTAAGGCGATATCCAGCGATGGTTGCAACAATCCTTCGTTAGCAAAGCCTACAAGCATCGAACCCTTCACCAGAGCAATGGAGACCCCGATGGCTTTGAGGTGATGAAGGACTCTGATCCTGGCTACTTGTCTAGAGATTTCTCCATTGCGAGTACCATAGCCCTTCATCATCTTGGCTGCCTCCTAGATCATCTTAAGCTTACGGCCAAGAGGTTCGTCCATCGCAGCTAAGGAAGATGGGCAGACTGTTCCAAAATATTCCAAAACACCCCAGAGGGTGTCCATGGCCTCGTCAGCTGCCTCGTTGTGCTTCGCCTGGGCCCTTTTCATGTTGTTGGCAATGTTGGAGAGCTCAGTTATCTTCGTCATTAGATAGTTCTTCTGAGACAGCACTTGCTGGAGCACTTCTCGGAGCTGCACAAGCTCGGATCTGGAAGTCACCTCCGCTGCTCGAAACTTGTTGACTTCGGCTCTAAGCACCACCCGCTCTGCCTGAAGCTCCTTGATTGAAGACACCAGGCCCGCTTGAGCATGCTGCTCCATTCGAAGCGCCTCCTCTGCAATGGCCTTCGCCCTCTGCTCTTCGAGGAGTTTTTCCTCCAATTGCAGGGACTTGTCTTCAGAGCCCTTAAGAGCCTCCTGGGGTGTTGTAACCTTCCTTTTGAGCCGATTATATTCGAGCTCGTTGGAAGTCGCTGCCGCTCTAGCAGGATCTAATTGCTGCAAAAAGCAAAGTAAGTACGGTGTAATTACAATAAATTGAATATATACTATGTCCTTCGCATACTTGGAGGGTAGCCCTTTCAAGGGCAATGTCTATCTCCGATCCACTAGCTTCACTCAGCGCGGAGACCAGTTCGGAGTTGCCAACCTCTTGTCTCTTTTGAGCCAAGGGCTGCAGGAGAGGCCGAAGCCCCATCCACTGCTCCAAGAACGGGGCTAACCACGGAAGCTAGGACAGGGCCCTCCGATCATCTTCGGTGGGATCCTCCTCCGAAGCTTCCACCGAGGGATCATTCATCAACCTCGACGGTGTCATCACCAAAGAAGGGAGAGACCTAGGCCAAAACTTGTCATTCCCTCTCCCCATTACGGGAACCGCCGGAGCCACGTCTTCCATTGGAGTATCACTCTCCATTGGAATGGACTCCTCCGCAGGAGTGACTCCCTCTACTGAAGAACTCCAACTGTTGAAGTAACCTCTGTTGCTAGAGCCACCTCCTCCGCTGGAGCCTTGTCCCTAGGTGGAGCCAAGTCCTCTACCAAGGCTCTATCTCGGGTCGGAGCCATGTTGATCCCCGAGGCATCTACAAACATAAGGTATTTGTCAATCATCCAAAAGATATTGCCGATACAATGAAATTATTTTAGGTATGATGAATAAAGGAGTAAAGACCGAAGGCTTAACTCCATCTAAATTTTGGGGAAGAATTACGGGATCCCCGGATACTCGTACAATCTGAGGTATTCCTCGATGTCCTCCCCCGGAGTTTGGTTTGGAGTGGCAGATGTAGAGGCCCTTACCTCCGTCACCACCACTCTGATCCCAGGTGAATCGGAGCTCTACGGCTCCGCTCCATGAGCCCCTACGGGCTCAGTTCGGATTGCCTCCTCCCCTTCAGCCACCGACACCGCCTAGACATCAACCCGAGGTGGATACTCGGTTTCGGTCCGAGAATCCCCCTCACCACCCTCCATGAGTAAAGCTTCAAGCTCCCTCCCCATTCGGGCCTCCGAAGTCTCCTCCTCTTCAGACTCCTCTAAAGAAGAGCTCCGAATATCCAACGAAGGTGGAGACACCGAAGAAGACGGGGGCTTAGCCTTCCGTGCCACCTTTTTTGCCTGAGTCTTCACGGCCTTGGAGGTCCCCGTAGCATCTTTCCTCTTTCGAGGAACCGGGCCTACTGCATCGAAGCTTGGAAGAAGAGGGGCTTCAATCCTGAGTGCACTCCACACTCGGTTGGAGCGTTCCTAGCTCCCAACTAGCTCTACCCTCTGGTGCTTCTCCGCTGCGGTAGGGGCTCCAAGCACCCTCTCCACTGCCCGAGGTATTTGCTCCAGAGCTAGCACCAACGGAGCCGCTTAAACAAGGTAACAATCTGTTAAGAAAAATTACAGATATTCTATAAAAAAAAGTGCAGGAGATATCGAAGTGTTACCTAGAGAGTTCGAAGTGATCTCTCGAAGCTCCCCCTCCAAAGTGTTGTGGAAAATAACGGGCCAATCGGCCCCGAGCGGAGGTATCCGGAGGGCGATGAATTCCTCTGCCAAGTCTCACATGCTCATGCGCTTGGCCACCGAAGATAGCAACCCAAGTCGCGTTGAAAGCAGACTTGAGTCTGAGGTCACCTCCGCTTCCCTCCTATACCAAATCTCTTGCAGGGGCCCCGCAAGGCTGGAGTCTTCACCAACTTTGGCATAAAACCACCGGAGTATCCAATCGGAGTACCACCAATCGTTGATCGCCTTCGTTGGGAAGTTCTTTAAGTGCCCCTTCCGAAGCTGGAAGTTAACACTCCCAAAGGCCACCAGCAGTTTGGAGTCTCCGGACCCGTCATGTAGCTTGGGTTAGCACGAAGCTTCGTGGGTCACCGCGAACACTTTAGACCTTCCTTCGCACCCTTTGGCTCGGAGGGCCCACTCGAAGACCGCCAGCCGAGCTATGGCGTTCAGAGATAGTTGCGGCAAAGTAACATGGAACATCTCCAATACCTCCGTTAAGAAGTTTATTGAAGGGAGCCTAAGTTCGGTTTCGAAGAAGGCTTTGAAGACGACAACTTCTCCGCTCCTCGACGTTGGTATGACTTCTTCTCCAGGGATCCGAGTCCTCATCCCTGGTCCTAGTCTTCCGCTCACTGCCTCTTCTACGGACTCCGCTGTGCAAGACTATTGCCCGAGGATGAAGGTTTGCTTCAGTGGCTTCTTTGACGGTGGGCGAAGTTCCCGCGGGTCCTTGGGCCAGGAACCCCCTGGAGTTCCCGCCATTGAGGAGCCATGCTGAATAGCGTGGGCCTCATGGCTCCAGATGTGATGAGTCATTGTCAACGATAGTCAAAGAGGACAGATGAAGAGAGGAGATCTGCTGTTTCATGGGCCGCGTGTGACTCAGGTACACGGGCAGCGAGCGACTGTCGGGCTGAGAGAGCTGCGAAGTCGGGCTGGCCCAACACGGGTACATGGGCCAGAAGCAGTAGAAGACCCACTGGGCTATTGACCAGGGTTGACTCAGGTACACGGGCGGTGAGTGATTGCCGGGCTGAGAGAGCTGCGGAATCGGGCTGACCCAATCCGGGTACCTGGTGCAAAGTCAGTGGAGGCTTTGTCAGTTTTGGCGCAAAACTGACAACCGTTGATCTTGTATCGGACTGTCCAGAAGAGAAGCCGTAGTCGCTACGAAATCTTAGCTTCCGGATAAGTCATCTGTATCTCTAGGCCCACAGTCAGTCAGTTGTGTCTGTAAAAATACCTAAGGGCAGTAGAGTCTTTTCCTTTATTCTTGAGTCTGTAAAAACCCTAAGGGGCTGGTAGAATATTCCTAGTGTTGGGCAGCCTATAAATAGGACCCCAATCCCTAGGGTTTGGACTACCCCTTCCAGAATTCACTTTTTAATCTATTGGGTCATTTTGTCTCCTGCGTTCTCTCTCTTGTTGTGCGCCGCCAGGCTCTTGTTCCCTGCGATTTAATTCCTGCATTCCATTTGTTCTTCTTGAATCTGTGAGATTCTCTTCCCTCCTCTTGTCATTCGGTTTGCAGTGTTTTATGGTCTTTATTGATGCGCAGCAACTTCTATTCCTAAGAACTGAGTCTCTGTTGCTTCGGTTCTTCCCTGAGTAGTACTAGTTCTTGCTGTTTGCAAGTAGTACTACTTCTCTGTAGCAACAGTACACTAGTACTCTAGGCTTGCTTTTTCCTGCATAGCTTTTTGATCGAGTTGACAGGGCCAAAGTCCCTTTTCTTGTGTGAAGTCCAACTCTGTGAAGCAGACTTTGAATCTGCAAGTTTCGAATCTGCAGACTTCGAATCAGCAGACTTCGAATCAGCAGACTTCGAATCTGCAAGCTTTGAATCTGCATACTTCGAATCTGCATACTTCGAATCTGCATACTTCGAATCTGCAGGCTTCGAATCTGCAACCTTCGAATCTGCAACCTTCGAATCCACAGACTTTGAATCAGCAGACTTCGAAATTAGCAGACTTCGAATCTGCAACCTCAGAATCTGCAACCTCCGAATCTGCAACCTTCAAATCTGCAACCTCTGAATCAGCAGACTTCGAATCTGTAGACTTAGTCAATCTGTTCTCGCTTTGCTGTTTAGTTTTTTTTAAATGCGTTGGGTTTTGGGAGCAGGCCATTGATTCGAAAGAATTTTTTAGGCGCCCATTCACCCCCCTCTGGTCGCTACTTTCGGTCCTACAAGTGGTATCAGAGCCAGGTTAGGGTTTTTTCCATACCTTAACCGGTTCTAAACCCCGGTAGTGATCATGACGTCTCCTGGCAAGGTCCCGTCCTTGGAAGCCTATGGCTATAACTATTGGAAGACTCGCATGCAAGCCTATCTCATGAGCCAGGGTTCGGACATTTGGGACATTTGCGTTCACACCACGTTTGTCATATTGCCAGTCACTGAGCAGGGTACTGCTGGTATTATTGCTCAGCATCTGAGCAACAGTAAGGCTGTGAACATTCTGTTTTCTGGTTTAGGTCCCACTGAGTTTGAGCGTGTGAGTCATCTCTCCACTGCGAGAGAGATCTGGGCTACCCTCAAGGCACACCATGAGGGAACAACATAGGTCAAGGCTCGGCTCTATCAGACCTACCGGCGTGAATATGAGAATTTCACACAGAAGCCGGGTGAATCTGTTGAGGCTCTGTTTGGTCGTTTTCAGTCGATCATAAACAAGCTTCGAGACAACAAGGCTGAGGGAGCTCAGTTAGTCTCAGATCACGAGCAGGCGCCCAAGGTTCTCCATACCTTAGACCCAAAGATCTGGGAGATCAAGGTATCCTCTATCGTTGAGAGCACTTCTTACGATACCTTGACCATTTCTGAGTTGTTTAGCAAGCTGAAGGCCACTGAGGTAGATATCCAGCTGAGATCAAATCTCACTGGTTCTGGATCAAAATCCCTGACCTTTGCTACACCTTCTGTTGATCCCTCTTCTATGAGTTGTGTTGGGTTCTCTTTGATGTCTATCACTGAGGACCAGCTAGAGTTATTGGGAGATGATGATTTGTGTCTTTTTAACAACCGGGTGCGTCATGTCTATGATAAGAGAATGTTCAAAAGACACGACACAAAATCCAGATGCTTTGAGTGTGGTGATCCAGGACACTTCATCGCCGACTGCCCCAAGCGCAATGGACATAAGAAGGGCAACGGTGGCAGCTTCCATGACTCCGGCAAGCACGAGAGCTCATCCTTCAACAAGGGCAAGCCGAAGACCCGATTCTTCAAGAAGGCCCTGAAGGACTACCGGCGAGGAGAACAAGAAGCGCGACAAGGCCTTCTTTGCCGATATGGAGAAGAGCTACTCCAAGCAGTCCAAGTCTTCTTCCTCTTCATCGAGCTCAAGCGATGAGGAGATCACCATCAGAAAGGGGAAGGACAAGGACGATCCGGCGGGCCTCTGCTTCATGGCCTTCGGAGACAAGCCGAAGAGCCACTCACACCAGCGCCGAAGATCCCGCAAGAGCTTCTGTTCAATGGCTCTTGGGGATAGGGAAGAAAAGAGCGCCTCCAATAACTCCGACGACAACAAGGTATCATCCTATGAACGAGAAATTGTTGATTTACTTGAGAGCAATCGTCAGGAGTTAAAGTATCGGGAAAAAACTGCTTAGGGGGCTAAGAAGAGGATAGATGAGTTAGAAAGTGAGCTTGCCGTGGCCAATGGCAGAATTGAGAGTCTATCTTCTTCCCCTTGCTTGGGTGATAGTAGTGAGTGTCCGAAGTGTGAGGTGCTTCTGTGTGACCTGTCGACTCTGAAGTCCAGGTACACAGAAAGGGTTGATGAGAGGGACGCTTTGGCCACTGAGCTTGAAAGCGCTCAGCTAGAGCTGAAAGATGCTCAAGCCACTGTCGTCACACCCTGTGTTGATTGCCCATCTCATCTAGCTGCCTTAGCTGAACTGAAATCCAAGGGTGATGAACATCTGGGTTATTTGGAGAGGTTGAGAGCTAAGCTTGCCCAGACTAGGCTCGAGCTTGAGACACTGTCAGTTCCACCCACTGTCTGTGAGAACTGTCTGTCTCTTAGAATGGAGTTGATCAAGCTGAAAGCCGAAAAGTCTGTCCAAGTAGAGAGTGAGTGTGAGACCTACTTGTCTCAGGTGGAGGTTCTAGCTTCCTTGAGAGAGGAGCTAGCAGATTCTCAGAATGAGAACTTTTACCTCCGTTCTATCCTGAGTTGGATCGGTGCCAGAGAGCCACAACTTGGCATGATGATCCAGCAGTTCAAGAGGCAGGATGGGTTTGGGGTAGGTTATACCTACACCAAGGCTGACTTTGAGAGTGCCATTAGCCGGGCAGTGGAGTGGAGCAAAATGACTCCAGAGCAGAGGTATCCCAAGACTCACTCCACTGAGTCTTCCCAGGCTTGTCAGCCCAAGGATGGAGTGATCCATGAACCACCTAAAGCTCCACCCAAGAAACCTATCTGGGCTCCAAAGCCCAAACATCTCCACACTTCTCTTGACTCTCTTCCTGGACCCTCTCAACCCAAGAAGACAACACCAAACACCACTAAGCCCAAGAACCCCAAGCCTCAACCACAACCCAAGAAGCCCACCTATCATTGTGAGTAATTTTAGAGAGACGGGCATCTTGCGGAGTTTTGCTTCAGGAGGAAGCGGGTTGAGAGAGCAGAGAGGGCTCGTAATGGTCAGGAGCAGTTCTACCAGCAGGGTGGTAGACTGCGTGTTCCTCGACGCGGGGAGAGGCTGGAGGCCAGGCTGCGTCGTGTAGGTGGTGGTAGAGGAGACGACTTTCTTGCCCGTGCTCCAGTTGGTGGTGTCCGTTCCGGCAGAGTTCCAGGCCGTGTTGGCTACGGTCCTAGACCTCATGGCCGCAGGGTTAGGCAGAACCGAGGACCGCGCTTTGAGCCGCGTTTTGGTCAAAACTCTTTTGATGGTTTTCGCTTTCCATCTTTTGAGAAGATGGCTCGACACTGGTTTAGCTCTTTTGCTAAACCTGGTGCCGGACCATTTGCTCCCACTTACAGCCACTGATTGTGCAGGATCGGGGACTGGAGGACGTTTGGATCATGGACTCAGGATGCTCCCGCCACATGACGGGACATCGCAGATGGTTCTCTAGTCTCACTCCCCCGAGCTCCAAAGAGTACATCACATTCGGGAACAGTGGTCAAGGGAAGGTAAGTGGCATTGGCTCAATTCGCATTTCAGATCATTTCTCTTTGAAGAATGTTGCTTTGGTTAAAAATTTGAACTTCAATTTGATTTCCGTTTCGCAACTGCTTGAGGATGGTTTGGAAGTGCGTTTTAAGAAGGGTAATTCTTCTGTGGTTGATTCTAGAGGGTCTTTGATTTGCCAGATTTTACCATTCGGCAAAGTTTTTCGAATTGACTTCTCTAGTTCTTTTGGCCCTTCTCGCTGTTTGATTGCTGGATCTTCTTCTGAACTCTGGAAGTGGCATAGGAGGTTAGGTCACTTGAGTTTTGATCTGCTAGTCAGGTTAAGCTCTATGGATCTCTTCCGAGGATTGCCCAAGCTTAAGATGGAGAAGGATCTAGTCTGTCATCCCTGTCGTCATGGGAAAATGGTTGCCGCTTCTCACTCACCTGTGACTCAGGTGATGACTTCGTATCCGGGCGAGCTTTTACATTTGGACACTGTAAGTCCAGCTCGGGTACGCTCAGTCGGTGGGAAGTGGTATGCACTTGTGATTGTTGACGATTTTTCTCGATTCTCGTGGGTTTTCTTTTTGGAGTCTAAGGATGAGACTTTTCATATTGTTCATGACCTGATTTTGAAACTGAAGAATGAGAACAAGGGTCGGATGCGAGCAATTCGCTCCGACAACGGCTCTGAGTTCAAGAACTCTCAGTTTGTCAACTTTTGTAGTGATCAGGGTCTAGATCATCAGTTTTCTTCTCCTTATACTCCCCCACAGAATGGCGTTGTGGAACGAAAGAACCGCACGCTAGTCGAGATGGCCAGGACGATGCTCGATGAGCACAGGACTCCTAGGCGTTTTTGGGCTGAAGCCATGAACACGGATTGCTATCTGACCAACCGCATCTTTCTTAGAGCTTACCTTGGTAAGACATCATATGAACTGCGGTTTGACAGACAGCCCAAGGTGAGCCACTTGCGAGCGTTTGGCTGCAAGTGCTTTGTGCTCAAGAAGGGAGGGCATTTGGACAAGTTTGAGTCTCATTGCTGGGATGGTATTTTTCTTGGTTATGCATTGTATTCTCGAGGCTTCCGTGTTTGGAACCTCGAATCCCATCTGCTTGTCGAGACTTGTGAGGTTTCATTTGATGAGTCCTTGCCTTCTTTGACTCTTTCTTTTGAGCCTTCTGATGGTGAGCTCGGAGAGTCCATCTTCGAGGAAGATTATGACACTCCAGCCGCTAATGAGGGTGGGCCTTCTGCACCTCCAGCAGAGCCCACACCTTCTAAGACTTCGACTGAGGACGAGGGCGGACCTCTGATCACTTCTTCCACTACGATCGAGCCCCCTCAGTCAAGTCCAGAGGTGCCAGCTGCTGACTCCGGTGAGGTGACTTTAGATCACCAGGGAACCCGAGCAGTTCAGCGTGATCATCCCTCAGAGCTCATCATCGGTGATTTGACTGAGAGAACTTTGCGTTCTTCTACCTCTCTTGCTGTGTTTGCTAAATCTGCTTTTGTTGCATCTTTTGAGCCCAGAGGTGTTTCTCATGCTCTTTCTGATTCGAATTGGATTAATGCTATGCAAGAAGAGCTTGAGAATTTTGTCCGTAATCGGGTTTGGACACTAGTTGAGCCGCCACCAGGATGCAACCCTATAGGCACCAAATGGGTGTTCAAGAACAAACAAGGTGAAGATGGGGTTGTGGTGCGCAACAAAGCTCGACTAGTTGCCCAGGGTTATTGCCAGAAGGAAGGTATTGACTTTGAAGAAACCTTCGCTCCTGTTGCCCGTCTTGAGTCCATTCGTATTCTTCTAGCTTTTGCTGTTTCGAAGGGTTTTAAGCTTTTTCAAATGGATGTTAAGAGTGCTTTTCTGAACGGGTACATAGGAGAGGAGGTTTATGTTAGGCAACCCCCCGGTTTTGAGAACCCTAAGTTTCCTCGACATGTTTTTAAGTTGCACAAAGCTTTATACGGGTTGAAGCAAGCCCCCAGGGCTTGGTATGACCGGTTGAAGCAATTTTTGTTGGGGAAGGGCTTTGTGATGGGTTCTGTGGACAAAACTCTTTTCTTGCTCAGAGATGCTTCAGATTTTTTAGTTGCTCAGATTTACGTGGATGATATTATTTTTGGCGGTACTACTAATGATCTTGTGTCCAAGTTTTCTTAGCAGATGCACAGTGAGTTTGAGATGAGCCTCATGGGTGAGCTCAAGTACTTCTTAGGGCTCCAGATCAAGCAGACCAAGGACGACACCTTCATCCACCAAAGTAAGTACACTCGTGATATGTTAAAGAAATTTGACTTTGGTGGTGAATTGAAGTCGTAGATGACCCCGATGGGCACTTCTGGGGGTCTGGACAAGGATGAGAGCGGCGTCAAGGTCAATGAAAGGGAGTTTCGAGGGATGATCGGTTCACTGCTCTACTTGACGGCGACCAGACCGGACATTCAGTTCGCCGTGGGACTGTGCGCGCGCTTCCAGTCTTCACCTCGCGCGTCTCATCGGCAGGCTGTCAAGCGCATATTCAGGTATCTTACTTATGCGCCTGATCTTGGTCTTTTCTATTCAGCATCATCGTCTCTCGGTTTATCTGGATTTTCGGATGCCGACTTTAGTGGGTGTCGGTTGGATCGCAAGTCAACTTCCGGTACTTGCCAGTTTTTTGGTTCTTCTCTTGTCTCTTGGTCTTCTCGAAAGCAATCTGGTGTTGCTCTTTCGACCACAGAGGCTGAGTACGTAGCTGCTGCTAGCTGCTGCTCACAGTTGGTTTGGATGATTTCCACTCTACGAGATTTTGGGTTGTTCTTTCCTACCAGAGTTCCTTTGTTTTGCGACAGCACCAGTGCAATTAGTGTAGGGAAAAACCCATGTCTCCATTCAAAAACCAAACACATTGATGTGCGCTTTCACTTCTTGCGGGATCAATATGAGAAAGGTGTCATTGACCTTGTTCATGTTGATACCCATCATCAGTTGGCTGATATTTTCACCAAACACCTAGATCAGTCTACATTCGAGCGTTTACGAGGGGATTTGGGTGTTGTGTATCCTTTTTAGGATATTTTGCGTCAGTTTTCTTTCTTCTTTACTCTTTTTCTTGAGTCTTTTTTTGTGTGTGTGTTCATATCTTGCATATTCACATATCACACTTTTGAGCTTGCTTCTGTTATATGATTGAACTGCTTTACTTATTCTAGCTGGTACATGCTTTTGATTACTTGTCAATGATCATGTCTTGTCCCAGTTTGCTTGATAAGTCTGCTATCTGTCATATGCATGGCTTTTTATGCTTTAAAATTGAAAAATGATCACCATTGCTTCTGATAACTAGCATGCGTAGGCTGAATGTTCTTGCTATCTGTTACATGCCTCGTAGCTAGTTCCAGACTTGGATGCAAATATGCAACTTGGACATCTGGATGCTTTAATCATGGAAATGTGCTATAAAATAATGAAAAACCAGAAAAATGAAAATTCCATGCCTTTTTATGCTTAAAATTGAAAAGATCCAGGTGGGTTTGTCTTGTCGCATTGCATTGTTCTGGACTGCGTACCATAGCACTTTGGTATGAACTAAGACATTGTAGTGTATGCCAAGACCAATGTCTTAAGCTTCTGATGGTCCAGTTCTGGCCTAGGCTTGACTTGGTCGGTCAGCATAAGGTTTGACATGCAAATAACCCCTGGCAAAAATGAAAAAAGGGAAAAGAAAAAGCTTGAAAATTGAAATAATAACAAGTTTGCTGAAGCACCTTGTTTTGGACAATGCTTATCTTGGTAGATATCAGTTAGCTTTTGCATCTCATGCTTTACCTTGCTTGTTTATTGGAACATGTGGTGATGCTTTCATTTGCAAAAACTGAAAAATGCGTGCAAATGACTTTCTTTAGATATCATCTGTTGCACTGATCATGCTATGTATCGTTACAGTATGTCTTTTGCTGTATCTGTTAGATGTTGTATTTGCAGTCAATCATATTTGAGAAGCATGCTTTCTACACTCCTTATGCACTCCAGTTGAATTCACTGCATATTTTGAGGGGGAGTTGCATTTCAGGGGGAGTCTGTGTCTCTATTGAGTGCTTGATGAGTTCACTTGTCAACAAGGGGGAGAAAATTTGGGATCAAAGTTTAAGGGGGAGTTCTTACTCTGTTGATAATCCTTGTTGTTCTGAAATCGCACTCATTTTGAGCTTTTACGTTTTGGTTAACCATAATGACCACTTCTTACTTTTGTTCGGCTTTTGGTCATTAGGGTTAAACTTTTACCTTATTCTTCTTCTTCTTTGTTTTCTTGTGCTTTGTTTTCGTGTTTCCACATTTGTTCGCAGGATCTGAAGAGCTGAAGAAGTGAAGTGTTGACAATGCACTCATCAAGGGGGAAATTGAGGAGCCATGCTGAATAGCGTGGGCCTCATGGCTCCAGATGTGATGAGTCATTGTCAACGATAGTCAAAGAGGACAGATGAAGAGAGGAGATCTGCTGTTTCATGGGCCGCGTGTGACTCAGGTACACGGGCATCGAGCGACTGTCGGGCTGAGAGAGCTGCGAAGTCGGGCTGGCCCAATCCGGGTACATGGACCAGAAGCAGTAGAAGACCCACTGGGCTATTGACCAGGGTTGACTCAGGTACACGGGTGGTGAGTGATTGCCGGGCTGAGAGAGCTGCGGAATCGGGCCGGCCCAATCCGGGTACCTGGTGCAAAGTCGGTGGAGGCTTTGTCAGTTTCGGCGCAAAACTGACAACCGTTGATCTTGTATCGGACTGTCCAGAAGAGAAGCCGTAGTCGCTACGAAATCTTAGCTTCCGGATAAGTCATCTGTATCTCTAGGCCCACAGTTAGTCAGTTGTGTCTGTAAAAATACCTAAGGGCAGTAGAGTCTTTTCCTTTATTCTTGAGTCTGTAAAAACCCTAAGGGGCTGGTAGAATATTCCTAGTGTTGGGCAGCCTATAAATAGGACCCCAATCCCTAGGGTTTGGACTACCCCTTCCAGAATTCACTTTTTAATCTATTGGGTCATTTTGTCTCCTGCATTCTCTCTCCTGTTGTGCGCAGCCAGGCTCTTGTTCCCTGCGATTTAATTCCTGCATTCCATTTGTTCTTCTTGAATCTGTGAGATTCTCTTCCCTCCTCTTGTCATTCGGTTTGCAGTGTTTTTATGGTCTTTATTGATGCGCAGCAACTTCTATTCCTAAGAACTGAGTCTCTGTTGCTTCGGTTCTTCACTGAGTAGTACTAGTTATTGCTGTTTGCAAGTAGTACTACTTCTCTGTAGCAACAGTACACTAGTACTCTAGGCTTGCTTTTTCCTGCATAGCTTTTTGATCGAGTTGACAGGGCCAAAGTCCCTTTTCTTGTGTGAAGTCCAACTCTGTGAAGCAGACTTCGAATCTGCAAGCTTCGAATCTGCAAACTTCGAATCAGCAGACTTCGAATCAGCAGACTTCGAATCTGCAAGCTTCGAATCTGCAAGCTTCGAATCTGCATACTTCGAATCTGCAGGCTTCGAATCTGCATACTTCGAATCTGCATACTTCGAATCTGCAGGCTTCGAATCTGCAACCTTCGAATCCACAGACTTCGAATCAGCAGACTTCGAAATCAGCAAACTTCGAATCTACAACCTCAGAATCTGCAACCTCCGAATCTTCAACCTTCGAATCTGCAACCTCTGAATCAGCAGACTTCGAATCTGCAGACTTAGTCAATCTGTTCTCGCTTTGCTGTTTAGTTTTTTTAAATGCGTTGGGTTTTGGGAGCAGGCCATTGATTCGAAAGAATTTTTTAGGCGCCCATTCACCCCCCCTCTGGTCGCTACTTTCGGTCCTACAGCCATTGCTGCCGTTGTAGATGCGGGCCGGGCTTGCCACTGCGCCAAGGTCATCACCGCTGCTGGCACTCTTGCACTTGTTCTCGCCATCGGTGGAGCACTCAAGAGTTTCAGAGAGCACGGACTGTTGTAGCAATTGTGTTAGCTACATCACAGGTTTTGTATGTGTGTGTATGGTATGTAAAATGAAGCTCGAACGGTTCTCTCAGAAGGAGAAAGGATTTATACTGGTTCAGACCTCCCTAAGGGATAATAGCCCTACGTCCAGTTTGTGGTGGATTTAGCATAGTATGCCTCAGTGTAGTGTAGTGAGTTCTAGGGTTTCATGGCCCTGGGAGCAGTTAACCTGTTACAAGGGCTTAGCCCTGCTTTTATAGGCACGCAGGACAAAGGAAAAGACCAAAATGCCCTCTATAAGTCATAGGCTTATAGGGGCTAAAAGGGGAAAAGGAGCTAGCTGTTGTACAAAGTTCTTTACAGCTTTACAGACGTGTCAGATAAATGTCACTTCTTGACCAGCTAAACGACATACTAGGGGCAAAGGGGCCCCTGGTATGGCTTCTACACTGTAGCGAGGTGTAAATATCTTCTGGATTCAGAGTAGGGGCCGGAGCTCTTCAGACGGAGGCCACAAGGGAGGCTTCGAAGTACACTCCAAAGTGGGCTTCGAAGTATACTCCGAACTGGACTCCGAACTAGACTCCAAACTAGGTTCTCGGAGACTTAGCTTTGCATTGGCTGGAAAGGGTCCGGAGTCTGGCTCTGAAGGGCTCCGAAGGGAGCTCGAATGTTAACTCCGAACAGAGCTCGAAGGTTAACTCCGGGCAAGGCTCGAAGGCTAACTTCGAACAAGGCTCGGAGTAACTTCAAAGTTAGCCCGAAACTTAGCTTCTGGCAAACTTTAAGGGATTTTGAGGGCTTCGCTCTGGAGGGCTCCGAAGGGGTTCGGAGGCCTCGCTCCAGAGGTCTTCGAAGTGAACCTTGGGACTTGGAAACAGCTTCTTCAGAAAGGAACATGCTCCGACAGTGTTGGGCTCCGGGCTGAAGGCTATCGGAGGCTGACGTCATTTGGCCCCTATTCAAGGGAAAACTTATTCCCCCAACAGTAGCCCCTCTCTTGCAGGCCTTCGGGACGAAGGGGTGCGTGCGCCCTTGGGACAAATGACAGTAAAAATTACAACTTCAGAGAAAACAGGCCTTCGGAGCTTGGACCGAAGGTGGCTCCGAAATGCGCAAGTAATAATTGCCTGCGTCAGCTGTCAGAATGACCTCGGGGAGATAAATTGACTCCGTAACGGCTATAAAACTGACTGTTACAGTGCGCTGGGTCGCTTCAGCTTCGCTGGAGGCCCACCTGGCAGTGACTTCGACACGCGAACCGTCGGGATTTTTACCGCCTATAAATAGGGGTTTACCGCGCACGGCTTCGACATAGCTCTCATTTGCTTTCTTCTCAGCGCCTTGCATCCTTCGCTCTCTTCTCCCCCTTAGCTTCGCGCGAAGCCCACCTCGCAAGCTTTAGCGCCCTTCGTGCCGAAGCTCCACAAAATGCCAAAGAAGGTTACTTCGAAGGCTTTGGCCTTGGGCTCGAGCTCGAGCTCCGCCCAAGCGCAGACAGCGGCAGCAGCGGCAGCGAAGCCTGCACCGAGGCAGTTGGGGCCAAAGGATCTTCGGTCGTCATCCGACAAGTTCGAGCAGACTTTGGAGATGAGGGCCTCGATCTCAACAGAGGAGTCTATCCGAAGGGCCTGTGCAGGGAAGATCGCGTCGAAAATTCAACTTCGCGTGCCGGAGAAGTCGGAGGCCATACCGAGGCCTCGGGCTGACGAAGTGGTGCTGTTCGAGGCCTTCTTTGAAGCCAGCATCGGACTGCCGGTGGTGGGGATGTTGAGCGAAGTCCTGAAGGCTTACAACCTTGAGCTTCCTCAACTTTCACCCAACATCGTGGCGAGTCTTGTCGTGTTTGAGTGGGCCATGAGGGCCGAAGGTTGCAAAGGCCGCGCCGACGTCTTCGTTGCTCTTCACGACGCTAACTGCCAACCGAAGCCAAGGGAGGGTGCAGACCGCGTCAAGAGGGCTTTGGCCTTCGGAAGCGCTAACTTCCAGCTTCGGAAGGAGTACCAAGATGCCTTCCCAATGAGGGCTGCCAACAGCAAATGGTACTCAAGGTGGGACCAAGAGTGGTTCTACGCCTCCGTCGGGGCGAACTCTCCTCTTCGGAGTACCAATGCTCTTATCTTTTATCGGTGCGAAGGGGTAGTGAAGACGAGCCCCGACACCCTTCGCTCGAGGATCTCGCTCCTTCAGAGGGTGGCCGCGAAGATGAGCATGAGGGACCTCGTGGAGGAGTTCATCACCCTCCGGCTTAGCCCCCTTGCGCGCTCTTGGCCAGAGGGCCTCTTCCAACCTTCGGGTCGAGGGGGCCTAAACGAAGTGGCAATGGAACGCCTCGGTAAGACTTCAAAGCCTTTCCACTTTCATACTTCGCCCAAAAACTTTACTCTGACTTGGAATCTTGATGAAGCCACTCTTGAAGTGAGGACTCCGGAGGAGGCCATCATGGCGGCGGAGCGTGTTGTCGGGGCCCCGACACCTGAGGAGCAAGCCCAACGGCTCGCTCTGGTGGGGACTTGGGAGCACTGGAACAGGGTGTGGACCATGCTCGGCTTCGAGGAGATCCAGGCTCTATCAGACTTCTCCCACCTCGTACCTTCGACAACGGGCTCCAAGAGAAAAAGGGGGACGACGACGAGCCTGAAGCTTCGAGGGCTCGGTCGGAGGTCCTCGCGACCGAAGACTCTATTCTGGAGGAGGCAACGGTTGCGAACCCTCAAACAGAAGCGGAGCCAGCAATGGCTCCAGCAAGTGTTTAAGCTCTTCAGACATATATAAACTTAATTTATGCCAACCACTCTCTTATAATCCTTGTCAAGAGTTTTGATTATTTAGGATGACATTTAATCAAAGCAAAATTTTAGGGTGATAAATTGTCGAAAGCCAAAGTTTACTGTCGGAAAAATTCACTTTATTTGTAAAAGTACATTAAAAACATGGAGTTAAACCTTTTATTTGGGCCCGGAAAGTCAGAGCAACAAACAATAGGCCCAATTAATCGAGATGAACTTAAAACTACTAACCTCACGAGGTAAATCCCACCAACCCGTTCGTCTAATCGACTTCGCCCCTTCCCCAAGTATCTCGCCGATTGTGCCGCTTCGCCTGCGCCGCCGAGAGCACCGCACCCATTTCCCTTGCCCCCGTCGCCGCCAGCTCTTGCCGCCTCGATCCTCACCTCGTCGGCGCCGGCGTACTCCTCCGCACCGCGCTCGCGTGGATTTTGTTCCTTCGCTGGTAGCTTCCTTATGCTTACTACCCATTCCCCTCGTGTTTTCCCCTTTCATAGACGATCGGTTTGCGTTCTGCTCTGCCGCCTCTCCGCCGTCGGAGGCTCTGCTCCTCGCGCGAGCCCGTCCGCCTCTCGTCGTCATGCTCCAGGCGACCTCACCGCCGGCGTTGCCGGTGTAGATCCAGGAGGCGCCTTTCATCGTCCAGGAGATTCCCTCTACTGCCGGGGCCTCCGTGCTGCCAGCCACCGCAGCCGTTGGCCTGCCCTGCGGAGCCCATCCGCCGGCGTAGATACACAATTCCACACGCCAACGCTTCTAGATCCAACCCAAATATTATGTGTGATCTTGCTTATCAGTGACTTGTTGCTACTAGTTCTGACTGAGGACTTATGATTCTTTAGTTCGGAGAAATTTTGTTTGTAACCTAGCTAGGGAGGGTTAATTTCCAGACGCTAGAAGATTCGGTTTTTGTTTACAATGCATCTAGCTGAATATGACAACGCAACTATTTCTCTTTGCGCTAATTAACTCCCAGAATATGATATGTGATATATATTGTAAATCTACTGAATATGATTACATTGCCATGTTGATAACTCTTGTTCACTGAAACATAAGTGCTAAGTTTTTCTTCTAGTGTATTGGATCAATTGTCCTCTTCTGATTCAATTATAACCTATAATTGCAATAGCTCTGTAAGCTTTCTGTTTCCATTATTATTTCTTCAAAATGCACAATTTTTGTTCTTTGCGGAGCTGCTGTAGGGATATTGGGTTTCTTGGTCAGGAGTAGCCAGCCTGCCAGGACTCAATCCATGGTGACACATAAGCCTTCAACATGGCCAGGGCCTGGTGGCCAGTGGATCTATTTCTTCATTGGAGTGTAGTGTTGCCCATTATTGTATGGAAGCACAATAGCACATAGTGTGTGTCTTCAAAATGTATGCTACTTATGAGTTGATGATGTTCAAATAATCTAGAGTGTTGATATAATGTACAATTTTGTGTGACATGACATAGCAGATTAGTATATTACACTTGCATATATTTTATAGGTGTTGTAATGAAACCATATATAGTGACTTAATCGTAAGTTTCTGTCATGTATAAAATGTACAGTAATTCATGCATGCACATCTATTTTCTGTGTAAAGTGTAAATTTCAGGCATAATTAAGTAAATTCATGTGTGCACTTTCCAGATTGTGCATTATTTAGTACTATGTATTACTTTGGATATTTCTCCTTTTGTTCTTGCTGTTTCTGATTCATTTTTGTAACTCCCTATGATTTGTATTTATTTTACTTGCAGAGTGATCATGTCTTCAATGGAATCGTCGCATCTTCCTGCAACCACCGAGTCAATAGCAAAGGCTCAAGAAGCTAAAGATGCTCCAGAGTCCATTTCAATCCTTTACCGTGTGCTACAAGACCCGTCTTCTTCTGCAGAGGCTCTGAGAACAAAAGAACTTGCAATTACAAATCTTACAAACTACCTCACTAAAGAGAACCGAGCTGAAGAGCTGCGAAATCTCTTGACCCAGCTCAGGCCTTTTTTCTCGCTGATTCCCAAGGCAAAGACAGCAAAAATTGTCCGTGGGATCATTGATGCTGTTGCCAAAATACCTGAAACATCAGACCTTCAGATCTCACTCTGCAAGGAGATGGTGGAATGGACCCGTGCAGAGAAGCGCACATTCCTCAGGCAGCGCGTAGAGGCAAGGCTAGCTGCCCTTCTGTTAGAGAATGAGGAGTACACTGAAGCCCTTACCCTCCTTACTGGTCTTATCAAGGAAGTCAGGAGGCTTGATGACAAATTGCTTCTTGTGGACATCGACCTTCTGGAAAGCAAACTCCACTTCTCCCTGAGGAACTTGCCAAAGGCCAAAGCTTCATTGACTGCTGCTAGAACAGCGGCGAATGCCATTTATGTTCCACCAGCTCAACAGGGTACTATTGATCTGCAGAGTGGAATCCTCCATGCTGAAGAAAAGGACTACAAGACTGCTTACAGCTACTTCTTCGAAGCATTTGAAGCATTCAGTGCTCTGGAGGACCCAAAGGCCATCTTCAGCTTGAAGTACATGCTCCTGTGCAAGATAATGGTTAACCAAGCTGATGATGTTGCGGGAATAATCTCATCTAAGGCTGGCCTGAAGTATCTTGGTCCTGATGTTGATGCTATGAAAGCTGTAGCTGATGCCTATTCTAAAAGATCTCTCAAGTATTTTGAAACTGCCCTTCGTGATTACAAATCTCAGCTGGAGGAGGACCCTATTGTGCACAGGCATCTTTCATCTCTGTATGATACCCTCCTGGAGCAGAATCTCTGCAGGTTGATTGAGCCCTACTCAAGGGTGGAGATTGCGCATATAGCAGAGATGATTGAGTTGCCAGTTGATCATGTTGAGAAGAAGTTGTCACAGATGATCCTTGACAAGAAATTTGCAGGAACACTGGATCAAGGTGCTGGCTGCCTGATTATCTTTGAAGACCCCAAGACTGAGGCGATCTTCCCTGCTACACTCGAAACTATTTCAAACGTTGGGAAGGTCGTAGACAGTCTTTACATGAGATCGGCGAAGATCATGGCTTGAAACGCAGCTAGCTATGCTAGTTTACCTGTTGGCACTGATTTCGTCTTGCTTCAATTCTGTTTTCCTCCACAGACATTTAATCCTGCATATTGACATTTTATTCTGCGTGTTGGTCTCTGTTTAAAACAGGCATCCTACTTGGACGCGAACAAAGACAATTCGTTGTTTCTGACTATCTGTGGTTCTACTGAGCAAACTACTATGAACACCTCTTCTGCCTAGCAATATTACCGTGTTTATGGCACTGCAACATTTTTTGTCACTAGTGTTCGGTTAGCATCTTTGTGATCTTATAATGCTACGATGCTGGCTTAGTAATTGCTGACTGGCATTTCGCTGCTGCCTGGAAAGATAGATTATTGACATGTGAACTATCCACATCTCATCTCTTTGGTGATGTTTTGGTATTGAAAAATGTACATGTAGTACGTCCATTCTTCTGACCAGTTGAGCAGTATTACACCATCTACTAAGTCCTTGGTCTCGTTGTTTGATACGTGAACTATTAAACATGTTGGCCGTCCCATCGGATAAGTCACATTTTATGAATTTATTTTGCTACAGTAGAAAAAGTAATGATGACTTAGAGACATGTTATTTGTTAAGTCTGATGTTTGAAATAAGAACAAAAATGCATGCTTTTTCAAGTATTTGCGAAGTGTATTATAGAACAACATTTGCTTACTTGCAGGCAGAAGTCAAATTTTATTACTGAGTAGTCATTATCTTGATAAAATAAAATATAAAAACATTTCAAAAAACAAACCTTTTGATGTTTTTGAGTTATCACAAGAAAACAAGGTAATTTATTAGTAATCTCAATTTTGTGAGCAACATTGTATATATATTATAAATCTATAACTCACATCATTCATATTATACAATATTTCATGGTATGTTTGTTATACTGAGTTGCATACATGAAATTAATGGCAAGAGGAATTACCTTTGTAAAGAAGCCATTATTTGGGGGTACCATCCAAGTTTAGGGCTGGTTTGGGAGCTCACAATTCTGACCCATTCTCTGGTGATGGGCCGGAATTAAAATCCCGACTCATCCCAGAGAATGGATCGGGATTGTGGGCTCCCAAACAGATCCGTAGAGTAGAAACCAACATCATGGTAAATTTGGTACAGATATCCAAAGAATAGATATTTGTGGCAACATCTAACTACATGTTGCTAACTGCAAGCTTCGATACGGGTAATTGTATACAGAGAAGAGAAGGACAATCTATATGAAATTCTGGTTTTATGACGCATAGAATTGCCTACCAAACAGTATTCCTTGTCACACACCAGGATAAAGTTTGGACTTCATATTTTTCAAGATCATTTTTTAAAAAAATGGATTTCGGTTAAAGTTTGGACTTTTTGGAAAAACATTATGCAAGTAGTATCAAATACAGATGTACACATTGATGAAACATCAATGATTAGAGTTTGAACTCAAATATCTGAATTTTGAATTAATCGGAAGATTTCCAAATTGACAAATTAAAATCATTTTTAGAAGTGACAAATCATCAAATATTCCGCGCAAGAGTGCGGAGCCCGTCCCCGGTCAGCCCTTCGTAAGAAAGAGCCGACCGAGCGGAATGAGCTCCTGCCAGGGGCTCATTCAGTAAGGGAGGAACCATAAGCGCACACCTACATGTGCGCCTTCCCGCGTAGTTAGTACGTACACGCATGCACGTGTATAATACACCGCGTGTGCATCATATGTGTGCGCATCCACGGCTAGTAGCATGCACGAGAGGCGTTTAAAACGGAAAAAAATATGCTGTAGTCGGGCTGCAGCATGCTAGCCCTGTAGCCCCACTACGGATTGGTGACACGTCACGAATGAAAAAATCGGACGATCGCGCCTCCACCTGGCCCCACGTTTGTTGTGTTCGCTCGGCTACGCGCTCGGCTTCGGCTCAAGCAACGAGTTCTTGGTCTGCAGCTTCGGCGACACGGCGATGACTCGGTAGCGGTAACACCCGATCTGCGGCGGCAGCTCAATGGCAGACGACTGGCGCCACCACGCCGCGGTGGCCCACGGCTCCCTCCGATGCCCCCACGCGCGCCCCCTCCTGTTACATCTGCCTTACTTCATTCATCCCTTCCGCTCTTTGATTCCCTCTCTAGGGGCTAGG
The DNA here is from genome assembly GCA_019279435.1 of Zizania palustris. Taxonomy (NCBI): domain Eukaryota; kingdom Viridiplantae; phylum Streptophyta; class Magnoliopsida; order Poales; family Poaceae; genus Zizania; species Zizania palustris. The sequence goes on from JAAALK010000285.1 coordinate 10,643,729, forward strand.
ACCGACAAGTTATAGGTCAGAATTAGATGGATCAATGTCTTTCACTTCAATATGAGTGGTACCCGGTAAGCATATTCTCTGTGGTAGAAGAAGAATTGGATACTACGAGTTAGCCAACAACTTGTTAATCTAATATAATTGCCAATTTTCCATCAAGGAGCTACGAGCAACATATGCTGGAATCTACGTTGCCATCTCCGTCTCCACACAGAACTCTCAAAATGCTACTGCTGTTGCTAGCCACTGTGTCAGCTTGGAGTGCTCCTACCAGTCCAAGAAGAGGAGATGTCCATAATTCCAGATAGGTGCTGCCACTGCTGCGGCGTGGGCGTTGCATAGTAGGCTGCGGCACGGACGTTGCACAGCAAACTGCTCCACCACGAGATGCCCTCCGTTCGGGCGATCAACCGTGCGGTGCAATCTTGCGTTCGGGCGATCAATCGTGATCAACTTTATGGTAAGATTGGAAAGCTTTGTGCAGATTGGAAGGAATTCGTCAATCTAACGCTGCAACCCTGCGAGCCTATTGCTACCCGAGCTGACGGCAGTGCTGCAAGCCCTTCTCCACTCGGGTGTGCGAGCCATCGGGAATCGTTGGGCCGTGAGCTTTCTGATGTTGGATTATTTCGCTAGGACACGTGGCAAGATCTGCAGGCGGTTTAATAGTTATAGTAGGCTTGAGGGGTACGGACGTTTCTTATTAAGGATCCTCCGTAAATGGAGTAGAGATATCTCACAATTATCAATTGAGAAATTTTTAGGGGAATCCAGGATTCTTTCCAGAATGTTAACTCTTTCTTCAATAACTAACGACCTAAGACCAAATCATAGTTTTTTTTAGTGAAAATGATACAAGACACTTTTGGTATTTTGGTAGGATTGTACGTAAAAAGAGAATTTTATGGTGGCCCTAAATTTTGTGAACCATCCAATTTGTACAATTCAATAACTCAAATTTGATATCGATTTATTATCTCCTAGAGTTAATAGATCATATAATATTTTTTTAATATGTGCAGGTCCATATAAATACAATAATTAATTTATTTCCTTACATATTAGCATATTAATTATTGCATTCACTATAAAAAATCAATAAACTTTTCATGCCAATGACACGCATAGCATATGATCGCTTTCTATATTCAAGTCGTTTAACTTATTTTATTTTAATTAATTATTTTAAATATATTTAATCAAGGTTCAATTGATTTTAACTATTACCTAGGTAACGACACCGATAATGGACCCACGTAAAAAATCGTTACTCCAGATAAGACAATATCTGAATCACTGCTTTTTAGGTGGGAATTTTTATCAAGATCCTTCAAATCGAGCTTGAAATAGTTCAAGATCCCGAACAGCCCACTCTGCAGTTTTGGAGAGAAGAGAGTAATAGCCTGCAAATAAAAAACAATGCAGTTTTTCTGTAACTATTATTAGCAAAAACTTTCAGTAAAAAAGTTTATTCTTTCCTTTGACAGATACTAGAGGAGGTGACCAAGCACTTAAAGCTTCCTAAGCCGTGCTCCTAGGTATCGCTTTCGTATCAGTGATGCGACTTCTTTGAATATTCAACAGCAATTTATCTTCAGCTAAATTTCTCCATGTTTTGTATGACACAGTTTCTGCAGAACACTGGGTGATCAGAACCAGCCTCCAAGGTACAAGCTTAGGTTCACAAATGGATTGAGCAATGAGGTTTTCACCAAGAAGGGAATATGTGCCGTTAATGGAGAGCCTCTCAAGATATCAGTGGATGTAAACAACTTGCAAGAGACCGGCTCAGATCGCCTTCTTCATGCTAAGATCAGAGTTGTTCTTGATGGGGACTTCAATACGAATGATCAGGAACGCTGGACATCAGAGGACTTCAGCAAACATATAGTACGACCACGTGATAAAGTTGGAGCTGTGCTGAAAGGAGAGCTGGAACCCAGCCTGAAAAATGGCGAAGCTTACCTCCAAGATGCTACTTTTGTTGATAACTCAAAGTTCATGAGGAGTGGCAAGTTCAGACTTTGGGGTAATGATTATTGATGATCTTGGTGAACGTGTCCAGGAAGGCATAACTGAACCTTTTATTGTGAAGGATCGTCGTGGAGAAGGTAGCCTGAATGAGAAATTTTCAAGTTTTGGTTTCCTCTTAACATTTGGACTACCAAAACTTTGATTGGTGTACTCAGTATTCTTATACGTTTTCTTTGAACAGATATTCTTATACCTTTTAATCTGTAAGCTTGTAGTATCCAAAAAGCATGAAATTCCATCATTGGATGATGACGTGTGGCGTCTGAAGAAGATTGCGAAGGACGTGTCTTCCATGAGGCATTGAGAGGGAGTGGCATTTCAAATGTGAAAGACTTCCTGAGGTTGTACTATATGGATGAGCCAGCTCTTCGCAAAGTAAGAAAAGAATTCTGTGTACTATCTGCTCAATTCAAATTTAGTTTATGTAATAATAGTCTGCTTTGTTCCCTATGAATTTAGATTCTTGGCAAGGCCACTAAAACATTTGGATGACTATTGTTGAGCATGCCAAGAAGTGTGATCCTGGAGGGAACTTTATTCTTTCTTCATGGAAAACCATCGTGTTATGTTCATCAACTCTGTCTATCAGATTGTTGGAGTGACTGATCTTAACAAGACTATGCAGGTATTCTTCTGAAACTGATTGTGAGCTTGATTTTATTTCAACAAATCATTCATACATTAAGCCGTCAAAGCTAGTGTTTCAGAAATTTTCTAGTCAAAACTCAAAAGATTCATAGTTTGCTTTGCTGCATAGTATATACACAATCATGTACACTTGAAATCACTCTGTTGTCACGTGCTTCCACCCTTGCAGGATCAGGTAGGGCATTTGAGCAAATTAGTAAATGAAAATGTGAGCCACCGCACGCTTGATTATGAAATGAAAAATGGCAAGCCAAGATCAATCAATCTACGCGCCTTCCCAGAACTGAGAACACGGTAGCCTAAATTTACTGACCAAATGCAAGGACATATGGATCCTAATTTTCCTGGCCTTTTACCAGGACATGTCGATCACAAGAGTAATAGTTTACATATTTTCTTTATTCTTTTAGCAGTAGTCTGTTCACATCATAACAAAACTACAGTGGTTCATTGACATGCAAACTTTTTAAGTTGTTGCAGATAAAAATTTCCATGAAGCTGATGATCAGCAAGGAACTTCTGGCAGCAATCCATTCAGAAGGTTAGGATTTTTGCGAGTGACACGCTTGCCATCCATGAACGAAAATGATGAAGTTAAGCACAGAAAAATGTAATTTCCATTGCAATTTAAATTTCATCCACTTTATTATCCTTCACAATGAAATTGACATATTTCACACTATTATTTGGCACCTACCAAAGTTGTGTGGTTCCTAGATTGGACATCATTTGTGTAATGTTTGATCTTTGCCTGATATCCTTAACTAGATCATACCTCCTAGGATTCTTTTGACATCATTGTCTACCTGAATTCTGTCTCTGAACAAAATGGTGCAAGAACCACCGCAAATGACATCACAGGTTCAGTGACAATCCATTGCCCGACCACTTCTGCAAATGAAATTGTAGGATCAGTGGTGGTGAGGCAAACATCTTTCACAATGGATGGTCAGGCTTGTGAAATTCCACCTTTCACAGACAATGGTAATATAATAACTTGGCACAGAACAACTTGGCCATTTCTAATTCTAATTCTCTGCAAATCAACAAGTGTGCTAGATTATGGTCAAGGACCAAAAATACCATTGCATGAATACCTTAGATCATCACACATTTTGCTCTCCGCAATCGACAGTTGTTATGGACACTCAAATCTGAAGAAACAAAAAATACTCACTGATACTTCCTCTGCAGATGCTTCAGGTCCCTCAGTACCACCAAAAGCAATAGGTACCAGCTCAGTTTGGTGCATCTTTTTGCTCTGCATAAACTGCATTAACTGATGCCCCCTTGTACTCAAGGCCCAACAGCTTCAAAGTGAGTGAGTACCATGAGATGGTACCACTGGAGCAGAACTAGATGTCTAACGGTTGATCTCCTCGACAACATTGAACTGTAGTTTGATTCATAATTTGGGTCATGCTGTTTTGACCCCTTTCTATCTTTCAATCTCTTATTAGTGATTGATGTTGTTTGAATTGTACTGTACTCTAGCTACTATTTACTGGACCATTAATCATTTATGTTGTGTCTAAATTGATTCAGATGTTGTACATATTCAGTGGGAATACGGACTGTAAATTACTGAACCAGCTGCACTCATCCTGTCAGGATCGTGCTCTCATAAGAAATACGAAGTTTACCTGAATTTGCATCTAGGAACGTAGCCCGAGGATTTTGTTATGGATTCGCCGGTGTCAAGGGACTTCACCGGGAATCCTAATACACTCCGATGAACACCACAAATGCCAAGACATAGGGGAGGGAGAATTCTGTTGTGATTTCTTTCTTGTTGCCCACTCAGGAGCCCAAACTGAACATATATCACCTGCCCCACAGTTCCGGCCTCACTTTACGTTTTCAAGAGTTTTACGCCACTTCTATTGTTGGCCCACACTTCTCACTAGCACTCAACACACATGCACACAACAAGAAGAGCAGGTGTTACACACCAACGCAAGCACTCACTTTCACTAATAAATTTTGCACCCACACTACACAGGATACACACTACGCACTGCACTTGCACACACTGCACTCCCTTCCTATATATAACACACGCTGCACACACACTCACCACTCACTGCACGCACAGCACACACTGCATGCATGCAGCCACGTTCACACACACGCACTCTGTCAGTACTCATCCCACTAATCACCCCACTAACCACCCACTAAGCACTAACTAAATTAACTAATTTGCACTAAATAAACACTAATAACAAGACTAATTCTAATAATCACCCCCCTAATCTTGTTGTTTTTATTTGAACATCTCCTCATTGATCATCACAACAACATCGGTTCATCATCAGTGTCCACTATGACATGAAGAACCCTTTCCTTCTTCGGCTCAAGACACTCATCAGCGAAATGCCCAAACTCTTGACAATTATAGCAACACACTTTTGACTTGTCGATTTTTTCGCGGTACTTCTTGTCGCCATTGCTGCCGGAGCCCTCACCATTGCGCTTCTCTTCAGCAACGATGGCCTCCCACTCGGCATGCATGAGCCGTGGCTCATTGTGCGCATAAAGCAACTGTTGATCGCCCACCTTGTCACGACACCTTCCCTTTAACGTCTCCTCAAACACCCTCAAGCGTCCGATACCCTCCACCATAGACATCTTTGTCACATCACCCCATTGCTCGATGGTGCCAACGATGTGCTGAAATTTATCGGGGACGATATGTAGAAGCTTCTCCACCACGGTGGTCTCCTCCACCTTGGTACCAAGTGCACAAATTTTGTTAACAACTGTAGTGAGTGTTGTAGCAATTGCGTTAGCTACAACAGGTTTTGTGTGTATATGGTGTATAGAGTGAACCTCGAAGGGTTATCACAGAGGGAGAAAGGACTTATACTGGTTCAGGCCTCCCGAAGGGATAATAGCCCTATGTCCAGTTTACAGTGGATTTGACATAGTTTTGCCTCTACTGAACCTATCTATTACAAGGGCTTGGCCTTGCTTTATAGGAACGCAGGCCAAAGGAAAAAACCTAAATGCCCTCTACAGGGTCATAGGCCTTATAGGGGCAAGAAGGGAAAAAGACTAGACTACTGTACAAACAGCTTTACAGCTTTACAGACATGTCAGATAAACGTCACTTCTGAGTAGCTAAACGACATACTAGGGGCGGAGGGGCCCCCGATATGACTCTGCACTGCAACGGAGTTAAGATATTTTCCTGGATCGAAGTAGTGGTCGGAGTTATTCAGGCGGAGAATGCATCAAAGGCTTCGAAGGTACTCCGAACGAACTTTCGGGGGCTTAGCTTCGAAAGGGACCGGAAAGGGGTCTGGAGGCTGACTCTAGGGGCCCCGAAGGAAGCCCGGAGGCTTGACCCTAGAGTGCTCCGAAGGGAGCCCGGAGGTTAGGCTCCAGAGGACTCCGAAGGGAGTTCGGAGGCTAGGCTCCGGAGGGCTTCGAAGGAAGTCCGGAGGCTGACTCCGAAGGGAGCCGGGTGGCTTGGACTAATTGCTGCTTCGAGGTAACTTCGGTAGGAGGGTTCCAATTTGACTTCATGCTTCGGTGGTGCCAGGCTCCGGGCCCGAGGCCTGTAGAGGTTGACGTCATTTAGCCCTGTTTTAGGGAAAACTTATTCCCCCAACAGTAGCCCCTCGCCCGCAGCCCTTCAGAGCGAAGGGTGCGTCCGCCTCTGGACAAATGACAGTAAAAAATGTAACTTAAGAGAATACAGGCCTTCAGAGCTTGAACCGAAGGGGGCTTCGACTTGTGCAGGTAAAAAATGCCTGCCCTGACTGATAGGGTGACCTTGGGGAAACCAAACGACTCCACAACGGTCATAAAATTGACAGTTATAGTGCGTGGGGCACGCCGGTTCGCTTCATCTTCGCCTCAGGTGTAGGACTGATAGTAGCGACCAGAGGGGGAGGTGAATGGGCGCCTAAAAATTTCTTGCTAAACTATGATCTAATCCCAACACCAACGCACTCCGACAAAACAAATAATAGTAGCAAAGCAAATTATAGGAACTAAATTTGTCTAGCCTAAAAATGACCGGTGTATTAATTGAAAAGATATTAAAGATAAACTAAAATAAAATTGCTGCAGTAAATAAAATACCTAGATAAAACTCGAAATATTAATATTTCAGTCTAGAAATAAAATATTAATTAAATGAATAAACCATGGATCATTAAAAATTAATTCAGAATTAAACCGAAAATATTGCAGGTAAAAACTAGAATAAAATATAACTGCGACTAATAATTTTTCTTTTCTTTTATATGAGCAGATTAAACAGATAAAAAATATACGAGATAACTAATAAAATTTAACAGATTAAAATAACAACGAAATTTCGAAATAGATTTTCAACTAATTTATTAATAGATGATTATCTATAAAATTTATCTGCCTAAAAATAGTAGATTAAAACTTACCTGCGTCATCATCGCCTGACGTCGCCGTGCGTGATTTGGCCGATGCAAGCGAGCTTCCGCACCTGCTGCGCTGCAGCTCCTACGCGCGTCACGCGTCGTTGCCAATAGACGACGGAAGCCTGCTACCGCTTTTCCTCAAACCGTGCGCCGGTGGGTCCCATGGCTAGGGGCGCAGCTATCCCTGTGCGCTATCTACTGCAAGTGCTGCTGTGTTTGATGCACCGAGCACCACGCCGGCGAGTGGAAAAAGTAAAAGCTGCGCAGTCTGTGGCTTCGGTTTCCGTGTTGCTGCAACGCCGCACGCGCTTCACGCACTTCGATCAGCCGAGGAAAAATGGCGATGGAGTAAGAATAGTGACGACAAAAAAAACGTGGCGGCGGTGGAAGACAGTTTGGACTGCAGATTGATCTATTAAAAACAGTCATCTATCCCTAGAGGGGATAGGGGCCTATTTATAGGCGACTCCTAATACATGAAAGACTAATTTACCCCTAGGGTAAATTAACACTGACTCTAAAATAAATTCCAAAAATTACTAAAATATTCTTAGAAAAATCTCCTGACTCAAATAAAAATATTCTAAACTTAAAAACTAAATATTAATATCCTAAAAACAAAATAATCATAGGTTGTCAGTTTTGCGCCGAAACTGACAAAGCGTCCACCGTCTTCGCACCGGGTACCCGGATTGGGCCGACCCGACCCCGCAGCTTCCTCAGCCCGGCAATCGCTTGCCGCCCGTGTACCTGAGTCAAACCCAGTCAACGGACCAGTGGATCATCTGCTGCTCCTAGCCCATGTACCCGGATTGGGCCAGCCCGACCCCGCGGCTCCTCTACCCGGCTGTCGCTCGCTGCCCGTGTACCTGAGTCACACGCGGCCTTAGACTCGGCAGGTCTTCATTTATATTCCTTTGAATTTCGTTGACAATCACTCATCACATCTGGAGTATCAAAACCATATTCTTCAACATGGTTTCTCAATCTCCCCCTTGATGAGTGCATTGTCAACATCCTCTTCAGCTCATCTCCAGAACCTACAAAACATGTGGAAACAGGAAAACAAAGACAAAAGAAAATAGAAGAAAGAAAATAAAAGTTAACCCTAATGACCAAAAGCCAAACAGAAGCAAGAAAAATGGTTATTATGGTTAACCAAAAAAAATAAAGACTCAAAAGCAAGTGCACTCTTAGAATTACCAACAAGGAACTCCCCCTGAAATAAATCCCAGAGAAAGCTAAAAAATATTCTCTAAACTCCAAAATTTCTCCGCCTTGTTGACAATTGGACTCATCAAGTGAGACTAAATGCACTCTAAAGAGACATAGACACAACTCCCCCTGAAATGCATCTCCCCCTCAAAATATGCCATGAATGCAGATGAGGTGCAGGTGGAGTGTGAAAAACATGCTTCTTAGATATGATTGACTGCAATTACAACATCTAATAGGTATAGCAAAAGATATACTGTCTAAGATACATGACATGATCAGTGCAATAGATGATATCTAAAAGGAGTCATTAGCATGCATTTTTCGATTTTTGCAAACAGAAGCATCACCACATTTTCTAGTTGACAAGCAAAGTAAAGCATGAGATGCAAAAGCTAACTGATATCTACCAAGATAAGCATTGTCCATAGCAAAGTGCTTCAGCAAACTTGTCATCTTTTTAATTTTTTCAGATTTTTTTATTTTTTTATTTTCATTTCTGCTAGGGGTTATTTTCATGTCAAACCTTATGCTAACCGACCAAGTCAAGCCTAGGCCAGAACTGGACCATCAGAAGCTTAAGACATTGGTCTTGACATACATTACACCGTCCTAGTTCATACCAAGTGCTATGGTAGGCAGTCCAGAACAATGCAATGCGACAAAGCAAACCCACCTGGATCTTTTCTAATAATCATAAAAATGCATTTTTTTTCATTTTTCAGAATTGTTTTATCATTTTTATAACACACTTTTCATATTTAAAGCATATAAATGTCCAAGTTGCATATCTGCATCTAAGTAAGGATCTAGCTACAAGGCATGTAAAAGATAGCGAAAACATTCAGCCTACACATGCTAGTTATCAGAAGCAATGGTGATCATTTTTTAATTTTAAAGCATAAAAGCCATGCATATGACAAATATCATATATATCATGTGAACTGAAATAGAACATGATAATCGATAAGTAATCAAAAACATATACTAGCTAGAGAAAGTAAAGCAGATTAATCATATAACAGAAGCAAGCTCAAAATGTGATTTATGATTATGCATGATATGAACACACACAAAAAGACTCAATAAAAATAAAGAAGAAAAGAAAAACTGACTCAAAGTATCCTAGAAAGGATACACAACTCCCAAATCCCCTCGTAAACGCTCAAAAGTAGACTGATCTAGGGTTTAGTAAAAATATTAGCCAACTGCTGATGGGTATCAACATGAATAAGATCTATGACTCCTTTCTCATATTGATCCCTCAGAAAGTGAAAGCGCACATAAATATGTTTGGTTTTTGAATGAAGACATGGGTTTTTCCCTACACTAATTGCAATGGTGCTATCACAAAACAAAGGAACTCTCGATGGGAAGAACAACCCAAAATCCCGCAAAGTAGAAATCATCCAAACCAACTGAGAACAACAGCTAGCAGCAGCTACATACTCAGCCTCAGTAGTAGAAAGCGCAACTCCAGATTGTTTTCGAGAAGACCATGAAACAAGTGAAGAACCAAGAAGCTGGCAAGTACCGGAAGTCGACTTGCGATCTAGCCAACACCCACCAAAATTAGCGTCCGAAAAACCAGCTAAATCGAGAGACGATGATGCAGAATAATAAAGACCTAAATTAGGAGCATAAGTAAGATACCTGAAAATACGCTTCATAGCCCGCCGGTGAGATGCGCGTGGCGAAGACTGAAAACACGCGCACACACCCACGTCAAACTGAATGTCCGGTCTCGTCGCAGTCAAGTATAGTAGCGAACCGATCATCCCTCGATACTCTCTCTCGTTTACCTTGACGCCGTTCTTGTCCTTGTCTAGACCTCCAAATGTACCCATTGGGGTCATCTACGGCTTTAGCTCTCCACCAAAGTCAAATTTATTTAGCATATCTCGTGTGTACTTACCATGGTGGATGAAAATGCTGTCATTGGTCTGCTTGATCTGGAGCCCTAAAAATTACTTGAGTTCTCCCATGAGACTCATCTCAAACTCGCTATGCATCTGCTCAGAAAACTTGGATACAAGCTCATTAGTAGAACCACCAAAAATAATATCATCCACATAAATCTAAGCTACTAATAAGTTTGTGCCATCTCTAAGCAAGAAAAGAGTCTTGTCCATAGAACCCATCACAAAACCTTTGTGCAACAAGAACTGCTTTAGGGGATCATACCAAGCCCTGGGGGCCTGCTTCAGACCATATAAATCCTTCTGCAGCTTGTAAACATGTCGTGGAAATTTAGGGTTCTCGAAACTGGTGGGTTGCTTAACATAGACCTCCTCCTCTATATACCCGTTTAGAAAAGCACTCTTGACATCCATTTGATGAAGCTTAAAACCTTTAGAAGCAGCAAAGGCCAAAAGAATATGAATGGACTCAAGGCGAGCAACAGGGGCGAAGGTCTCTTCAAAGTCAATACCTTCTTTTTGACAAAAACCCGGTGCCACTAATCGAGCTTTGTTGCACACCACAACACCATCTTCTCCTTGTTTGTTCTTAAACACCCACTTGGTGCCTATGGTGTTGCATCCAGGTGGCAGCTCAACTAGTGTCCAAACCCGATTACAAACAATGTTTTCAAGCTCTTCTTGCATGGTGTTTATCCAATTTGAATCAGAAAGAGCATGAGAAACGTTTCGGGGCTCAAAACTTGCAACAAAAGCAAACTCATCAAACATAGTAAGAGAACAACCTGAAGACCGTAAGGATCTCTCCGTAAGATCACCGATGATGAGCTCTGAAGGGTGATCATGCTGAACTGCACGGGATCCTAGGTGATCTGAAATCACCTCACCTGAATCAGCAACTGGCTCCTCTAGACTCGGCTGAGAAGTCATCTCACCAGAGTCAACACCTGGCACCTATGGACTCGGCTGAGGAGGCTCGATCGAAGTAGAAGGATTAATTATAGGTCCGTCCTCATCCTCAGTCGAAGTCTCAGAAGGTGTGGGGTCTGCAGGCGGTGCAGAGGGCCCACCCTCATCATCAGCAGGAGGGTCATCATCTTCCTCGAAGATGTACTCTCCAAGCTCATCATCTCTAGAGAGTTCAAAAGAAGGAGTCGGCGAGGGCAAAGACTCATCAAAAGAAACCTCACAAGTCTCGACAAGCATCTGAGAGTCTAGATTCCAAACACGAAAGCCTTGTGAATGCAAAGCATAACCAAGAAAGACTCCATCCCAACAACGAGACTCAAACTTGTCCAAATGGCCTCCCTTCTTAAGCACAAAGCACTTGCATCCAAAAGCTCACAAGTGACTCACCTTGGGCTGTCTACCAAAACGCAACTCATATGACGTCTTACCTAAGTAAGCTCTAAGGAAAATGCGATTGGCAAGATAGCAAGCTGTGTTCATTGCTTCAGCCCAAAAACGCCTAGGAGTCCTATGCTCATAAAGCATCGTCCTGGCCATCTCGACAAGCGTGTGGTTCTTTTGTTACACAACGCCGTTCTGTGGGGGAGTGTAAGGAGCAGAGATTGATGATCAAGACCCTAATCACTACAAAACTGACGAACTGAGAGTTCTTAAACTCAGATCCGTTGTCCAAACGAATTGCTCGCATCAGACCATTATTCTCGTTCTTCAGCTTCAAAATCAGGTCATGAACATACTGAAAAGTCTCATCCTTAGACTCTAGAAAGTAAACCCATGAAAATCGAGAAAAATCGTCAACTATCACAAGGGCGTACCACTTCCCACCGACTGAGCGTACTCGAGATGGACCTACTGTGTCAATGTGCAACAACTCTCCCGGGTATGAAGTCATCACCTGAGTCACAAGTGCGTGAGATGCGGCAACCATTTTCCCATGATGAGAGGGATGACACACTAGATCCTTCTCCATCTTAAGCTTAGGCAATACTCGGATAAGATCCATAGAACTCAATCTGACAAGCAGATCAAAGCTCAAATGGCCTAACCTTCTATGCCACTTCCATAGATCAGAGGAGGATCCGGCCATCAGATAGCGAGAAGGGCCAGAAGAACTAGAGAAATTAATATGAAAAACCTTACCAAAAGGTAAGATCCGGCAAACTAAAGATCCTCTAGAATCAACAACAGAAGACATGTCCTTCTTAAAGTGCACTTCTAAACCATCCTCAAGCAGTTGCGAGACAGAAATTAGATTAAAGTTCAGATTCCATCTAAAGCAACATTCTTCAAAGAGAAATAATCAGAAATACGAATTGACCCGATACCTTGTACCTTCCCTTGACCACTGTTCTCGAAAGTGATGTATTCCTTGGAGCTCGGGGGAGTGAGGCTGGAGAACCATCTGCGGTGTCCCGTCATATGGTGAGAACATCCTGAATCCATGATCCATATGTCCTCCAGTCCTCGATCCTGCAAGATCAATGGTCATGAGTGGGAGCAAATGGTCGACCACTAGGTCTAGCAAAAGTACTAAACCAGTGTCGAGCCATCTGCTCGTAAGTAGTAAAGCAGAAGGAATCATATGAGTCTGGACCAAAACGCGGCTCAAAGCGCGGTCCTCTGTTCTTCCTAAAATCACGATCACGAGGTCCAAAACTGTATCCATAACGATCTGGAACTCTGGCGGAACGGAAACCACCCTCTGGAGCATGGTCATGAAAACTGTCTCCTCTACCACCACCTACACGACGTGGCCTAGCCTCTAGCCTCTCCCTACGTCGAGGAACTCTCTGTCTACCACCCTACTGGTAGAACTGCTCCTGCCCACCTCGAGCTCTCTCTACTCGCTCAACCCGCTTCCTCCTAAAGCAAAAATCCTCAAGATGCCCGTCTCTCTAACAAAACTCACAGTGATAGGTAGGCTTCTTGGGATGTTGTTGTGGCTTAGGATTCTTAGGCTTGGTGATGTTGGGTGTAGCATCTTTGGTGTGAGAGGGTCCAGGTAAAGAATCAAGAGAAGTGTGGAGAGTTTTAGGCTTTGGAACTCAGATCTGCTTCTTAGGTGGAGCTTTAGGTTGTTCTTGGATCACTCCATCATTGGGCTGACTATCCTTAAAGGACTCAGTGGAGTGAGTCTTGGGATATCTCTGTTCGGGAGTCATCTTACTCCACTCCACTGCACGGTTAATGGCACTCTCAAAATCAGCCTTGGTATAGGTGTAACCTACCCCAAACCCATTTTGTCTCTTGAACTGCTGGATCATCATGTCGAGCTGTGGCTCTCTAGCACTAATCCAACTCAGGATCTGATGGAGGTAAAAGTTCTCGTTCTGAACATCAGCTAGCTCCTCTCTCAAGGAAGCTAACACCTCCACCTGAGACAAGCAGATCTCACACTCTTTATCAACTTCGATAGACTTCTCAACTTTTAGATTGATCAACTCCATTCTAATGGACAAACAGTTCTCACAAACAGTGGGTGGAACTAACAAGGTCTCAAGCTCTAGCTTAGTCTGCTCCAACTCAGCTCTCACTCCAGCTAACTCACTCAACTGCTCATCACTCTTGGCTCTCAGCTCGACTATACTAGCTACATGAGATGGGTAGTCTACACATGGTACGACGACAGTGGCATGAGCAATTTTTAGCTCCTGCTGAGCGCTCTCAAGCTCAGTGGCCAATGCGCCTCTCTCATCTACTCTCTCTGTGTACCTGGATTTAAGAGTCGTCAGGTCACACAACAACCCCTCACAGTTAGGGCACTCACCACTATCACCCAAGCAAGGGGAAGAAGACAAACTCTCAATCTTGCCATTTGCCGTGGCAAGCTCACTCTCAAGCTCATCTATCCTATTCTTAGCCCCTCTAAGAAGTTTATCCCGATACTTCAACTCCTGATAGTTCTGTTCTAGTAAATTAACAACTTCTTGTTCATAGGATGATACCTTCTCATCGTTGTCGTCGTCGGAGTCATCGGAGGAGTCTTTTTCTTTCTTCTCCCCAAGAGCCATTGAGCAGAAGCTCTTGTGGGGTCTTCGGCTGTCACGTGAGCGTCTCTTTGGCTTGTCCCCAAAGGCCATGAAACAGAGGCCCACCAGATCGTCCCTGTCCTTCCCCTTCCTAATCACGATCTCTTCATCACTTGAACTTGAAGATGAGGAGGAAGACGAGGATCTCTTGGAGTAGCTTTTCTCCATCTCGGTGAAGAAAGCCTTGTCTCGCTTCTTGTTCTCACGCATGTAGTCCTTTAAAGCCTTTCAAAAGAATCTCGTCTTGGGCTTTCCCTTCGTTGAGTTATCGTACTTGTCGGAGTCGTAGGAGTTGCCGCCGATTCCCTTCTTGTAATTCTTCCGCTTGGGGAAGTCGGCAATGAAATGACCTGTATCACCACACTCAAAGCATCCGGATTTGTGTCGTGTCTCTTAAACATTCACTTATCATAGACACGTCGCACCCGGTTGTTAAACAAGCACAAATCATCATCTCCTAGAGTATCAAGTTGTTCCTCGGAGATAGACATTAAGGAAAAAGTAGTACAACTCATGGCATTAGGATCAGCTGATGGTGTCGCAAGCGCCAGGGTCTTTGAGCCAGAACCAGTGAGATTTGATCTCAACTGGATATCGACCTCTGAGGCCTTGAGCTTACTAAAAAGCTCTGCGACGGTCAAGGTATCATAAGATGCGCTCTCAACAATAGAAGAAACCTTGATCTCCCAGATCTTAGGGTCCAAGGTATGGAGTACCTTAAGCACCCGTTCATGATCCGAGACCAGCTGATCACGCTCGGCCTTGTTAACGCGAAGCTTGTTAATGATCGATTGAAAACAACCAAACAAAGCCTCAACAGTCTCACTCGGCTTCTGTGAGAAATTCTCATACTCATGCCGATAGGTCTGATATAACCTAGCCTTGACCTGAGCTGTCCCCTCATGGTGTGCCTGGAGGGTAGCCCAGATCTCTCGAGCAGTGGTGAGATGGCTGACACGCTCAAACTCACTAGGACCTAGACCAGAAAATAAAATATTCACCGCCTTACTATTATTTTGATGCTGGGTAACTACATCTGCAGTAGTATCCGCAGCAATAGTCACTATGGTGAAGGTAGGATGAACACAAATCTCCCATATGTCCGAGCTCTGGCTCATAAGGTATGCTCGCATGCGAGTCTTCCAATAAGTGTAGCCAAAAGCTTCTAGGGACGGGATTTTACCAGAAGACGTCATGGTCACTACCTAGGTTTAGAATCAGTTAAGATATTAGAAAACCCTAACCTCGCTCTGATACCACTTGTAGGACCGATAGTAGCGACCAGAGGGGGGGGGGTTAATGGGCGCCTAAAAATTTCTTGCTAAACTATGATCTAATCCCAACACCCAACGCACTCCGACAAAACAAATAATAGTAGCAAAGCAAATTACAGGAACTAAATTTGTCTAGCCTAAAAATAACCGGTGTATTAATTGAAAAGATATTAAAGATAAACTAAAATAAATTACTGTAGTAAATAAAAATACTTAGATAAAACTCGAAATATTAATATTTTAGTCTAGAAATAAAAGATTAATTAAATGAATAAAACATGGATCATTAAAAATTAATTCAGAATTAAGCCGAAAATATTGCAGGTAAAAACTAGAATAAAAATATAACTACGACTAATAAATTTTTCTTTTCTTTTTATATGAGCAGATTAAACAGATAAAAAATAATACGAGATAACTAATAAAAATTTAACAGATTAAAATAACAACGAAATTTTGAAATAGATTTTCAGCTAATTTATTAATAGATGATTATCTATAAAATTTATCTGCCTAAAAATAGTAGATTAAAACTTACCTGCGTCATCGTCGCCTGACGTCGCCGTGCGTGATTTCGCCGATGCAAGCGAGCTTCCACACCTACTGCGCTGCAGCTCCTACGCGCGTCACGCGGGCCAAGGAGTGTTGCAGATGCTTCATGACGCGGGGTGCAACCACCTCGAGGCGGCAACTTTAGCGACTCCGGTGGCTTTCGGAGGCCAGCAGTTGGTCGTGCCGCCTTCAGATGTCCGTAGAGCGTGGCGCCGCCTTCAAGAACCTTGGAAGGCCCAAGGCTGCGAAGCAGTCCTCGACCTCCAACAGGCCTCCGTATTCGCTGAGCTAGGGCACAAGCCTCGCCAGCTCAGCCTTCGACGTCGAAGCCTCCGCCTCCGAAGGTGTAGACCTCCTTAGGCTCCTTGTAATTCTTAGCTGTAGGCTTGTAAAAATTCATCAGCTTATTAATATAAATGCGGGGGTACTTTATACCTGCCCAGGCCCATCCTTTGAATGTTGATCTCGAAGTACTTGAGGATTCTGAGGAGCTTCACCAGCTTTGGGTGGTGCTCGAGGTAGCTAGGTCCAAAGGCCCCCCTCGGTTCAAGCTTCGGAGGGGTCCTAGGGGCGAAGCCATTTCCGAAGTAGCTCAAGAGCTACTGGCTGCTGTGAAGATAGAGCCTCTTCGGAGTTCTTCTTCCTCGCCAGACTTAAGCTGTTTCGAAGTAGACTTAAGTGATGAGGGGGTACAACCTTCGAGTACGGCCTTAATAGGCGACGAAGCCCTAGACTTCTCTGCCTTCGACACACCGCCTGCATCCCAGACTTGGACAAACCTGCAAGGCGAAAGGCGAGGTTTACGGGCCTCGGGGTGTGGACGGTCCAGCCATGGGAGAGCAGGCTCCGACAGGGCTTCGTCCAGCCGAAGGGGCCCTACCAGAAAAGAGCAAGTGAGGGTCGAACATGTCGGGGCCTCGAGCTCGCTTTTTCTTAGGCTTAGATACAGACTACTCATAATTTTGTTTTCGAAGTGTATTTTGTAACATACTTCTCAATTATCATTCAATGAATGAGATTTACTGTATTTGCATACTTCGTCTGCATGCTTCGCATGATTCAATTGTTAGGAACATTTTGCTTATCACGCTCGTACTGTGCATTACATTCACACACTTCACATACATACTTCGGTCCCCCATTGCGCGTGGCAGCTAGGGACTTAGTCATTGCTTTTGTGAGCAATTAAGAATGCGAAGGGGTGCGCCTTTGCGGCGGCTTCAGACACTTATATCGCATCAACCGAAGGCCTCTTTTGGGCTTCGAACGCATTAATTTGAAGCGAAGCAAGGCTTCTGCATACTCAAATTAAGCGAAGCATGCGTCGGCATGCTTGGATTTGGATATTGTGCGTGAGCAAGGCTCCAAAACACACTTAGATTTTAGGCGAAGCATGACTTTGAGTTGCTTGAATTTTAGATTAGATCACGTCACGTGAAGCGAGTCCTTGGTGCGTGTTCAGATAGCGAAGCAAGGCTTCTAGAGCTTGATCCTATAATGAATGAAAGGGATATTTGGTGTGGATTCACCGAACCTACGATGGGTTGATCCACCTTCAACTCTGGGCCACCTTCAACCCTGGGACGCATCAGGCCAGAGCCTGGAATCCCGGACTCATCGAGCCGTCGCTCGGAAGTCCTGGACACCTCGATTCATCGCTCGAGGGAGTCCTAAAGCCCACTACTACGGGCCCGGAGGCGCTGTGTAGCCTTTAGAGGGATGCTCCAGATTTTGTAAAGCGAAGCGAGGCTTCAAATTTCAAATAAAGCGAAGCAAGGCTTCGGGTTTTTGATAAATTGAAGCAAGGCTTCGAGTTTTAATAATGGAGGGGGCAAAATTTTGCTTTAAAGGCGAAGTAAGACTTCGGTTTTAAGGCGAAGTACGACTTCAATGATTTATTGAAATAATTGTAAATTGCACAATGAAGTGAGGCTTCGGACTGTGTACATACCTCGTAAAGTGGGTGAAAAGCTTGCCTCGTAGCCCCTAGGGCGTCGGAGGCCTTGGGCGCGTGAAGCGGAGCCCCTAGCCGGAGGGTAAACTCCGAAGCGCGAGGGATGGTGGAAGGCGAGAAAGGCCTTTGGCCTGCACTCGAAGCCCCTTGCCGGAGGGTGCGCGAAGCAAGAAAACTTCGAAGCTCCCCCCTCAAGTGCCCTTCGAGACACAGGCAACGACAGAGAACTTAGCTTTTAAGACTAGGTTCCCCACAGACGGCGCCAACTGTTGTAGCAATTGCGTTAGCTATAGCAGGTTTTGTGTGTATATGGTTTATAGAGTGAACCTCAAAGGGTTCTCACAGAGGGAGAAAGGACTTAAACTGGTTCAGGCCTCCCCGAAGGGATAATAGCCCTACGTCCAGTCTACAGTGGATTTGGCATAGTTTTGCCTCTACTGAACCTTTCTATTACAAGGGCTTGGCCCTGCTTTTATAGGCACGTAGGACAAAGGAAAAGACCTAAATGCCCTCTACAGGTCATAGGCCTTATAGGGGCAAGAAGGGAAAAAGACTAAACTACTGTACAAGCAGCTTTACAGCTTTACAAACGTGTCAGATAAACGTCACTTCTGAGCAGCTAAACGACATACTAGGGGCAAAGGGGCCCCCGGTATGACTCTGCACTGCGGCGAAGTTAAGATATTTTCCTGGTTTGAAGTAGTGGCCGGAGTTCTTCAGGCGGAGACTGCATCAAAGGCTTTGAAGGTACTCCGAACGGACTTCCAGGGGCTTAGCTTCGAAAGGGACCGGGGAGGGGTCTGGAGGCTGACTCTGGGGGGCCCCGTAGGAAGCCCGAAGGCTTGACCCTAGAGTGCTCCGAAGGAAGCCCAGAGGCTAGGCTCCGGAGGACTCCGAAGGGAGTTCGGAGGCTAGGCTCCGGAGGGCTCCGAAGGAAGTCTGGAGGCTGACTCCGAAGGGAGCCAGGTGGCTTGGACTAATTGCTACTTGGAAGTAACTTCGGTAGGAGGGTTCCACTTTGACTTCATGCTTCGGTGGTGCCAGGCTCTAGGGCCTGAGGCCTGCGGAGGCTAACGTCATTTGGCCCTGTTTAAGGGAAAACTTATTCCCCCAACAGTGAGCTTGAGAGAGTACTCACCAATCGTCTCTGCATCCCCCTTGTATATTCTTTCTAGTTCTCTCTTGAGAGTTTGCACATGCACTTTCCGAACCCGATCTTCTCCAATGTGCATCTCCTTGAGTCCGTTCCAAGCCTCCTTTGCTGTCTCCTTTTGGTGATGGCTAGCACCATAGCCTCTGGCGCCGCTTGAATGATGGCGGCGAGAGCCATCTGGTCCTTCTTGTCATCGACCGCTTCATTGCCCTCCACTCTCACCCACACACCATGTGCGCGCATGAAGATTTTCATCTTCACCGCCCACACCTCGTAGTTGTTCTCCGCAAGCACGGGGTAATGGAGAGTCACCCCCATTTCCTTCACTTGTTGCACGATCGACTCATGGCCACCGTCGACTCCATTGCCACCACTGCTGCTGCTACGACGAGCTGTCGGCGTGTACACGGAACCATCGAGAGACATCGCTGCAATACACACGCTTGGCTCTGATAACAATTGTTGGCCCAGACTTCTCACTAGCACTCAATACACACGCACACAACAAGAAGAGCAGGTGTTACACACCAACACAAGCACTCACTTTCACTAATAAATTTTGCACCCACACTTCATAGGATACACACTACGCACTGCACTTGCACTCCCTTCACTATATATAACACACGCTGCACACACACTCACCACTCACTGCATGCACAACACACACTACATGCATGCAGCCACGTTCACACACACGCACTCTGCCACTACTCACCCCACTAATCACCCCACTAGCCACCCCACTAATTACCCCACTAAGCACTAACTAAATTAACTAAATTTGCACTAAATAAAACACTAACAACAAGATTAATTCTAACATCTATTACAACACGTATTTACATGTATCAAAACGTTCTGACCACACTAGCTACAGTGCTGCTTGCCAGCTCCTCTGTCTTCAACTCCTTGCCATCGCTGAGAGCTGTCACCACTGCCTCAGTTGTGACATTGTCACCCCCTCGAGAACTGTCATCGCCCCAAATACTTGCATATGGAAAACGGGCTTGTAACACATAATAATCCTCCCAAGTAGCAAATTTAGATGGAAAGGAACCCCATGTAACAAGAACTTGAACATGTGCTAAATTTCCTTTCTTAACTTGGATACAGACGATTAGCCACATAAGTTTCAGCATATGGTTGCAACTTCAAATAGACATAATCGCCTGTGTTGAACGATCGGAAGGAACGATTCATATCGACCTGTTGTTTCATCCGGGCTTGTGCATGCAAGAGCTGCTGCTGTAGCACTTCCGAAAAAATGATGGTCGCGTAGCAACTGATCAGCATCAGGAACAGAAGAAGATCCATCTCCAGAAGATGACAATGTTGGCACAAAAGAATAACTTGGATCGGAACCATATAGCATTTTATACGGAGAACACTGCAATGAGGTATGGAATCTCGTGTTGTACCAATATTGTGCCAATGGTAACCAGTGTGCCCAACATTGTGGAGAGATGTCTGTAGCACAGCGTAGGTACATCTCTAAGCATTGATTCACATGCTCAGTTTGACCGTAAGATTGAGGATGATAAGCCATTGAGAATTGAAGAGGGACCTGCATTTGCTTCCACAAGTATTTATAGAAGGAACTGGTGAACACTTTGTCCCGATCCGAAACAATAAACTTAGGCAGCCCATATAATGATACAATGCGATCCAAAAATAACTTGGCCACTTGAACAACTGTAAATGGATGCTTAAGTGGCAAAAATGAGCAAATTTAGAGAATCTGTCCACAATTACCAGTATACAATTGAATCCCAACGAAATTGGTAACCCTTCAATGAAATCCATGGATAGGTCTTGCCATGATTCACTCGGAATGGGCAGGGGTTGCAACAGTCCAGGACTGCTATAATTCTCATGCTTGGATTGTTGACAAATAATACATTGAGTCACAAAATCTTTCACTGCACTCTTAATGCCGGGCCAAGTAAATAACTTCTGTAACCTCTGATATGTAGCATGAATACCAGAGTGACCCCCAAATGCAGAAGAATGAAATGCAGTGATCAGCTTGGTCTGAAGCGCGGAGTTAGCACTAATCCAAAATTTTCCTTTGTGCCGAATGAGACCCTCTGTTAATGAATAACATTGAGAATTGGTGCCTGACACTGCTAATTCATGAAGTAAATTCTGGGCCATGGGATCTACCACATAAGAGTTAAGCACCTCCTGTAACCAAACTGGTTGAATGGTAGAAATGGACTGCAGCTAAAACAAGTGTCCCACCTGAGATAAAGCCTCAGCAACATAATTTTCTACACCTATTTTATACTGAAATTGATACTGAAGGCCAATGAGCTTGGTCATTGCTCTCCTTTGCATGTCAGAAGTAAGAGGCTGAGTTTCAAGTTGACACAGAGACTTGTGATCAATACATATGATAAAAGGTCCTTGGAGTAAATATGACAACCAACGATCTACAGCCATAAGAATTGCCAAAATCTCCTTCTCATATATAGACAATAGTTGATTTTTCACGCCCAATGCTTTATTGTAATACGCTACGGTATGATCTAACTGTGTTAAAACTGCTCCAATTCTGGTGTCACATGCATCGGTCTCAATAGCAAATGGTTTATCAAATAATGGCAGCGCCGAAACAAGAGTGCTGCACATGGCCTTTTTGACCAACTCAAATGGTGAGTCAGCCTATGGAGTCCACTCAAATCGTTTAGTTTTCTTCAATAATTGTGTCAGCAGCTTAGTGATGATACCATAATGGCGAACAAATTTACGATAATAGCCAATTAAGCCTAAAAATCCACGCAACTCAGTTGCTGTTCGCGGTGTCGGCAAATTTTTCATGACACGAGTCTTTTCAGGGTCTGTGGCCACACCGGTATTCGAAATAACATGACCCAAATATTCCAGTTGTCGTAACCCAAATGAGTATTTGCTACGTTTGACAAACAAATGATGCTGTTGCAAGATGGATAGTACCTATGTTAGGTGTTGAACATGATCCGCCAATGAAGCACTATACACCAATATGCTATCCATGAATACCAAGACAAATTTGCGCATGTGAGCAGCAAAAATGGAGTTCATCAAGTATTGAAACGTAGCCGAGGCATTCGTGAGACCAAACGGCATAACCTGAACCTGAAAATCACCATGATGAGTACATAATGCAGTTTTCTGTTCATCATCTCCACACCTACGTATTTGGTGATATCCACTCTTTAAATCGAGCTTGGAAAAATATTGTGAGCTACCCAATTCATCCAATAACTCATCGATTACTGTTAAGGAAAATTTGTTCTTAACTGTAACTGAGTTGAGCTTGCAGTAATCAATAAAAATCTGCACGGACCATCTTTCTTTTTCACTAGTAATACTGGAGATGCAAAGGGACTGTATCTAGGACTAATCAAGCCATCTGTCAGCATCTCGGTCACTTGCCGTTCAATCTCATCTTTTTTGGCTGGAAAGTAACAATAACGGCCGTCTCCTACCAAGATTCGACCCAGCGAGGTGAAGTATTCTTTTGACGTGACCAAGTGTGATAAAATATTTGATTTTTTGTTGAAGAACAAACTTGTCAGGTTACCGAAGGGTCACGACATTCCAACTGCCGATGACTTGAAGAAGCGGGCTTATTGTAAGTGGCATGATTCTCATTCCCGTTTACTAATGATTGCAATGTTTTTCATCGGTAGGTTCAATCGGCCATAGAAGAAAGATGATTGAAAATGGATACAAATTCCAAGATGAAGCTTGACCAGGAACCTTTCCCCATGAACACTATCGATCTCGATGGGAAGAAGGTGCTGATTCAACATGAGTAGGCTGGGACCGCTAAAGGGAAGGAGGTCATGATCGGGGAACCACACCCACACACGCTCGTGCCGAATAACCGTGAGGTGGGAGTATGGAAGGTGAACACTAACACATCATCTTCGGTTGTGACTCGCAAGAAGCCGAAGGTGACATACGGCATGCTGCTCTAGAAGCACAAGAAGAGGGTCGAGAAGGCAAATGTTTGGCCGGGACCTCTAGCTAGGCCAAACCCCCTTGGAAGAGTATGTTCGGCCCACGATGGGCGAGACCACTAGAGACACATTTTCCTCCACCAACGTATCATCTTCCAATGGCGCAGTGGCCTTTGTGCTACTTTCCACCTCCTGGGTACCTTGCCCCTTACTATATCGCTCCGTTTGTACCATCCGAGTTTTATAACATGCAGATTCAAATGAATGTGGCGAGGGGCGATGTCTTTGGCAGGCTATCCTTCATGCCACGAGATCGTCCGAAGGAGGCATACGATGCCATCATCGTCAAGGTAGGGTCCTAGGATGTCCCAATCCCTAAGGGGCCCTCTCGAAGCAGGATGAAGGTGAGCCACAAAAGGAAATCGAGCAGCAGCCTGTCGGTCTGACCGTAGCCCCAAGGATGGTCAGACCGCCCTTAGTTCCCTGGTCTGACCAGCGTACTATGGCTGGTCCAATCGACCATTTGCAGGTACCTGACACCAGTCAGTCAGACCGGCCCATCATGACTGGTCAAATCAACAGCACCCGGTCAGACCGACCCAGTAAGGCCGGTCCGACATATAAGACACAAGGAGATGTCCCCACCAAGCGCCAAATCGTAGAGGCTGATCCGAGCAATCCTCGGTCGGCAAAGAGTTCTAGGAGCAAATTTGTGGCGCCTGGCACTAAGCTACAGCCTTCGTGGGCACCTCTAGGTATGACCAAGTCCCAGAAGAGGTGGCTACAACGTCTTCGAGCCTAGGAGATGCGTGATAAGAAGGACGATGATGAGCGGGATGGCATTTTTGAGGAGATCCATCCCCGACTAGTGATGAAGCAGGTTTGGAAGACCAAGCCGGTTGCTATAAATAACCTGGATCCTACTCCAAGTGACGATGAGGACAATCTGATGGACGATGACTACACACCTATCTTCGGGGGGAGATCCTCAGGCAATTGATATAAATGTCATCATGCTGCCTGCTGAGTTTGCTCTCCTGTAGGATAAGGCCGAGGTTGCTCAGCTAAGCCTCGGCCCCTAGGAAGCTATCTTCGAGAAGCCTAAGGATACGACTCGTCACTTGAAGCCTCTCTACATTAAGGGGCACATCGATGGGAAGCCAATCTCAAGGATGCTTATAGATGAAGGTGCCACCATTAACCTGATGTCGTACTCTCTTATGAAGAAGCTCAGCAAGAATTAAGATGATCTGATGAGGACCAACTTGACGCTCAATGGCTTCAGCGACGAGAGCTCTGAGGCCAAGGGTGTGCTTTCTTTGGAGCTGACGGTGGGAAACAAGATGTTGCCGACGGCATTCTTCATCACCGATGTGCAAGGTAACTACAACGTACTACTTGGGCGTGATTGGATCCACACAAATTGTTGTATTCCGTCTACTTTGCACTAGTGCCTGATTTAGTGGAATGGCAATGATGTGGAGGTCGTACCAGCTGATACTTTGGCACGGGTTGCTTTGGCCGATGTATCTATTGACGCCATCCATGATAAGGCAGAATGTTTGTATGGTAGAGATCTCACAGATTACGACTTTTTTAGCATGTCTGAGGGACATTTTGTTCCAGTGTCTGTAAAGTCAGCTGGTGTAGTACGACTGTCTCTAAATTAGTTAGTCATGTCTAGTAAAAGTAATCTTGATTGGCTAAAGTCTCATGTAGAGCAATATCGGTCTTCTAGAGACGGTATTGCCGAAGACATTGAAGATTTTATCGAAGTAGTAAAGTTTGGTAAAGGTTTTGCATTGGCTAACCCTCTAGAAGAGGTCGATATAGGCGATGGTATTATTCCAAGGCCGACTTTTGTAAATCAAAATTTTTAGGCTGATGAAAGGGCCGAAGTAATAAAGTTGATTTGGTTGTACGTCAATTGTTTCGCATGGAAGTACAGTGAGATGCCCGGACTAATCCCCGAGCTCGTGGATCATCGGTTGCCTACCAAGACCGGGTTTAGGCCTTATAAACAACCCTCTTGTTGCTTTAATTCGGCCATGTACAACCGAGTTAAAGAAGAGATAGAACGATTACTCAAGGCTTATTTTATTAGGCCAAGAATGTATGCTGAATGGGTTGCTAACATTGTGCCTGTTGAAAAGAATGGGAGTGGCAAGATTCATGTATGCATTGATTTCAGGGACTTGAACAAGGCTGTTGGAACAATTGCGTTAGTTCCAGCAGGTTTTCGTGTGGTGGAGTGTGATGTGGAGAATGAGCCTCGAAGGACTCTAACAGAGGGAGAAGAAGGTTTATACTGGTTCGGGCCTCTCCTGGGAGATAATAACCCTACGTCCAGTTGTGGTGGATTTGGCATGGTATGCCCTAATATGAAGCAATAGTTCTAGGGTCTCTTGGCCCCCTGGAGCCTGCCCTCTGCTACAAGGGCACGGCCCTGCTTTTATAGGCACGCATGCCTTAAGGAAAAGACCAAGATACCCTCTACAAGCCCCTAGGCTTATAGGGGTAGACAGGGAAAGAGAGCTAGCTACTGAGCAAGGTACCAGACAATTTCACAGCTTTACAGACGTGTCAGGTTATGCCATGCTTTGACCAGCTATAAGATACACCGCAGGTGGAGGCTGGGAGGAAGGCTTCGAAGTGCACCCCGGAGGGGGCTTCGAAGCGTGCTCCGGAGAGTGACCTCCGAACTGGACTTCGGAAGGCGGCCTCCGGACTTGGCTCCCGGAGGGTGGCCTCCGAACTGGACTCCAGAGAGTGACCTCCGAACTGGACCCCGGAGGGCGGCCTCCGGACTTGGCTCCCGGAGGGTGGCCTCCGAACTGGACTCCGGAGAGTGACCTCCGAACTGGACTCCGGAGGGCGGCCTCCGGACTTGGCTCCCGGAGGGCGACCTCCGGACTTGGCTCCGGAGAGTGACCTCCGAACTGGACTCCGGAGGGCGGCCTCCGGACTTCGCTCCCGGAGGGCGACCTCCGGACTTGGCTCCGGAGAGTGACCCCCGAACTCCTGCGCCCGGGGGGTGGCCTCCGGCTTCCTGTGCCCGGAGGGTGGCCTCCGGCACCCTGCGCCAGGGCCCGGAGTGGGGGCTCGAGCCGGACCTCTGAAAGGCACCTTGGGACCTGAAAACAATACTTAGAGAGAAAGCAGGCTCCGACAGTGCTGGGCTCTGGGCCGAAGGCTGTCGGAGGCTGACGTCATTTGGCCCCTGTTCAAGGGAAATATATTTCCCCAACAGTAGCCCCTCGCGTGTAGGCCTTCGGGACGGAGGGGTGCACGCGCCCTTAGGACAAATGACCTGAAAACACAACTTCAGAGAAAACATACCTTCAGAGCCTGGACCGAAGGTGACCTCGATACCTGGGGGTAATAAATGCCCGCGCTTGCCGCCAGAACGGCCTCGGGGAGCCCGAACGGCTCCGCAACGGTCAAAAAAGGTTACCGTTACCTTGCTCTGGGCCGGTTCGCCTTCGCTGGAGGCCCACCTGGCGGTGGGTTCGGCCCATGACGGTTGAAATTCTTACCGCGCCTATAAATAGGGACTTACCGCGTGCGGCTTCAGCACACCTTCATTCGCTTTCTCCTTGTTGCCTTGCAACTTTCGCTCTCTTCTTCTTCTAGCTTCGCTTCGAGCTACCTTCGCTAGTTTTAGCCCTTCGCGGCGAAGTCCCATCAACATGCCGAAGAAGGTGGTGGCGAAGCCTCTGGCTTTGGGCTCGAGCTCGGGCTCCGCCTAGGTGCAAGTAGCGGCGGCTGCGGCGGCGAAGACTGCGCCTAGGCGGCTGGGGCCGAGGGACCTTCGGATGCCTTCCGACAAGTTCGAGTAGACCCTGGAGATGAGGGCCTCGATCTCCACAGAGGAGTCGGTCCGGAGGGCCTGCGAAGGGAAGATTGCGGTGAAGATCCAACTTCGGGTCCTAGAGAAGTCGGAGGCTGAGCCGAGGCCTCGTGCTGACGAGGTGGTGGTGTTCGAGGCGTTCTTCGAAGCCGGCCTCGGACTGCCTGCAATGGGGATGCTGAGCGAAGTCCTCAAGGCTTACAACCTCGAGCTCCCTCAGCTTTCGCCCAACGCAGTGGCGAGGTTAGCTGTCTTCGAGTGGGCCATGAGGGCCGAGGGCTGCGAGGGCCGCGCGGATGTCTTCGTCGCCCTCCATGACGCCAACTGCCAACCGAAGCCGCGGGAGGGGATGGACCGCGTCAAGAGGGTGCTGGCCTTTGGCAGCGCCAATTTCCAGCTCCGGAAGGAGTACCAAGACGGCTTCCCAGTGAGGGCCGTAAACAACAAGTGGTACTCGAGGTGGGACCAAGAGTGGTTCTATGCCTCTGTCGGCGTGAACTCTCCCCTTCGGAGTACCAACGCCCATATTTTGTACCGGCGCGAAGGGGTGGTGAAGACCAGCGAAGACATCCTTCGCTCGAGGATCTCGCTGCTCCGGAGAGTGGCGGCGAAAATGAGCATGAGGGACCTTGCGGAGGAGTTCATCACCCTCCGGCTCAGCCCCCTTGCACGCTCCTGGCCGGAGGGGCTCTTTCAGGCTTCGGGCCGAGGTGAACTTAGCGAGCTGGCCTTCGACCGATTTTGTAAGGCTTCACAGTTTCCTTGCTTTTAATACTTCGTAGATTTTCACTTCTAACTCACACCTTTCGTGAAGCCGCCCTCGAAATGAGGACCCCGGAGGGGGCCATCGCAGCGGCGGATCGAGTCGTCGGGACTCCGACCCCCGAGGAGCAGAACCAGCGCCTTTCACTGGTGGGGTCCTGGGAGCGCTGGAACAGGGTATGGACCGCGCTCGACCTCGGAGGGCTCCCTGCCCTGCCTGACTTTGCCCACCTGGCTACCTCGTCGGCCGGATCCAAGAGGAAGAGGGGGGACGAGGACGAAGCGGATGCCTCGGAGGAGGTTGCAGCGAAGCCCGCAGCTACTCCGACCTCCAAGAAGGCAGCGAAGTCCCTGGCGGCGAGGTCTTCGACGGCGGAGGCTGTAGCGCACACTCCGGCTGCCATGGGGGCCACGGGTGCTCCGGCGGAACCGGCTTCGGGTGCGGAGGTGGATGTGCCTGCTTCGCAGCGAGGGAGCTGGAGGGCACACTTAGCCCCACCTTCCTTCCAAGAGATCTCCGACGAAGGTAAACCCTTTTTGCATGCTTAGCTCCAAAATGCGGATTTTGACTTGGCTCCTTGCAGAGGGCGAGGATGATGCGAGGCCCACTAAGGCGAAGCCGGTAGGCGAAGGTGGATCGGAGCCTGCCGAGGCATAGCCCACGGAGGCTTCAAGCAGCAGCGGCAGCAGCAGCAGCAGCAGCAGCGACTCGGACTCCGAGAGCACTTCGTCCGACGACGAAGGCAGCGGGGGCCGCGAAGTCCCTTGAGGCGAAGAAGATGTGGACGTGGTGGGCTTGAGCCCCGCCTCGCCGAAGCCCGTGGAGGTGACCGTGGCCGTGATTCACCCTTTCAAGCCGAGGGGGGCGTGACGGTGGCAGCGATCCGCGGTTTCCGCGAGGCTTGCGCTTCTGCGGAGGAGGGGGACTTGGTGGCCCAGCTCAGCCACCGAGACCCCACGGATCTCTTTGTTAGTTCGAACGAAGTCCTCCTGCGGGTGAGCGAAGCCCCTTGCAACTTCGAACTATACTTTGTCCCTTGGTTAACACTTATGGTTTCTTGAGCTTCTGCAGGCCTTCGCACTGAACGCGGCGGCTTCGACTGCTGCCGACAGGCGGATGGAGCGCCTCGCAGAGGAGAAGGAGGCCCTTCACCGCGAGGTCTCAGAGGAGGCCGAGAAACGGAGGCGGGCCGAGGTTTCGGCTGCTGAGGCGAAGGAAGCCTTGGCCTCGGAGACGGCTCGGCTCCGCGCGGAGCTCCAGGCTTCGAAGGATGCCGAGGCCCGACAGGCGAAGGAGAACGAGGAGCTCCGCCAACGGGCTCAGGATCTCGAGAACTTCGTCGTGGCCAATCTTGACAAGGCCACCCAGAGCCTGACCGAGGTCCTTGAGAAAATAGGGACCGAGTGCCGGACTCCGGATTTTGGCGATCAGGACCCGATTGGGGACCGCGCCGATTTCTTGAAGACCGCGGCTTCGATAGAAGACGAAGCGCTGATGGGCTTCGCTCTTATGGCCGGTCGCGTCGCGGGCCAAGGGGTGCTGCACATGCTCCATGCCGCGGGGTGTGACCACCTTCGGGCAGCAACCTCCGTGACTCTAGTGGCCTTCGGGGGTCCGCACCTGGTGACGCCTTCGGTCGAAGTTCGCGGAGCCTAGCGGCGGCTGCAGGACTCCTAGAAGGAGCAAGGCTGCGAAGCAGTCCTCGACCTCCAGAAGGCCCTTCGACATCGCCGAGCCAAAGCGCCCGCTGTGCCTGATCAGCCTTCGACTTCGGCACCTCCGCCTCCGAAGGTGTAGACCTCCTTAGGCCTTTTGTAATACTTAGCTGCAGGTTTGTAAAAACTCTTATCAGCTTATTAATATGAATGTGGGGGTTTTTCATACCTGCCCAGGCTCAGACTTCGAGCGTAGACCTCGAAGTCCTCGAGGACTCCGAAGAGCTTCAACAACTGTGGGCGATCCTCGAAGTAGCTAGGTCCGAAGGCCCCCTCGGTTTAAGCTTCCGAGGGGGCCTAACGGCGAAGCCATCTCCGAAGTAGCTCAGGATTTACTAGCCGCTGTGAAGACGGAGTCCCTCCAGGGCCCTTCGTCTTTGCCTTCTCGAACGGCCTTAGCAGGCGACGAAGCCTTAGACTTTTCTGCCTTCGATACGGCACCGCCTGCTTCGTTAACTTGGAGCGACTTGCAAAGTGGAAGGCGAAGCCTACGGGCTTCGGAACCTGAACGGGCTGTTCGAGGGAGAGCGGGCTCCGACGAGGCAACGTCCAGCCGAGGTGGCCCTGGCCGAAGAAGGGGCAAGCGAGGGTTGGGGCCTCGCACACGGTTCTTCTTAGGTTTAGATACAGATTATACGTAGTTTTGCTTCCGAAGTATGCTTGTAACACACTTCTCGACATACAATGAATAGAGTTTGCTATCTTTGCACACTTCGTCTGTATGCTTCGTGTTGTTTGGCTTCGAACGTTTTAGCTTGTTACGCTCGTACTGCGTATTACATTCGCACACCTCGCATACATGCTTCCCCCTTTGCTCGTGGTAGTTAGGGACTTAGCCGTTGCTGGTGCGGGCAAAAAATAATCGATGCGAAGGGTGCGCCTTTCGGCGGCTTCGACGCATGAAATTTCATTTGAGCGAAGACCTCTTTTGGGCTCCGAATGCATTAATTTGGTGCGAAGCAAGGCTTTCGCATAACCAAATTGAGCGAAGCACGCTTCGACATGCTTAGGCGTACATTAGATTTTGACACGCGAAGCAAGGCTTCAGAGCGTGTCTGGATAACGAAGCAAGGCTTCTGAGCTTGATTCTGTAATGAAAATGGATGTTTGGTGTGGATTCACCGAACCTGTGATAATGTGAGCCACCTTCGGTTCTGAGCCACCTTCGGCTCTGGGTCACCTACGACCCTGGGCCACCTTCGACCCTGGGATGCTTCGGGTACGGAGCCCGGAATCCCTGGGATGCTTCGGGTACGGAGCCCGTAATCCCTGGACGCATCGGGCCATGGCCCGGAGTCCCTATTACTGCTACGGGCCTGGAGGCGCTGTGTAGCCTTCGGAGGGGTGCTCCGGATTTGCTACGGGCCCGGAGGTGCTGTGTAGCCTTCGGAGGGGTGCTCCGGATTTGCTACAGGCCCGGAGGCGCTGTGTAGCCTTCGGAGGGGTGCTCCGGATTTGCTACGGGCCCGGAGGCGCTGTGTAGCCTTCGGAGGGGTGCTCCGGATTTGCTACGGGCCCGGAGGCGCTGTGTAGCCTTCGGAGGGGTGCTCCGGATTTGCTACAGGCCCGGAGGCGCTGTGTAGCCTTCGGAGGGGTGCTCCGGATTTGCTACAGGCCTGGAGGCGCTGTGTAGCCTTCGGAGGGGTGCTCCGGATTTTCTACAGGCCCGGAGGCGCTGTGTAGCCTTCGGAGGGGTGCTCCGGATTTGCTACAGGCCCGGAGGCGCTGTGTAGCCTTCGGAGGGGTGCTCCGGATTCGCTACAGGCCCGGAGGCGCTGTGTAGCCTTCGGAGGGGTGCTCCGGATTTGTTAAAGTGAAGCAAGGCTTCGGATTTTAAATAGGGCGAAGCAAAGCTTCGTGTTTTTGATAAGGCGAAGCAAGGCTTCTGGTTTTTTCAATAAGACGGGGCAGAAATTGCTTTAGAGGCGAAGCAGGGCTTCAAATTTCAAGGCGAAGCAGGGCTTCGAATTTCAAAGTGACTGCGAAATTGTACATCGAAGTGGTACTTCGGATAGGGGACGTACCTCGTAAGGTGACTGAAGGTTGGCCTCGTAGCCCCTGGGGCTTCGACGACCTTCGACGCGTGGAGCGGAGCCCCTTACCCGAGGGCGGGCTCCGGTATGCGAAAGATAAGGGAAGGCGAAGATGGCCTTCGGACTAGACCTGAAGCCCCTTACCGAAGGGTGCGCGAAGCACGAAGCCTCGAAGCTCCCCCCTCAAGCGTACTTCAGGTTGCAGACAATGGCAGAGCACTTAGCTTTTTGTACTAAGGTCCCCACGGACGGCGCCAACTGTTGGAACAATTGCGTTAGTTCTAGCAGGTTTTCGTGTGGTGGAGTGTGATGTGGAGAATGAGCCTCGAAGGACTCTAACAGAGGGAGAAGAAGGTTTATACTGGTTCGGGCCTCTCCTGGGAGATAATAACCCTACGTCCAGTTGTGGTGGATTTGGCATGGTATGCCCTAATATGAAGCAATAGTTCTAGGGTCTCTTGGCCCCCTGGAGCCTGCCCTCTGCTACAAGGGCACGACCCTGCTTTTATAGGCACGCAGGCCT
Source organism: Zizania palustris (assembly GCA_019279435.1). Lineage (NCBI taxonomy): Eukaryota > Viridiplantae > Streptophyta > Magnoliopsida > Poales > Poaceae > Zizania > Zizania palustris. The sequence continues at coordinate 10,675,716 of JAAALK010000285.1, forward strand.
TAAGGAAAAGACCAAGATACCCTCTACAAGCCCCTAGGCTTATAGGGGTAGACAGGGAAAGAGAGCTAGCTACTGAGCAAGGTACCAGACAATTTCACAGCTTTATAGATGTGTCAAGTTATGCCAGGCTTTGACCAGCTAAAAGATACACCGCAGGTGGAGGCTGGGAGGAAGGCTTCGAAGTGCACCCCGGAGGGGGCTTCGAAGCATGCTCCGGAGAGTGACCTCCGAACTGTACTTCGGAAGGCGGCCTCCGGACTTGGCTCCCGGAGGGTGGCCTCCGAACTGGACTCCGGAGAGTGACCTCCGAACTGGACCCCGGAGGGCGGCCTCCGGACTTGGCTCCCGGAGGGTGGCCTCCGAACTGGACTCCGGAGAGTGACCTCCGAACTGGACTCCGGAGGGCGGCCTCCGGACTTGGCTCCCGGAGGGCGACCTCCGGACTTGGCTCCGGAGAGTGACCTTCGAACTGGACTCCGGAGGGCGGCCTCCGGACTTGGCTCCGGAGAGGGACCCCCGAACTCCTGCGCCCAGGGGGTGGCCTCCGGCTTCCTGTGCCCGGAGGGTGGCCTCCGGCGCCCTGCGCTAGGGCCCGGAGTGGGGGCTTGAGCCGGACCCCTGAAAGGCACCTTGGGACCTGAAAACAATACTTAGAGAGAAAGCAGGCTCCGACAGTGCTGGGCTCTGGGCCGAAGGCTGTCGGAGGCTGACGTCATTTGGCCCCTGTTCAAGGGAAATATATTTCCCCAACAAAGGCCACTCCGAAGGACGAGTACCCCAGGCCGATAGCCGACATGCTGATCAACGATGCTTCAGGACATAAGGTACTATGTTTTCTTGATGGCAACGCTGATTATAATAAAATCTTTATGGCAGAGGAGGACATCTATAAGACAGCCTTTCGATGCCCTAGTTTTGTTACCTTGTTTGAGTGGGTTGTTATGACTTTTGGTTTAAAGAATGCTGGCACTACATATCAACGTGCTATGAACTTGATCTTTCATGAGTTGCTAGAAGTTATGTTAGAGGTCTACATAGATGATGTTGTAGTCAAATCGGATGCTATGAGAAACCATTTAGCCGATTTGAGAGTTGCTTTTGAGAGAATACGTTAGTATGGCTTAAAGATGAATCCACTCAAGTGTGCTTTTGGTGTGTCAGCGGGCAAGTTCTTAGGATTCATGATTCATGAAAGAGGTATTGAGATTGATCCTAAGAGGCTTGAGAAGATTAAGAACTTTGAAACGCCGACATGTAAGAGAGATGTGCAAAAGTTGCTAGGCAAGGTAAATTATTTGTGCCACTTTATATCTAACTTGTCTGGCAAGATTGATGCTTTTTCCCCATACTTCTGTTGAAGAACGAAGCCGAATTCACTTGGGGGCAAGTCAGCAACGTGCTTTTGAGAAAATCAAATAGTAATTGTCACCACAGCCTATGGTAAGAGCACCAAAGGTTGGGATTCCATTTCAGCTATACGTTGCTACAGAAGATAGCGTGATAGGCGCTGTGTTGACTCAGGAGGTAGAATGAAAAGAGTACATCATCACGTTCTTGAGTCGTCGCCTATTGGATGCCGAGATGAGGTATGTGTTTTTAGAGCGTTTGTGTTTGTCACATTATTATGCATGTACAAAACTTCGACACTATCTTCTATCTGGCACATGTATCGTTACTTGTCAAACTGATATTATAAAGTACATGTTGCAAAAGCCGATTCTAAATGGGAGAGTCAGAAAGTGGGCTTATGCCTTAATTGAATACGATTTGGCTTATGAACCGCTGAAATCTATGAAAGGCCAAGTCATCGCAAATGTTATAGTTGATCACCATGTAGATGTCAATTGGAGTAGTGATACTGCTTTAATTGAAGTAATGCCATGGAAACTTTACTTTGATGGTTCGGCTTGCAAGAATGGCCAAGGTGTTGGAGTTGTACTCATATCACCTAGTGGTATGAGTTTCGAAAACTCGGCCCAGTTAGAGTTTCCTTGTACTAATAATCAAGCCGAATATGAATCTCTTTTGCTAGGACTTGAGTTGTTAAGATCCTTGGGTGTTAAATATGTTCATGCATATGTTGATTCATTAAGAGTAGTTCAGAAAGTAGCTAAAGATGCCCAATGTTTTAATGGTTTGCTAAATAGTTACTTGGATAAATGCCTAGACATAATTGCTACTCTTGATGATTTTGAGATTTCACATGTGTCTAGAGAAGCTAATTCAGTAGCAAATGACTTGGCTCAACAAGCATCTGGTTACCAAGTTAAAAGAGGTAGATTTTTTTCACTAGAAAAACCGATGCTTGACTTTATTTCACCGTGTGAGACAGAACACACCGGTCTGACCGGCCTGACATGGCCTGTTCGACCGCAGGTGTCTGGTCAGTCTGACCGGCCATGCCAGGCCGGTCTGACCGCCCTAGTGTCAGGGATATTCAGGGCACGGGGGGCAGGTTGAAGTGTATAATTTGAACGCAAATTCGAGTGAGGATTTGGCGAGTACTTCAGGTAATCACGAGGATGATTGGAGAACTCCAATTATTCACTATTTGAGAGATCCTAGCAAACATGTTGATCGGAAAGTTCGGTGGCAAGCATTTAAATTTGTATTACTCGAAGATAAGTTGTATCACCGAACTGTTGATGGAGTACTTTTGAGCTGTTTAAATGCCGATCAGTCTAGACTTGTGGGTGAATTACATGAAGGTCTTTGTGGTACTCATCAGTCGGCCAAGAAAATGAGTTGGATGCTCAAAAGAGCGGGTTTTTATTGGCCGACTATGACTGAGAATTGTTTTAAGTACTATAGAGGATGTGAGGCTTGTCAAAGGTTCGGTAATATTCAGCTTGCTCCTACATCTTTACTTAATCCTATTATCAAGCCATGGTCGTTCTGAGGTTGGGCCTTAGACTTCATCGGCCAAATTAATCTGTCCTCTTCAAAAGGGCATCAGTTCGTGTTGATGGCTACTGATTACTTCACCAAGTGGACCAAGGCCGTGCCGCTCAAGAACATGACACAAAACGAGGTAATCAATTTTATCTTGAAGCACATTATACATATATTCAGTCTTCCACAAACTCTTACTACATATCAGGGTACTTCATTTGTTTCTAAATAAGTATGTGTTTTGCCGAATCTTATGATACAAAGTTGATAAACTCTACACCATACTATGCTCAGGCCAATGGTCAGGCAGAGTCTAGTAATAAAATTGTGATTAAGCCCATTAAGAAGAAGATTGAAGAGTTTCCTAGAAGGTGGCATGAAGTGCTTTCTGAGGTTACTGATAAGAGATTAAGAGCTCTAGAGGTAATAGAAAGAGACAAAAGAAGAGTAGCTAGAGATTACAACAAGAAAGTGAGAGCAAAATCATTTCAAGTTGGTGACTTGGTTTGGAAGACGATTTTGCCTTTAGGCACTAAGGGCCCAAAGTTCGGTAAATGGTCATCTAGTTGGGAGGGTCCTTTTAGAGTTGTTGAAATAGCTCCAAGCAATGCATATTTGCTAGAATCACTTAAAGGAGAGCGATTTCAGTAGGGCTTTGAATAGCAGGTATTTGAAAAAGTACTTCCCAAGTGTGTGGCAAAATGCTTGAAGTGTCGAAAGGCCGATATGAAGCATATCGCCCTTAGCTCATTGTGCTTTTGGCTCACTAAAGTTTGCCAAAATGCAGGGGGCATGTGTTGATAGCAAAAAATGGCATTAATGGTCAAAATTATCAAAATATCACTTTTTGGTAATTTGGGCCGAAAATATGCCATGACCTGGCAAAGGCCAGTCTAACCGGCCATGTTGGCCCAATCAGACCGGCCCAACTTGAGTCTGACTCCAATTAGTTGATGTTGCTGTATTTTTTATCCCTAATTAATTTTGGATGACTTGGAACACGTGTATAACTCAGATTAAACCTCAAGCACTCATGTCCAACCTCTATAAATAGAGGCAAGGTCGATTCAACTGAGCCCCCCCCAAAAAAACCATAATAGATCCAATCTATTATTTCCTTGAATCATACCTTTACTTTTTAATCTACTTTTTGCCCTAGGTTTAGTTTAGCATGCACACCTTTCCTAGTTTGCCCTGGAAACCACCCATCCGCCGTGTCGTAATCATAGTAAGTCCTTGTCGATTCACTCGGGAATCGTCCATTTCATCCACGTAACAGATTTCTATCGTTTTATTGGTTTTTACCGGTGATTCGGTCTCCTGGTGAATTGTCTTTGATTTCTTGGTGTTTTTTGCAGTGTTTTATCTCTCCCATATTTGCCAAGAAATTTTGCTACAAGCCATCCATAGTAAGATGGTCAGCAGGGACCGTGGAACCCATCTTCTAGGGACAGTCGGTCTGACGAGAGGCAACCCCTCGGTCTGACCGGCCTATGCCGTTGTTTATAGCAAAAATGGCATTACTGGTCAAACTAGGTAAAATGCTGAAAAATGGTATTTTTGACCGAAAATATGCCAAACCTAGCACAGGCCGGTCTGACTGGCTCTAGTAGGCCGGTCCAACTGGCCATGTAGGCTCGGTCAGACCGGCCCCGTGGGCTCAGTCAGACCAGCCAGGGGTTCAGAATATGAATCCAAAGTGGATTCGGGTGGTTTTTATCCAAATCTTATGTCAACCAAATTATGGCTGAATCCTACTGATGTTTTGTGCCAAGGACCACCTAGCCCACCCCCTATAAATACTAGGGGCAATGCCGATTCAAGGGCTCTCTCCAATCTCCAAAATCCAAAGCCCTAGCTTTGAATCGCATTTACTTTTCTTTACTTTCTGCATTAGTCAATAGATCTTCGTGGGTTTGCCTAGAAGCCCTCCGTCTACCGTGTCCGTAATCACGGTATCCCTTGCTAGTTCGCTTGTGAACCTCCCGTTAATCCCCGTAATGGATTGCTATCCTTTTTATTGGTTTTTACCATCATATTATGCAATTCGACCTCTTGGCCGAATTATATTTGATCTCTTGTCGTTTTTGCAGAGTAATTGCCTTGTAATAGTCAGATTCAGTAGAGGCAAAACTATGTCAAATCCACTGTAGATTGGACGTAGGGATATTATCCCTTTGGGGAGGCCTGAACTAGTATAAATTCTATCTCCCTCTGTGAGAACCCTTCGAGGTTCACTCTATACACCATATACACACAAAAACCTGTTGTAGCTAACGCAATTGCTACAACACCCTGATCACTCGCCATCGACAGTTGACAAGTATCTCAACCCTGCACACACGAGACAAGCAAAACACACAACTCCATGCAACCCATACACAGACAACCAACAATTATCATAGCCAACTTTGTCAATCACTCATCATAAAACTAGAACCACAGTGAAAGCCTCACTTGGTTTCTCAATATCCTCCTTGATAAGTGCATTGACAACTCTAAGATAAAAGGAAGTAAAATACAAGTTCAGCACACAAGTGACCATGAAAGCTTTAAATAGAGCAAAAAAAGCATGTCACTTGATAAAAGTTGGTGGTAGAACAAAAATCAAACTAAAAACAAACTCAAAAGCAAGCAAGCGAGCAAAATCAGATGAACTCTCCCCCTTTGGCAATGCAGACATCAAGATAGCAACATGAGATGTGTGGATGAAGTGTAAATGCAATGCTTCTGGAATATAATTAAGTCCAATTACAGTACAAACAAGCATTGTGCCTTGAATACCATCCTAAAGTATTGTGTGACAATCTCAGATGTATGCAATCTAAGTAACATCATGAGCAAGCATTTTCAAATTTTAGCAAATAAAAGCATCACTACTCAGACTAGCGTACTATACATGGCAAGGTAAGAGATGTAAAAGCTAATAAAATACTAACCAGGTAAGCATATCCCACTACAAGGAGCTTCAGCAAACTTGATATGCAATGAATTTAAACTTTTTATTTTTCATTTATGTTCCAGGGGGTTATTTGCAAGTCAACCTTATGCTAACCGACTGAGCTAAGCCTAGGTTGAAACCATCAGAAGCTTAAAGCATTGGTCTTGGTATACACTTCAACGTCCCAGTTCATACCAAAGTGCTATGGTAAGCAGTCTAGAACAAAGTAGTGTGATAATGCAAACCCACCTAGATCTTTTCAATTTCAGCATAATATGATCAAGTTTTGTACTAGCATCCAAGTGAAAAAGAACCTAGCTACCAGGTATGTAAAAGATAACAAATGAATTCCAACCTATTCATGCTACTTTCCAGACTAAGCAGTGATCATTTTCAAGTTTTTACAAATAAAAGCCATGCTCAAGACATATATCAGACGCATTCAATCCAAGCGTAATCAACAGTATTAAAAGACAGTATTGTAAAGGCATAATAAATCATGTACTTGTAAAAGCAATTAATCATATTACAGAAGCTTATGTAGTGCTACACAACTCCCCCCTCACATGATGCCATAAGAATGACAAATGCCAAGCTCTCCTCTCAAAAATGCAAAGCGTGAAGCATCGAGAGGCTTCGTAAAAATATCTGCAAGCTGGTTCTGGGTATCAACAAAGCGCAAATCGATATCACCTTCTCATTGTGATCTCTTAAGAAATGATAACGCACATCAATATGTTTGGTTCTAGAATGCTGTACTGGGTTGTTTGCTAAGCTGATCGCACTAGTGTTGTCACAAAATAGTGGAACAACCTTAAAATCCAACCCAAAATCCCACAAAGTAGAAACCATCCACAAAATCTGTGCACAATAGCTAGCGGCAGCTACATATTCAGCCTCGGCTGCAGACTATGCAACGCTAGACTATTTGCGAGAAGACCAACACACAAGAGAAGAACCCAGAAAATGGCAAGTCCCGGATGTACTCTTTCGATCAATTCGACATCCAGCAAAATCAACATTGAAAAAACCTCTCAAGCACAATGAAGATGATGCAGAATACCAAATGCCAAATTCAAGAGTGTGCTTGAGATACCTTAGTATATGCTTGGCAGCTTGACGATGTGAAGCCATCGGAGAAGCTTGATAATGAGTGCATAGACATACTGCAAAGTGTATGTCCGGTCTCGTAGCCGTCAAGTAGAGGAGGGAGCCGATCATGCTCCAGAACTCCTTCTAGTCCACTTCTTCTCCATCTTCATCTAGATCTAGCGCAACTGAAGTACCCATTGGGGTAGCAAGTGGTTTTGCATATGTTATGTCAAAGCGTTTTAGAAGGTCTTTAGTGTATTTTGTCTAATGTACAAAGGTTCCTTATTTTCTTTGCTTGATTTGAAAACCAAGGAAGAAGGTTAGCTCGCCCATCATTGACATTTCGAATTCCCTACTCATAGAATCAGCAAACTCGGCCACAAGAGTATGAGATGAACCACCAAAAATTATGTCATCAACATAAATCTGAACAAGTAAGAAATCTTTTCCATGCATAAGAGTGAACAAGGTCTTATCAACAGAGCCCATTTTGTACTCGTGCTCAATCAAGAAGTTCCTAAGATGGTCCGTACCAAGCCCTAGGAGCTTGCTTGAGCCCATATAAAGCTTTGTGAAATTTAAAGACTTATGGGGGTACTTGGGATGTTCAAAGCCAGGGGGTTGTTTGACATACACATCTTCTCCTATGAAACCATTAAGGAAAGTGATGTGCACGCGTGCCCGATCTTCCGTTAGAGGGGTAAACTCGATTGGTGGAGGACTCGACGTTGACGATCTAGCTTCCGATTCGCACTGATCCAAACCCCGCAATCGCTACACCATGGCTCCGTTGGTTATCAACCACGCACGAGCATGATTGACCTCGCCAAGAAGGCTTATCCCTGCATGCGAATTGAGAACACAAGCAAGAACACGAAAACACAATCTCACAAACAGATGAGAGATCGATTTCTCGAGTGGGGTTCCACAATCTGACAAATGTCAGAGTTCAATCTACAAGGCAGTTCGAAACTAAGCAAAACCCAACCATAATTCATGACAGCTACAGAGTATTAATACCTAGGGTTTGTGTAAATTCTTCCCTAATGTTGGGCTTAAGGTCCCAAACGGATACAAGGCCCAAAGTAGCCCAAAACGGTGACGCAACACCTGATGACTTGTTCAGATGACACAGAACGTTTCATAATGAACCAGGACTTGGCACTAGATTCATTGGAAAAATATTTTCATTATCTTTCCAACTCCTTATAGAACGCCTCAATCTGCCTATGTACGAGAAAGTTATACCCATTTTAATGAAGGGTGTTCTGCTGAAACCTAACCAAAATCGGAGTTTGAAGTGGAATCCGAATTGGATTGTTGTGCCGCCTCTCCTTCTTGTGTTTGATCTAGAAGTACTGCTCCCATATTCCTTAGAGTCAAAATATCACTCATAAGTAGCATCCCATCCATATTCATATCATTATATAAAGTAAGAAACGAACGCACCTCATAATTAAGCTTGGGGGCACGAGAGCGAGTGATTGGTCCAGGAATGATAGAGTGTTGGATGTCTTTATCAGTTGTTATCGATGTCCTCATCATCCTCCCCTTCTTGAATTGGAGTTGTCCTCGACTCAAACTCGTCTTCTTCTCCCAAATATGGCTTCAAATCTGAAATGTTAAATGTGGGGCTAACCACAAAATCTGTAGGCAACTCAAGCTGGTATGCATTGTCATTAATTTTCTTAACTATCTTGAAAGGACTATCAACTCGAGGCATCAACTTAGACTTTCTCAAATCTATAAATCTATCTTTACGCAAGTGTAACCAAACAAGATCACCTATTTCGAAGGTTAAATGTCTCCTACCATTACTACCAACAATTTATACTTTTGGGTCATCTTCTCAATGTGTTCTTTAGTTGTGGTATGTAATTTCAAAATAAAATCAGCATGTGTCTTAGCATCTAAATGCACATGTTCAGAAGTAGGCAATGGCAAAAGATTAATGGGGGCACGGGGATTAAAGCCATACACAACCTGGAAAGGACTCACCTTGGTGGTAGAATGTATCACTTGATTATATGCAAACTCCACATGAGGTAAACATTCTTCCCACATCTTTAAATTCTTCTTCAAAACATCCCGCAACATGGTGGATAACGTATGATTAACTACCTCTGTTTGCCCATCGGTTTGAGGATGGCATGTGGTGGAGAATAGCAGCTTGGTTCCCAACTTGCTCCATAAACTTATCCAAAAGTGGCTCAAGAACTTCGCATCGTGATCAGAGACAATGGTGGTGGGTACCCCATGTAGGCGAATGATATCCCTGAAAAACAAATCATCAATGTTTGTAGCATCATCACTCTTATGACAAGGTATAAAATGTGCCATTTTTGAGGATCGATCGACCACCACAAATATACTATCCCTCCCCCTCTTTGTTCTAGGTAAACCTAAGACAAAGTCCATTGATATATGCTCCCAAGGGACGCTAGGAATAGGAAGGGGCATATAAAGTCCAAAGATATTCAAGCGTGACTTAGCTTTGTTACATGTAGTGCAGCGTGAGACGTAGTGCATGACATCCCGCCACATCCTTGGCCAAAAGAAGTGTGTGGACAGCACGTCCTCAATTTTCTTCACTCCAAAATGTCCCATCAATCCTCCCCCGTGAGCTTCCTGTAAAAACAAACTGGCGAATGGAGCTAGTTGGGACGCATAGCTTGTTAGCACGATATAAGAAACCGTCATTCATCACATATTTATTCCAATTTCGGCACTCTCTACAATTTCAAAAGCATCCTTGAAGTCTAGATCAATAGCATATAACTCTTTTATTGTTTCTAGACCAAATATCTTATGATCAAGATGAGATAACATAGTAAAACGCCTGGATAACACATCTACAATGATATTGTCTTTACCACATTTATGTTTAATGATGTATGGAAATGACTCTATGAACTCAACCCATTTTGTATGTTGCTTATTTAGTTTTGCCTGGCTTCTAATATGTTTCAAGGATTCATGATCAGAATGAATGACAAACTTCTTAGGCCAAAGGTAATGTTGCCAAGTCTCTAACACCCAAACTAAAGCATACAACTCCTTATCATAAGTAGAATAATTCAGATTAGGTCCATGCAATTTTTCACTAAAGTAAGCAACGATTTTACCTTCTTGTATGAGAACTCCTCCTATCCCAATCCCACTAGCATCACATTCAAGCTCAAATGTCTTACCAAAGTCAGGAAGTTGGAGTAGAGGGGCATGTGTAAGTTTCTCCTTAAGCATGTTAAAAGCTTGTTCTTGTGCTGGACCTCGTGTGAATGAAGCTCCCTTCTTTGTCAACTCATTGAGTGGAGCAGCAATGGTGCTGAAATTCTTAACAAACCGTCGATAAAAACCAGCAAGTCCATGAAAACTTCTCACTTGCGTGATGGTTTGAGGTGTTGGCCAGCTCTTGATGGCTTCAATTTTCACTTCATCTACCTTAATACCCTGTGGAGTAACAACATAGCCAAGAAAAGAGACTCGATCCATGCAAACAGTACACTTTTCAAGATTACCGAACAGGCGTGCATCTCTCAAAGCATTAAAAACAACACTGTAAATGATTCAAATGTTCATCAATAGACCTGGTATATATCAAGATATCATCAAAGTAAACCACCACAAATTTGCCAATAAATACTCTCAATACTTAATTCATTAAACTCATGAAAGTGCTAGGTGCATTAGTTAACCCCATAGGCATGACTAACCACTCATATAAACTGAACTTAGTTTTGAAAGTTGTTTTCCATTTATCTCCTAATTTCATTCTAATTTGGTGGTATCCACTACGCAAGTCAATCTTTGAGAAAATGATAGACCCACTCAATCCATCAAGCATATCATCTAACCTAGGAATATGATGACGATACCTTATTGTAAATTATTGATGGCTCTACAATCAAACACATATGCCAACTACCATCTTTCTTAGGGACTAAAATAATAGGCACAACACATGGGCTAAGGCTCTCTCGTACGTACCCATGGTCCAGAAGTTCTTGGACTTGTCGCTGAATTTCTTTAGTATCCTCCGAATTTGTTCTATATGCAGCACGGTTTGGCAATGTCGCTCCTGGGATCAAGTCAATTTGATACTCAATCCCTCGAATAGGTGGCATCCCTGGAGTCATCTCCGCTAGAAACACATTCTTATACTCCTGCAAATGGTTAGTGACAGTAGGAGATAACGAAGTGGAAGAATCCTCAAATGAAAATAAAACTTCTTTGCATATCAATGCATAACAAGGAGAATCAAACTCATTAACATCAACCAAATCAGATTTAGTAGCAAGCATAACACCCCCCTTCAATTTAATTCCGTCCGACTTAGAGCTATTGTCTTTCTTATCTTTCTTAGGTGGGAAAATAATGTTAGCTACTTGCTGATTTTCAGATTGTGGTGCAATGTCCTTCTTGCTATTCTCAATACTCTCTTTCTCACATTGCATAATTTCAGTGGGAGTCATAGGAAGCAAAGTAATTTTCTTTCCCTTGTGCATAAGTGTATATTTATTACTCCAGCCATGATGTGTGGCATCCATATCAAATTCCCATGGCCTGCCCAATAAAAGTGAACATGCTTGCATGGGTACAACATCAAAATCAGCAAAGTCGTGGTACGTAGCAATGAAAAAGTGCATTCTCACAGAGTGTGTTACCTTGACCTTACCACTATTGTTGAACCACTAAATATAGTATGGATGAGGATGTGGACGTGTGGTCAATCCAAGTGTTGGCGTAAAAGATTACGCTAACAGGTTCTCGAAGGTTAATAACTAACAAACAAAGAGTTTGTGCTGAGAACTATCTCGAGCCTCCGAATAGGATAATAGCTCAAGTAGTCCGAAATTGTGTATTGAATAGCTGAGTATTCGATGCCTATTATAGGGTAATAAGGAGGGTATTTATAGGCAAAAAGTCTAAGGAAAAGACCTATGTACCCCTCAATTACAACCGACATAGTGGAAACTATTTGGTACCCCAAATAGGGCTAAAATAGTAAAATCTATCCGGAGAAGATAGATAAGGCAGACATCTTATTAGTCTGGCTGTTATCATCTGTAGCTTCGGGGCCTTCGGAGAATGCCTTCGAAATCATAAGCTGAAGCACCCTTCGGCTTAAAGACTAAACCACCTTCGGAGATGAGCGCAAGCTTTGATGCTGATAAGTTATCTTTGACTGTCAATCTCTAAAGTCCTGTGGATGAAGTATTTTCCCCCAATAGTAGCCCATCAAATACGCTTCTCCGATTTAACCTGTATGGAAGGAAAGTAGTATACGCAAGGAATATTTTCATATTCAGGGACTTAGAGAAATTTGAAAGTGCTACAGCTATCTGAAGGGTATTTGACATCGAAGTATTCCCGATGGAAGCTTCGAACTGGAACTACTATGTGAACACTTCGCAGGAAAGGGAACCGTTACGGAAGCGGAACATCATGGAAAACCGTCAAATTTAAGCCATTACCCTTCAAGTAGCCGTTATGCTCCCGAAAAAGGTAACGGTCGAAATTTTACCAGTGGGTTCACACCTTTTCACTTCCTGCTTCCACCCATCAGTGACAGAAGTCGAACCTGCAGTGTGAACGTGATCGAAGCGCAATAGCTAGCAGGAAGGCTATAAAAGAGGGGTCGAAGCCCACCGAATTTTTTACAGAACCTGTCTTTCGGAGCTCACTTTCTTCAACCTCCAAATCTCCCCTCAACATCCTGAGCGATCGACTCATGGCGAGGACCAGCACCACCGTGCCAGCGGTAGCAAGTACTTTGGCGCAGAGGCAAGCTTGGGCGGCTTCGGCAGGTAGCGGTCATGGCGGGGGCTCCTAGGAGGTTCTTGGCCCAAGAATCCTCGGGAGCTCCGCCCTCCATCTAAGAAGAAGATCCCGCAAAGCTTCCTCATCGGCCAGTCCACAAGGCACTGCGGAATCCATCAAAGAGGTAGTGGCCAGGAAGCTGGGCCCTGGAATGAGGACTAGGGTCCCTAGGAACAGAGTCGACCCCAAGGCCACGAAGCAGAGAAGTAGTAGTCTTCGAAGAATTCTTCAAGGCTGGTCTCGGGCTCACTGACATCAACTTTCTATCAGAAGTATTAGAAATGTTTCACATTACCTTGCCTCAATTGTCCCCCCAATGCCATCGCAAGGATGACGATCTTCAAGTGGGCCCTTCAGGCCGAAGGATGCGAAGGAAGATCAGAGATCTTCGCGGCCACCCACGAAGTCATCTGCCAGCCAAAGCCACAAGACAGCCCCGGAGACACCAAGGTGTTGACAGCCTTCAGAAGCGTCAACTTTCAGTTGCGGAAGGAACATGCACAACATTTTCCGGCGAAGGCCATAAATGACCGGTGGTACACCAATTGGATTCTCTGGTGGTTCTATGCCGAGGTCGGAGTAGACTCCAGCTTCGCGGGGACTCTCCAAGAAATCTGGTTCCGGAAGGAGGCAGAAGTAACCCTGAACCCAAGCCTGCTCTCAATGCGGCTTGGGTTACTCTCTTCGATAGCCAGCCGCATGAGCATGCGGGACTTGGCCAAAGAGTTCATCACCCTCCAGATTCTACCTCTCGGAGCCGACTGGACGATAGCGTTCCAAAATGCTTCGGAGGGAGAGCTTCGAAGTCTAAGTAAGCCTTCGAACCTCCTACAGTAATATATTAGGAAATAAATAACAGTACTCATAATATGCTACCTTTTTTCAGCGGCCCGTTTGGCGCTAGCTCCGGAGCAGATAGCGAGAGCCACCGAACGGGTGCTTGGAAGCCCCTACAGTGGCAGAGAGGCAGAAAAGAATAGAATTGGTGGGAAGCTGGGAACTCTTCAATAGAGTGTGGAGGGCTCTCAGGATGGAGCCCCCACCTCTGCCAGACTTCGACCTGGCCGGAGTGGACCCTCGAAAGAGAAAAGCCACCGCTGAGCCTTCGAAGAAGATCGTTAAGACCCCAATCAAGAAGGGGAAGAAAACGACAAGACCTCCTCCTCAGTCGACTCCGGTGTCCTCTACTTCCTCTCTGGGCATTCGGAGCTCATCTTTGGAAGAATCCGGAAACAAGGGCTCCGAAAACAAAGGCTCCGATGTTCAAATGGGAAAGGCCCTCAAGAATTATCTTCTGGATGACAGCGAAGATGAAGCCATGGATGCAGCCGGAGTTCCTTCTCGAGAGACTACGGAGGCAGACGGAGGTAGACACAGCGCGCTCTCCCAAACCCGTCGCCGTGAGTTCAGAGCTAGAGGCAATTACCCCCAACTCACCCATGGCTGGGGTGATAGTGCCGGAGGCTGAGTCGCTTGCAGTGGCTACGCCGGAGAGGACTTCGGGGGACGACCTCGACGAGTACCTCCAGAGTACGAGTTCTTGGAAGACCCTGCAATTCTACCTCAAGGCACCAACAAAGGTATACTTCGAAGCTTTGCCTTTACAATTCCTGTGACAGTTATTACCCACAAATATTCATCAAGTACCATAATGTTGTAGGTGCATCGAGGAGTAGCGTAGCTCCGATCAAAGATGGAGCTCCAGCTTCTCTCGGAGTTGAGGCTCCGGCAGACACAACAGCTTCGACGACTGGAGCCATCTCGGGCGAACCAGTTCCGACCGAAGGGGCATTAGTTGAAGGAGGATCTACCTCCGTCGGAGTCACTCCTCCGGCTTTCATGCCTGGGAGAGGAAAAAGCATGACGAGCCTTGGGCTCCTCCATGCAACGACGACGACGCCTTCCTCCAACGATCCTTTGGCAAGTAATTCGGAGGATGAGGTGACCGCGGATGATCGTGAGGTTTTGTCCTGTCTCCCTTTGTTGGCTCCCTTCTTGGAGCAGAGGACGGGCCTCCGGGTGCTTCTGGAGCCTTTGGCAGAGAAGGGCCAAGAAGTCGTAAACTCCGACTTGGTCTCCGTTTTGAGCGAAGCTAGAGCCCCGGAGCTCAATATATCCCTTGAAAGGGCTGCCCTTCAGGTATGCATCATACCACAAGTGCATTCAATTAATAAATGGAATTACTTAGTACTTACTTGCTCTTTTGTAACAATTTGTCCTTGCTAGAGCGGCAGTGACTTCCAATGAAGTCGAAACTAATCAGCTCAAGAGGAAGGTTACTACCCTCCAGTCTGCCCTCAAAAGCTCCGAAGACAAAACACTTCGACTGGAGGAGGATCTCCTTGAAGAGCGAAGGGCTAAGACTGCCACCGACGAAGCACTCCGGATCGAGCGGGAGAACAACACTGCATTCCAAACTTCGGCCCAAGAAGCCAAAGCCGAATGTGTGGTGCTCAGAGCAGAGGTGGAGAAGCTTCGGCAAGCAGCAGCTACTTCAAGCACGCAACTCGTAGAACTTCAAGACTCACTTCAACAGACCATGGCTCAGAAAAGCGCTCTGCTATCCAAAATGGCTAAAGTGTCTGCTGCTACTGCTAGGCTAGAGGCGGTAGAGGTGAAGAATGCTACGATGCCGGAACATACCTTGGATGCCCTTCAGGGTACCTTGGAGTACTTCGGCACAATGTGCCCTTCATCCTCAAGGGTGGCGAGCGAGCCCCTCGACCGGAAGTTGAAAATGATTCAAGTGGCGATGAAGCTGATGATGGGCTCTGGCGTTCGGTATGGAGAGATCTCCGGACAAGTTGCTGGAATTGGAGTCCTCCGTCACCTCGAAGCTCTTGGAATTTCAGTCGCTCTGGTTGGGGGTTCAACACCTTCAGGCTTTGCCGACGAAGACTTGTTGCGTCCTTCACAGGATGTAGCTTCTGCTGGGAAGCTTTCCGGTCAATCTAGAAAATAGACCACAAGGCTGCAGCCAAAGCTTTGATCGATGAGGCTCGCCGGCAAAAGCAAGCGCAAACGAGGCCTCCGCTTCCAGCTTCACCAGCTCCGACGCCCCCTGCTCCACCAACCGACCCACAGGTCTAGTCTTATAGGGTCACTTAAGCATGTACAAGAAATCTTGTAAAGCCCCTTATATTAATGAATGAAAAGTTTATGAATGAGGAACTTGTTTGGATTTTTATTCTTTTAGGTTTTGCCATGCACTTCGGAGCTTGACTTCGAAGTATTGGAACTTAATGAAGGGCTCCTTCAGCAGTGGTCTGTCCTCGAGAGCTTAAGACATTATCGATGCTCACGCTTCTCTGTTCCTCACGGAGATCGAGGGGAGATAGCTCCCGAAGTACACCGCGAAGTCTTGGCTTATATCAAAGAAGAGAAAAAGGAAGAAAGATCTTCGTCCTTTGAATACGTAAACTAGTCTGACTCGGAGTACCGGGACAAAGATCCTGCAGAGGCTAGCTCCGAAAGGCTTCTGTCTTGGGCTGAACTTCAAGAGGAGCAGAAGAAACTGCGAGCTTCGAAGAAGAGAAGCACTCAGACTAAGAAGAAAGTCCTGAAGGCTTCGAGCTCCGAAGGTCAAAGTGGTCTTAGGAGTAGCTCTAGAGGTTGGAAGGGTCTCCGTTTTTATCTAGGCTTAGACCAAAACTTCTCTTGATGTAAAAATATGATTATCCAATTAATTTGAATTGCTTTGAAAGCATCTTTTGTTGTTCCTTACTCCCCTGCCCCTCCTTGTGGGTGGGGGACCGTACACGTTGCGATAGGGTCCATCAGACACAATGATTTACATAACAATCTGATGCTTCGCACAACACTTGGTAATCATACTTTACTCTTTCGTAGAGTTCTTCGAACTACACGTGCGTATTATGATGTTTATAAATTTTAGAGCTAAGTTTATATTTGTAAACTCCCATAGCAATCGCTTAGGATTTTTATAAGTGTTTCATTGGCCGAAGCCTTGAAACCTTATTGCTTGGTCACCTTCGACTCTTTTACAGATACTTCGAACCCGGAGGATGGAAATCTGTTCTTTTAAAGTACTTAGACTTTTCTATGGATCCTAACAAGCCAGAGCTTGGAATCCGTAGGCTGGCCACCTACGACTCTTTTACATATGCTTCGAACCCGGAGGCTGGAAATCTGTTCTTTTAAAGTCCTTAGACTCTTCTACGGATCCTAACAAGCCGGAGCTTGGAATCCGTAGGCTAGCCACCTACGGCTCTTTTACAGATGCTTCGAGCTCGGAGCCAGAAATCTGTTCTTTTAAAGTCCTTAGACTCTTCTACGGATCCTAACAAGCCAGAGCTTGGAATCCGTAGGCTGGCCACCGACGGCTCTTTTATAGATGCTTCGAAATCGGAGGACAGAAATCTGTTCTTTTAAAGTCCTTAGACTCTTCTACGGATCCTAACAAGCCGGAGCTTAGAATCCGTAGGCTGCCAACAGAATCCTTGAACTAATGGTTCAAAGGCCGTTGTTCGGGTTCTTTGAAAGATGCTTGACTCCACAAGCATCTCCGTTCTCCTGATGCATCCACCAGGAGTAAGGGATATTTGAAGAGTAAACAAAATTCGAACCTCCATCTTTATTTAGAAACGTACTTTTACAATTGATTACAAGGAGCCCCTAAGCGTAATAACGTTTAAGGTGCTCCGCATGCCATGCATGCTTCAACTCTTCCCCTTCTAAATTAGCTAATTTAAACGAGACGGGGCATCCTGAGCGTAGGATAATATATGGTCCTTCCCATTTATTTCCTAGCTTCCCCAGAGCTATTACACTTCGCCGTACCAAATGACCTGGTTTAAGCTCGTTCAGTTTTATCTTCGGGTCATACCATGTCTTTGTTTGGTCTTGGTACTTCGTCAGATTGGTGATAGCTCGAAGCCTTGTTTCTTCTGACAAGTCCAGCGAAGTGCTTCTATCGTCTTCATTTCCAGGTTCTACTACGCGAAGGGATCCACCCTTGAGCTCCGTAGGAGTCACGGCCTCATCTCTGAATAGCAGCCTGAATGGGGTGAAGCCCGTGGACCTGGCTTGAGTGGTCCGAATGGACCATAGAATCTTCGGAAGTTCTTCGGTCCACAACCCTTTGGCCAGCCCTATAATCCTTCGATTTAGACCAGAGAGAATATTTCCATTGGCTCGCTCGACAACTCCGTTGGATTGTGGATGGCGAACTGCTGTGAAGCATAACTTGATGCCCAGTTCTTCACAAAATTCTTTAAAGGGTTCGACTTCGAACTGGGTTCCATTATCTACAGTTAGCTCCCTTGGCACTCTGAACCTGCATATGATATTTTTCCAGAAGAATTTTTGCACATTCCTTGAAGTGATAGCAGTTAGAGGTTTAGCTTCAACCCATTTAGAAAAATACTCAATTGCTACCACCGCAAACTTCAAGCTGCCTTTTGCCATTAGAAAAGGGCCGATGAGATCCATTCCCCATCGTGCCATTGGCCACACCAGGGTAATAACTTGAAGTGGTATTGGTAGACGGTGGCTTCGTCTACCCATCCACTAGCATCCTTGACAGGTTCGAACCAATTCCTCCGCATCTCTTACAATTGTTGGCCAGTAGAGCCCCTGACGAAGTGTCTTTCCTGCTAGAGCACGGGGGGCCAGGTGGCTTCCACATAGACCATTGTGAATGTCCCGAAGTATATCTTGGCCTTCGGGTTGTGAGATGCACCGAAGTAAGGGAGAACAGACTCCGACTTTGTATAATATCCCATTAACAAGCTCATAATTTCGAGCCCTTGCTTGCAACCTTCGAAAATCTGGACCTTCTGACAAGACTGCGCTATTTTGCAAGACATCCATTATCGGAGCCCACCAGTCTGTCGCTGGGATGCAAAAGACTTCTGCGGAGAGTAATTGACTTACTATAGGCTTGACAAGTTCTTCATAGAAAGCACCCTCCGGGAGGTCCAATGCTCCGGCTGTAGCCTTCGCTAGAATGTCTGCAAGTTGATTATCTGCTCGAGGGATAATCCAAACAGAAAATCCTTTGAACATTGCTTCTGTCTTGCGGATTTCTTCCAGATACTTTGCAAGATGCGGGTTCCTTGCTTGAAAGCTTTTGTCAACATGTCCTGCGACATCTTGGGAATCTGTTTTAACTATAATCCTTGCTGCTCCAAGTTCCTTTGCCTTTCGGATGCCTAGTAGGATTCCTTCGTATTCTGCGATATTATTGGTAGTCTTAAAGTTGAGCCTCGCAGAATACATGGCCTTTTGCCCTGACGGCGATATTATTACAGCTCCAGCTCTGGCACTAGATGCTTGATAGGCTCCGTCAGAAAAAATTGTCCGTAGACCTTCGGAGGTTTCTTCCTGAGCCCAAACTGCAAATGGAGTCCACTCTGCCACGAAGTCAGCTATGATATGAGATTTGATAGTTGTTCTCACCGTGAATGAAATACCGAAGGGGGCTAGCTCGACAACCCATTTTCCAATCCTACCCGTGGAATCTTTGCTTGGTCTCTTGAGATAGTGAGAACTCCACCTTGTGTGGGCATCTTGAGATATAAGTAGATGTGATGTGCTATAGCCCCGAACTGGTTCAACATTCCCTATCCAAAAATCGCATTATAGGCATATGGGGCGTTGATGATGTCGAAGATCACTTCTTCCACCCTGGCCAAGGGCCCCTCTCCGAAGGCAACCTTGAGGCCTATCTGGCTGAGGGCATCGAGAGGCGAACCTACGAAGCCTTGGAGTGGGGAGGCCACCGGAAGTAAATGCCTCTACGGAATGCACATCTGGTCGAAGGCCTGGACAAAAAGTATATCTGTGGAGCTCCCTCCGTCTACCAGGATCCTTCGAACTTCGACTCCAGCTATATCAGCTGAAATGACTAGGGGGTCAGCATGAGGGAATTTCACCCCCACAGCATCATTGGCAGTAAAGGAAATAGGTACATGAGACCACTCGGGCATTCCTATCGCAAAATTCGAGGTCCCTATGTGCCCTACTTCGCGGACATATTCTCGCCGCTGCCTTTTTGACATGTTTCCGAGGGTCCCCCTCTAGAGATGGGCAGGACCACTCACTTGCCGTGATCTTGGGGATCTTCCTGCTTCGGTGGTGGCATAATATTGGCCACCGGGAGCTGCATGGGTGCTTCGGGGACGCCGGCTCGGGCCACGGTTTGAACGGGCTCCGAACGTGCCGCTGGAGGGGCTCTATCCGAAGTACCTCGCCCTGTACTTCGTCCAAGGTATTTACCCTGAAGGGTTAATACAGACTTACAATCCTTCATGTCTTGGCTTCTATTCTCGCCATGTACACAACAGAAAAAGCTCTGGCACCTGCCAGCTATTCTTTCTTGGGGCTTCGAAGCTCCAACCTTGAAGCCTTGCGCCTGCTGGAAGTTGGCAGGTGCCTTCGGGGCAGAGGACGTGATGTTCAACACCTCCGAGCAGAAGTGCTTCTTTCCCCACCTATGATCGTTGAAACGATTGTCATGGGGGGCTTGTGGAGAGGTTGGGGCTTCGGGCTGCATCTTCACTTCTCAAAGGGTTGGTGGAGGTGACGCAGTTCTTCAGAGGCAGCCTTCCTCTACCTTGGCACACTGTTCGAAGTATGCCATCAGCTGTGCCACAGATGACACTGGTTTCCGATGAAGCTTCCTGAGGAGATCTGGGTTCAACACCCCTTCACGTGCGGCATCGACTACCGAAGAGGTATACAAGCCTTTGATTTGAGACTTGGTGTGTGCGAAGCATGTGAAATATTCCCGCAGCGTCTCCCCTACTTGGTGCTTCACCTGAAATAGACTCCCAGTCAACATCGGAGCCACAAATGTACCTTGGAAGTTGCTTACAAACTTCCTCTTCAGCTGCTCCCAAGACTTGATCGATCCTAGCTTTAGAGACTAGAACAATCAGAGAGCTACACCTTCGAGAGCGAGGGGAAGCACTTCGCCATAGTGTTACGCACCCCTCCACTGGCTTCTATCGCCAAAGCATACGAACAAGCGAATTCTCTGGGGTCAGACCCACCGGAATACTTGTGCAGCTTCGAAGCTTTAAACCTGGGATCGAAGGGTACTTTCTGTAGGTCCGGATGCAACGGCGAATCGTCATCGAACGATGCATTCTCGGCCTCCTCTGGGACTTGGACAACTTTAGGAAGGTCGCCAGCACCACCGTCTTGAGGTCCTTCAGGAGCATGAGTGGAAGCTTGAGAGCGGAGTCGATCGGTGGAATCTTGCCTCCACCTTGCCACTTCCTCCTGAAGTCACGCTACTTACGTAGCCTCATCCTCAGGAAGGTCTTCGTCTCCTTCGGAGGGGAGCTCTGGGTCTCGGGAACTGGCGTAGTTGGTTTGGAGCACCGTGGGAGCAGCTCGGGGGCCTCTGGGTGCTCGACGTCCAGCGGCGCCTTCGGGGTTACCGGGATAACTGAAGGTCCTGCTCCGTTGGTCCGAGGGGACCTTTGGGGAGGATCTGAGGCTAGGCTCCGCTTGGGAGGCATAACTAAAAAAGATGAGGTCCGAAGACCGTGGACTTCGATTGGTTTGGGAAGGCGAGGAAAGGCCTTCAAACTGCACTAGGAAGCCCCTTACTGAAGGGTGCGTGGAATCTTAAGACTCCGAAGCTCCCTCCACAAGTGCTCTTCGAAGCACAGTCAGCAGTAGAGAACTACCTTTTAGAACTAGGATCCCCACGGACGACGCCAACTGTTGGCGTAAAAGATTACGCTAACAGGTTCTCGAAGGTTAATAACTAACAAACAAAGAGTTTGTGCTAAGAACTATCTCGAGCCTCCGAATAGGATAATAGCTCAAGTAGTCTGAAATTGTGTATTGAATAGCTGAGTATTCGATGCCTATTATAGGGTAAGAAGGAGGGTATTTATAGGCAAAAAGTCTAAGGAAAAGACCTATGTACCCCTCAATTACAACTGACATAGTGGAAACTATTCGGTACCCCGAATAGGGCTAAAATAGTAAAATCTATCCGGAGAAGATAGATAAGGCAGACGTCTTATCAGTCTGGCTGTTATCCACTGTAGCTTCGGGGCCTTCGGAGAATGCCTTCGAATCATAAACCGAAGCACCGTTCGGCTTAAAGACTTCACAACCTTCGGAGATGAGCGCAAGCTTTGATGCTGATAAGTTATCTTTGACTGTCAATCTCTAAAGTCCTGAGGATGAAGTATTTTCCCCCAACACCAAGCTTATTAACCATATCTAAGCTCACCAAATTATTTCTACTCTCTCCGTCAATTATGACACGAACACGATAATCATTGACAATGAGGAACATTTGAAATAAGTTATGTCACTGTAGTGTGTCTGTTTGCTCCACTTGAGTGTTTAAAACACGTTGTACAATATCACTAGCACTAACATACCCACCATCCTCAGTAGCAATGAATATCCATCTCTGGCTTGGCCAATATCTCATGAAATGGCCCTTCCCTTTGCAATTGTGGCAAATGACTCCACTGGTTCGGCCTGTAGAAGCAACCGATGAGGAACTATTTGCTGGTAGGGCTGTTTTACTCTTCTCCTCTGGTGATAGTGAAGACGAAGGTGCTGTTGAACACGCCCTCGATATGAAGGGGGAAGCAGACCATGTAGGAGAAGGTAGTATTGATTTTCCTGTTGCAGACGCCGCTCTTGTGTCGGTGAAGTTTCTCTTCGACTTTGGCTGTCGTCCCTACAATTCTCTTTCTGCCTTCATAGAAAGGTGAAACAATCTATTGAGAGAATTATATTCCTTATAATCAACTATGTCCTATATTTCTCTTCTTAACCCACCAAAAAATCTAGCCATTTTACCCTCCTCATCCTCAACTACCTCACAACGTAACATTCCTATTTGCAGTTCTTGGTAGTACTCCTCTAAAGATTTATTTCCCTGGTTTAAACGCTGTAATTTTTGACACAAATCATGTTTATAAGTAGTGGGGACAAATCTACCATGCATAGCTCTCTTTAGCCCATCCCATGTCTCAGGTGCTAAGCCTACATTTGATAGCTCATTCCACCAAATAATAGCAAAATCAGTAAACTCACTAGTGGCTTGTCTAACTCTATGGATTTCTAGAACAAGATGAGAGTTAAATTTTTGTTCTGCTGTTATCTCCCAATTCAGATATGTCTCAGCATCATCAGAGCCAAAAAAGGTGGTATGCTGAACTTAACCTTAGCAAATGAATTATCAGGACGGGGGTTATTTTCATTATTACCTCCCATACCTTGACGACGTGGATTTCATTGACGGGGAGGAGGGTCTCGAGCAAGGGGCTGGATATACTCTTCTTGATTTATGCCATCTGCCTCGAGATCCTCAGCTCTATCATTCGGTGGCGCTGGCTGTTTCTCTATGTTCTCCATCCTAGTGATGAGGGTGGCAATACTCCTCTCTATCCTCTCCAATCTGTTCTCATTGTCCTAGATGCTCTTAATGATGTTTGCATTGAGTTATTGCAGCAATTGTCCAAGCTCGAACTTGGACACACATTCATCTCCATCGCCTTGGTGTTGTGATCCTGCCATGGTTAGTGGAAACACAAAACACAAACAAGCTCACAAGTGCGCTAGTTTCTTATGAACTACTAGGATGTGGAATCACTCACACTCAAGCGTTTCACCAAGTTCTTGCAATGTTCTTACCAATTGTATCAGGTGGCACAACTAGTTGGCTTGGGGATGAAACCGTTGAAGTCATGAGTATAGCGATTGCTGGCTGGAAAGTGTACTGATCGGAAGGAAGGTGGAGCTCAGAAGACTGATCTTTGGTAGCAAGGATTAGCACAGATCGACAATAGTTAGTAAAGCTCAATAATAATCCACAAAACTTGCCTTGGTTGCTGGTCTAACTTGTGCTCTTAGAAACGAGAAGAGAAGCCAACTCAAATAATAAGAACACCAAAACACAACACTTAGAGATATAGATAGCAACGCTTAACTTAAAGTAGAACAACTTCCTCCTCTTATGCCTCACATATTTTTTTCTTCTTTTTTTTCTCTTTTTTCACCTCTTTTTTGTTTTATTTTCTTTTGGCCTCTCTTTCTTTTTTTTCTCCTTTTTTTCTCCTTTTTTACAGACAGCTCAAACAATAAGTATTCAATGAGGTACCCGAAAAGGAAGAAGTTACGCTGGCTGCAAACAAAAATCCCTCTAGAACTCTGTCTTCCCGGCCGAATTTGGCCCCCTAAATCCAATCGTAAGCGGCTTTGCTTCATGGCTGGATGCATTTTTTCGTCCCGATCATTTTGATGGGTGGAAGAGCTAAAATAGAGTCCGTATGCAAAAGTTATTTCCATTTTACCAAGGCAAGATCAAACTAACTCCGAACCAACTCCGACTAGGGTTTAGGGTTGGATTCAGATATCCCAGGGCTAAACAAGATTATGGCTTTGACTCGTGATCAAGAACACAACACTAAACCATCAACCCGACATCGACTACCGATCAAAACTCAGCAATACGACACTGTGATGAAATTGCAAAGGCTCAAAACACTAGGACGATAAGGATAATTTGCCCTAGATGTCTACGACTTTTTTTGTGGCTTTTTATAGAGTTCTAGGACAAGGCAAAGAACAATCTAAGGGATACAGTGATACCTGACAGAACCTTGGACTCTGATACCACTTGATGCGCACGGGTGCCCAATCTTCCATTAGAGGGGGTAAACTCGATTGGTGGAGGACTCGACGTTGACCATCTGGCTTCCAATCAGCACTGATCCAAACCCCGCAATCGCTACACCATGACTCCATTGGTTATAAACCACGCAAGAACGTGATTTACCTCACCAAGAAGGTTTATCCCTACATGCAAATCAAGAACACAATAAAGAACACGGAAACACAATCTCGCAAACAGATAACAGGTCGATTTCTCGAGCGGGGTTCCACAATCTGACGAAGGTCAGAGTTCAATCTACAAGGCAGTTTGAAACTAAACAAAACCCAACCCTAATTCATGACGGCTATAGAGTATTAATACCTAGGGTTTGTGTAAAGTCTTCCCTAATGTTGGGCTTAAGGCCCCAAACGGATACAAGGCCCAAAGTGGCCCAAAACGGTGATGCAGCACCTGATGACTTGTTCGGACGACATAGAATTTTTCTTAACGAACCAGGACTTGGAACTAGATTCATTGAAAATATATTTTCATTATCATTCCAACGCCTTAAAGAACGCCTCAATCCGCCTCCGTACGAGAAAGTTATGCTCATTTTAATGAAGGGTGTTCTGCTGAAACCTAACCAAAATTAGAGTTTGAAGTGGAATCCGGATTGGATTGTTGTGCCCCTTCTCGCTCTTGTGTTTTATCCAGAAGTGCTTCTAACATGTTCCTTAGACTCGAAATATCACCCATAAGTAGCATCCCATCCATATCCATATCATTATATAAAGTAAGAAATGAACGCATCTCATAATTAAGCTTGCGGGCACAAGAGCGAGTGATTGGTCCAGGAATGATAGGTTGGATGTTTTTAGCGTTGTTATCGATGTCCTCATAAGAAAATGCTTTTTACATCCATTTGAAATAGTTTGAAACCACGATATGATGCAAATGCAAGCAAAATCCTAATGGCCTCAAGTCGAGCTACCGGTGCAAAAGTTTCTCCAATATCAACCCCCTCGACTTGAGTATAACCGTGAGCTTGAAAATCCATTTTGTTCCAATGATATGAATGTTAGGGGGTGGATCAACAAGAATCCAGACTTGATTTCTATCAAAATTTTCCAGCTCTTCATGCATGACATTGATTCAACTTGCATCAGACAAAGCATGACTAACATCTAATGGCTCAAAAGTAGTGACAAAATGCAGAATCAACGAAGTGAGCATGAGATCGGGTTACCCTTTCATTTAGCTCACCGATGATATGCTCAGGAGGATGCATTATCTGAATTCAAAGCAGGTACTTCTCTTTGTGACAAAATCTCTCCCTCAACTCTTGCCGAAGTTTGCTCCAAGCTTTCAGAGGTAGATGCTTCAGGTCCTCTTGCAGATGTGGACGACGCTTCTGGAGATGCCGTAGAAGGAGGTTGTGGCACAATTTCATTATCTTCAACATCTGATGAATCTTCTTCCTCAAAGATCATTTTACTCATATCATGCTTACTCGCAAGTTCAAAAGTAGGACTAACACATGGAGATGTCTCATCAAAAGTGACATCGCAAGATTCAACAACAATGTTAGTTTCAAGATTAAAGACACGATAAGAGTGACCATTCAAGGAATAGCCCAAAAAGATTTCATCAGATGCACGTGACTCAAACTTGTCTAAGTTACCACGCTTTAGGATAAAGCACTAACATCCAATTACTCTTAAGTGAGTAACTTTGGGCTTCCTCCCAAAGCGAAGTTCATATGATGTCAAATTCAACAAGGAGCGCAAAAATATCCTGTTGGAGATGTAACATGTTGTACTCATGGCTTCAGCCCAAAATTTTCTAGCAGACCTATGCTCGTTGAGCATCGTCCTAGCCATCTCCACAAGTGTGCGGTTTTTCCTCTCAACAACACCATTTTGTTGAGGGACCCTTGGAGCATAAAACTGATGATCAATGCCATGTTCAAGGAAAAAATCTGCAAAACAACTATTCTTGAACTCGGTGTCGTTGTCACTTCAAATGGCTTTCATTGCACCGGGGAGTTCATTGAATAGCCTTAAAGCTAAGCTCTGAAAGTGTATAAACACTTCATCCTTGCTTATAAGAAAGAAGATCCAAGAGTAATGAGAGTAGTCATCAACAACAACAAGAACATACTATTTACCCCCTAAAGAACTAACCTGGGATGGACCTACAATGTCTATATAAAGAAGCTCTCCGGGTCGTTAAGTCATCACCATGTTTATGGGTGAATGAGAGGCAGCAACCATTTTTCCAAGATTACAAGGAGCACAAATGAGGTTCTTCTCAAATTTGAGCTTGGGCAATCCTCCAATAAGTCCTAGGGCACTCAATCGAGCAAGCAAATCAAAGCTCACTGTTCTCTAATGTCCTATGCCACATGCAAATCTCAAAAGAAGGTTCAGCAAGAAGGCAATGAGAAGAACCAAATGATTCAGAGAAATCAGTTCCAAACACTCTCCCAACTCTCAAAATCTTGCAAATAAAAGCGTTAGAAGAGTCAACCACATGAGAGGTATCACGTCCAAAGTGTACCTTAAAACCATCATCGAGCAATTGAGAGACAGAAAGCAAGTTGTACCCAAATCCTCAACCAAAGAAACATTTGAGAGAGTGAAGTTTTCATTGATTGTAATCGTACCTTGGCGTTTCACTCTACTTCTTCGATTGTTTCCAAAAGTGATGTGTTCTTGTTGCTTGGTCAAGGTGAAGCTGGAGAACCATGATGACTTTCCGGTCATGTGGCGGGAACAGCCAGAATCCATGATCCACTTATTCTCTAGGCTTCATGCCTTCCCTACATAGAACAAGAAGATCTTGAGTACTCAGTGCTGGGGTTAGTAATAAAACGTTTAGGAATCCAGCACTGAACAACTCGAGAGTTAGGCAAAACAGAAGATTATGTAGGATATTAATCATGATAAATGCGATGTCTTCTTGCAAAGTGTTGAGGTCTCCTAAAATGACTGGGACCAAAACCACTAACATGTAGTCTAACATCATATGAAGCATGATGTAAACCACGATGGGTATAGTCACTCATATAACCACGAGAAGCCTCAAAATCAGAATGAGAACGATAATCATACTCATGCAAATCAAAAGATGGATAATACAAGTCATGAAAGTTCATAGCATGAGCATGATGTTCATCCTTGATACGTCGATAACAAAACCAATCAAATGACCTACTCGTTGACAATAAGAGCAATGATAAACTTTCTTGTGAGTAGGTACATAAGTTTTAGGTGCAAACCTCACAATTTTTCTAGGTTTTTGCTTGCAGTCTGTCTTTGGTGGTGGAATGATTATCTTTGTAGTTTGGGTAGGATTATTGGCTTTCTGAGTGGTGTCTAACTGGGCTCTTTGTTTCTCAAGGGTAGTAGGTGGAGTGAACATAGTTTTGCCTAGGGTATTTGGTGTAGTTATCTCATAACCCAACCCTAGAGCTAACCATGCCCTATCAGCACACATTTTTATTTTATCCAAAAACAAATCCATTTTACTCTTCTCTTCGGTACACTTATCCACCATGGAGAGAAGATAATCATCCTCATACTTAAGTTTTTCGACTTGCTCTCTATCGAAGTTGAGTTGGTCCTTAAGGATGATGTAGGTGGAACATATCGGCTGCACATCCTTAGAACACTCAGCACTCTCCAATCTAGCCTTAATTTCATCAACATGCTTATCTCTCAAATTAATGCTTTCAACAAGTAAAGAACAATTCATGCATTCATTGATGACACAAGGACTAGACTCCAACTCCAAAAGTTGTTTCTGAACAATTTCAAGTTTTCCAAGATTTTGAGCATGAATCGGATGCAACTGAGCAAGTTCGTTCATAACAACAAGACAAGACTCACATTCAGCATTTTCAGACTTAGACTTCAACATGACAAGTTCAGTGGAAAGAGATTAAATTTTGAATTTTAATTCCTTTCATTCTTTAGCAGTAAGTTTAAGTAGTCTATCTTGTGAAACGATTTCATCATGTAATTCATCGTTTTGAAAGAGAAGCTGGTCATGAGATAGACTAACCTCAGATGAGTCTAGCTCATCGCTGCTATGCTTGTCATCAGCCATGAAGCAAAGGTCAGTGAAGTCTTTTGTCTTCTTCCTTCTTTTCTTCATTCTTGGATGGATCTTCTTATCGGAGCTTGGCTCCTCACTTGAAGTGTTGTCGATGTCGCTAAGAGCAGCTACAAAAGCTCTAGCTACTCTTTTTGCCACTTTTCCATGCTTTCCTTTGAAGAAGGGTTTTTGTCTCTTTTTCGTTGTTTGTGTTCATGTTCATTTTTTGCTTTCAGTTTTGGGCAATTAGCTTTGATATGATTAAGATCTTCACACTCAAAACATCCTCGAGAGCCTCCTCTCCTTTGATCCCTTCTATCATTATAGAATCTGGTGAACTTTTTGACTATGAGAGCAAGCTTCCTCATCGCCCAATGTGTCCACCTGTTATTTAGTGATAGAGACCAAAGAAGACAAGGCAAAACCTCCAAATAAAGCACAAACTCCTAGAACCACCAGAAAAATTACCTCTAGATGAGGTACCACTGCCAGGATCGGAAACTAGTGCCATGGATTGTGGCAAAGCATTCCCAATTCCAAAACGAGATGCCTTGGTGATCTCGGTGGACTTAAGCTTACTAAAAAGTTCATCGCAAGTCAAAGTATCAAATCTCACCGACTCTTCAATACTAGAGATCTTCACCTCCCATATGCTATGATCAAGAGCATAGAGAAGTTTGATCACCCTATCATGATCTGAATAAGCTAAAGTCCTAGTGCAGCACAAGTTGCTCACAATTCCATCAAATCGAGCAAACATGGCATCTACAGATTCGCCGAGGCCTTGCACAAACATTTGATATTTGTTGGGGGGGGGAATATTCCATCCCCAGGATCTTCTTGATTACAAGACAAAGACAACTCATAAGCTCGGAGTCCAAGACTTGTTTCCGTACTGACGTAAAGCTAAGACCGGAGGGTCTGTTCAGACTCCAGTTCAAAGATAAACTTCGAAGGCTCCACCTCCGCAGTGGAAAACAGCCAACAAGGATAGAAGACTTATCTTCTTTCTAATTAAATTAGTAGTTTACCATTTTAGCCCTATTAGGGGTACCGAAATAGTTCACATTGTGTCAGGTTGTAATTGAGGGATAAAAAGGTCTTTTCCTTAGAGTTTTTACCTAAAAATACCCCCATTCTCACCCTGTAATAGGACATCGAATACTCAGATATTCAATACATAACTTCAAACTATTTCAAGCTATTATCCTTTCGGAGGCTTGAGATAGCCCGCTTCTTCAAACACTTTGTTTGTCACACATATAATTTCTTAAACCTGTTAGCGTAATCTTTTACGCCAACAGTTGGCGCCGTCCGTGGGGAACATAGTACTGAAAACTTCGTTCTCTACCAATTTCTTTCTAGAGCCATGCCTCCTAAACGTAGCTCAGGTCGTAGTCCCCTTCGGAGGTCCCCTCGGACCTCTGGAGTGAGATCTTCGAATACTGTTGAGATCGGATGACCTTCTATAGTTCCCTGACCTCATACCCCCAAAATGAATGCACTTCCTCGAGCATATGAAGCCCCTTCAGGGACTCCGTCTATGCTTAGAACCGACGGAGCTTCTCCTGCAGCTCCGACTGTACTCTGAACTGACCTATTCAATTCTCAAGACCTAGAAGCTCCTTTCGGAAGAAATGAAGATAGCCTTGATGATGTGGCAACCCACATGGTCAGTCTTCAAGCCAAAGTGACAAGGTGGAGGCAGGAAGCTGCATATAGGCTTCGTCCCCAAGGTACCCCTATCATTTCGGAAGTGCCTCAAGACGATGACCCTTCTTTTTATCCTGAAGCCCCCGAGAATGCTTCATTTGATAGCGAATCTCCGCTGCACCCCGACTTACAAAAAGTGTGCTTCGACCCCAAGTTCAAACTTCGAAGCTCTATAAGTACTCCAGGGAAGAAGATCCAGGGGAGTTCTCATGTTCATACGCTTTAGCGATTGAAGCCAGTGGAGGGGTTCAAGATATAATGGCAAAATGCTTCCCTCTTGTGCTTGAAGGAGTTGCTTTGCGTTGGTTCTGGTCGTTGAAGCCATGATCAATTAAATCCTGGGAGCAGTTAAGAAAAAATTCATAAGTAACTTACATGGTACTTTTATGCCCCCTATGTCCACTTGGAGTCTCTTTCAGGTGAAGCAGCAACCTAGAGAAACTTTGAGGCAGTTCTTTAAGAAAAGAAATATATTAAACAGAACAAACCAGCAAACCGAGCGAAACCCGATTGTTCGAAGTATGGTGTGAAGGGGGTCGCTGAAGTATACCTTCGGTGTCTGGTGCAAAGTGTCCCGCTAAAGAGTGCCTTCGGCGTGCGGACCGATCTAGCCAGAGATGAACTCCAAAATGATCTGGACGCGACAATCACCTCTGAACTGCGGGGTTCGGTGCAAAGTCTCTAATACAGCAAGATACATAATGATGACTCAGGCGCAACGCGCGTGCGTGACTTCATCCAGAGCAGAGTACGAGCGTGGCAGAACCTGTCGTGATGAAGTCTCTTGGCATGCAGTTGAAGCAGCAGTCTCGCTGAAGGGTGTTCTGGCAACCTCCAAAACTGATCTCTCAGCTCCGAACACCTCCGACGAAGTAGCTACGAACGTGGAGACCTGCAACAGAGTAGATTCAAAGTACCAATTCGGCGTGAGGACCGAATTCTGCTAAGTGTTGCACTAGTAGCAAAGGTAGCAATCTGTTACGCAGATTAGCGGATACTTCACAGGTGAAGTAACAAGGTGATAGCAATCTATTACGTAGATTAGCGGATACTTCACAGGTGAAGTAACAAAGTGATAGCAATCTATTACGTAGATTAACGGATACTTCACAAGCAAAGTAACAAGGATTACCACTAATCCAAAGTGGTCGTCGGAGGGCTTCCAAGCAAACCCACGAAGAGTACAGAAAAGTAAAGATAAAGTAAATGCGATTCAAAGCTAGGGCTTTGGGGTTGATTTGTGTTGGGGGGCTCCGAACTGGCTTCGCCCCTATACTTATAGGGGTTAGACTTCTAATCTAATCTATTATGACTCGGCTGAATCATGCGTAGAGATAAACACTTAGCCAGAATTGGATCTAACTCTATCTCTGCCCGAAGTGGGCCTTCGGCCAGGCCCGCTGACACCTGCTCCTCGGGCCGAAGCTTCGGCGGAGTGGGCATCCGAAGGCCTTCTGGCTGAAGGCTGTGGGCTGGCTAGAAGCTTCCGGAGCCCGTAGCCTAGTGGTCCTTCAGCCCTGTAGGGCTTCGGCCTAACCGGGACATGTGCATTTTTGGCCCAAATTACCAAAACTGATATTTTGACAATCTTATCATTAATGCCATTTTTTTCTATCAACACATGCCCCCTGCCTTTTAGTGAACTAAGTGAACTAAAAGCACAACGGGCTAAAGACGATACCTGCCATATCGGCCTTTCAACATCTTTTAAGCTGTTTGCCACACACTTGGGAAATAACTTTTCAAGTATCTACCATTCAAAGCTCTTCGAAACTGCTCTCCTTGTAGAGATTCTAACACGTATGCATTACCAGGAGCGATTTCGGCTATTTTGAAAGGACCTTCCCAACTAGGCGACTATTTACCAAACTTGGGACTCTTAGTGCCTAAGGGTAAAATCGTCTTCCAAACCAAGTCACCCACTTGAAACGATTTTGGTTTAACTTTCTTATTGTAGGCTTTAGCTACTCTCCTCTTGTCTATTTCTATGGCTTCTAAAGCCCTTAATCTCTTATCGGTCACATCTTCTAGATTGTCTTTCAAAAGAGTTTCATACTTCTTGTCCATATACCAACACATATGGACTAACTTTGGTAGCATCGTGCTTTGCAATTCTATAGGCCCATAGCCCCTCGGAGAACACTTCATGCCACCTTTTAGGGAATTCTTCAATTTTCTTCTTAATGAGCTTAATCACTATCTTATTACTAGACTCGGCCTGACCATTGGCCTGAGCATAGTAGGGCGAGGAGTTTATCAACTTAATAGCATAATATTCAGCAAAGTCCCTCACTTCTTTATAAATAAACGAAATACCCTGATCTGTAGTGAGAGTTTGAGGAATACCGAATCTATGTATAATGTGTTTCAAATAAAGTCAAGTACCTCGGCGTGAGTCATGTTCTTGAGAGGTATGGCCTCGGTCCACTCGGTGAAGTAATCCGTCGCCATCAACACGAACCGATGCCCCTTTGAGGAAGGAGGGTGAATTTGGCCGATGAAGTCTAAACCCTAACCTCGGAATGACCATGGCTTGACAATGGGGTTAAGTAATGAAGCAGGAGCTAATTGAATATTGACAAACTTCTGACATGCTTCACACCCTCTATAATACTTAAAACAATCCTCAGTCATAGTCGGCTAGTAGAAACCCGCTATTTTGAGCATCCAACTCATTTTATGGGCCGACTGATGAGTGCCACAAAGTCCTTCATGGACTTCTCCCATAGCCACCTGGGATCGTTTGTGGTCTAGACACTTTAACAGTACTCCATCAACGGTTCAGCGATATAGTGTATTGTCTAGCAACACAAATTTAAACGCTTGCCGCTGAACTTTCCGATCAACCCTTTGGCTAGGGTCTCTCAAATACTGGACGATTGGAGTTCTCCAATCGCCCTTATGGGCTTTGGAGGGTTTCGCTAGCTCACTCCCAGAAAAAATATCTAGGCTACTGATTTCGAGGTGCCCCCCGAGCCCTTCCTGCTTCTACTGAAGCCTGGCTGGACTAGCCGTTTGGAGCGCATCAGGCCGAAGCCCCCTGCCGAAGGGTCCGGGCTCCCGAAGGCCCTCACTGTCCCGAGGACTTCGGCTCATGATCTCCAGCATGTCAGACTCTTCAGTGGGTGGAGCACCCTGGTCCTAGGACCTCAGCGCGCGGCGGTCTCCGGCAGCCGAAGGGGTTCGACCCAAAGGGTGCGCCTGTCCGAAGTCACTGGCTTCGGTAGTGAGACCAAACATCGACTTCCCCCATACAGAAAATTTTCCTCTCCTGACTTGGTAACCAGATGCTTGCTGAGCCAAATCATTGGCAATGGAATTGGCCTCCCTTGACACGTGAGAAATTTTGAAGTCATCAAAAGTAGCAACTATGTCTAGGCACTTATCCAAGTAGCTGTTTAGCAAGCCGTTAAAACATTGAGCACTCTTAGCCACATGTTGCACCACTAACAGGGAATCGCCATGCGCATGAACATGTTTAACACCCATGGATTCCAATAGTTCAAGCCCTAGTAATAAAGCCTCGTATTCAGCTTGGTTATTAGTAGAAGGGAACTCTAAATGAGCCAAGGTCTCAAAGTGCACTCCACTAGGTGATATGAGCACTACTCCAATACCTTGGCCATTTTTGCAAGTTGAACCATCAAAGTAAAGTTTCCACGGCATTACCTCAATCAAAGCAACATTGTCGCTCCAACTGATGTCTTTGTGGTGATAAACTATAAAGTTGGCTATGATCTGGCCTTTCATAGCTCTTAGGGGTTCGTAGGCCAAATCATATTCAATCAAAGCGTAATCCCACTTTCTGATTCTTCCACTTAGAATCGGCTTTTGCAACATGTGTTTTATAACATCCGTTTGGCAAACGACAACACATGAAGTAGGGAGAAGATAGTGGCACAGCTTGGTACACGCGTAATAAAGTGATAAACACAAACGTGATGATGTACTCTTTTCCTTCTACCTCCTGGGTTAGCACGACCCCGATCACGCTATCTTCAGCAGCGATGTATAGCCGAAACAGAATCCCGGCTTTGGGTGCTCTCACCACGGGCGGCGATGACAAGCACTCCTTGATTTTTTCAAAGGCGCTTTGCTGGTGTTGGCGTAAAAGATTACGCTAACAGGTTTTCAGAGATTGGAAACTAACAAATGAAGTGTTTGTGAAGCGAACTATTTCAAGCCTCAAAATTGGATAATAGCTTGAAGTAATTCAAAGTAGTGTATTGAATAACTGAGTATTCGATCCTCATTACAGGGTAGAATGGGGGGTATTTATAAGTGAAAGTCTTAAGGAAAAGACCTTTTTACCCCTCAATTACAACCGACATAGTGGAAACTATTCGGTACCCCTAATAGGGCTGAAATGGTAAAAGACTAATCTAATGAGAAAAAGATAAGTCTTCCATCCTAGCTGGTAGGTAAGTTCTCTAAAGAGTCGACGTTCGAAGTTATACTTCGAACAAGAGTCCGCATTGATTCTTCGAACTTGACCCCGTACTAAACCAGAGTTAGATACTGGAACTTCGGTTTAATAGATTGCCTTCGTCTTGTTACTGTAGTGACCCTAAGGATGAAGTATTTTCCCCCAACAGTAGCCCCTCGAATACGCTTCTCCACATGATCTGTAAGGTTAGGAGAGCAGTATACGCAAGAAAAATAATCATGCGTAGGGGTTAATAAATTTTATCAACCTTCGGAATATGCAAAGATTCATAACTTCGAATCGATTTCTAAGAGAGTTCTATTCGAACAATTCTGGAATCAATTTCTATGAAGCCAAAAAGCCCTTTAGACTTAGAAAAAATAGCAGTTAGCCTTTTCCTTTCAAAATAAGCTATACGTTGCGTTAATTTCGCAAATAGTAACGGTCAAGAAGATGGAACGACAAGTCTGAACGGTAAAAAATTGGGAGTCCAGGCTATAAATAGAGGACCCAGAAGCGTCCAAGATACCTTCCTCACCATCTTTGCGCAATCAGCCATTAGCCTCCAAACTTAGCCTCAATCGCTCTGTTCGGCTTGATGGCAAAGACAAGCTTCAAGGCTCCCGGGGCGACTTTGGCCCTAGCCCAGCAGCAGGCCATGGTGGTGGCAGCAGCGGCAACACCTGCAGGGAATCCCCAACAAATCAGTCCCCATGACCTCCTCCCGGCCTCTTCGAAGTACTCCGACTAGTCTTACAAACTGGGGCCATCCACCTGCAAGAGGAAGACAATCGCAGCAGTGGTCGGAGGAAAGATTAGCCTAGGGATCAATGTCCACAAACCCGGGAAGGAAGTGTTGACACGAAAACGTGCCCCCGCACTTGGGTCGGTCCGACGATCCAAAAGTGTACGAATACTTAGGGATAGGCCTAAGCGTGACATGGCACCGACGTCGCGTTCCGACTACCCTTAATGGTGATAAGGGGGGTGGAGTCGCCAGGCAATCAGATTTCACAAAATAATCCAATTAGCCGAAAAAGATAGATTAAAAAGAATAAAATCAACAAACCAGTCGGAGCCCGTCTGGTTCGAAGTCTGATGCGAAGGGTGCGCCGAAGGGTACCTTCGGCGTCTGGTGCGAAGTGCTCCGCCGAAGGGTGCTTCGGCATTCGGACTGATCCGGCCGAAGGTGAACTCTGAATAGATCTGGACATGATGATCACCTCCGAACAGCAGGGTTCGGCGTGATATCTCCGATACAACAATCTACGGGACGATAACGCGAGGGTCACGCGCGAGTGCATCTTCGTCCAGTGCGGGGTATGGTCGTGGCGAAGCCTATTGTGACGAAGTATGCTAGCGAAGCCTATTGCCGAAGCCTGCGGTCCCGCCAAAGGGTGTCCTAGGACCTCCGGAACTGATCTCTCAGCTCCGGACTCCTCCGACGAAGGGGCTCCGAACGTGCGAACCTGCAACAGAAGAGTGCGAACTACCAATTCGGCCTGAGAACCGAATTTTGCTAAGTGTTGCACGGGTAGCGAAGGTAGCAATCTATTACGCAGATTAGCGGATACTTCACAAGCAAAGTAACAAGGCGATAACAATCTATTACATAGATTAACGGATAATTCACAGGCGAAGTAACAAGGATTACCACTGTTCCGTAGTGGCCGACGGAGGGCTTCCAGGCAAACCCACGAAGAGGTACAAGAAAGTAAAGGTAAAGTAAGTAAGATCAAAGCATGGCTTTGGTTTGGTTTGAGTTGGGGGGGGGTTCTCCACGCCGGCCATGCCTCTCTATTTATAGGGGTTTAACTCCTAATATAATCTGCTATTAATCCGGCCAGATAGAGATAGAGATTGATCTGGAAATGCACCCAACTCTATCTTTGCCGAGGTGGGCTTCGGCCAGGCCCATCGAGGCCTGCTCCTCGGGCCGAAGCTTTGGTAGCATGGGCTTCGGCTAGGCCCGTCGAGGCTTGCTCCTCGGGCCAAAGCTTCGACAGCGTGGGCCTCCGAAGGCTTCCGAAGGTTCGACAGCTTGGGCCTCCGAAGGCTTCCTGGCCGAAGCCCATGTGCTGGCTAGAGGCTTTCGGAGCCCATAACTCAATGGACTTCGGCCCTGTAGGGCTTCGGACAGACCCTGGACATGTGTACCTTTGGCCCAAATCACCAAAAATTGATATTTTGATAATCTAGCCATTACTGCCACTTTTTGCTATCAACACATGCCCCCTGCCTTTTAGTGAACTAGTGAACTAAAAGCACAACGAGCTGAAGACGATATCATACATATTGGCTTTCCGACACTTTTATGATATTTGCCACACACTTGGGAAATACATTTTCAAGTATCTACCATTCAAAGCTCTTCGAAACCGCTCTCCCTGCAGGGATTCCAACACGTATGCGTTGCTAGGAGCGATTTCGGCTATCTTAAAAGAACCTTCCCAACTAGGTGACCATTTGCCAAATTTGGGACTCTTCGTGCCTAAAGGCAAAATTTTTTTCCATACCAAGTCTCCTGTTGGAAACGATTTTGGTTTAACCTTCTTATTGTAGGCTTTAGCTAGTCTCTTCTTGTCTACTTCTATGGCTTCTAAAGCCCTTAGTCTCTTATCGGTCACTTCATCTAGATTATCTTTTAGAAGAGTTTCATATTCGTCGACCGATAAGCCGTCTTGCTTTAACACTCTTAAGGAGCCAAGATCTACCTCTACAGGCAGAACAACCTCTTGTCCATATGCCAACTCATATGGACTAACCTTGGTGGCACCGTGCTTTGCAATCCTACAAGCCCATAATGCCTCGGAAAGCACTTCATGCCACCTTTTGGGAAATTCTTCAATTTTCTTCTTAATAAGCTTTATCACGGTTTTATTACTAGACTCGGCCTGACCATTGGCCTGAGCATAGTAAGGTGAAGAGTTTATCAACTTAATGCCATAGTATTCGGCGAAGTCCCTTACTTCTTTAGAGACAAATGAACTACCTTGATCCGTAGTAAGAGTTTGAGGGATGTCGAATCTATGTATGATGTGCTTTAAAATAAAATCACATACCTCATTGTGAGTCATGTTCTTGAGAGGTATGGCCTCGGTCCAATTGGTGAAGTAATCTGTCGCCATCAATACGAACCGATGCCCCTTTGAGGAAGGAGGATAGATCTGGCCGATGAAGTCTAAACCCCAACCTCAAAACGGCCATGACTTGACAATAGGATTGAGCAATGAGGTAGGAGTTAGCTGGATGTTGCCAAATTTCTGACATGCCTCACATCCTCTGTAGTATTTGAAACAATCTTCAGTCATAGTCAGCCAATAAAAACCCGCTCTTTTAAGCATCCAACTCATGTTTTGGGCCGACTGATGAGTGCCGCAAAGCCCCTCATGGACTTCTCTCGTAGCCACTTGGGACTGCTCACGGTCTAAACATTTCAATAGCACTCCGTCGATGGTTCGGCGGTACAATTTCACTACTACAAATCGCTACTGTAGTGGTGTTGGAGTTTTCCACTGTAGTGGCAGGCCATTAGATGCCCGCCACTAGAGTTGCTGGTGCTGACGGCAGCACCAAGCGCCCGCCACTACTATTGGGAAAGTAGTGGCGGTCGGTGCTGACTGTCATCCCGGACCGCCACTAATTTACCAATAGCAGTGGCGGGCGCTGGTGCTGCCCGCCGCTGCTAAGATGGCCGCCACTAAAGTAATGATGACATCACTTGCGACCTGCCACTACTATTCTAGCTATAAATGCGCAGCTTCTTCCTCCCCGAGCTCTACCGGAGTTCGCATTTAATTTTGTCCGTACAATGGCGACAAAAATCTAGATAAAGAGGGGGAGGCTTTGTTTTCGTTTCTTTTGAAGGATTTATTCTATGAGGTAAATCCATGCCGAATCTCACATTTATTTTGTATTTAATCATGTATACAATGAGTTATTAGCGTTTTACTAATTTAGGGTTTGTGAATAGAAATTTTCAAATAATCTTCCATTTACAGTGTTTCCTTCTCCCAAATGAACAAATATGACCCTCCTCACAATTATTCATCACTTGTATATTGATTTACGTCATTTTAATCTCTTTTTTAATTTGATTTATGATTATAGATCTAGAGTTATGTTGTTTCGAGAGAGAGAAACCAATATAGTTAATTTATTTAATAATTTTTTTCTGCTTAATAAATAGTTTGAATTAAAGCATTTTTAATTAATGTTGTTATGAGCGATAATAAATCAATATATTTTCAATTTGTAAATTACTAAAATTAACAATAATGAATTTATTAATATTTTTTCAAATAATATATGTTTAGATGGAGCATAGGTCCTGAATGTACACAATTCTTGAGCTTATGAAACTGAAGGCCAGCAATGGATGGTCTGACACTAGTTTTTCAGATCTTTTACAACTCCTAAAAAAATTTTTGCCAAAATCCAATGGTCTACCATCTGATACGTACCAAGCAAATAAGATGATTTGTCCGTTGACTTTGGGCATTCAGAAGATTCATGCATGCCCGAACCACTGTATCCTATATCGAAAAGAGTATGGATAGTTAGAGAGATGTCCGCAGTGCAACACAAGTCGATACAAACGTCCAAATGACTGTGTGGAGGACTACAATGACCACTAGAAGAAGAATAATAAGAGGTTGCAGAAGAGGAATAAAAATGTTATTGAAGACCATCCTGGAAAAAAGACGGAGAGGAAAGTTCCAGCCTTAGTAATGTGGTACCTACCGGTGATTGATCGCTTGAAACGTATGTTCTCTAATCCTAGAGATGCTGAACTATTAATCTGGCATTTCGCTGGGCGAAAGAAGGACGGAAAACTTCGGCACCCTGCAGATGCTAGGCAGTGGAAATCATTTGACCTGGCCCATCCAGATTTCTCGGACGATCCTAGAAATATCAGGATGGGACTTAGCACGGATGGAATGAATCCCTTCGATGAGATGAGGAACCCACATAGTACGTGGCCGGTCTTTCTATGCTTGTTCAACATTCCATCATGGTTGTGCCATAAAAGAAAATACCTTATGCTCACTACTCTAATTTCTGGTCCAAAACAACCTGGCAATGACATTGATATCTTTCTAGAACCTTTGATGGAGGATATGAAACGTCTATGGGAACATGGTGTCTGTGTGTGCGATGAGCACAAGAAAGAGCACTTCAATCTAAGAGCCATAATCTTTTGCACCATAGCTGACAACCCAGGACGCATGTCCCTAACAGGACATGTTAAAGGAAAGACAACATGTGTAGTGTGTGTGGACTAGACAAAATCTATGCATCTTCATCATTCGTTAAGACGAAATATATGCGACACCACCGATTTTTACCAAAAAACACAAATATCGAAGAAATAGGAACCATTTCGACGGTACAATCGAGCTTGGACAGCCTCCACGACATCGAGATGGCAAATTTCTATTCAAAATGGTAAAGAATATCAAAGTTGTTTTCGGAAAGAAGAGGAAGAAATCTGAAAAAATTTCAAAGGACGCTCCATTTAAAAAGCAGTCAATCTTCTTTAGATATTTGCCCTATTGGAAGGAGTTGGAGATTTGTCATACTATCGATACAATGCACGTTGAGAAGAATGTCTTCGAAAGCACCATCGGTATTTTGTTAGACATACCGAGCAAATAAAATGATGGACTCAAAGTACGAAGGGACCTTCAAACTCTCAGAATTAGACCCGAGCATCACCCACAGGAAAGGGCCAATGGAAAATTTTCCCTTCCGGCTGCTAGCTATAACCTCACAATTGATGAGAAAAGATCAATCTGCAGGTGTCTACATGGAATTAGAGTTCCAACAGGATTCTCAACGAATATAAAGAATATTGTCTCCGTAGAAGATTTGAGGATGAGCGGCTACAACACTCATGATTGTCATGTTATGCTTGGGCTATTCCTCGCCATCGCAGTAAGAGGAGTCAAACATTCATTTCTGAAGATGGTGATAACATGCATGTGTCACTTCTTCAATGTCATATCAAAGAAGGTGATCGACACTGAAGAGTTAAATGAATTACGTAAACAAATGAGGGAGACTATGTGTCAGCTTGAGATGTGCTTTCCTCCTTCATATTTTGATATTATGGAGCACTATATGATACATATAGCAGACCAAATCTTTGTTCTCGGTCCAACGTACCTGCACAATATGTATGCGTACGAGCGTATAATGGTTATCTTCAAGGGTTACGTACGAAATCATGCTTATCCAGAGGGTTCCATGATAGAGGGCTACACGACTGAGGAAGTCATTGAGTGCTACGCAGATTACATAAGAGATGGAAGACCAATAGGAGTTCCCGTGTCCCGGCACCATGGAAGACTCACCGGTAAGGGAACTAAAGGCAGGAAAATCATACGAGACAATAGTTACCAAACAATAAGAGAATCACATTACAGTGTAATGCATCAGTTGGCGATTATGAGACCATATGTTGAACAACACCTGCAAGAGTTTCGTGAAAAGAATGAAGATCGCGATGAACAATGGATTATGAAAGAACACAAAATTTATTTCACATCATGGCTGAGGGATCTAAACCTTTCGATTGGAGAAACCGACGAAGAGATGATGATAAATAAATTGTCTTACGGTCCATTGAGCATGGTTAAAACATGGCAAGCGTATGACATCAATGGTTTCACATTCTATACCAAAGCAAAGGATCAAAAGAGTCAGCGCCAAAATAGTGGTGTCAGAGGAGAAGCAGAAGATAGCACTAGACAAAAGAATGCTTACTATGGATACATCGAAGAAATATGGGAACTTAACTACGGGAACTCTATAGAAATACCTGTATTTAAGTGTCAGTGGGTCAGACATCCAGAAGGTGTGGAGGTGGATGATTACGGGTTTACGATAGTTGACCTTAATAAGGTGGCTTATAAAGATGACCCTTGGATACTCGCTCAATCCGTGGCACAAGTATTTTACATACTTGATCCTAAAGATGAGAAAAAAATACATCGTTGCTCCAGGAAAACAAAGAATTGTTGGAGTTGATGGAGTCGAAGACGAAGAAGAATACAATCAGTTTGATGAGGTGCCGTTTTTCGTTGACATATCAAGGATCAATGTGGTTGAAGCAAAACTATCATTTGGCAGTGTGATTCCTTATCTACACACCAATGGTGATGGAAAATTAGTGCAAGGCTAGATCATTTAT
This sequence comes from Zizania palustris, assembly GCA_019279435.1. Classification (NCBI taxonomy): domain Eukaryota; kingdom Viridiplantae; phylum Streptophyta; class Magnoliopsida; order Poales; family Poaceae; genus Zizania; species Zizania palustris. Next base: position 10,717,492 of record JAAALK010000285.1, read on the forward strand.
GTTTAGCGTGCGTATTTGTAAAATCAATTATGTCATTTATTGTTAAAACATGTTCAACATCAAATGAGGATTTAATTAAACATCAATAGAATTTTTTAAAATATTTAATGTTTGGGGCCAACAGCAAGGTTCAAATCTCAAACCGCCTGCTGGCAGCGAGGTTCGAACCTCGAACCGCATGGGCCCAAGTGAGCCCCTCGCACCACTGCGCTACTAAGTGTTTCACGTCATTGTAGGAAGTGTATTATATGCTATATATATAATCCCTACCTCTATTAGTAGTGGCGGGCTGGATGACATCAGCATGCCCGCCACTACTAAGAGAAAATAGCAGTAACGAGTAGAATGACGTCAGCATGCCCGCCACTGCTAATACACCTATATATACTTTCCACTCTCGCCATCCGAAAACCTAGTTTCATTTTCTAAACCCTAAACTCCCGTGTCGCCCCCCTCCTCCCGTCGCCGCCGTCGACGTCCCGGAGCACGTCGCCGCTACCCTCCGCCCGTCGCCGCCTTCCTCAGAGCCCATCGCCGCCGGTCAGTAAATGATTATTATTAACCTATCTTTGTCTTATTTTATTCGAGCTTAGGGTTAAAATTATTTCTAATTGTTATATTAATTTATGCATGGTAATATAATTTAGTATAATATTACTAGTAGAATGCACTATAACAATAATGTTTTTTAATGTACTATAAAAAATTTCTTAGAAAAAAAATTTCCACTATAACAATAATGTTTTTTAATGTACTATAATATTACTAGCTTAGCGTTTTTTAATGTTATATCAATGTGACAAAAAATTGCAGATGGCTCCTCCTAAGATTGAACCAAACAGTGGATCCTCAGACTCTACATCAAGTGGCGTGTGTTGGGTTTGCAAATGCGGTAAACATAAGGTACATGATGGTATAGTTTGCAGTTGTTTGGCGAAGAAAGTGATTCTCATAATGGACTCTGACTCGGAGGACGACTCGCGATCGCCGCAACCAGATAGGGTAAGTGTTGGTAGACGAAGAATGATGAGACAATCGGTGGTAGAGGGAAACATGCCGAGGCTAGCGGTGGAAAAGGGAAGCATGTAGAGCAATGCAGCAGCAAGAGGAGGAAGGAGGCAAGATCCTCTTTTTATGCAAATTTTATATTTTTATCATCCAATTCAATCATTGATAAGTTGTTCTCACTATCGCCGCCGTGTGTATTTTCTTGTTCAGGAACATGGAGAGCAGTTCAGACTGCCTAATGATGCCGAGTTGGTTGAGGATTGGCAAGTTGAGGCTTTTAATCTGTTTAACCAGAAATAGGTTGGGTTTGTGCCGAGGAAGAAGAAGAAGCTCCAAACCATATCTTTCTTTTGGGTTTGACCAGTAGTGCAGTTTCGATGTGTAAGCTAGGTTTCTCCAGCCTAGACTTGTGTTTGTTTACTTGCTTTCAAATAAACATGATGTGTCAAGCGAGCCCCCGCACCACCGCGCTACAAAGTCTCGATCATATCGTAACAACATGACAAGTCTTGTCTTTTTTAGAATTTATTTGATTTTTTGCGGATTAAAAAACTATAAAGATACATGTTGTCGAAACACTTATTGGATAATAACTAATAATAGAGTCAAAAACATTAATATGGTTTTTCTATAAATTTTGGTTAATTATTTCATGTCTTGTAGTTCAAATTTAACTTTGATCATAAAAACACACTTAGTGAAATAAAAAAGAGTAAACTGAGAAATAAAAATACCAATTTTTTTAATACATGTCTAACGTAAACCAAGGCAGGAAATGCCATTTTTTTTAAAAATTTATAAGTTATGATGTATTTTTATTGTTTAAAAAAATCAAGTTCAAATGAGGATTCAAACATCAATAAAAAACGTGCTGAGAATTAGAACAGAAATGAAAAAATGTTTGGATGCTAGCAACAAGGTTCGAACCTCAAGCCGCCTACCGGCAGCGAGGTTCGAACCTCGAACCGCATGGCACCAAAGCAACCCCCGAACCACTGCGCTACAAAGTGTTTCTCGAAATGTATCACAACGTATGTTAGATAACCTCACTGCTATTCCTTTTAGTAGTGGTGGGCACGCTGACGTCACCAGCCCACCACTGCTAATCCTTTTAGTAGTGGCGGTCGCATGATGTCATCGGCCCGCCACCACTAAGTCGAGTGACGTACACTGAGGCAGAAAAATACCAACTTTTTAAATTTGATAAGTTATGATGTATTTTTATTTTTTAAAAAAATTCAAGTTCAACGAGGATTTAAACATCAATAAAAAAGTGCTGAAAATTTAAAAAGTACAAAACAGAAAAAAATGTTGATTTGGCGCCAGCAGCAAGGTTCGAACCTCAAACCGCCTGTCGGCAGCAAGGTTCGAACCTCAAACCGCATGGCACCAAAGCACCCCCCGCACCACTGCGCTACAAAGTATTTCTCGGCAATGTGGGCAGTGTATGCTAGATAATCCCTACCTCTACGTGGACTTTTTTGCATTTAAATACCAATTTCTGTTAATGAAAAATACCAATTTTTGCAATTAGAATATTGGTGTTGTATTTTTATTGTACAAAAAGTTTCAAGTTCAAAGGAAGAATCAACTATAGGTTTTGCTTTCAAACCTGAGTCATTTCATCTCTAAACCCTAATTCATCCCCGGAGAATCTTAGGTTTCTTAACGCCCTACATGATTATTTTCTCGAAACAATTTTATTTTTTATGACAACATCTATGGATCGATCATATCATAACAACATGACAAGTCTCATCTTTTTTAGACTTTATTTTATTTTTTGAGGATTAAAAACTATAAAATACAAGTTGTCGATCGAGTGTTGTGGAAACCTACATTTTTTATGATGGTTTTAAATTTACTGGATAATAACTAATTATAGAGTCAAAACATGAATATGGTTTTTCTATAAATTTTTGTGAATTATTTCATGTCTTGTAGTTCAAATTGAACTTATTTTGACTTTGATCATAAAAACACACTTAATGAAATAAAAACAGTAAACTAGGGAGAAAAATACCAATTTTTGCAATTAGAATATTGGTGTTGTATTTTTATTGTACAAAAAGTTTCAATTTCAAAGGAAGAATAAACTATAGATTTTGCTTTCAAACCTCAGTCATTTCTTCTCTAAACCCTAATGCATCCCCGAAGAATCTCAGGTTTTTTAATGAAATAAAAAAAGTAATGTGAGGTAGAAAAATACCAATTTTTTAAATTTGATAAGTTATGATGTATTTTTATTGTTAAAAAAATCAAGTTCAAACTAGAATTTAAACATGAATAAAAAAGTCATGAAAATTAGAATAGAAATGTAAAAAAAATGTTTGGATGCTAGCAGCAAGGTTCGAACCTCAAACCACCTACCGGCAGCAAGGTTCAAACCTCGAACCGCATGGCACCAAAGCAACCCCCGCACCACTGCGCTACAAAGTGTTTCTCGAAATGTATCGCAACGTATGTTAGATAACCCCCACCTCTCATAGTAGTGGCGGATCGGGTATGCTAACGTCACCAGCCCGCCACTGCTATTCCTTTTAGTAGTGGCATCGAGCACCAGCGGCAGGCGGATTAGTAGTGGTGGGCTGGTGACGTCAGCATGCCCGCCACTACTAAGAGAAAATAGCAGTGGCAGGCATGATGACATCAGCATGCCCACCACTGCTAATCCACCTATATAAATATTTCGCTCCCGCTGTCTGAAAACCCTAAGCCCTAATCTTCTCCCGCCAGTTACTGCCGCTCCCAGTGCCCGCGCCGCAACCCTTGGAGCCCGTCGTTGTCATCCCCGAAGCCCATCGCCGCCATCTCAGAGCCGTTGGTGTCCCCGGACCCCTCGCCGCCACCTCAGAGTCGTCGCAAGTCGTCCTCGAAGCCCATCACCAGAGCCCGCGTCGGTGTACCCGGACCCCTCGTCGCCGCCGTCCCCGTCCCCCAACACATGCCGCCATCCCCGTCCCGGAGCCCACACCGCCACCCTCGGAACCCGTCGTCGTCGTCGCCCCGAACTCCGCCGGAGCCCACGTCGCTGTCCCCGGACCCCGCGCCGCCATCCCTGTCCCCGAGCGCACGCCGCCGTCCCCGTTCAGGTTGCTAAAAATTTCCCCTTTTCCAATTTTCTCTGAAATTAATGCCCTGATTCAGACGAACATGCATGTTCTCTTAATTAAATCCCTAGCTATATCTTCTGTCCGGATAAAATTTTGGTATGAGAATTGTATACCCTTTTTTGGTGAACAAATAAAAATAGAAAATGTTGATTGTGGAATGCAGTTTAGGCCTGTCTTTATTTTATTTTTACTATTTTGGTTGAATGTGTTCTATTTTGATTCAGAAATTTCCCCTTGAATTCATTGCAAGGTGTTTAGATAATTAAGTTTGTTTAAATTCTGATTTCTTGATCAGACATAAAGATTAAATAGCAAGTTTGTGATATAGTCTTTAATTTGACTCATTGGAGCTAAATCTGTGATTAAGTTTGGAGGAGCGTTGGGTGTTTTGAAAGGGCCATCTAATTCGAAAGAATTTTGTCGAGGCGCCTATTCACCCCCCTCTAGTTCTTGAGTGTTCTTATGTTCTTGAGTGTATTCTTGAGAGAGATAGGCCAACACAAGCTAAGTTAGGTTTCTAGGGTTTATTGTCCTTAGAGCATCTCCATTGTACTTTTCTAAATGTGAATTGCTATTCAAATGGAGCTATATTTAATCAATTTATATACAATGTAGATGCTCTTACATTTTTGGATAGTTATCATTTGTAGAACCACTGTATACTACTTTGTTACACCTATTTTGGCATTGATTAATGGAAATGTACCATTCACCCAATATATATTAGTCTAATTTTGGGGCCTATGATGCAAATTTGTGATCTCCGGGGGATCCTAAATCCATCGGTCACCATGAAACCCAACATATTCACCATGAAAATGGTGATCCAATATACTAGCTCTTGATCATTACTATATGATGTTTTTAACATTAATTCAGGTGTTAAAAACATTATATATTAGTGACCATAGGGAGTACCTTATAATCTCCAAAGATGAACAATACAGACTATCTCATGTATGTCATCAAGCCGTGCGACACATCCATTCCTGTCAACAACTTCTTCTTCTCGTGTTGCTGACAGGGAATGGATGTGCTCACGGTTCCATGGCAGCCATGAACATATTTGAAAAACAACACAAAATATGCTGAGGCCTTAAACAACACTGTGATCAGTTTACTACTGTTATTACTTCTAAGGCTACTATACTAATCCTCAAGTTCATCCGGCTGAAGGCCAACATTAGATTCTGTAATTACTTTTAGAGGCCTATGATGCAAATAGTAATTGAGTTATCTCATGTATGTCATCAAGCCATGGGACACATCCATTCTGTCAACATCTTCTTCTTTCTCGTGTTGCTGACAGGGAATGGATGTGCTCACGGTTCCATGGCAGCCATGAACATATTTGAAAAGCAACACAAAATATGCTGAGGCCTAAACAACACTGTGATCAGTTTACTACTGTTATTACTTCTAAGGCTACTATACTAATCCTCAAGTTCATCCGGCTGAAGGCCAACATTAGATTCTGCAATTCCTTTTAGAGGCCTATGATGCAAATAGTAATTGAGTTATCTCATGTATGTCATCAAGTCGTGGGACACATCTATTCCGGTCAACTAACTTCTTCTTTCTCGTGTTGCTGACAGGGAATGTATGTGCTCATGGTTCCATGGCCTCAACAACACAAGAGAGAGAGAACAACACAATCTCCTAACTTGAGGATTAATATAATAGCTTCAGAAGTAATAGTTGACTACTGTAGCCAAGAAGAGTTTTCATACATTTCCCACCTTTGACACTGTGATCAGTTTACCACTGCTATTACTTCTGAGGCTACAGTAGTAAACTGATCACAGTGTCAAAGGTGGGAAATGTATGAAAACTCTTCTTGGCTACAGTAGTCAGCTATTACTTCCGAAGCCACTATATTAATTCTCAAGTTAGGAGATTGTGTTGTTCTCTCTCTCTAGTGTTGTTGAGACCTCAACATATTTTGTGTTGTTTTTCCCTCTAATGTTCCATGGCAACAAAATGTGCTGAGGCCTCAACAACACTGTGATCATTTTACTACTGCTATTATTTCTAAGGCTACTATATACTAATCCTCAAGTTCATGCATCCGGTTGAAGACCAACATTAGATTCTATAATTACTTTAAGAGGCCTATGATGCAAATTTTTATTGAGTTATCTCATGTATGTCATCAAGCCGTGTGACACGTCCATTCCCGTCAACAGCTTCTTCTTTCTCGTGTTGCTGACAGGTAATGGATGTGCACACGGTTCCATGGCAGCCATGAACATTTTGAAAAACAACACAAAATATGCTGAGGCCTCAACAACACTGTGATCAGTTTACTACTGTTATTACTTCTAAGGCTACTATACTAATCCTCAAGTTCATGCATCCGGTTGAAGACCAACATTAAATTCCGCAATTCCTTTTAGTGGCCTATGATGCAAATTGTTATTGAGTTATCTCATGTATGTCATCAAGCCGTGTGACACATCCATTCCCGTCAACAAGCTTCTTCTTTCTCGTGTTGCTGACATGGAATGGATGTGCACACGGTTCCATGGCAGCCATGAACATTTTGAAAAACAACACAAAATATGCTGAGGCCCGCAACAACACTGTGATCAGTTTACTTCTGTTATTACTTCTAAGGCTACTATACTAATCCTCAAGTTCATCTGGCTGAAGGCCAACATTAGATTCCATAATTCCTTTTAGAGGCCTATGATGCAAATTGTTAATGAGTTATCTCATGTATGTCATCAAGCCACGTGACACATCCATTCCCGTCAACAGCTTCTTCATTCTCATGTTGCTGACAGGGAATGGATGTGCACATGGTTCCATGGCAGCCATGAACATTTTGAAAAACAACACAAAATATGCTGAGGCCTCAACAACACTAGAGAGAGAACAACACAATATCCTAACTTTAGGATTAGTATAGTGGCTTCGGAAGTAATAGCCTCTTAACTATGAAAATATGACAGCAGACCTTTTTGCATAACCAAAATTCTGATACATTAGCCTCTTAACTATGAATAGTTTATCTATGGCAGAAGAAGGACGTTCCATCGAGGAGCTCATCTACGAGTCTCCCACAAAAACAAATAAAGAGGGTTCATCTGAAGGATCCTCCGATAGCGAATCTTCATACCACTTTCCAGAGAATGAACATCCAATGGAGCCTAGGAAGAAGAGAACGAGAGAAGACACCGATGAGGATTACATTCCTGAAGCTCAAGCAGAGGTAATTATTACGTTAGTAACAAGTCAGAGCAGCTTCTAACCGAGGATTACATTCCTGAAGCTCACATTGTCTATCATCGTAGGATCGTCCAAAGCGAGGAAGCAAGTGTCGATTATTCCAAGTCGAGAAAAGAACAACTATTGTCCCAGCTATTGAGTCAGCTGAGCGAACAGATGTTGAGCCCGCTGCCACAACATCCTCTGCAAATGCGAAGAGGAGAGGGAAACGGGAGAAGAACAAGCTGCATACAGCTATCTATGAGGTTGAAGAAGTGCATGTTGATGGGGCTCCAAAGAAGCCAAAAGAAATCACAGCGAAGTGGCGTAACGACTGTGGATGTCTCGCCAGGGAGCGATGTAAGATAGTTTGGAAAAATTGGAAGACTGTCCCTGAAGCTACAAAGAACGAATTGTGGCAGCATATAAAAGCGCATTATAAATTTCCGGAAGACTGCTTAGAAGACGCTAAAGCTGCCACATTGAAGACTATCAGGAAGGCTCTCCGTACATTTAAGACTAAATTGAACACACAATACCTTCAGAAAGATGAGTCGCCGCTCAACGACTACGGCTTTATAACGCCAAATGAATGGAACGAATTCAAAATGCAGCATTGCTCGGAAGAAGCCAAACAAGAGAGCATCATGTTCAAAGAACTTAATAAGAAGAATAAGTTCCCACATAAACTTGGGCCAGGTGGATATAAGGCCAAGGAGGATGAGTGGAGTATAAAGGAGGAGGAGGACCGCGCGGCTGGGTTACCTGAACAGTTTTCAGGTGCTGATTAGCGCACTAAGAGATGGCTCCTAGGTCGAGCTAAAAAAACACCCGAGGGCCAATATATGCTCTCCGACTCATGGACTAGTGAAGTATTCCAGAAAGCACAGGAAATCGCTGAGTTGGAGAAGACTGGAAAGTTCAAGCCCGAGGGATGTAATGACCATCTTACATCTGCTCTCGGAAACGAGGAACATCGAGGGCACACCCGAGGTGTCTCTTCTATAGCACCCTGGAAAAATACTTTCAAGAAACAGGAGGGTGCCACATACAAGAAGCGTCAAGCACGCACAGACAACGCCGCAGAGCGCCGTGCAGAGTGGGAGCGACACTTTTTTGAATTTATTAACTAGAATCCAAACATAATGCAGGCTGCAGCCGGACAAATAATTGTGCCAGAGGTACGACTCGACGTACCAAGCAGTGTTGGCTCAGTACAAGACAAATTTCCTATAAATTATATTAAAGAGGACACACCATGCAGCCTGCATGTACCGATAGGGTGCAAAGGGCATTCCCAAGAGGCTGCACGAGGCATTGCTATGCCTGGGGATTTATTTCACAATCGGCCTATTCCTGCTGACTATACCAAGGTTCAGGTCAATGAGATCACCAACGACAGATTTATTAATGACCCCTTGGATCTTCCAATGCTTGATGAGGGGATTGAGACAATCGGAGATGCTCTGAATAACTTTGTCCTATGGGCGAGCCGAGATATCAAATTACTGCAGACAAGTTCTCAGAGTAAATCGCCTATTGTATCATCACAATCCCCCACATATCTTTCATCTCAGGATGTGCAAAATATAGGATCTTTATCACCTGTTGATGAGCATGAGATAGAGGAAGAGGCAGAGGAAGAGCCAGTGCCCGATAAAGTGGCAGAAGTGATAGAATCGAAAGTGACTTCTAATCCTCAAGTGACAAAGCCAGTGCCAGTGCTTGAGCCCACTGATGAGCCCAACACAAATGTGCCAGAGCAAGATCAAATGCCAGTGCCAGTTCCGGCTGAGCCTCAAGTGCCAGTTCCGACTGAGCCTCAAGTGCCAGTTTCGGCTGAGCCTCAAGTGCCGGTGGCCAAGCCCATAACAAAAGTGCCAGTGCTAGTTGTCGAGCCTGAAAAACAAGATGAATGCCCAAAGCCAGCAATCCACAAGATAACTGTTCAATCTGGGCAGTGTTCTGCGCCGAAATCTGAGATGCATAAATTTTTTACTACTATGAGGCAAACACGTTCTATGCTCGAAGCGGCTCCCATAAAGGCTCCAGTACAAAAGCATGTGGGGTCACTTTCTGTTGATAAATGGACCTACGGAGACGAGGATTATATCGAATACGAACCATGCAAACCATTATTACCCCAAGGAGTACTTAAGAGTATGCCTTGGATGATGAAAACATTTCATGACTGGTACCTCGAAGCGTCTTCGTTAGGAGTAACACAAATAGAACTGAAGGTTCCATAAGAAATATTCAACTGCCCAGAGTTTAAGCTTGCACTATTTTTCGACGACTTCCATTGGATGTTTCGTCTGAAGCGAACCGACATCACAAGCATGATGCTCTGGTGCATGTAAGTACTTTATACTTTGTCAATACAAAGCAAAAATAAATAATTTCTTATATTGACTATTGTTTCAAAAACATATGCAGTTGTAATTCAATTTGTGACGAGTATAATATGTATGGGTACTTAAACCCGTCATTCATAAGCCAAAGTGCGTTGAACCCGACACTAAACCAGAACGATAGCAAGTACTGGACTGCGGGTAAGAAAAAATTTCAAAGAAAGATGTTCAATAAAGACGAAGACGCACTTAAGAAGAAGAAAAGGAGTTGTGCCACATTGTATATTGCGCGGTGCATGGATCAATGGAAGGACAGAGAAATGATAAGTGGGGCATATAACTTTAAGTAAGTATACCCACTATATCCACTTAATCACGTTTTATCGATTATGAAACTAACATAATCATATATTAATTCTTTCGATAGTGATCATTGGACTGCACTTCTGATATACCCAAAGAGCTCAAGGGTTTATGTGCTCGACTCACTTGACAAACCCAAAAAAGAATATCAAGATATATTAAATGTTATTTAGAGTGCATACCAATACTACGTGGAAAAGTTAGGTGGCCCACATGATCCACAGAGGCCAAAAGATATGCTTATCAGAACCAACTATTCGGTAATATTATATTTTTAAATTTCTTAATTCAATTGATAAAGCCAAACTATATATCGTTCTAACTTTGTCTATTTTGAAGTGTCACAAACAATCTCTTGGTTCCGTGCATTGCGGCTATTATACTTGTGATTTTATGAGCAATAACTTAGGAAAGTTTGGGCGGACAGTATCTGAGGATACTAAGAAGTAAGTTGATTTCTTGGGTGTTAATCTAATATAACTTGCAGTGTATGTACTTATATGTTACGTATGCAGGCGTCAGATCCATCAACCGTTGCCCAGAAGAGCCAACTCTCAGAATCACAAATGTACGAAATCGTATCAAGGATGTGCCGCTTCACGATGCATGAGATTCTTCATGAGCTTGGAGCATTATTCGATCCTGAGAGTGAAGTGGCCAAGCATCCAACTCTATATGATTGGGCCGGAAGAATGAAAAGGCAAACCAAGATATGAGTTGGCCTTCCAAGAAAACATAAACCGCATGAGCTTGTATTTGTGAAACAATGGTTAATTTTGAAATTTTGATAGATGTAAACTTTTTAGACTTGATGTGTGATGAAATGTAAATTTGTAAATTGATGAGATGTGTTGTTGTTGTTGCTGTGTATGTAGATGGCTGTGTGAAGCATATAATGTAAATTTTGTAAATTTTTGTAAATTGATGAGATGAATGGTTGTTGTGTTGATGTGTTGCTATTGTGGATGTGTATGTGGATATGTGGATGTTTTGCTGCTGTGTATGTGGATGGCTGTGTGAAGCATATAATTTATGTGTTTTGGTTTGTGGGACTGTGAATTATGGATCACAACATTCTTTGTTATGGGTTATACACAGCAGTGGCGGGCAGATGAGGTCAGCGCGCCCGTTACTGCTGTTGACACAGTGGTGGCGGGCAGATGAGGTCAGCGCGCCCGTTATTGCTGTTGACACAGTGGTGGCGGGCGCGCTGACCTCATCTGCCCACCACTGCTGTTATCAATAGTAGTGGCGGGCAGATGAGGTCAGCGCGCCCGCCACTGCTGTTGACATAGCGGTGGTGGGCACTCTGCCCACCACTGCTAACCAGGGATAGCAGTGGCGTTAGAGCAGTGGCGGTCTAGATGCCCGCCACTACAGGTCGGTTTTGCCCGCCGCTACAGTATCGCTTTGTAGTAGTGTTTGTCGTCTACCAACACGAATTTGAACGCTTGTTGCTGAACCTTCCGATCAACCCTTCGGCTAAGGTCTCTCAAATATTGGACGATTGGGACTCTCCAATCGCCCTTACAAGTTTCAGAGGGCCTCGCTGGTCCACCTTCTGAAAATACCTCTAAAATATTGACTTCGGGGTGCCCCCAAGCCATTCCAGCTTCGGCCAAAGCCTGGCCGAGGTGGCCATTCGGAGTGTGCCGGGCCAAAGCTCTTCAGAGGGTTTGGACTCCAGAGAGCCTTCTCCATCCGGGAGGCTTCACACTACGGGCACCGGCGTGCCAGACCTTTTGATCGGTAGAGCACTCCGATCCAAGGGCTTCGGCGTGTGGTGACCTTCGGCGACCCGAGGAGTTCAACCCGGAGGGTGCGCCTGCCCAGCATTACTGGCTTTGGCAGTGAGACAAAACACCGACTTCTCCAATAGAGAAAATCTCCCTTTCCTATCTTGGTAGACAGATGCTTGCTGAGCCAAATCATTGGCGACTGAATTGCCTTCTCTTGACACGTGAGATATTTTGAAATCATCAAAAGTAGCAACTATGTCTAAACATTTGTCCAAGTAACTATTCAGCAAGCCATTAAAACATTAAGCATTCTTAGCTACTTGTTGCACTACTAACAACGAATCACCATATGCGTGAACATGCTTAGCGCCTACAGACTCTAGTAGTTCAAGTCCTAGCAACAAAGCTTCGTATTTCGGCTTGGTTATTAGTGGAAGAAAACTCTAGTCGGGTCGAGGCTTCAAAGTGCATACCACTAGGCGATATGAGAACTACTCCAATACCTTGGCCACTCTTGCAAGCCGAACCATCAAAATAGATTTTCCATGGTACTACCTCAACTAGAGCAATAGCATTACTCCAGCTAACATCTATGTGATGAACTATAAAGTTGGCTACAACTTGGCCTTCATCGCTCTTAGGGGCTCGTAGGCCAAATCGTACTCAATCAACACGTAAGCCCATTTTCTGATTCTTCCACTTAGAATCAGCTTCTGTAACATGTGCTTTATAACATCGGTTTGGCAAATGACAACACATGTGGTGTGGAGAAGATAATGGCAGTAACTTGGTGCAAGCGTAATAAAGTGATAAACATAATCGCTCCACAAACGCGTACCTAGTTTCGGCGTCCAGCAGGCGGCGGCTCAAGAATGTGATGATGTACTCCTTCCCCTCCACCTCCTGGGTTAGCACGGCTCCAATCACACTATCTTCAGCGGCGATGTATAGCCGAAACGGAATCCCGGCCTTGGGTGCTCTCACCATGGGCGGTGATGACAAGCACTCCTTGATTTTCTCAAAAGCACTTTGCTGGCTTGCCCCCCAAGTGAACTCGGCCTCATTTTTTAGCCGGAGTATGGGGACAAAGGCATCAATCTTGTCGGACAAGTTGGATATAAAGCGCCGCAAATAGTTCAACTTGCCTAGCAACTTTTGCACATCCTTCTTGCATGTCGGTGCCGCAACGTTTCTAATCTTTTCAAGTCTCTTAGGATCAATTTCTATGCCTCTCTCATGAATCATGAAACCTAAGAACTTACCCGCCGACACACCAAAAGCACACTTGAGTGGGTTCATTTTCAACCCATACTGTCGCATCCTATCGAAAGAAACCTTCAAATCGGCTAAATGGTTTCCCATAGCGTCCGATTTCACCACGACATCATCGATGTAAACTTCTAACATGACTCCTAACAAGTCATGAAAGATCAAGTTCATAGCGCGCTGATACGTGGCGCCAGCATTCTTCAAACCAAAAGTCATGATGACCCATTCGAACAAACCGACAAAATCAGGGCATCGAAAGGCAGTCTTATAGACGTCTTCTTCGGCCATAAAGATTTGATTATAACCACCATTGCCAATTAAGAAAACTTAGTACCTTGTGTCCTGAAGCATCGTTGATCAGCATGTCGGTTATCGGCATCAGATACTCATCCTTTGGAGTGGCTCTATTTAGATCCCTGAAAATCAATGCATACCCGTATCTTGCCGCTCCCTTTCTTCTCTACAGGCACAATGTTAGCAACCCATTCCGCATACCTGCATGGCCTAATAAATTCAGCCTTGAGTAGTCGTTCCACTTCTTCTTTAACTCGGTCATAGACGGCCGAATTAAAGCGACGGGGAGGCTGCTTATAAGGCCTAAATCTGGACTTGATGGGCAGCCGATGCTCTATGAGCTTGCGGCTTAGCCCTGGCATCTCGCTATACTCCCATGCGAAACAATCGACATACGACCGAAGTAACTTTATTACTTCAGCCTTTTCATCGGGCTGTAAATTTTGGTTTAGAAAAGTCAGCCTTGGGATGCTACCATCACCTATGTCGACCTCCTCCAAGGGATCGGCCGATGCAAAACCTTGCCCTAATTTTTCTACTTCGCTAAAGTCCTCGATGGCTTCGACAATACCGTCTTTATTAGACCGATACTGCTCCACACGAGACTTTAGCCAATCTAGATTATCCTTGCTAGACATGACTATTAATACAAAAATAGTCGTGCTACTCCAGCCGGCTTTACAGACACTAGTACAAACCGTCCTCTGGATACACTAACAAAATCGTAATCCGAAAGATCTCTACCTGATAGACACTCTACTTTGATATGGATGGCGTCAACCGACACATCGGCCAAAGCTACTTGGGCCGAAGTATCCACGGGGATGACCTCCACCTCATCGTCGTCCCACTGTATCAAGCACTGGTGTAGAGTAGTGGGAATGCAACAATTTGCGTGAATCCAGTCGCGTCCTAGTAACACGCTATAGTTTCCTTGTACGTCGACGACGAAGAATGTTGTTGGCAACGTCTTGTTGCCCATCGTCAACTCCATAGAGAGTACTCCCTTGGCCTTGGAGCTCTCGCCGTTGAAGCCGTTGAGCATCAAGTTAGTCTTCTTCAAGTCTTCTTCGTCCCTGCCAAGTTTTTTCAACAACGAATAAGGCATTAGATTAACAGTGGTGCTGCCGTCAACGAGAATATGGGAAATCGTCTTCCCATCGATGTGACCCCTGACGTAGAGGGGCTTCAGATGGTGAACCAAGTCCTCGGGTTTCTCGAAGATGGCATTGCGTGGACCGAGGTTCAATTGAGTGACCTCGGCCTCGTCCCGTGGCAGGGCGAACTTGGCTGGTAGCATGACGATGTTGATGCCCATTGCCTGGGGTGCGGGTCCCTCAAAAATGGGCGAGTAATCATCGTCGAGCAAGTCGTCATCGTCATCGCTCGGACTAGGAGCCAGGTTATTTTTCTCAACCGACTTCTCCCTCCATACCTGCTTCGTAGCTGGCCGAGGGCGGATTTCCTCGAAGTCAGCGTCGCGCTCGGCCTCAGCTTTCTTCTCATCGTATCTCCTGTGCCCGTAGTCTTTGCAGGCGTCTCTTCTGCGATTTGGACATGCCTAGAGGGGCCCAAGATGGCTGAGGCTTGGTGCCGGGTGCTACTATTTGACTTCTGTTAATTCTGGCCGAAGTGGTACTGTGCCCTTCAGCCTCGGGCACCCTGTGTTCGGAGGGGGCTTCGCTGCTGAGCCCCTTCGGACGGACCGGCCTCGTTCAGCTGATCGAACCAAGCTTCGGCGCAGGGCTCAGCCGAAGCATGAGACTTACCTCTGTCAGACCTCAGGTGATAGAGTCTTCGGGATTGGGACTTCCTGAGACCCAACTCTGATGGTTATGGCTTCGGACACCCTGACTTCGACCTCTGCGTACTCGCACCCTTCAGCTTCGCTCTGCATGGTCCGATTCGGAGGCACCACAGACAGTCTATGGACAATGCCCCCCTCCGCTGTGTCTGTTTGCTCCTGCCATCCATAATACTCCGAAGGAAAATAGGATACAATGTTAGGTTGTGGAGGGTACCCTGACCCGGATACGTACAGGGCCCACGGGGTCCCCGCCCAGTCATACGGCGGAGGCATCGGCGTCTCTAGTGGCCTCGCCCACTGTGGGCCGAATCCGTTACCTGGAGGGGGGTTCGACCAAGTCGAAGGCATCTCAGACCACACCAGCGAAGGGTCCTGCCAGGCAGGAGGTTCATTCGGCCAGTGCGGGCCGAAGCCTCCCATCGGAGATGTCCACCACGGCGCGGGGTTCGGCCATTGCGGGCCGAAGTTGTCGCATGGGGGGCCCAACCACTGGGGTTCGAAGTGTCGCATGAGGGGTTCAGCCACTGTGGCTCGGAACTACCGTGCGGAGCACCAGGACACCGCGACCCGAAGCCTTCGTGCGGAGGGTCCGCCTACTTTGGCCAGAAGCCACCCTTCGAATGTCTTGGCCCCTTCGGCTGTTTTAGCCTAGCGCGCGGACCTGCTTCCTTGGCCCTTCTCTAATGTTTGTGAAACAGCATATCATATGTCACCTTCGGCCTCTTGCGAGCCTTAGCCGAAGGGGTATTAACGTTCTGTTTCCACACTCCTACCTCGGGGTTCTTTTGCACGAGTATGCGAGTGTGCAGTTCTCCAACAATCACATCTTTCCCTTTAGCTGACTCGACCTGTTCTGGCCAAATCAACACCTTCTTTTCACCGAGGTCAATGGCGTTAACTGGAAAAGGATCTTTATCCAGCTTCATCTTTGGATCATGGTCTATCTTCAATCGTCCTTCTTCTATGGCCGATTGTATCTGCCGTCGAAAAACATTACAATCATTAGTATTATGAGAATGTGAGTCATGCCACTTACAGTATGGATGCTTCTTTAACTCATCAGCAGGTGGAATGACTTGACCTTTAAGTAATCTGAGAAGCTGGCTTTTTAAGAGAAAATCAAATATTCTATCACATTTAGTTACATAAAACGAGTACTTAACCTCATTAAGCCGATTCTTTGAGGGGGATGGTCGTACCTCGGAGCAAGTGACAGGTTTATTTTTAGTGTTCCAAACCCATTCGGCCGCATACATGTCGGCCGAATCCTCCTCCTCTGACTCCTCCTCATCAGAGCGTTCCATGATGTGGATTTCGGCCCTAGCCTTGCTAAACGTCTTAATAAATTTTTTACCTTTGGCTCGGCCTTCTTAGACCAGAGCATGCTGTAAAACTTGGCTAACTTCTACAAAGTTTTGGTTATCTAACCTTTCTTTAATGTCGGAATGCAACCCGTTAAAAGCTAATTCCGCTAAGTCCCTTTTCGAAATATTAAGACTAAAACATTGGTTTCTAGTATCCCTAAAACGCTTGATGTCCTCAGAGGCGCTCTCACTATATTTTTTCTTAACCGATGTCAAATGTGAAATCCTAAGTTCCGTTTCACCTGTATAAAAGTTATCATGGAATTTTTGCTCCAAATCATCTCACGTTTGGATGGAGTTCGGCGAGAGCACCGAAAACCAAGTGAAAGTTGTGCCAGATAGGGAGAGAGAAAATAGCCTAACCTTTAGGGCATCTATCCCGCTAACCTCTCCACACTGTGCCAAAATTTGACTAACGTGCTCTAGTGTGGTCTTACTACCCTCGCCATCGAACTTAGTGAATTCAGGGATCCTATAGCCATGGGGGTAGGGTACCGTATCAAGGTGGTCGGGGTAGGGCTTACGGTAAACCCTAACCCGTCCCTTGGGCACGAAGTTGGCACACTCTCTAAATAGCGCGCGAACCCGCTTCTCTATATCATCTTGGTAGGTTGTTTGCATGCGCCTCTCACGTGGGGGCGTGACACACGGTGGGATATCAGCGTGTCGGTCGTGTGCTTCTTCCCTACGTGCTATTTGTAAACGTGCTCGTGTCTGGTCGTCGGTGCGTGTGGTGCGGGTAGCACGGGTATTGGCGCAGGTGGTGGTGCGTGGTATGCAGTTTTAGTTTGGCCGTAGGTGTAATGATTGGTCTCGGCCATAAGTGTTGAAGCCGGAGACATGATTGTGCTAGTGCTGTCATTAGTCCTACTGTATACTTGGTTTGTTGGAGGTGCACTAGCTATGGGAACCGGGGGTACGGCCTCAGTGAAGCCAAACCTCCTAAGAGTCGCCTCTACTTGGGAGCAGACTGCCGAATCTAAATGGTTGGCTAGCGCAGTGCTAATGGCCTAATCTACTGATGCAGCTATTTTTTGCTCAATTTCTAAAGAAGATAAACGAGGCAATACAGGTGTTACCTAGACCTGAGCGAGGTCGAGGGTAACGATGTCGCGCTTGATGAAGCCTGCGCGTGTCTTGACGTAGCCCCCAAGCATCATGTCTTGGAGCGCCTTTAGCTTTGCCTCGATCTCTGCTCGGTCTGCTGCGGGGATATCTTCAAGTGTAGGTGACAATATGTTGCGGTTGTCGATATTCGCGCCTCCTATTGTGTCCATCGGTGGTGTAGACGTAGTAGTCGATGTAGACGTACCGGTGGCCAATGTAGACATACTCATAATGTTGGCATAGCTCTTCCCCAGCGGAGTCGCCAAAAAGTGTGTTGACACGAAAACGTGCCCCCGCACTTGGGTCAGTCCGACGATCCAAAAGTGCATGGATACTTAGGGACAGGCCTAAGCGTGATGTGGTATCGACATCGCATTCCGACAACCCTTAATAGTGATAAGGGGGGTGGAGTCGCCAGGCAACCAGATTAAACAAAATAATCCAATTAGCCGAAAAAGATAGATTAAACAGAATAAAACCAACAAACCAGTCGGAGCCCGTCTGGTTCGAAGTCTGATGCGAAGGGTGCGCCGAAGGGTACCTTCAGCGTTTGGTGCGAAGTGCTCCACCGAAGGGTGCTTCGCCGTTCGGACTGATCCGGCCGAAGGTGGACTCCGAATGGATCTAGACACGATGATCACCTCCGAACAGCGGGGTTCGGCGTGATATCTCCGATACAGCAATCTACGGGACAATAACGCAAGGGTCACGTGCGAGTGCAACTTCGTCCAGTGTGGGGTATGGTCGTGGCGAAGCCTGTTGCGACGAAGTATGCTAGCGAAGCCTGCGGTCCTGCCAAAGGGTGTCCTGGGACCTCCGGAACCAATCTCTCAGCTACGGACTCCTCCGACGAAGGGGCTCCGAACGTGCGAACCTGCAACAGAAGAGTGCGAAGTACCAATTCGGCCTAAGAACCGAATTTTGCTAAGTGTTGCATGGGTAGCGACGGTAGCAATCTATTACGCAGATTAGCGGATACTTCACAGGCGAAGTAACAAGGCGATAACAATCTATTACGTCGATTAACGGATACTTCACAGGCGAAGTAACAAGGATTACCACTGTTTCGTAGTGCCTGACGGAGGGCTTCCAGGCAAACCCACGAAGAGGTACATGAAAGTAAAGGTAAAGTAAGTACGATCAAAGCATGGCTTTGGTTTGGTTTGAGTTGGGGGGGGGGGGTTCTCCACGCCGGCCATGCCTCTCTATTTATAGGGGTTTAACTCCTAATCTAATCTGCTATTAATCCGGCCAGATAGAGATAGATATTGAGCTGGAAACGCGTCCAACTCTATCTCTACCGAGGTGGGCTTCGACCATGCCCATTGAGGCCTGCTCCTCGGGTAGAAGCTTCGGTAGCGTGGGCTTCGGCCAGGCCCGTCGAGGCTTGCTCCTCGGGCCGAAGCTTTGGCAACGTGGGCTTCGGCCAGGCCATCGAGGCTTGCTCCTCGGGCCGAAGCTTTGGCAGCGTGGGCCTTCGAAGGCTTCCGAAGGTTCGGCAGTGTGGGCCTCCGAAGGCTTCCTAGCCGAAGCCCATGGGCTGGCTAGAGGCTTTCGGAGCCCATAGCTCAATGGACTTCGGCTCCGTAGGGCTTTGGACAGACCCTGGACATGTGTACCTTTGGCCCAAATCACCAAAAATTGATATTTTGATAATCTAGCCATTACTGCCGCTTTTTGCTATCAACAGGAAGCCATCCCCTCGCCGCGGCCCGGAGAAGTCGTCATTTTCGAAGCCTTCTTTGAAGCAGGGTTAGGACTTCTAGCGGTAGACTTCCAGCCGAAGACTTACCAAGGCACCTGAGGGGAAAAATCAGTAGTAGCCTTCAGCAGCATCAACTTTAGACTTCGAGATGAATTCCAGTTGCGGTTTCCAGCGAAGGCCATCAATGCCAGATGGTACACAGATTGGATTCTCCGGAGGTTCTACGCTGAAGTTGGAGCAGACAGCTGGCTGGCCAGGACCTCTGCAAGACATATATTTTCGAAGGGAAGCTGAAGTCCACCTAGATCCTAGCTAGCTCGAAGCTCGCCTCAATCTGCTTCAATGGATCAGTCGCCGCATGAGCATGCGGGACTTAGCGGAGGAGTTCATTGGGCTCCAGATTCCGCCTTTGATGGCCAACTAGCCTATCAACTTCGAAGAGGATCCAGAGGGAGGACTCCAAAAAATTTCTTCGAACTTGAGCTCTGCAGGGTAACTTCGAAAACTACAACATGATTTATATATGATTGTTTCATGAGATGACTAATAAAAACTTATCTTTCAGCTTCACAAGCCCTTTGACTTCGGAGCAAGTCGTTCGAGCTTCGGAGAAGATTCTCGGGGCTCCTACTCCGGCTGAAAAAGAGTGGAGGATGAAACTGGTGGGTAGTTGGGAGTGACTTAACTGAGTATGGGGCATACTCGTAGTCGTATCCCCTCCTCTTCCAGACTGGGTGCCTTCCGAGCTTGGACCGAAGAAGAGGAAGGCATATGCTGGGACTTCGGCACCAGCCAAGACTCTCGTAAAAAAATTACCCCGTAAACCTAGAAACGTGGCTCCTTCCAAGCCCGCTGCTTCGTCTTGAAGGTTCATCTGAAGATGAGGGAGTAAGAGAAATGCAAAGGGTCCTTGTATACCTTATTACCGAAGACGAAGAAGCATGGGCGAATGTCGAAATTGTAGCCACTGGTGATGTAGCTGGTGTGTCGGCTACGCCAGACAACTCCGAACAGGCTGGGACCTCGAATGTCCTGCCTGACTTGCCGAGCCAAGAAGCCCCTGCTATTGAAGGTGGAGTCGAAGTTGTAACTGATCAAGCTTCGATTCCGGACGAAGTAGTAACTATTGCTCCAAAGGAGGTTCCAACAGCCAACCCTTCGGTTCATGATCTTCGAATCCGATGAAGACTTCGAGGGGGCCTTCGACCCTCCAAGTAGCCCCGTACTCATTCGCCGACAAGATTTCAGAGGTAGACTTCATTAAAGCACCTTTTTTCTTCACAACCTATAGAATTGTGCAGTATATAATACCTTTGATTTGGCAGGGTCTGCTCCCATGGAGACGACTCATACTACGAAGACTGCTCCTGAGACTTCAGCATCTCCGAGGTCGGTTCTAGAAGAAGTTACACAGATGGGGCTTGGAAAAGGTAAAGGTAAAATGGATCCTTTTCCTGCTCCTGAACTCGGGATTAACTCCGTCAGAATCGACAGACGGAGGACAATCTACGGAGGGGGGCCAGTCCACCATAGTTTCTAGGGATGCGGCGCAGCGCTCCGGCCCTTCACCCAACGAAGATGACCAAAGAGCTTTGTCAATGCTCCCCTCCTAGCTCCTTTTCTAGAGCGAAGGACCGGACTTCGGACCTTGCTTGAACCTTTGGATCGAGCTAACCGCGAAATTGGGGGAACTGACTTGGTAGCCATACTTGGGGAGGCTGAAGTGGTCGGAGCTGAACATAGCTTTGGAATGGGCAACATACCAGGTACGAAGTATCTGCAAAAAACAGATTAATTTCATCTATGAATAATTTCTCACCTCGCTATTTTTTTCGTAGCAAATAGTCTTGGCTCGAGCTACAGCTGTTTCGAACGAGCGGGGAAGTATTCGTCTTAAGGAGAGGATTACTGCCCTCCAAAGGAGTCTTGAGGGCTCCGAAATTGGAATTTCCAGCTTGGACGAGATGGTAGCAGCGGAGAGGAGAGCTAGACTTGGTCTGGAGGGTGCAAATCAGAAGCTCGAAGCCAAACAAATCGTGCTTCGGGCTGAAATAGAAAGAATGCGGACAGAGCAAGCCACCGCATAGGCTAAGCTGGTTAAGCTCCGAGAAGAAAAGACGAAGTCCATGGAGGAATCCAACAACCTGCTTAGCTAGAAGAACTCCATGGCCACGGAGGCAGCTAAACTATCTTCTGTGATAGACGTGCTGTCTTCGTCAAGGGATACTTTGATCGAAGACAAGGTGAAGTCGGAGAAGGTAGCTGCGGAGGTCATGGACAACCTTCTAGGTGTCTTAGTGTACTTCGGTACTTCTTGGACACTATCTTCGACTGACAACATCCCCTTGCTGCGACTGATTGAAGATGATCCAAGGAGTAGCGAAGATGATGAAGACACAGTGGTATTCGGTATGGGGAAATCTCTGGCCATGTATTCGCTCTCGGAATACTTCGTTACTACGAAGATCTAGGTCTATCAGTAGCACCAGACTTGGGGGCGACTCCTATTACCTTCGACGACAACCGGCTGTTAAACCCTTCTGAGGATGTGGCCGCAGCCTGGCAAGCCTTCCAAGCGTCATGGAGAGTCGAAGGTCGAAACATCGATCAAGGCTTGGATTGATGAAGGACTTCAGCCAAAAACAAGCTCGGTCGCAGGCTTCGAGCAACCAGCCTCCGTCCAGACCCGCAGATTTAGTTTTGTTTAGGGGTCTGAACATGTAAAAATTTATGCTTTCATCTGTTATGAATGAAGACTTATTTGGAAATGTTTTTAGGCTTCCCGACCTCTTATGGATGATCTCGAAGTATTAGATGTTACCGAAGAACTTCGCCTGCTATGGGCTACCTTCGACCTTCTAAGACTTCACAAATGACCTCGATTTCTGATTCCTCGAGAAAGCTCTGGTGCGATTGCACCCTAAATATACAAAGATATATTATCTTACATTAAAGAGGAGGAAAAATAAGTTAACTTGGAAACCTCATCTTCTGAAGACGTTGAATGGTCCGAAGAAGAGAATACTGCTGAAGAACAAACAAAGAAACCTGACCAACTTTGAAGCTGAGAGAGAAGCCCCGAGCGACTTTGAACTTGGGCTGAACTCCAACAGGAACAAAAAGATTTCCGAGCTTCGAGGGGAGAGAGAAGAGTTAAGCATAAAGTTATTAGGACTCCCGGCTCCGGAACTAGTCGTTATGGCTTTAGTGGTAGCTCTAGGGATCGAAGGGGTCTTCGTTTCCTTCTTGGTATAGATACAGATTTTTCGTAATGTAATGTAATATTGTTCGAATGATAAAGATTAAGATTTTAAAATTGTCTCCCTACTTCCCAGCCCCTCTTTGGGTGTAAGCAACTTCGAAGTTTGGTCGAAGATGGTTATGCGCAAAGAAAAATGACTTAGGAGTACAATTTTGGAGGCTCAGAGCCCCTTAGCAACTTAGAGATTGATTAAAATCTCAAAAAATGTCTTCGACTACTTAGAGTCTGAAAACTGGTAACTTAGTACCTTTTTGTTTGAGTGTAGTCACTTTGGACTAATTTTTTGGATACCTTAGCAACCAAAACAACTGGTCACTTTGGACTCTTTTTACAGATATTCGAAGCTTATCAGCTCAAACTCTGTTTTGTTTGGCCTCCTTCGGCTCTTTTTGTGAATGCTATCAAACCAGTGGTTCGGAATTCGCAGTGGTCTCCTTGGACTCTTTTTATGAATGCTTTCAAGCCGAAGCTTGGAATTCGCATTATTTGGTCTCCTTGGACTCTTTTTACGGATGCTTTCAAGCTGGTGGCTTGGAATCCTTTTTTCTGTGACTTTCCCACTTCGCCGGAAGCTTCGAACCGGTAGGTTCGAAGTCCACAAAATTGGTTCAAATGAATGACACTTTCCTCCCAACAGACTTCGTTCTTCCAGTGCGTCCACTAGAAGTAGGAAGTGTTTAAGAGATAGGCATTATCTGAACCATGGACTTTATTAATTCAGAAGGTGTTTACAAATGATTACAAGGAGCCCTTATGCGAAATATCACTTTAAGTGCTCCGCATGCCAGGCATGCTTTAACTCTTCGCCTTCTAAATTAGCTAGCTTAAAAGAACCGAGGCGTCCTGAACGAAGAATAATGTATGGCCCTTCCCACTTATTTCCTAATTTCTCTGGTGCTATAATGGTTCACAAAACTAGATGACCTGGCTTAAGTTCGTTAAGCTTAACCTTCGGGTCAAACCAAGTCTTCGTTTGCTGCTGATATTTCGACAGATTGGCAACAGCTAGAAGTCTTGTTTCTTCTGTTAAATCAAGCGAAGCTTGCCTTTCTCCTTCTATTTCAGGTTCGGTGCTGCGAATAGATCCTCCTTTAAGCTCCGTTGGTGTCATAGCTTCATCTTCGAATAGTAGTCTAAAAGGAGTAAAACCGGTGGACCTTGTTTGAGTGGTCCGGATGGACCATAAAATCTTCAGAAGCTCTTCGGTCCACAGTCCCTTTGCCAACCCCACTATTCTTCGATTCAACCCTAACAAGATATTACCATTGGCCCTTTCGACAGCTCCGTTAGACTGAGGATGGTGCACAACAGCAAAGCATATTTGTATGCCAAGATCTTCGATAAACTTCCTAAGGGCTCTGCATCAAACTGTGTCCCATTGTCAATTGTTAGCTATTGAGGCACTCCGAACCTGCATATAGTACTTTTCTAGAAAATTGTTTGTACATTATTCGAAGTGATAGCTGTAAGGGGTTCTGCTTCGACCCACTTGGAAAAATAAGGTCCATGCCCCATCTGGCCATGGGCCAATCTAGGGCAATGACTTGAAGAGTTGTTGGCGGACGATGACTTCTTCTTCCCATCCATTGACAACCCTGGCACGTGCGAACTAGGCTCTCCGCATTAGCTACTATTGTAGGCCAATAAAGCCCCTGGCGAAGTGTTTTTCCTACCAAAGCTCGAGGGGCTAGATGGCTACCACAAAGGCCTTCATGGATTTCTGGGAGCATCTCTTGACCTTCGGCTTGAGATATACATCGGAGTAGAGGGGAACATACTCTAGCCTTGTAGAGAATACCGTTGATTATATGATAATTTCGAGCTCTGAGCTTCAACCTCGAAAGATATGGCCCTTCAGGCAAATTTACTTCACCTTGCAACAACTCAATAATTGAACTCCAGCCAATCAGTGCTTGGAATGCAAAGAACTTCCGTAGAAGGGATCTGTGGCACCGAGGGTGAAGTAAGCTCTTCGTAAAAAGCTCCTTCCAGAATGTCCATAGCTCCGGCTGTAGCTTTTGCTAAGGTATCGGCTTGCATATTTTTAGCTCTAGGTTTACTTTCGGATGGAAATCCCTTTAAATGCTGCTCCAATCTTACGGATCTCTTCCAAATACTTGGCAAGCTGGGGGTGACGAACTTGAAAGATTTTATCAACGTGCCCTGCTACAATTTGAGAATCTGTTTTAACAACAACTCTTGTAGCACCTAAAGCACGCGCCTTTCGAAGTCCTAGCAAAATTCCTTCATACTCCGCTGTATTATTGGTGGACTTAAAGTTGAGCCTTGCAGAGTACATTGATTTTTGCCCTGAAGGGAAATTATTACTGCTCCGATGCCTGCTCCAGATGCTTGGAAAGCCCCGTCGGAGTATATAGTCCAAATTCCTTCATTTGATTTCTCCAGAGCCCATACTGCGGATGGAGTCCATTCTGCCACAAAATCTGCCACCACCTGTGACTTGATCGCCAGTCCTTGCCACGAAGGAGATGTCGAAGGGTGCCAATTCAACAGCCCATTTTCCAATTCTTCCTATAGAATTCTTGCTTCGGAGCATATCTCCTAAGGGATACGAAGTTGGTACAATCACATTATGTGCTAGAAAATAATGCCTCAATTTCCTCGAAGCCATTATCAAAGCATAAGTGAACTTCTCAAGCTCAGAATATCTTGTTTTTGCTCCAGACAATGCTTCAGATACAAAATAGACTGGATTTTGTACCAACTTCCCGTTGAAATCAACTTCTCTGACAAGGACTGCACTGACAGCAGAGCTAGTAGCTGGAAGGTAGAGGAGTAGGGTTTCGTCCGCAACAGGCACCATGAGTGTAGCGAGGTTACTGAGATAATTCTTAATATCATAAAAACTCTTTTGACACTCCAGTGTCCATGCAAAATCTTCGGACCCTTTCAATGCTTTGAAAATGGGCAAACTTCTCTCCGCAGACCGTTGCTAGGAACCTACTAAGTGCTGCTAGGCGGCCAGTTAGCTTTTGCACCTGCTTTAAATTTTTCGGAGTAGCCATCCTTTGTAATGCAGTTATTTGAGTAGGGCTAGCTTCGATCCCTCTGCTTGAAACTAGATACCCTAATAATTTTCCAGACTGAACCCCGAAGATACATTTTCGGGGTTACGACGGACTCCACATGCCTGAAGGCTATTGAACGTTTCTGCTAAGTCTAGGCTATGTTGGTGCTTTAAAGCACTCTTTATTACAATGTCATCCATATAGGCTTCTACATTGCGGCCTATTTGATGACATAGATCTTTAGCTGATTAACCTCGAAAAAGTTGCCCCAAGCATTTCTTAAGCCGAAAGACATTCTTACATAGCAGAAGACTCCTGAAGGATTTACAAAGATTGTTTTGATTTCATCTTCGCGCTTTAACCAGATTTGATGATAGCAAGAATACGCGTCGAGGAAGCTTAATAACTCCAAACCAGCAGTGGAGTCAACTAATTGATCAATTCGGGGCATGGGATAGGGGTCACGGGGGCATGCTTTAATCAAGGATGTAAAATAAATACACATGCGCCACTTCCCGGAAGATTTCTTTCTGATGAAGACTGGGTTGGCTAACCACTCTGTATGAGCTACTTCTCTGATAATCCCAGCCCTCAACAACTTTTCCACTTCTACCTTAGCAAGGATGGCCCTCTCCGCAGATAACTTCTGAAGTCCTTGTCGGACAGGTCGGACCCTCGGGTTCACAAGCAAGCTATGCTCAATTATATCTCACCAGACTCCAGGAATGTCTTCATCAGACCATGCAAAGACATCCAAATTTTCTTCGACTACTTTTTCTAACAAAGTAGCGACTTCTGGAGGCAAATCTTTGCCTAAACTGAAATGAATAGTCTTTGCCGTCTTTGACAATAACCTTCGTTACAATCTCTCCGTCGGGGCTGGGTCTTGGGAAGGACTTCTTCGAAGGTTCACCTGAAGCAGAGATATCCTCTGAATTTCCTTGTACATTTTTCACTTGTCTCGGATCGAGAGGGGGGCCTGCTCTTCGCGAAGTGGCCTGATCTCCGAAGACAGTGAGTACTCCCGCTTGCGTGGGCATCTTCATACATAAATAGTTATGATGTGTCACGGCTCCGAACTGATTTAACATGCCCCTCCCGAAGATAACATTATATGCGTATGGGGCATCTACAACATCGAAAATCACCTCCTCCTGTCCTTGCCAGTAGCCCCTCTCTGAAAGCAACATCCAGACCTATTTGGCCGAGGGCATCAAGAGGGCGTCCTGCGAAGGCTTGAATGAAGATAATATCTGTTGAACTCCCTCCGTCAATCGGCACTCTCCAGACTCTAGTCCCTGCTATATCGGCAGTAATAACAAGGGGATCTGCATGTGCAACTTTTATGCCAGCTACATCATCTGCTAGAGAAAGATATCGACACATAGGGACCACTCGGGCATGGCAGCTGCAGACGAAGAAGTTCCAATATGGCCCACTTCCCGGACATATTCTCTTCGCTGTCTCTTTCGACATACTACCGAGGGTCCCTCCTCCGGAAGGTGGGGAGGACTACTCTTTTACCCTGATCTTGACAATTTCCTGCTTCGGAGGTGGCATAATATTGACTACCGGAGGTTGTCTTGCAGGGTCAAAGTTGTCTATACAGTGCCACAGCCTGGACAGGCTCTAGGACGTACCTCAGAAGGAACTCAGTCAGTAGTGCCTCGACCCGAGGTTCTTTCAAGGTACTCGCCTCTTAAAGCGAGTATAGACTTGCACGCATTAGTAGTGTGACTCCGATTCTCACAATGGACGCAGCAGAAGAAGGCCTGGGCCTTGCCAGGCCGGCTTCCCTAGGCAGCCTCCAGCCGCTGGTCTTGCTTCGTGAAGCTTGCGAAATCTTACGGGAAAATTTCTGCGGAGGAGCAATGTTCAGGACTTCGGAACGAGGATGCTTTTGCTGCCCGACGCCTGTCATGCTGGACTTCGATGTTAGGCCCCTGCGAAGGTGTTGAACTCTTTACTTCGAACTTGACTTCTTGCAGGATTGACGGAGCTGACGTAGTTCTTCGGAGCCACCCTTCTTCTAACCTAGCATATTCTTCAAAATAAGCCATCAACTGAGCTACAGAGGATATATGTTTCGGATGGAGTTTTATCAAGGAGGCCTGCATGCGTAACTCCCTCTCGAGCTGCATCAACCACGGAGGATGTAGACAACCCCGTATTTGCGACTTCGTATGGGTGAAGCGCTTGAACAATTGTCTTAAAGTCTCTCCAGGCAGCTGCTTCACATGGAAAAGACTTCCCGTAGACATTGGGGGTACGAAGGTACCCTGAAAGTTACTTATGAACTTCTTCCTTAATTGCTCCCAGGTTCTAATTGATCCCGGCATTCAGGGACCAAAACCACCGCAAAGCCACCCCTTCGAGAGCAAGAGGGAAACACTTGGCCATGGTGTCTCGCACTCCTCCACTGGCCTCAATTGCCAAAGTATAAGAACAGGAGAACTCCCCGGGGTCCTCGTCTCCAGAATACTTACATAGCTTCGAAGTTTTAAACTTAGGGTCGAAGCGCACTTTCTGTAGCTCGGGATGCAGCGGAGACTCGCTATCGAAGGACGCATTCTCTAGGGCTTCGGGATAAGGAATATCGTCGTCTTGAGGCACTTCGGAAATGACCGGGGTGGCCTGAGAATGAAGCCTATCTGCGGACTCTTGTCTCCACCTCACCACTTCAGCTTGGAGACTGACCATCTGGGTTGCCATGTCGCCAAGACCTTCATTTCTTCCAGAAGGATCTTCCGAGACTTGAGAACTGTACATGTCAGTTCGAAGCAGAATCGGAGCTGGAGAAGGGACTCCGGCTGGCCGAAGTATAGATGGAGTTGGAGGAGGAACTCCGTATGCTCGAGGAAGGGAAATCCCTTTGAGAGTCTGAGGTGGAGGAATTACCGAAGGTCCTCCGACCTCGACTATGTTCGAAGATCTTGCTCCGGAGGTCCGAGGGGACCTCCGAGTAGGACTACCACCTGAACTCCGCTTGGGAGGCATGGTTTGAGAACTTGTAGAGAACGAAAGTTTTTGGACTAGGTTCCCCACGGACGACGCCAACTGTTTGGCGTAAAAGATTACGCTAATAGGTTTTCAGAGATTGGAAACTAACAAACGAAGTGTTTATGAAGCAACTATTTCAAGCCTCCAAATTGGATAATAGCTTGAAGTAATTTGAAGTAGTGTATTGAATAACTGAGTATTCGATCCTCATTATACGGTAGAATGGGGGTATTTATAGGTGAAAGTCTTAAGGAAAAGACCTTTTACCCCTCAATTACAACCGACATAGTGGAAACTAGTCGGTACCCCTAATAGGGCTAAATGGTAAAAGACTATTCTAATGAGAAAGAAGATAAGTCCCTCCATCCTAGCTGGCAGGTAAGTTCTCTGAAGAGTCGATGTTCAAAGCTATACTCCGAACAAGAGTCCGCATTGATTCTTCGAACTTGACCCCGTACTAAACCGGAGTTAGATACTGGAACTTAGGTTTAATAGATTGCCTTTCGTCTTGTTACTATAGTGACCCTGAGGATGAAGTATCTTCCCCCAACTAGCTGGCTTGCCCCCCAAGTGAACTCGGCCTCTTCTTTAGCCGGAGTATGGGGAAAAAGGCATCAATCTTGCCAGACAAGTTAGATATAAAGCGACGCAAATAATTCATCTTGTCTAGCAAGCTTCTGCACATCTTTCTTGCATGTCGGCGCCTGCAAAGTTTCTAATTTTCTCAAGCCTCTTAGGATCAATTTCTATACCTCTTTCCTGAATCATGAAACCTAAGAACTTACCCGCCGACACGCCAAAAGCACACTTGAGTGGGTTCATTTTGAAGCCATACTGTCGCATCCTATCAAAAGCAACTTTCAAATTGGCTAAATGGTTTCCCATAGCTTCCGATTTGACTACAACATCATCAATGTAGACTTCTAACATAACTCCTAGCAAGTCATGAAATATTAAGTTCATAGAACGCTGATATGTGGCGCCAGCATTCATTAAACCAAAAGTCATAATGACCCACTCGAATAAACCGACAAAACCAAGGCATCGAAAGGTTGTCTTGTAGTCGTCCCTCTTTGGCTATAAAGATTTGATTATAACCAGCGTTGCCATTAAGAAAACTTAGTACCTTGTGTCCTGAAGCATCGTTGATTAGCATGTCGGCTATCGGCATCGGATACTCCTCCTTTGGAGTGGCCTTGTTTAGATCCCTGAAATCAATACATACTCGTATCTTGCCGCTCCCTTTCTTCTCTACAGGCACAGTGTTAGCGACCCATTCTACGTACCTGCATGGCCTAATAAATTCAGCTTTGAGTAGTCGCTCTACTTCTTCCTTAACTCAGTCATAGACGGCCAAGTTAAAGCGGCGAGGCGACTGTTTATAAGGCCTAAATCCGGACTTGATAGGTAGCCGATGCTCTACGAGCTCATGGCTTAGTCCTGGCATCTCACTATATTCCCATGCGAAACAATCGACATACGACCGAAGCAACTTTATTACTTCGGCCTTTTCATCAGGTCGCAAGTGTTGGTTTACAAAAGTTGGCCTTGGGATGCTACCATAACCTATGTCAACTTCTCTAAAGTCCTTGATGGCTTCGGCAATACCGTCTTTAGTAGATCGATACTGCTCTATACGAGACTTTAGCTAATCCAAATTACTCTTGCTAGACATGACTACTAATATAAAACAGTCAGTGCTACACCAGCCGGCTTTACAGACATTGGTACAAAACATCCTCCGGACATGCTAACAAAATCGTAATCCGAAAGATCTCTACCTGACAGACACTCTACCTTGTTGTGAACGGCGTCAACCGACACATCGACCAATGCCACTTGGGCCGAAGTGTCTGCAGGTATGACTTCTACTTCATCGACGTCCCACTGAATTAGGCACTGGTGCAGAGTAGAAGGAATGCAGCAATTTGCGTGAATCCAGTCACGCCCAAGCAGCACGCTGTAGTTACCTTGTACATCAATGAAGAAAACTGTTGTTGGCAATCGTCTTGTTGCCTACTATCAACTCCATGGAGAGCACGCCCTTTGCCTTCAGAACTCTCGCCGTTGAAGCCGTTGAGCATCAAGTTGGTCTTCTTCAGATCGTCCTCATCCCTGTAAAGCTTCTTCAACAACGAGTAAGGCATTAGGTTAACTGTGGCCCCACCGTCGACAAGCATCCAGGAAATCATCTTTCCGTCAATGTGACCCCTGACGTAGAGAGGCTTCAGATGGCGAGCCGAGTCCTCAGGCTTCTCAAAAATAGTGTTGCGTGGGCCGAGGTTCAATTGTGCAACCTCAGCCTCATCCTGTGGTAGAGCGAATTCGGTGGGCAGCATGACGACGTTGATGTCCATCGCCTGGGGTGCGGGCCCCTCAGAGACGGGTGAGTAGTCGTCGTCGAGCATGTATTCCTCGTCTTCACTCGGACTAGGAGCCGGATTGGTTATCTCAATACGCTTAACTCTTCATATCTGTCTCGTAGTTGGTCGAGGGTGGATTTCTTCAAAAATAGCGTCGCGCTCATCCTCGGCCTTCTTCTCACGCATCTCCTGTGCCCGTAGTCGTTGTAGATGCCTCTTTTGTGATTTGGACATGCCTGGAGGTGCCCAAGATGGTTGTGGCTTGGTGCTAGGTGCCACTGTCTGGTTCCTATCAACTCCAGCCAAAGTGGTACTGCTCACCTTAGCTTCATGAACTCTGTGTTTGGAGGAGTCTTCGCTACGGGACCCCGACAGTCGGACGGCCTCTTTCGGCCGATCGGACCAGGCTCCGGCGCGGGCTTCGGCCGAAGCAGGGGGACTCACCTCGTCAAACTTCGGTGATGGGGCCTTCAGGATTTGGATTTCCTAAGACCCTACTCTGACTATGATAGCTTCGGACTCCCTGTCCTTTGCCCCTTTGCACTCGTACCCTTCAACTTCGCTGAGCCGGCTCAGAGGTACTATGGACAGCCTGTGGATGATGCCTCCCTCTGCTGCGTCTATTTGTCCCTGCCATTCATAATACTCTGAAGGAGAATAGGGCATAGCGTTAAGTTGTGGATGGTACTCCAGCTGTGACACATATGGAGCCCACGGAGTCCCCGCCCACTGTGAGCCGAACCCATTACTCGGAGGGGGGTTCGGTAGAGTCGACGGTGTATCGGACCATATCAGTGAGGGGTCCTGCCAGGCCAAAGGTATGTTCGGCTAGTGGGGGCCGAAGTCTCCTGTTTGAAAAGCTCATCCAGAGTGGTGCGGGATTCGGCCATTGGGGTCCGAACTCGCTTCGCATGGGGTTCGGCCACTGGGGTCCGAAGTTACTGTATGGGGGGTTCGGCCACTAAGGTCCAAAGCCACTATACGGAGCGTTAGGCTACTGTTGCCCGAAGTCGTCGTGCGGAGGGTTCGGCCATAGCGGTCCAAAGCCATCACGAGGAGGGCTCGGCCACTATGGTCCGAAGCCACCCTCCAGAAGTCTTGGCCCTTCGGCTGACTTAGTTTTTCAGCGCCAGGGCCTGCTTCCTTGGCTTTTCATTGATGTTTGTTCAGTAACATCTTGTATGTTACCTTCGGCCTCTTCGAGCCTTAGCCAAAGGAATGCTAACGTTTTGCTTCCACACTCCCACCTCGGGGTTCTTATGTATGAGTATGCGCATGTGTGGTTCTCCAACAATTACCGCCTCTCTCTAATTGACTCGGCTTGTTCTGGCCGAATCAACACCTTCTTCTCGCCGAGGTCGACGGCGTTGATGGGGAAGGGATCTTTGTCCAGCTTCATCTTTGGATTGTGGTCTATTTTCAATTGTCCTTCTATGGCCGATTGAACCTACCGTCGAAAAACATTGTAGTCGTTAGTATTGTGTGAATGCGAGTCATGCCACTTACAGTATGGATGTTTCTTCAACTCATTGGCAGATGGAATGACTTGGCCTTTAGGCAACTTGAGAAGCTGATTCTTTAAGATAAAATCAAATATTTTATCACATTTAGTTATGTCAAATGAGTACTTGACCTCACTAGGCCGATTCTTCGTGGGAGATGGCCATAACTCGGAGCAAGTGATAGGTTTACTCTTAGCGTTCCAAACCCATTCGGCCACGTACATGTCGGTCGAATCCTCTTCTTCTGATTCCTCCTCATCGGAGTGTTCCATGACGTGGATTTCAACCCTAGGCTTGTTAAACATCTTAATAAACTTTTTATCCTTGGCTCGGCCTTCCTGGACAAGAGCCTGCGGCAGGACTTGGCTAACCTCTAAGAAGTACTGGTTGTCTAGTCTCTCTTTAATCTCAGAACGTAACCCATTAAAAGCTAGCTCCGCTAAATCCCTTTCTAAAATATTAAGGCTGAAACATCGGTTTCTAGTATCCCTAAAATGCTTGATGTACTCAGAGATGTTCTCATTAGATTTCTGCCTAACCGATGTCAAGTGTGAAAACCTAAGTTCTGTCTCGCCTGTGTAAAAGTAGTCAGGGAACTTTCGTTCCAATTCATCCCATGTCTGAACGGAGTTCGGCGGGAGCACCGAAAACCAAGTGAAAGTGGTACCGGATAGCGAGAGAGAAAATAGTCTAATTTTTAGAGCGTCTAACCCGCTAGCTTCTCCACACTGTGCTAAAAATTGACTAACATGCTCTAATGTGGTTTGCTACCCTCGCCATCGAATTTAGTAAACTCGGGGATTCTATAGCCGCGGGGGTAGGGTATCGTATCAAATGATCGGGATATGGCTTTTGGTAAACCCTAACTTGACCCTTAGGCACGAAACCGGCGCACTCCCTAAATAGTGTGCAGATCCGCTCCTCTAGGTCATCCTGGCCTGCTGCCTGCGCATGTCTCTTGTGCGGTGGGCGCGACACGTGGTGGGATATCGGCGTGTCGGCCATGGACCTCTTCCCTATGTGCTAGCTGTACGACATGCTCGAGCCTAGGCGCCTGTGCATGTGGTGCGGGTAGTGCGGGCAGGGCTAGTACCGGCGCAGGTGGTGGTGGCGCGTGGTACGTGGTTCTAGCTTGGCCGTAAGCATAATGACTAGTATCGGCCACGGGTGTTGAGACCGGAGACGCCACGGTCCTTGCCAGTGCTACCGTCAGTTCTGCCTGTACACATGATTAACCGGAGGTATACTAGCAATAGGGACTGATGGTACGGTCTCAGTAAAGCCGAACCTTCTAAGTGTACCCTCTACTTGGGAGCTAACTACCGAATCTAAACAGTTGGCTAGCGAAGCGCTAACGGCCTAATCTACTGATGTGGCTATCTTTAGCTCAATCTCTAAATAAGATAAATGAGGCGATATGGGGGTTACCTAGATCCGAGCAAGGACGGGGGTGTTGATGTCGCGCTTGATGAAGCCCGGGCGTGTCTTGACGTAGCCCCCAAGCATCATGTCTTGGAGCGCCTTCAACTTTGCCTCGATCTCTGCTCGTCTTCTGCGGGAATATCTTCAAGAGTAGGCATTAGGATGTTGCGGTTGTCGATATCCATGCCTCCAATGGTGTCCATCGATGGTGTAGACGTAGTAGTCGTTGTAGATGTACCGGCAGCCGATGTAGATGTACCCGTCATGTTGGCGTAGCTTTTCCCTAGCGGAGTCGCCAAAAAGTTTGTTGACACGAAAACGTGCCCTCGCACTTGGGTTAGTCCGACGATCCAAAAGTGTGCGGATACTTAGGGACAAGCCTAAGTGTAATACAACACCAATGTCGCGTTCCGACTACCCTTAACCGTGGTAAGGGGGTGGAGTCACCAGGCAATCAGATCACACAAAATAATCCAATTAGCCGAAAGAAATATATTAAACAGAACAAACTAGCTAACCGAGTGAAGCCCGATTGTTC
Source organism: Zizania palustris (assembly GCA_019279435.1). Lineage (NCBI taxonomy): Eukaryota > Viridiplantae > Streptophyta > Magnoliopsida > Poales > Poaceae > Zizania > Zizania palustris. Next base: position 10,751,938 of record JAAALK010000285.1, read on the forward strand.
GAAGTATGGTGCGAAGGGGGTCACCGAAGTATACCTTCGGCGTCTTGTGCGAAGTGTCCCACCGAAGGGTACCTTCGGCGTTAGGACCGATCTGGCCGGAGATGTGACAATCACCTCTGAACAGCGGGGTTCGGTGCGAAGTCTCTGATACAGCAAGATACAGAATGATGACTCAGGCGTGACACGCGAGCGTGACTTCATCCGGAGTAGAGTACGAGTGTGGCGGAACCTGTCGTGATGAAGTCTGTTGGCGTGCGGTCGAAGTAGCAGTCTCGCCAAAGGATGTTCTGGAAACCTCCAAAACTGATCTCTCAGCTCTGGACACCTCCAACGAAGTAGGTTCCGAACATGGAGACCTGCAACAAAGTAGATTCAAAGTACCAATTCAGCCTAAGGACCGAATTATGCTAAGTGTTGCACTAGTAGCGAATGTAGCAATCTGTTACGCAGCTTAGCGGATACTTCACAAGCGAAGTAACAAGGTGATAGCAATCTATTACGTAGATTAGCGGATAATTCAACGGCAAAATAAAAGGCGATAGCAATCTATTACGTAGATTAACGGGTACTTCACAAGCAAAGTAACAAGGATTACCACTATTCCGAAGTGGCCGTCGGAGGGCTTCAAAGCAAACCCACAAGTGTACAGAAAAGTAAAGATAAAGTAAATGTGATTCAAAGCTAGGGATTTGTGTTTGATTTGTGTTGGGAGGGCTCTGAACCGGCTTCGCCCCTATCCTTATAGGGGTTAGACTTCTAATCTAATCTTTTATGACTCGGCTGAATCATGCGTAGAGATAAATAC
>JAAALK010000285.1:10753742-10934497 GCA_019279435.1 Zizania palustris
ATCTTGAGTCCATTCGTATTCTTCTAGCTTTTGCCGTTTCGAAGGGCTTTATGCTTTTTCAAATGGATGTTAAGAGTGCTTTTCTGAACGGGTACATAGAAGAGGAGGTTTATGTTAGGCAACCCCCCGGTTTTGAGAACCCTAAGTTTCCTCGACATGTTTTTAAGTTGCAAAAAGCTTTATACGGGTTGAAGCAAGTCCCCAGGGCTTGGTATGACCGGTTGAAGCAATTTTTGTTGGGGAAGGGCTTTGTGATGGGGTTCTGTGGATAAAACTCTTTTCTTGCTCAGAGATGCTTCAGATTTCTTAGTCGCTCAGAATTTACGTGGACGATATTATCTTTGGCGGTACTACTGACTCTCTTGTGTCCAAGTTTTCTGAGCAGATGCACAGCGAGTTTGAGATGAGCCTCATGGGTGAGCTCAAGTACTTTCTAGGGCTCCAGATCAAGCAGACCAAGGACGGCACCCTTCATCCACCAAGGTAAGTACACTCGCGACATGCTTAAGAAATTTGACCTTGGTGGTGAATTGAAGCCGCAGATGACCCCGATGGGCACTTCTGGGGGTCCTGGACAAGGACGAGAGCGGCGTCAAGGTCAACGAGAGGGAGTTTTTGAGGGATGATTGGTTCGCTGCTGTACCTGACGGCGACAAGACCGGACATACAGTTCGCCGTGGGACTTTGCGCGCGCTTTTAGTCTTCACCACGCGCGTCTCACCGGCAGGCTGTCAAGCACATCTTCAGGTATCTCACTTATGCGCCCGATCTTGGTCTTTTCTATTCAGCATCATCTTCTCTTGATTTATCTGGATTTTCGGATGCCGGCTTTGGTGGGTGCCGGTTGGATCGCAAGTCGACTTCCGGTACTTGCCAATTTCTTAGTTCTTCTCTTGTCTCTTGGTCTTCTCGAAAGCAATCTGGAGTTGCTCTTTCGACCACAGAGGCTGAGTATGTAGCTGCTGCTAGCTGCTGCTCACAGTTGGTTTGGATGATTTCCACTCTGTGAGATTTTGGGTTGTTCTTTCCTACCAGAGTTCCCTTGTTTTGCGACAGCACCAGTGCAATTAGTGTAGGGAAAAACCCATGTCTCCATTCAAAAACCAAACACATTGATGTGCACTTTCACTTCTTGCGGGATCAATATGAGAAAGGTGTCATTGACCTTGTTCATGTTGATACCCATCATCAGTTGGCTGACATTTTCACCAAACCCCTAGATCAGTCCACTTTGAGTGTTTACGAGGGGATTTGGGTGTTGTGTATCCTTTCTAGGATATTTTGCGTCAGTTTCTTCTTTTTTACTCTTTTCTTGAGTCTTTTTGTGTGTATTCATATCTTGCATATTCACATATCACACTTTTGAGCTTGCTTCTGTTATATGATTGAACTACTTTACTTATTCTAGCTGGTACATGCTTTTGATTACTTGTCGATGATCATGCTTTGCTTCAGTTCAAATGATATGTCTGATATCTGTCATATGCATGGCTTTTATGCTGTAAAATTGAAAAATGATCACCATTGCTTCTGGTAACTAGCTTGCGTAGGCTGAATGTTCTTGCTACCTGTTACATGCCTTGTAGCTAGTTCCTGACTTGGATGCAAATGTGCAACTTGAACATCTGTATGTTTTAATCATGGAATATGCTATAAAATAATGAAAAAAACCAGAAAAATGAAAATTCCATGCCTTTTTATGCTTAAAATTGAAAAGATCCAGGTGGGTTTGTCTTGTCGCACTGCATTGTCTGGACTGCGTACCATAGCACTTTGGTATGAACTAGGACACTGTAGTGTATGCCAAGACCAATGTCTTAAGCTTCTGATTGTCCAGTTCTGGCCTAGGCTTGACTTGGTCGGTCAGCATAAGGTTTGACATGCAAATAACCCCTGGCAAAAATAAAAAAGGAAAAAGAAAAAGCTTGAAAATTGAAATGATAACAAGTTTGCTGAAGCACTTTGTTTTGGACAATGCTTATCTTGGTAGATATCAGTTAGCTTTTGCATCTCATGATTTACCTTGCTTGTTTTACTGGAAAATGTGGTGATGCTTTTGTTTGCAAAAACTGAAAAATACGTGCTAATGACTTTCTTTAGATATCATCAGTTGCACTGATCATGCCATGTGTCTTAGACAGTATCTCTTTTGCTATACTTGTTAGATGTTGTACTTGCAGTCAATCATATTTGAGAAGCATGCTTTCTACACTCCTTATGCACTCCAGTTGAATTCACTGCATATTTTGAGGGGGAGTTGCATTTCAGGGGGAGTCTGTGTCTCTATTGAGTGCTTGATGAGTTCACTTGTCAACAAGGGGGAGAAAATTTGGGATCAGAGTTTAAGGGGGAGTTCTTACTCTGTTAATATCCTTGTTGTTCTGAAATCACACTCATTTTGAGATTTTACGTTTTGGTTAACCATAATGACCGCTTCTTGCTTTTGTTCGGCTTTTGGTCATTAGGGTTAAACTTTTTCCCTTATTTTTCTTCTTCTTCCTTGTCTTCCTTTTGTTTTGTTTTCGTGTTTCCACATTTGTTCGTAGGTGCTGAAGAGCTGAAGAAGAGGAGTGTTGACAATGCACTCATCAAGGGGGAGATTGAGGAGCCATGCTAAATAGCGTGGGCCTCATGGCTCCAAAAGTGATGAGTCATTGTCAACGATAGTCAAAAAGGACAGAAGAAGAAGAGATCTGCTGTTTATGGGCCGCGTGTGACTCAGGTACACGGGCAGCGAGCGACTGTCGGGCAGAGGTGGCTGCGAAGTCGGGCTGGCCCAATCCGGGTGCATGGGCCAGAAGCAGTAGAAGACCCACTGGGCTGTTGACCAGGGTTGACTCAGGTACACGGGTGGTGAGTGATTGCTGGGCTGAGAGAGCTGCGGAATCGGGCCGGCCCAATCCGGGTACCTGGTGCAAAGTCGGTGGAGGCTTTGTCAGTTTCGGCGCAAAACTGACAACCGTCGATCTTGTATCCGACTGTCCAGAAGAGAAGTCGTAGTCGCTACGAAAGCTTAGCTTCCGGATAAGTCATCTGTAACTCTTGGCCCACAGTCGGTCAGTCGTGTCTGTGAAAATACCTAAGGGCAGTAGAGTCTTTTCCTTTATTCTTGCGTCTGTAAAACCCTAAGGGGCTGGTAGAATATTCCTAGTGTTGGGCAGCCTATAAATAGGGCCTCAATCCCTAGGGTTTGGACTACCCTTCTAGAAATCACTTTTTCCATCATTTCTTGGGTCATCTTTGTTTCCTGCACACTCTCTCTCCTTCCTGTTTCTGTGCGTCGCCAGGGGCTTGTTTCCTGCCTGCATTCATTTTGTTCTTCATTAATGCAGTGAGATTTGGTTCTCTGTTGAGTGCGAGGTGTGCATTTAGTTTTGTGGATCTGGATCTTTGTGTATCGTGTGCAATTTCTATTCACTGTTGGGTACTCTATTGGTTGTGTTCTTCGTGCTAGGAGTACTAGTTCTTGCTGTTGCAAGTAGTACTACTACTGTAGCAACAGTACTCTGTGCCAGCTTTTTACTTTCTACTGCGCAGCTTTTTGATCGAAGTAGACATGCCCTAGCAACTTTTCTATCTGTTTTCTGGCGAAGCCATCCACTCTGTTCGAAGCCCCTCAGCTCCGTGAGGAAGGCTTCGATCTGACTTTCTCGAAGGCTTCGTTCGAACTTCGAACTTTGTTCTGTGTCCTGAGCTGCTAGCTGCGAAGTACTTTTTGAACGGACAGCGTCGCATACTTCGAATGACAGTGCGAAGGTACTCCGCCTCGAGCTCTTCGAAGTCCACACATCGATAGGTTCGAAGTTGGCTTCGAGGCTTGTCATTCTGTTAGGCTTCGCTTTGGTTTCTTTGTTGCGTGTCAGCTTTCGTTTATCTTTTCGAAGCTTGCTCTTTTCGAAGGTAGTGTGTAGGTTTCGAATTTGGTGCCTCTGTCGTGTGACAGGCTTCGCTTCTTTGTTCGAAGGTTGTTTGTCTGTGTGTTGCGTTCGAAGTTTTCTGTTCGAAGGTTTTGCTTCGAAGTACTTGGTTCGAAGCTGTGTTCAAAGTCTCGCCTTCGAAGTACATACTTCGAAGCAGGCTCCGACTTTCTCATACTTCGCTTCGAGACTCACTTTGATTTCTACCTTCGGCATTTTCACAACACCTTTAACAGACTTCGACTACCACCTCCGAACCAGACCTCGACCAGCGAAGTAGACCTCGACCTCTGAAGCAGGCTTCGACCTGCGAAGCAGGCTTCGCCGAGTTTCGAACAGGAGACAGATTTGAACAGGTAACTTCTCTTCTATCTCATAGTGCACCGAGATTGCTTTGCTGAGAAGTTTGTCTTGCCTAGTCTTGCATATACTGTTTATCTATCTATTAGCACTGCCTTGATAGTTCTATGTTTATCATCAGCTGCTTCTAGGCTAGATACCTTTAGACGTAGGCTATCTGTTTATTTTTCTGCTGCTTAGTCTTTTGAGGTGTGTTGGGTATTGGGAACAGGCCATTGATTCGAAAGAATTTTTAAGGTGCCCATTCACCCCCCTCTGGTCGCTTCTTTCGGTCCTATAGCCGTTGAGCATCAAGTTGGTCTTCTTCAGATCGTCCTCATCCCTGCAAAGCTTCTTCAACAACGAGTAAGGCATTAGGTTAACTGTGGCCCCACCGTCGACAAGCATCCAGGAAATCGTCTTTCTGTCAATGTGACCCTGACGTAGAGAGGCTTCAGATGGTGAGCCGAGTCCTTAGGCTTCTCAAAATAGTGTTGCGTGGGCCGAGGTTCAATTGAGCAACCTCAGCCTCATCCTGTGGTAGAGCGAATTCGGCGGGCAGCATGACGACGTGATGTCCATCGCCTGGGGTGTGGGCCCCTCAGAGACGGGTGAGTAGTCGTCGTTGAGCATGTATTCCTCATCTTCACTCGGACTAGGAGCCGGATTGGTTATCTCAATACGCTTAACTCTTCATATCTGTCTCGTAGTTGGTCGAGGGTGGATTTCTTCAAAAATAGCGTCGCGCTCATCCTCGGCCTTCTTCTCACGCATCTCCTGTGCCCGTAGTCGTTGTAGATGCCTCTTTTGTGATTTGGACATGCCTGGAGGTGCCCAAGATGGTTGTGGCTTGGTGCTAGGTGCCACTGTCTGGTTCCTATCAACTCCAGCCGAAGTGGTACTGCTCACCTAGCTTCAGTGAACTCTGTGTTTGGAGGAGTCTTCGCTACGGACCCCGACAGTCGGACTGGCCTCGTTCGGCCGATCGGACCAGGCTCCGGCGCGGGCTTCGGCCGAAGCAGGGGACTCACCTCCGTCAAACTTCGGTGATGGGGCCTTCAGGATTGGATTTCCTAAGACCCTACTCTGACTATGATAGCTTCGGACTCCATGTCCTTTGCCCCTTTGCACCCGTACCCTTCGACTTCGCTGAGCCGGCTCGGAGGTACTATGGACAGCCTGTGGATGATGCCTCCCTCTGCTACGTCTATTTGTCCCTGCCATTCATAATACTGCGAAGGAAACTAGGGCATAGCGTTAAGTTGCGGATGGTACTCCAGCTGTGACACATATGGAGCCCACGGAGTCCCCGCCCACTGTGAGCCAAACCCATTACTCGGAGGGGGGTTCGGTAGAGTCGACGGTGTATCGGACCATATCAGTGAGGGGTCCTGCCAGGCCAAAGGTATGTTCGGCTAGTGGGGGCCGAAGTCTCCTGTCGAAAAGCTCATCCAGAGTGGTGCGAGATTCGGCCATTGGGGTCCGAACTCGCTTCGCATGGGGTTCGGCCACTGGGGTCCGAAGTTACTGTATGGGGGGTTCGGCCACTGAGGTCCAAAGCCACTATACGGAGCGTTAGGCTACTGTTGCCCGAAGTCGTCATGCGGAGGGTTCGGCCATAGCGGTCCAAAGCCATCACGAGGAGGGCTCGGCCACTATGGTCCGAAGCCACCCTCCAGAAGTCTTGGGCCCTTCGACTGACTTAGTTTTTCAGCGCCAGGGCCTGCTTCCTTGGCTTTTCATTGATGTTTGTTCAGTAACATCTTGTATGTTACCTTCGGCCTCTTTCGAGCCTTAGCCAAAGGAATGCTAACGTTTTGCTTCCACACTCCCACCTCGGGGTTCTTATGTATGAGTATGCGCATGTGTGGTTCTCCAACAATTACCGCCTTCTCTCTAATTGACTCGGCTTGTTCTGGCCGAATCAACACCTTCTTCTCGCCGAGGTCGACGGCGTTGATGGGGAAGGGATCTTTGTCCAGCTTCATCTTTGGATTGTGGTCTATTTTCAATTGTCCTTCTATGGCCGATTGAACCTACCGTCGAAAAACATTGTAGTCAGTTAGTATTGTGTGAATGCGAGTCATGCCACTTACAGTATGGATGTTTCTTCAACTCATTGGCAGATGGAATGACTTGGCCTTTAGGCAACCTTGAGAAGCTGATTCTTTAAGATAAAATCAAATATTTTATCACATTTAGTTATGTCAAATGAGTACTTGACCTCACTAGGCCGATTCTTCGTGGGAGATGGCCATAACTCAGAGCAAGTGATAGGTTTACTCTTAGCGTTCCAAACCCATTCGGCCACGTACATGTCGGTCGAATCCTCTTCTTCTGATTCCTCCTCATCGGAGTGTTCCATGACGTGGATTTCAACCCTAGGCTTGTTAAACATCTTAATAAACTTTTTATCCTTGGCTCGGCCTTCCTGGACAAGAGCCTGCTGCAGGACTTGGCTAACCTCTAAGAAGTACTGGTTGTCTAGTCTCTCTTTAATCTCAGAACGTAACCCATTAAAAGCTAGCTCCGCTAAATCCCTTTCTAAAATATTAAGGCTGAAACATCGGTTTCTAGTATCCCTAAAATGCTTGATGTACTCAGAGATGTTCTCATTAGATTTCTGCCTAACCGATGTCAAGTGTGAAAACCTAAGTTCTGTCTCGCCTGTGTAAAAGTAGTCAGGGAACTTTCGTTCCAATTCATCCCATGTCTGAACGGAGTTCGGCGGGAGCACCGAAAACCAAGTGAAAGTGGTACCGGATAGCGAGAGAGAAAATAGTCTAATTTTTAGAGCGTCTAACCCGCTAGCTTCTCCACACTGTGCTAAAAATTGACTAACATGCTCTAGTGTGGTTTTGCTACCCTCGCCATCGAATTTAGTAAACTCGGGGATTCTATAGCCGCGGGGTAGGGTATCGTATCAAAATGATCGGGATATGGCTTTCGGTAAACCCTAACTTGACCCTTAGGCACGAAACCGGCGCACTCCCTAAATAGTGTGCAGATCCGCTCCTCTAGGTCATCCTGGCCTGCTGCCTGCGCATGTCTCTTGTGCGGGGGCGCGACACGTGGTGGGATATCAGCGTGTCGGCCATGTACCTCTTCCCTATGTGCTAGCTGTACGACATGATCGAGCCTAGGCGCCTGTGCATGTGGTGCGGGTAGTGCGGGTAGGGCTAGTACCGGCGCAGGTGGTGGTGGCGCGTGGTACGTGGTGTTAGCTTGGCCGTAAGCATAATGACTAGTATCGGCCACGGGTGTTGAGACCGGAGATGCCACGGTCTTGCCAGTGCTACCGTCAGTTCTGTTGTACACATGATTAACCGGAGGTATACTAGCAATAGGGACTGATGGTACGGTCTCAGTAAAGCCGAACCTTCTAAGTGTACCCTCTACTTGGGAGCTAACTAGCGAATCTAAATAGTTGGCTAGCGAAGCGCTAACGGCCTAATCTACTGACGTGGCTATCTTTAGCCCAATCTCTAAAGAAGATAAATGAGGCGATACGGGGGTTACCTAGATCCGAGCAAGGTCGGGGGTGTTGATGTCGCGCTTGATGAAGCCCGGGCGTGTCTTGACGTAGCCCCCAAGCATCATGTCTTGGAGCGCCTTCAACTTTGCCTCGATCTCTGCTCGGTCTTCTGCGGGAATATCTTCAAGAGTAGGCATTAGGATGTTGCGGTTGTCGATATCCATGCCTTCAATGGTGTCCATCGATGGTGTAGACGTAGTAGTCGTTGTAGATGTACCGGCAGCCGATGTAGATGTACCCGTCATGTTGGCGTAGCTTTTCCCCAGCGGAGTCGCCAAAAAGTTTGTTGACACGAAAACGTGCCCTCGCACTTGGGTTAGTCCGACAATCCAAAAGTGTGCGGATACTTAGGGACAAGCCTAAGCGTAATACAACACCAACATCGCGTTCCGACTACCCTTAACCGTGGTAAGGGGGTGGAGTCACCAGGCAATCATATCACACAAAATAATCCAATTAGCCGAAAGAAATATATTAAACAGAACAAACTAGCTAACCGAGTGAAGCCCGATTGTTCGAAGTATAGTGCGAAGGGGGTCACCGAAGTATACCTTCGGCGTCTTGTGCGAAGTGTCCCACCGAAGGGTACCTTCGGCATTAGGACCGATCTGGCCGGAGATGAACTCTGAAAGGATCTGGATGTGACAATCACCTCTGAACTGCGGGGTTCGGTGCAAAGTCTCTGATACAGCAAGATACATAATGATGACTCAGGCGCAACACGCGAGCGTGACTTCATCCGGAGCAGAGTACGAGTGTGGCGGAACCTGTCGTGATGAAGTCTGTTGGCGTGCCGTCGAAGTAGCAGTCTCGCCGAAGGCTGTTCTGGAAACCTCCAAAACTGATCTCTCAGCTCCGGACACCTCCAACGAAGTAGCTCCGAACATGGAGACCTACAACAAAGTAGATTCAAAGTACCAATTCAGCCTGAGGACCGAATTATGCTAAGTGTTGCACTAGTAGCGAATGTAGCAATCTGTTACGCAGATTAGCGGATACTTCACAAGCGAAGTAACAAGGTGATAGAAATCTATTACACAGATTAGCGGATACTTCAACGGCAAAATAAAAAGGCGATAGCAATCTATTACGTAGATTAACGCATACTTCACAAGCAAAGTAACAAGGATTACCACTATTCCGAAGTGGCCGTCGGAGGGCTTCAAAGCAAACCCACAAAGTGTACAGAAAAGTAAAGATAAAGTAAATGTGATTCAAAGCTAGGGATTTGTGTTTGATTTGTGTTGGGAGGGCTCTGAACCGGCTTCGCCTCTATACTTATAGGGGTTAGACTTCTAATCTAATCTTTTATGACTCGTCTGAATCATGGGTAGAGATAAACACTTAGCCAGAATCGAATCTAACTCTATCTCTGCCCGAAGTGGGCCTTCGGCTAGGCCCACCGAAGCCTTCTCCTTGGACCGAAGCTTCGGTAGAGTGGGCCTGCGAAGGCCTTCTAGCCAAAGGCTATGGGCTGGCTGGAAGCTTCGGGAGCTCATAGCCCAGTGGTCCTTTGGCCCTGTAGGGCTTCGACCTAACCCGGTACATGTGCATTTTTTGCCCAAATTACCAAAACTCGTATTTTGACAATATTAATCATTGATGCCATTTTTTGCTATCAACATCACCCATACAGGCCTTCTCGACAAGCTTCACTAGAAGCATATATCCTCCGTAGCACAATTGATGGCTTATTTCGAGGAGTATGCTAGGTTGGAGGAAGGATGGTTCTGAAGAATAGCCTCGTCTTCACCAATTATCCAAGAAGTTAAGATCGAAGTGAAAACTTCAACACCTTCGCAAGGGCCTAACTTCGTTAACCAACATGACAGGCGTTGAGAGCAGAAGCATCCTCGCTCTGAAGTCATGAACATTGCTCCATCCCCATAAAAGTTTTCCCCCAAGAGTCCACAAGCTTCGGGAAACAAGGTCAACGGCTGGAGGCCGCCAGGGAAGCCGGCTGGCAAGGGTCAGGCGTTCTTCTGCTGTGTTCACGATGAAAACCGAAGCCATGCTACATATGCATGCAAGTCTATACTAGCTTTAAGAAGCGAGTACCTCGAAAGGAGCTCTGGTCGAGGCACTACTAACCGAGCCCCTCCCCAGGCATGTCCGAAGCCGGTGCAGGCTGTCGTACGTGTAGACAACTTCGATCCCCCAATACAGCCTTCGATGGCCAGTGTTATGCCACCTCCGAAGCAAGAAGATATTCAAGATCGGGGCAAAAGAGTGGTTCTTCCTATCTCCGGAAGAGGGACCCTAGGCAGCATGTCAAAGAGGCAACGGAGAGAGTATGTTCGTGAGAAACCAAGGGTTGGTTTCGGAGTCTGTGATGAGTGATTGACTGTGTTTAACCTCTGGTTCGAAGGGGTACCTCTGAAGGGGTTCGGAGGTGGTTTCACCGAAGGGTTCGGTGGACTTGGTTGCTGCAGCTGTTGCAGCGGAGTGTGCCTATCGGAGGGGTCCGACAGTACACGATGACTGGGTTTGTACCGAAGGTCTCGGTACTTTAGGGCGGTACACCGGAGTGTGTGCCGGAGGTTGCTAACCCGGAGAGGTCTCCGGAGTACTGGATACACTTGTCTGTTTGTCTGTGGTTCGCTAGGGGACTTCGGAGGCGACAGTACGGTTCGTAGTAGGTGAATCTGGGTCGAGCGGGAGGCTTGATGCCAGGGGAGCGGGGAGCTCCATCACGGTGGCTGCGAAGGGGTCTAGGTCGGGCCTCAGGTTGAGGTGCACCAGGAGAAGGCAGTAAGTGCGGAGCGTGGATCCGGGTGAAGGTACTCCGAGACAAAGTCCTCAGAGGCGAGGCACTTCGAAGGGTACTCCGGATGGGGTGACTTCGGAGTATGGTGGATCATGTCCTCAGCAGAGGCAAAGTGTTCGAGGTGTGCTCCGGAGGGAGACACTCAAAGGTACCCGACGAAGGTCTCAGAAGTCGAGGTGCATCGAAGGCATGGTCCGGGTGAGGCTCGTCGAGGAGTGTGCTCGGGGAGAGACACTGCGACGAAGTGCTCATGAAATGCTTCATGCAGAGGCCTTGGACGAAGGAGGGACTTCGAAGGGTGGTACTCCGAAGGTGGGGCTTCGGAGTGAAGATGGCTTCGGAGCAAGGCTGGCTCCGGAGTGAGGTTGACTTGTGGTACTTCGGCCATGCATGGCTTCGGTACACGGACTGACGGAGTTCGAGCTGGGAGAAGCTGCGAAGCCGTGGTGGTCCACTCCGGAGGTGGTGGTGCGAAGGCCCAAGGGCTTTGATGGCTTCGGCTCAAAACCGTCACTGTATTGGAGGCTATCTTCGGTGAAGCGAAGGCCGTCAGGCTCAAGGCTTCTCACCGAAGTTACCGCACTCCTCGTGTGCAAAGGGGGCTTCAGGAAAGTCAAAGACTGTAAGGATGATAGTGTCTGCTCTGCAAAAAGCTGACGCTGTCCCCTCTGCAAGCTGACAGAGAAGCCTCCAGAATAAAGTGGACTACCTTTTGTACCCCTCTGTTCTGTAGAGACAAAACCAATGTAAACCCTAGGGGTAAAGTAGTCAATTTACTTGGGTGAATTGTGGCTATAAATATGGGGGTTGGGTAGGTAACATTTAACACTTTGAGCATTTACTGTTGAGCTCCTGTACTAGCCACCACACGTTGTATTCATCCTGAGTTCATTTATTGTGTTCCTTGTTCAAGCAGCGAAGCCCTGCTTCTGTGTTCATTTTTCTGCTTGAGCTTGTTTGCATACCTCGCTAGTAATAGTGCACCGAAGCCTGTCTAGGCGAAGTGTGTCTTGTGCGAAGTGTGCTTTTCAGTGTGCGTTCGCTCTGTGTAACAGGAGGCTAGACCTCACTGCTTACTAGCGAAGCCCTGATCGAAGCCTGTTTTGCTTCTCGTGTCGAGGCCCTTAGCGAAGTCCACATAGTGTGCGTTTAGACCTTCGCAGTACGAAGCCCAGTACCAGTTGCTGTAGCTAAGTATTAGGTCGAAGTCCTCAGAGGGTAGTCCACTCTTGCGAAGGGTGAAGTGCGAAGCCTGCTCAAAGCACCCTGTGTGCGGAGCCTGCACTGACTTAGCAGAGTTGTTTTCGGGGTTGTGGGTGGAGCGAAGTCTGCTTGACTTCGGACTTTTACTCCTTGTGAAGCCTGCGTTCGGAGCCATCAAATACCTCCGAACCTGAGCTAGTTGACCTTAACCGGTTTTGTGATCTCTTGGCGACATGGACAGAGCTAGTAAAATTCCTCTGTTCGATGGGACTGATTTTGCATACTGGAAGGTGCGCATGGAGGCTTACTTGCTAAGCGAAGGAAATGCAATTTGGGAGATTGTGGACTCACAATACTCCATCCCAGATACTCGCACCTCTCAAACAGAGAAGGATCAGTATAATGCCAACTCCAAGGCAAGAAATATACTGTTCATTGGTTTGAGCCGGAGTGAGTTTGATAGGGTACAACACCTTAGGACTGCTAGGGAAATTTGGACCACTCTCACTATTTTTCATGAGGGCTCTACTCAGATCAAGGCCAGGCACCAAAGCACATACAATCAACAGTATCAGCTATTTGTGCAGGCACCTAGTGAATCTATAGATGCCATGTTTTCTCGCTTTGATGCGATAGTGAGTAACTTGCGGTCCAGCGAGACGCTTGCTTACAATGATCACGATAGGGCTATCAAGCTTCTCTATGCTCTTGATCGTAGCATATGGGAAGTGAAGATATCCAGCATTGAGGAGTCTGCAGGTTATGACACATTGACCTGTGATGAGCTCTTCAGCAAGCTGAAGTCCACAGAGATTGCCAAGGCATCTCTTGATATGCACAGAAGCTCTTTGCCACAGCCATTGGCATTGGTTTCTAGCACTAGTCAGTGGCACCGCTACAGAACCAAGCACATCTGGTACTTGTGTTCTTGCAGATGGTTTTGCTTTGTCCTCCCTGGTCTCCATCACTAAGGAGCAGGTGGATACTCTGGATGATGATGAGCTTGCTCTCATTGCCAGAAGGTTCACCCGCTTTCAGTCATGAGAGACGGGATCAGAGGAAAAGTGGTTTTAGTGGCTGTTTTGAATGTGGCGACACTTCTCACATCAAGGCCAATTGCCCTAAGCTCAAAAAGAGATACGAGAGTGAGCGCCCTAAATACCACAAGACGGAGAGGAAGCCTTTTGTGAAGGGCAAGCGCGGCAAGGTGGCTAAAAGAGTAGCCAAAGCCGCTTCCAGAGCATTTGTTGCTGCTCTCAGCGACATCGACACTTCCTCAACTGAGGAGTCGAGCTCTGAGGAGGAGGAGTCCCCAAGGAAGGAGGACAAGAAGGACAACAAGGGACGAGATTTCACCGGCCTTTGCTTCATGGCCGACAGCGATCACAGCGGCGATGAGCTTGACTCATCTGAGGTACCACTATCCTATGACCAGCTTTCAATAAAATTAGATGAGTTGAATGAAGTAGTTCTTGGTCAGGATAGATTACTTGTGCAAGCCGCTAGAGAAAGAAAAGACCTTAGACCTAGGCTTGAATCTGTTTCTACTGAGTATGCCATGCTTAAGTCTAAAATAAATAATGCTGAATGTGAATCTTGTACTGTTGTCATGGGTGAGCTTGCTCAGTTGCGTTCTGTACATGCTCAAACTCTTTCTGAGCTTGAGACTGCACAGAAGCAGCTTTTGGTGGTTGATTCTAGACCTCATGATATTATTGAATGCATGAACTGTTCGTTATTACGCGAGAGCATTAATTTACGTGATAAACATGTTCATGATTTAGAGGCTAGATTGGAGAGAGCCGGTAGTTCTAAGGATGTGTAAGCCTAGTCTGTGACACATGCATTACCCTTAAGGACCAGCTAGGCACTGTTAGAGAGCGAGCTGAGAACCTCATGTCAGAAAATGAATACCTTCTTTTCCGTGGTTAACAAATGCACTGAGGGAAAGGGTAGGATGGACTTGCTCTTGGCTAAAACCAAGATGTGTGCTAACAGAGCAGGGGTAGCTCTAGGTTTGGGTTTTGAGAGGATTTCTTCAGATAGTAAGAACAAAACTATTTTCACCTCACCCACTACCTTAGAGAAAGAGAGAGCTCTGTTAGACACTCCTTCAGCCAAGAAACCTACCCGAGCTCAAAAGAAAACCACTCCTCCTACCAAGAAAAACCCTCCAAAGAAAACCACTCAACAGAAGCCCAAGGAGCCTGTGAGAGTTGCTCCTGTGACCCATGAGAGTGCCCCTAGGAGAATTTTTCATTGTTCCTACTGTCAGCGGGCGGGTCATTTGGTTGGGTTCTGTTTTCGTCGCATCAAGGATGAGCGACGCTCTCAGGCGATGAGTTACCAGGACATGCATTACCCATCTTTAGGTATGCATGAGTCTGAGTTTTACTATCGTCCTGCTTTTGAGGCTCCTCGTGCTTCTCGGAGAGGTTTTGCTCCTCGAGGTGTTCACCATGTTCCATATGGTGGTAGACCCCGTGCGAGTAGCTTTGTACCTCGTCAGAGTAGGAGACCTCATCATGTTGTTCGATCACAGCATGTAGGTAGACCTCGCACTTTGCATCATTCCAATTATCATGTGCGTAGACAGTATACTTTTACTATGCCTACTACTCATGTCACTCAGTGCTGGATGCCTTGTCATTTTTTCACTCACCCCTAGCACTGAGCGATTCGAGATATTCTTATCATGTGTAGGCGACAGACCGAGGCTTGGAGGGCACGTGGATCATGGACTCCGGTTGTTCATGCCATATGACCAGGAGATGCAGCATGGTTCTCCAGCCTCACCACAACCAAGCAAAGGGAACATATCACCTTCGGCAACAATCGAAGGAGTAGAGTGAAAGGTAAAGGTGTGGTAAGAATTAACTCGAATTTCACTCTCAAAGATGTTGCTTTGGTTGAAAACCTAGGATACAATTTGTTGTCTGTATCTCAGTTGCTTGATGAGGGCTTCGAAGTGCGATTCCATCGCGATACTTCGCAAGTACTCAATTCTGAGGGCAGTTGTTGTCTGTAAGATCTTTAGAGTTGGGAGTGTTTTTGGAGCTGATTTTTCAGAGTCATCTGGTTCTTCTCATTGTCTTATTGCACATTCTACTTCTGAGCTTTGGAAGTGGCATAGGAGACTAGGGCATATGAGCTTTGAATTGCTCGCTCGTCTGAGTGCCGTAGGTCTGATCTGAGGATTGCCCAAGCTCAAGTTTGAGAAGAATTTAGTTTGCGCTCCGTGTCGACATGGAAAAATGATTGCCGCTTCGCATTCGCCAGTCACCACAGTGATGACTGAACAACCCAGAGAACTTCTCCACATGGACACTGTAGGTCCTTCTCGGGTTAGTTCTTTAGGCGGCAAGTGGTATGTATTAGTTATTGTCGATGATTTCTCTCGCTACTCTTGGGTCTTCTTTCTTGCCAGCAAGGATGAAGTGTTTTCACACTTTCGAAGCTTGGCTTTGAGACTTTTCACTGAACTCCCTGGTGCATTAAAATTCATTCGAAGTGATAATGGCACCGAGTTCAAGAATAGTCTCTTTGTTGACTTTTGCATGGAGCATGGCATAGAACATCAATTCTCTGCTCCGCGGGTTCCTCAACAGAATGGTGTTGTTGAGAGAAAGAACCGCACTTTGGTTGAGATGGCTAGAACGATGCTCGATGAGCATAGGACTCCTAGAAAATTCTGGGCTGAGGCCATGAACACTGCTTGTTACATCTCAAACCAAATCTTCTTGCGCTCAATTTTAAACTTGACATCTTATGAACTACGTTTTGGGAGACAACCCAAGGTTACTCATCTTCGAGTTTTTGGCTGTCGCTGCTTCATCCTAAAACGTGGTAATTTGGATAAATTTGAGTCGCGATCTTCTGACAAGATCTTTTTGGGGTACACTACACATGGTCATTCTTATCGTGTTTATAATTTGGAAACTAACACTGTCATTGAGTCATGTGATGTGACTTTTGATGAATCAACCCCCTCTGTTAGTTCTACATTTGAACAGGCAAATGAACACGACATGGAGCAGACCATCTTCGAAGAAGAAGATCCCGGAGATTTCGAGGATGAACCCCTACTACCCTCGACATCAACCCCCGAAGCTAACCCCGCTTCGACCACTTCGGCACAAGGTCCCGAAGCAACTACCTCGACATCGGTCATCTTGGACCACTCCAATTCACAAGTTGAGGGGGAGACTGCATCCCACCGCGAGACTCCACATCATATTCAAAGGATGCACCCTCCAGAGCAGATCATTGGTGAGCTTGATCAAAGGGTAACACGTTCTCATGCTCATTTCACTAATTCTGCTTTTGTTGCTTCTTTCGAGCCCTTAGATGTTAGTCATGCACTTTCTGATTCTAGTTGGATCAATGTCATGCATGAGGAACTTAAAAATTTTGAGAGAAACCAAGTCTGGTCTTTAGTTGATCCTCCACCAAATGTTCATTTCATCGGAACAAAATGGATTTTCAAAAACAAACAAGGGGAGGATGGGACTATAATTAGAAACAAGGCTAGACTTGAGGCTCAGGGTTATTCTCAACTAGAAGGGATTGATTTTACTGAAACTTTTGCACATGTTGCTCGCCTTGAGGCCATTAGGATTTTGCTTGCCTTTGCGACATCCTGGGGATTCAAACTCTATCAAATGGATGTCAAAAGTGCTTTTCTTAATGGCTTCATAGGTGAAGATGTTTATGTAAAATAACCCCCTGGTTTTGAAAACCCCAAGTACCCACATAAAGTCCTTAAACTTCATAAGGCTCTTTACGGACTCAAGCAGGCTTCTCGGGCTTGGTATGATAGACTTAAGTCTTTTCTGCTTGAGCGGGGGTATTTGATGGGCTCTGTTGATAAAACCTTGTTTACTCTCAAGCATGGCAAAGATTTCCTCCTAGTTCAGATTTATGTGGATGATATCATCTTTGGTGGCTCTTCTCATGCTTTGGTTGCCGAGTTTGCAGATACCATGAGCAGGGAGTTCGAGATGTCCATGATGGGCGAACTTACATTTTTCCTTGGTTTGCAAATCAAGCAAAGCAAACAAGGTACCTTCGTCCACCAGACGAAGTACACCAAGGACCTGCTCAAGAAATTCGACATGGCCGATGCGAAGCCTCTCGCCACTCCAATGGCTACATCTGTAGCATTGGATCCTGACGAAGATGGAGAAGCCGTAGATCAGAAGGAGTTCCGAAGCATGATCGGCTCCCTCCTCTACTTGACTACTACGAGGCCAGACATACACTTCGCAGTGTGTCTGTGCGCTCATTTTCAGGCTTCACCACGAGCTTCGCACCGCCAAGTGGTAAAGCGCATCCTAAGGTATCTCAAACATACCCTTGAATTTGGCATATTGTATTCAGCGTCTTCCTCTTTGTGTCTTTGGGGTTATTCCGATGCGGATTTTGCTGGGTGTAGGATTGATAGGAAGAGTACCTCTGAGTGGTGGTACTTCGGCCATGCATGGCTTCAGAGCAAGGCTGGCTCTGGAGTGAAGATGGCTTCAGAGCAAGGCTGGCTCTGGAGTGAGGTTGACTTGTGGTACTTCGGCCATGCATGGCTTCGGTACACGGACTGACGGAGTTCGAGCTGGGAGAAGCTGCGAAGCCGTGGTGGTCCACTCCGGAGGTGGTGGTGCGAAGGCCCAAGGGCTTTGACGGCTTCGGCTCAAAACCATCACTGTATCGGAGGCCCAAGGGCTTTGACGGCTTCGGCTCAAAACTGCACCCCTCGCGTGCGAAGGGGGCTTCAGGAAAGTCAAAGACTGTAAAGGCTGACAGTGTCTGCTCTGCAAAAAGCTGACGCTGTCCCCTCTGCAAAGCTGACAGAGAAGCCTCCATAATAAAGTGGACTACCTTTTGTACCCCTCTGTTCTGTAGAGACAAAACCGATGTAAACCCTAGGGGTAAAGTAGTCAATTTACTTGGGTGAATTGTGGCTATAAATATGGGGGCTGGGTAGGTAACATTTAACACTTTGAGCATTTACTGTTGAGCTCCTGTACTAGCCACCACACGTTGTATTCATCCTGAGTTCATTTATTGTGTTCCTTGTTCAAGCAGCGAAGCCCTGCTTCTGTGTTCATTTTTCTGCTTGAGCTTGTTTGCATACCTCGCTAGTAATAGTGCACCGAAGCCTGTCTAGGTGAAGTGTGTCTTGTGCGAAGTGTGCTTTTCAGTGTGCGTTCGCTCTGTGTAACAGGAGGCTAGACCTCGCTGCTTACTAGCGAAGCCCTGATCGAAGCCCGTTTTGCTTCTCGTGTCGAAGCCCTTAGCGAAGTCCACATAGTGTGCGTTTAGACCTTCGCAGTACGAAGCCCAGCACCAGTTGTTGTCGCTAAGTATTAGGTCGAAGTCCTCAGAGGGTAGTCCACTCTTGCGAAGGGTGAAGTGCGAAGCCTGCTCAAAGCACCCTGTGTGCGAAGCCTGCACTGACTTAGCAGAGTTGTTTTCGGGGTTGTGGGTAGAGCGAAGTCTGCTTGACTTCGGACTTTTACTCCTTGTGAAGCCTGCGTTCGGAGCCATCAAATACTTTCGAACCTGAACTTCGAATGGTGTGTTCGAAGCCTGTTCCACAGTAGACTGAATTAAAACAGAATGCTATTTTTAGCCCAAGTTTTTAAAAGCTCCCATTCACCCCCCCTCTGGTCGCCGTTTTCGGTCCAACAGTTCGAGAAGTAGGCCATATTGGGACCTCTTCGTCGGTAGCTGGAATGCCCGAATGGTCCCATGTGCCTATATCTTTTTCTGTAGGTGATGCTGCGGGTATAAAATTTCCCCATGCAGATCCTCTTGTCATTACGGCTGATATTGCAGGGACAGAAGTTCAGAGAGTATATTGGTCAACGGAGGAAGTTCTGCAGATATTATCTTTGTTCAAGCCTTCGACCAGCTTTGTATCCCCAGAAGCATCTCCTCCTCGCACATCATCCCCTTCAAGGCTTCGCAGGACCTCCTCTTAATGCCCTCAGCCAGATTGGTCTTGAGGTTGCCTTCGGAGAGGGGCTCTTGGCAAGGATAGAGGAAGTAATTTTCGATGTTGTCGATGCCCCTTATGCTTATAATGTAATCTTCGGAAGGGGCATGTTAAATCAATTCGGAGCTGTGGCTCACCATAATTATTTATGCATGAAGATGCCCACGCAAGCAGGAGTGCTTAGTGTCTTCGGTGATCAAGCCACTGCACAAAGGGCAGAATACGGCCATGGCCCACCTCTTGATCCAAGAGAAGTGAATAATGTGCAAGGCAATTCAGAGGATATCCCTGCATCAAGTAATCTTCGAAGATATCATTTCCAAGGCAAGTCCCGAAGGAGAAATTATAACGAAGATTATTGTAAAGGACGGTAAAGACTATCCCTTTCAGTTTGGCAAAGAATTGCCTTCGGAAATCGCTACTTCACAGGAAGAAGTAGTTAGAGAGAATTTGGATGTCTTTGCTTGGTCGGATGAAGACATTCCGGGAGTTAGCCGAAATATCATTGAGCACAGTTTGCTTGTGAACACATGGGTTCAGCCTGTTCGGCAAGAGCTCCAAAAATTATTAGCAAAGAGGGCAAGCCTTGCTAAGATAGAAGTTGAAAAATTGTTGAAAGCTGGGATTATCAGAGAAGTATCTCATACGGAGTGGTTAGCCAACCTAGTCTTCGTCAAAAAGAATGCCTCTGGAAAATGGCGCATGTGTATTGATTTTACATCCTTGAATAAAGCATGCCCATGTGACCTCTACCCCATGCCCCATATAGATCAATTAGTTGACTCCACTACTGGTTCGGAGCTATTAAGTTTCCTCAATGTGTATTCCGGATATCATCAAATATGGTTAAAGCGTGAAGATGAAATCAAAACAAGCTTCGTAACTCCTTCGGGAGTCTTCTGCTATGTAAGAATGACCTTCGGCTTGAGAAATGCTGGGGCAACTTTTTCAAGATTAATTGCTAAGGCTCTAGGTCACCAAATAGGTCATAATGTCGAAGCTTATATGGATGACATTGTAAGAAAGAGTGCTTTAAAGCACCAGTATAGTCTAGACTTAGAAGAAACATTTGAGAGCCTCCGAGCATGTGGAGTCCGCCTCAATCCCGAAAAATGTATCTTCATGGCTCAAGCTGGAAAACTGTTAGGGTATTTAGTTTCGAGCAGGGAGAATTGAAGCTAGTCCAACTCAAATAACTGCACTGCAAAGAATGGCTTCGCTAGAGAATTTAAAATAGGTTCAGAAGCTTATTGGACGCCTTGCAGCACTCAACAGATTTCTAGCAAGGTCCGCAGAGCAAAGCCTGCCCATATTCAAAGCCTTGAAAGGGTCCGAAAATTTTGCATGGACACTGGAGTGTCAAAAGAGTTTTGACGATATTAAAGAATATCTCAGCAACCTTGCAACATGCATTGTGCCCATGGCAGATGAAACTCTTCTTCTTTATCTTGCAGCTATGAGCTCCGCTGTCAGTGCGGTCCTTGTTCGAGAAATGGATTTCAATGGGAAGTTGGTAAAAAATCTAGTATATTTTGTATCTGAAGCTTTATACGGAGCAAAACAAGATACTTCGAGCTCAAAAAATTCACTTATGCTCTGGTAATGGCTTCAAGGAAACTGCGACATTATTTCTTAGCGCATAATGTAATTGTACCAACTGCTTATCCTTTGGGAGATATGCTTCGAAGTAAAGATTCTAGAGGGAGGATCAGAAAATGGGTCGTTGAGCTAGCACCCTTCGGCATCTCCTTTGTGAGAAACCATGTTGAAGAATATGGTTTTGATACTCAGATGTGATGAGTGATTGTCAACGGAAGTCAAAGGAAGGGAGATATGAAGACCTGCTGAGTCTGAGGCGCATGTGACTCAGGTACACGGGCAGTGAGCGACAGCCAGGCAGAGGAGCCGCGGAGTCGGGCTAGCCCAATCTGGGTACATGGCTAGGAGCGGCAGATGATCCACTAGTCTGTTGACTGGGTTTGACTCAGGTACACGGGTGGCGAGCGATTGCTGGGCTGAGGAAGCTGCGGGGTTGGGTCGGCCCAATCCGGGTACCCAGTGCGAAGACGGTGGACACTTTGTCAGTTTCAGCACAAAACTGACAATCTATGATTAATTCATTTTTAGGATATTAATGTTTAGTTTTTAAGTTTAGAATATTTTTATTTGAGTCAGGAGATTTTTCTAAGAATATTTTAGTAATTTTCGGAATTTATTTTAGAGTCAGTGTTAATTTACCCTAGGGGTAAATTAGTCTTTTCATGTATTAGGAGTCGCCTATAAATAGGCCCCTATCCCCTTGGGGATAGATGACTGTTATTTTTTATAGATTAATCTACAGTCCAGATTTTTTGTTCCACTGTCGTCATCCTCTTCTCCGGGGAAAATTTTCACCTCATCTCCTCTGTCCACTGCGTCGCCGGAAGCAGCTTCAGGCCGGCTTGTTTTCCTTCAACGCCAACGCGGGGCCCACGTTCACTGGAGCCGAGGAAAAGACTTCCAAGCGCAGCGAAGTTTTTAATTCGCGCGTGCTCCGTGCGGTGGAAATCTTTTGGCACAGGCACAGGCGCTTGCTGCAGGCTTTTGGCAAATTGGCACAGGAACTGCGTTTGGGCACGTGGATCGAGGTGCCTCGGTAGAAGACCTATGGCTGCTGCTGCTTCTACATTGTCACGGTGACGCACGGGGCTACCGTCCAGAGCACGGAAGGCGACGTTCCTTGCTTAACGGCTGGGTTTCCCACGGTGGGGCCCATGGCCGGTTGCTGCAACAGCTTCCACGACAAGGATTTTCTGCACGGCGACTTGAACGATGACGCAGGTAAGTTTCTAATATCCTATTTTTTAGTAGATCCTTTTTAGATATAATCATTTGTTAATTAATTAGCGAAAAATTGTTTAGAAATATCATGGTAATTTAATCTGCCTAAATAATTTTTTTACTCGTATATTTTTATTTTAATATCCTTTAATCTGATCGTATAAAAAGAAAACTTTATTATTAGTTGCAACATTATTTTTATTCTAGATTTACCTGAAATATTTTAGGTTTATTTCTAAATAAATTTTTGGATGATTCATGTTTTTATTCAGTTGATTAATATTTCATTTCTAGACTGCAATATAAATATTCAGTAATATATTTAGGTGTTTTTATTTACTGCAGTATCTTTATTTAGTTTATCTTTAATATCATTTCAATTAAGACACCGGTCATTTTTAGGATAGACAACTTTATTCATGAAATTTATTTTGATAATATTATTTGACTGGTTAACTTTGTTTAGGTGTTGGGATTAGCATATAGTTTAGCAAGATTTTTACAGGCGCCCATTCACCCCCCCTCTGGTCGCTACTTTCGGTCCTACAAGTGGTATCAGAGCGAGGTTAGGGTTTTCTAATATCTTAACCGATTCTAAACCTAGGTAGTGACCATGACGTCTTCTGGTAAAATCCCGTCCCTAGAAGCTTTTGGCTACACTTATTGGAAGACTCGCGTGCGAGCATATCTTATGAGCCAGAGCTCGGACATATGGGAGATTTGTGTTCATCCTACTTTCACCATAAGGACTATTGCTTGCGGATACTGCTGTAGATGTAGTTAAACAGCATCAAAATAATAGTAAAGCAGTGAACATTTTATTTTCTGGTCTAGGTCCTAGTGAGTTTGAGCGTGTTAGCCATCTCACCACTGCTCGAGAGATCTGGGCTACCCTCCAGGCACACCATGAGGGGACAGCTCAGGTCAAGGCTAGGCTCTACCAGACCTACCAGCGTGAGTATGAAAATTTCTCACAGAAGCTGGGTAAGACTGTTGAGGCTTTGTTTGGTCGTTTTCAATCGATCATTAACAAGCTTCGCGTCAACAAGGCCAAGCGTGATCAGCTGGTCTCAGATCATGAACAGGCGCTTAAGGTACTCCATACCTTGGACCCTAAGATATGGGAGATCAAGGTTTCTTCTATTGTTGAGAGCGCGTCTTACGATACCTTGACCGTCGCAGAGCTTTTTAGTAAGCTCAAGGCCTCAGAGGTCGATATTCAGTTGAGATCAAATCTCACTGATTCTGGCTCAAAGACTCTGGGCTTGCGACACCGTCGGCTGATCCTAATGCCATGAGTTGTACTGCCTTTTCGTTGATGTCTATCTCCGAGGAACAACTTGATACTCTAGGAGATGATGATTTGTTCTTGTTTAACAACCGGGTGCGACGTGTCTATGATAAGCGAATGTTTAAGAGCCACGGCACAAAATCCGGATGCTTTGAGTGTGGTGACCCAGGTCATTTCATCGCCGACTGCCCCAAGCAGAAGAATTACAAGAAGGGCATCGACGGCAACTCCTACAACTCCGGCAAGTACGACAACTCCATGAAGGGCAAGCCCAAGACAAGATTCTTTCGAAAGGCTCTGAAGGATTACAGGCGTGAGAACAAGAAGTGAGACAAGACCTTCTTCACCGAGATGGAGAAAAGATACTCCAAGAGATCCTCGTCTTCCCCTCGTCTTCAAGTTCAAGTGATGAAGAGATCATGATCAGGAAAGGGAAGGACAGGGACAATCCAGCAGGCCTCTATTTATGACGTTCGGGAACAAGCCGAAGAGTCGCTCACGTCACAGCCGAAGACCCCACAAGAGCTTCTGCTCAATGGCTCTTGGGGAGAAGAAAGAGAATGACTCCTCCGATGACTCCGACGATGACGACGATGAGAAGGCATCTTCCTATGAACAAGAAGTTGTTAATTTATTAGAACAGAACCGTCAGGAGTTGAAGTATAGGGAGAAACTGCTTAGAGGGGCTAAGAAGAGGATAGATGAGCTTGAGAGTGAGCTTGCCATGGCGAATGGCAAGATTGAGAGTTTGTCTTCTTCCCCTCGCTTGGGTGATAGTGGTGAGTGCCCTAACTGTGAGGTGTTGTTGTGTGACCTGACGACTCTTAAGTCCAGGTACACAGAGAGAGTAGATGAGAGAGACGCCTTGGCCACTGAGCTTGAGAGCGCTCAGCAGGAGCTAAAAAATGCTCATGCCACTGTCGTCGTACCTTGTGCAGACTGCCCATCCCATTTAGCTAGTATAGCTGAGGTGAGAGCCAAGAGTGATGAGCAGTTGAGTGAGTTAGCTGGAGTGAGAGCTGAGTTGGAGCAAACTAAGCTAGAGCTTGATACCTTGATAGTTCCATCCACTTTTTGTGAGAACTGTTTATCCATGAGAATGGAGTTGATCAAGCTAAAAGCAGAGAAGTCTGTCGATGTTGATAGAGAGTGTGAGATCTGTTTCTCTCAGGTGGAGGTGTTAGCCTCTTTGAGGGAGGAGCTAGCTGATGTTCAGAACGAGAACTTTTACCTCCGTCAGATCCTGAGTTGGATTAGTGCCAGAGAGCCACAGCTCGGCATGATGATCCAGCAGTTCAAGAGATAGGATGGGTTTGGGGTAGGTTACACCTATACCAAGGCTGATTTTGAGAGTGCTATTAGTCGAGCAGTGGAGTGGAGTAAGATGACTCCTGAACAGAGATATCCTAAGACTCACTCCACTGAGTCCTTTAAGGATAGTCAGCCCAAGGATGGAGTGTTCCAAGAACAACCTAAAGCTCCACCTAAGAAGCAGATCTGGGTTCCAAAGCCTAAAACTCTCCACACTTCTCTTGATTCTTTACCTGGACCCTCTCACACCAAAGATGCTACACCAAACACCACCAAGCCTAAGATTCCCAAGATTCAACCACATCCTAAGAAGCCTACCTATCATTGTGAGTTTTGTCAGAGAGACGGGCATCTTGAGGAGTTTTGCTTCAGGAGGAAGCGGGTTGAGCGAGCAGAGAGAGCTCGAAGTGGGCAGGAGCAGTTCTACCAGCAGGATGGTAGACAGAGAGTTCCTCGACATAGAGAGAGGCTAGAGGCTAGGCCACGTCGTGTAGGTGGTGGTAGAGGAGACGGTTTTTATGATCGTGCTCCGAAGGGTGGTTTTCATTCCGGTAGAGTTCCAGATCATTATGGATACGACTTTGGACCTCGTGGCCATGATTTTAGGAAGAATAGAGGACCGTGCTTTGAGCCACGTTTTGGTCCAGACTCATATGATTCCTTCTGCTTTCCTACATACGAGTAGATGGCTCGACACTGGTTTAACACCTTTGCCAAACCTGGCGTTGGACCGTTTGTTCCCACTCATGATTATTGATCTTCATTTAGGAGTTGTGTATCCTTTTTAGGATATTTTGAGTCAGTTTTTCATTGGTATCAGTTTTTTCTTTCTTCTTTATTTTTATTGAGTCTTTTTGTGTGTGCGTTCATATCATGCATAATCATCAATCACATTTTGAGCTTGCTTCTGTTATATGATTAATCTACTTTACTTTCTCTAGCTAGTATATGTTTTTGATTACCAGTCGATGATCATGTTCTGTTTCAGTTCACATGATATATCTGATATTTGTCATATGCATGGCTTTTATGCTTTAAAATTGAAAAATGATCACCATTGCTTCTGGTAACTAGCATGTGTAGGTTGAATGCGTTCGCTATCTTTTACATGCCTTGTAGCTAGATCCTTAGATGCAGATATGCAACTTGGACATTTATATGCTTTAAATATGAAAAATGTGCTATAAAAATGATAATAATTCAGAAAAATGAAAAATTATGCATTTCTATGATTATCAGAAAAGATCTAGGTGGGTTTGCTTTGTCGCATTGCATTGTTCTATACTGCCTACCATAGCACTTTGGTATGAACTAGGACGGTGTAATGTATGCCAAGACCAATGTCTTAAGCTTCTAATGGTCCAGTTCTAGCCTAGGCTTGACTTGGTCGGTTAGCATAAGGTTTGACATGCAAATAACCCCTGGCGGAAATGAAAAATAAAAAGAAAAAGAAAAAGTCTGAAAAATTTAAAAAGATGACAAGTTTGCTGAAGCACTTTGTTTTGGACAATGCTTATCTTGGTATATATTAGTTAGCTTTTGCATCTCATGCTTTACTTTTCTTGTCAACTAGAAAATGTGGTGATGCTTTTGTTTGCAAAAATTGAAAAATGTGTGCTAATGACTCTCTTTAGATATCATCTATTGCACTGATCATGTCATGTATCTTAGACAGTATATCTTTTGCTATACCTGTTAGAGGTTGTAATTGCAGTAAATCATATCTAAGAAGCATGCTTTTCACACTCCACCTGCACTCCATCTACATTCATGGCATATTTTGAGGGGGAGATGCATTTCAGGGGGAGTTTGTGTCTATGTCTTTTTAAAGTGCATTTAGTCTCACTTGATGAGTCCAATTGTCAACAAGGGGGAGAAATTTTGGAGTACATTTTTTAGCTTTCTCTGGGATTTATTTCAGGGGGAGTTCCTTGTTGGTAATTTTGAGATTGCACTTGTTTTTAAGTCTTTGTTTTTGGTTAACCATAATGACCAGTTTTCTTGCTTCTATTTGGCTTTTGGTCATTAGGGTTAAACTTTTATTTTCTTTCTTCTATTTTCTTTTATCTTTGTTTTCCTGTTTCCACATGTTTACACTTTGTAGCAAGGACAGCAATCAAGTCACAAGTGTGGCAGATTTTGTAGCAGAATGGACTCCGTCTGTAGTCTAGACTCCGGAAAAATCAAGCGAAGGAATATGGACCATATACTCCGATGGAGCTTTTCAAGCATCCGAAGCAAGAATTGGAGCAGTGATAATTTCGTCTTCGGGACAAAGAGCAATGTACTTCACAAGGCTCAATTTTAAGTCCACCAATAATATTGCGGAGTATGAAGGAATTTTGCTAGGACTTTGAAAGGCACTTGCTCTTGGTGCTACAAGAGTTGTTATAAAAACAAATTCTCAAATTGTAGTAGGGCACGTTGATAAAAGTTTTCAAGTTAGGCATCCGCAACTTGCAAAATATCTAGAAGAGATCCATAAGATCGAAGCAGCATTCAAAGGGATTTATGTCCGAAGTATACCAAGAGCTGACAATGCATAAGCTGATATCCTAGCAAAAGCTGTAGCCAGAGCCATAGATATTCCGGAAGGGGCTTTTTATGAAGAGCTTACTTCACCTTCGGTGCCTTAACTCCCTCCTGCGGAGGTCCTTTTCATTCCAGACACTGACTGGTGGAGTTCGATCATGGAATTATTGCAAGGTGAAGCCAACTTACTCGAAGGCAAGAAGCTTTCAAGATTGCAATTAAGAGTCTGAAATTATCACATTATCAACGGTATTCTTTACAAGGCTGGAGTATGCTCCCCTACTTCGATGCATTTCTCAAGCAGAAGGCCAAGATATACTCCGAGAAATTCATGAAGGCCTTTGTGGTAGCCATCTTGCCCCTCGAGCTTTGGTAGGAAAAAAACTTCAACAGGGGCTTTATTGGCCTACAATAGTAGCTGATGCGGAGGCCTTGGTCCGCACTTGCCAAGGTTGTCAATGGATGGGAAGACGAAGTCATCGTCCGCCAACACCTCTTCAAGTTATTGCTCCAGTTTGGCCTATGGCCAGATGGGGCATGGATTTCATTGGCCCTTTCCAAAGGCAAAAGGAAGTCTGAAATTTTCAGTGGTAGCAATTGAATATTTTTCCAAGTGGGTCGAAGCAGAACCCCTCACAGCTATCACTTCAAAAAATGTACAAAAATTCTTCTAGAAGAATATTATATGCAGGTTCGGAGTGCCTCGACAGCTGACAATTGACAATGGCACCCAATTTGATGTCGAACCATTCAGAGAGTTCAGCGAAAGTCTTGGCATAGAAATGTGTTTTGCAGTTGTTTGTCATCCTCAATCTAATGGAGCCGTTGAGCAAGCTAACAGTAACATTTTATTAGGCTTGAATCGAAGGATAGTAGGATTGGCAAAGGGGCTGTGGACCGAAGAACTTCTGAAGATTCTATGGTCCATTCGGACCACTCAAGCAAGGTCCACAGGTTTTACTCCTTTCATATTACTATTCGAAGATGAAGCAATGATGCCGACGGAGCTTAAAGGAGGATCTCTTCGCACCACCAAACCTGAAAAAGAAGATGAAAGACAAGCTTCGCTGGATCTAACAGAAGAAACACGCCTTCGAGCTATTGCAAATCTGACGAAGTATCAGCATCAGACAAAGACTTGGTATGACCCGAAGATTAAACTTAATGAACTTAAACTAGGTCATTTAGTTTTGCGAAGCATCATAGTGCTAGGGAAATTAGGAAATAAGTGGGAAGGTCCATATATCATCCTTCGTTTAGGACGCCCTAGTTCTTTTAAGTTAGCTAATTTAGAAGGTGAAGAATTTAAGCATGTGTGGCATGTGGAGCAACTTAAGCAATATTTTGCATAGGGGCTCCTTGTAATCATTTGTAAATACCTTCTGAATAAATAAAGCTCATGGTTCGGATAATGTCTACTTCTCAAACATTCCCTACTTCTAGTGGATGCACTAGAAGAACAGAGTTGATTGTGAAGGAAAGCATCATTCATTTGAACCAATTTTATGGACTTCGAACCATTGGTTCGAATCTTCCGATGAGGTGGGAAAGCCACAAAAAATGGATTCCAAGCCACCGGCTTGAAAGCATCCGTAAAAAGAGTCCAAAGAGACCAAATGATATGGATTCCAAGCTTCGGCTTGAAAGCATCCGTAAAAAGAGTCCAAGGAGACCACAAAAGCGGATTCCAAACCACCGGTTTGATAGCATCCGTAAAAAGAGTCAAAGGAGACCAAACAAAATAGACTTCGAGCTAATAGCTTAAAAACGTCTGTAAAAAGAGTCCAAAGTGACCATTGTAATCAGATTCTAATGTGTCCGAAAAGAAGTCCGAAGTGACCACATTCGAAAAAAGGTACTAAGTTACCAATTTTCAGACTCTAAATTAGTAGAGTCGAAGATATTTTCGAGGTCTTTAGTGACCATTTTTGGACTTAGTCCTTAATCTTTAATATGATAAGTTGCTCCGAGCCTCCAAAATTGTGCTCCTAACTAACGTTATCTTCATTGTGCGTAACCACCTTCGATCAAATTTCAAAGGTGCTTACAACCAAAGAGGGGTTGAGAAGTAGTGAGACAATTTTGAAACTTTCTAGTTTATATTATTTAAACAGATTACATTACATTACGAAAAATTTGTGTCTATACCAAGAAGGAAATGAAGACCTCTTCGATCCCTAGAACTGTTATCAAAATTAGCACGACTTCGAAGGCGACTTGTCCCGGAGCCTGGAATTTTAGAACTTTGCGCTTAACCCTCTTCCCTTCTTTTGAAGCTCGGAAGTGTTTTTGTTCTTGCTAAAGTTCAGCCCAGGTTCGAAATCGTTCGGGGGCTTCTTTCCCATCTTCGAAGTCATTCAGGGCTATTTTCTAATTGTTCTTTATCAGCATTTTCTTCTTTGGACCATTCAATGTCCTCAGAAGATGAAGTTTATAAATTAACTTCCTTTTCCTCTTTTTTAATATAAGCTAATACTTATTTACATATATCGGGTATAACTTCCCCAAAGCTTCCCCAAGGAATTGAAAATCGAGGACGCTTGTGAGGTATTAGAGCTTCAAAGGTAGCCCATTGCAAGTGAAGTTCTTCGTTAATCTCTAACACTTTGAGATCATCCAAAAAAGATTGAAAATCCTAAAAACATTTCAAAATAAGTCTTTTCATTCAAAAAAGAATAAAAGCATAAGTTTTACATAGTTGGAGTCCTAAGGAGAGCTAAACCTTCGGGTCCGAAGGAGGAATGTTGCTCGAAGGCTGCAATCGCACTTTGTCTTCTCTTCGGACAAAGCATTCTTTGACGAAGACAACTCCTCTATCAAAGATGAGAGTATAAATGCCTCCGTCATCAAAGAATTCTTTTGTTCGAGTAGTATTTTGGCATCCTTCATCAATTTTAGTTGCTCCTCTCGAAGCCTGACCATTTCATCTCACGTAGTTTCTTGCTCTCCCCGCAGCCTTTCTACTTTGGCCCGAACAACAACTCGTTCAACCTCGAGCTCTTTGTTGGCAGCCTCCAAGCTAATCCTAGATTTTCTTTCCGCGTCCACCATTTCTTCCAAGCTTGAGGTCTGAATCTCAGAGCTAACAAGACTCCCTTGAAGAGTCGTTACTTTCTCCTTGAGCCGGTTGCACTCTCGCTCATGTGATATAGCCGCAGCTCGAGCTAGAACTACTTGCTGTGAAGGAAGAAAAATAGCAATGTAAGTAAATTATTACATATGTTTGAACTAATTCTACTTTTGCGGATACTTTGTACCTAGTAGGCTGCCCGTTCCAAAGCTGTGTCTAGCTCTAACCCCTCATCTTCCCCAAGAGTGGAAAACAAGTCAGTCTCCCCAACTTCGCGACTAGCCCGAGCCAAAGGCTCTAGCAAAGTCTGAAGTCTAGTCCTTCGCTCTAGAAAAGGAGCTAGGAGGGGGAGCCATGACAAGGCACTATGGTCATCTTTGTTCGGAGATGGGCTAGAGCATAGCGAAGCATCTTCGGAGGCCTCCATGGATTGACCCCCGTCCGTGGATTCTGATGGGGTCCACCCTGGAATAGGAGAAGGCAAAGGCCCACTTTTACCTTTACATTTCCCAAGACCCATCTTCATGGCTACTTCAGGAATTGGCTTCAGAGACACGACAGCCTCCGGCACAACTTCCGTAGCGGGGGTCACCTCCATTGGAACCGATCCTATGAAAACCAAAGGTATACGATATTGCATAAATTTTGCAGGACACAAAGAAAAGAAAGAAAAAGAAAAGGTACTCAGCTAAAGTTTACCTCTGACATTTTGTTGCCGAGCGAGCACTGGACTGCTCGAGGGCTCGAACATCTGGCCAAAGTCCTCTTCGGACTCCGGGCTTCGAACCGAAGGATTAGCTGACAAGACATCTTCGACAACTACAGCTATCACTTCGTCCGGAGGAAAGACTTGGGTGTCCATAGTCTCAACTCCGCCTTCTTCCACAGCAGAGGCTTCTACTTGACCAGGCAGGACGTTCTCAGTCTCTGCCTGCTTGGGTTGTCTTCAGTGATGGTCACTACCACCACGTCATCTTGAGCGGAGACTTCGGCTCCCATCCGTGACTCCTCATCCCCTGTTAGGAGGGTTTTGAACTCCCTTCCCATTTCTTTGTTTGCTTCATCTTCAGATGACTCCGAAGACAAAATGGGGGATTTAGAAGGAGCAAGGGCCTTCGGTTTCTGAGCTACCTTCTTCACAGGCATCTTGGCTAGCGCTGAAGTCCCTGCTTTAGCCTTCCTCTTCTTCGAAGCTTTCTCAGAACTGTCCTAGTTCGGAAGAGTGGGAGATTCAACTCCGAGTACGCTCCATACTTGGTTGAATCACTCCCAGCTGCCAACCAACTTCACCCTCCACTCCTTTTCAGTGGGCGTAGGAGCCCCGAGGATCTTCTCCGAAGTCTGAACAATTTGTTCTGGAGTGAGGGTGGTGCATGGAACTGAAAGATAAGATTTCCTTTCAGTTAAATCATTTTTATAAGAATCAATACTACATGTAAAACATTTTGCAGGGCATTAGAGGTTACCTGTAGCACTTGAAGGGATCTCTCGGAGTCCACCCTCCGGATTCTCTTCGAAGTTTATCGGCCAGCTGGCCATCAAGGGAGGAATCCGGAGTCCGATGAATTCCTCTGCTAATTCCCGCATGCTCATGCGACGGCTTATGCCTTGTAGTAGTCCGAGACGAGCTTCGAGCTGACCTGGATCTAGATGGACCTCCGCTTCCCTCCGATAGAAGATGTCTTCGAGGGGTCCGGCCAAGGGATTGTTTGCTCCTACATTGGCATAAAACCAGCGAAGGACCCAATCTGTGTACCATCTGGCGTTGATGGCCTTCGCCGGGAATCGAGTTTTATATTCATCTCGAAGCCGGAAGTCGATGCTACCGAAGGCAATAACCATCTTCTCTCCTTCGGCTCCCTAGTGAGTCTTCTGTTGGCAGGAGGCTTTGTGAAGCGCTGTGAAGATTTCAACTCTCCCCTCGCAACCTTCGGCTCATATTGCCCACTCGAAGATATCTAGGCGTGCAATAGCATTGGGCGAAAGTTGAGGTAGAGTACCATGGAATTACCTCAGTACCTCAGATAGAAAATCCACCGCCGGAAGCCCATGGCGAAAACTAGCCACGAAAAGGGGAAAATGCAGGAGCAGTTGGTAAAGTATCCCAAACGCACTCCTGCCCTCTTATTTATAGTGTGAATTCGCAAGCAGTGTACCATTCATATGTGCCTTTCCGTCTTCTTTACCATTACAATTTATCACGACTCTTCGTGAGAAATCATGTCTCTAGAAATGAAGCAGGGGTATAACCCTCTTTGAGAAAAGGGGGTAACAGCTATTTCTGTGAGTCTAACGGTTATTTCAGCTTTGCAAGGATTTATTTTCGAAGCTACTTCGACGCGTACCTTCGCATAGAAGTTGGTTCGAATATTACGAATCTATGAATGCTTCAAAGAATGGTAAATTTTGCTAAGTCCCTGAGCATGAAAATATTTCTTGTGTATACTGCTCTCCTTGCCATACAGGTTATTCGGAGAAGCGTATTCGAGGGGCTACTTTTTGGGGGGAATATTCCATCCCTAGGATCTTCTTGATTACAAGACAAAGACAACTCATAAGCTCAGAGTCCAAGACTTGTTTCCGTACTGACATAAAGCTAAGACCGGAGGGTCTGTTCAGACTCCAGTTCGAAGATACACTTCGAAGGCTCCACCTCCGCAGTGGAAAACAGCTAGCAAGGATAGAAGACTTATCTTCTTTCTAATTAAATTAGTATTTTACCATTTTAGCCCTATTAGGGGTACCGAAATAGTTTCCACTATGTCGGTTGCAATTGAGGGGTAAAAAGGTCTTTTCCTTAGAGTTTTTACCTATAAATACCCCCATTCTCACCCTATAATAGGTATCGAATACTCAGATATTCAATACATAACTTCGAACTATTTTGAGCTATTATCCTTTCGGAGGCTTGAGATAGTCCGCTTCTTCAAACACTTCATTTGTCACACATATAATTTCTTAAACCTGTTAGCGTAATCTTTTACGCCAACAATATTCTTGATTATATGTGCTTTGCCTCCTAGCCTTAATCTGAGTAGTGCCCTCATGAAAAGTTTTCAAAGTAGTCCAAATCTCTCGTGTAGTTCGAAGGTGTTGGACCCTGTCAAACTCATTGCAACTCAGACTGACAAACAATATGTTTCTTGCTTTGCTGTTACAATCGTACTATTCCTTATCAGTCTGTGAGGTGCGATTTTTAGGAATCACATATTGAGAATCAACAATGTCCCATATAGCACTTCCTTGGCTTAGTAGATAAGCCTCCATGTGCACCTTCCAATAAGCAAAGTCTCGACCATCAAATATTAGAATCTTAGAATTCTTGTCCATGTCGCTACAAGGATCAAAAACCGGTTAAGGTCAACTTGTGATCTAACTGACTCTGATACCAATTGTGGGATCAGATTGGGCGACTAGAGGGAGGTGAATAGGTGCATCGACAAATTATCGTGAATAAGATGGTCTGTTCAGAACACCCAGCGCTCCTCTAAACTTTCAGAAGCTAAAATGAGACTTACAATTCAAAACCAGAACTGAAATCAAACCAAATTTGAAATTCCACTTAAATCGGAGTATGAATTGCCGATAGGTACTGTCGAAGTTTGGTTCTCCAAAATTGACTGCCTAGTTCGGCAAATGGAGTGCCGATAGAAAGCTATCGGAGAATGGATGGTCAACAGAATTCAGAGTTTGGCATAACTGACAGAAGATCAATTGAAGCAACTAGAATTTGTTCACATAAAGGTTAATCACTTGGAATTAGTAAAACGATGACAATTAAGATAATCAGATCACCTTGTGTTACCAAACAAATTCTTTGCGCATGTAATACAGAATATTTAGATACACACACAAGGAATATGTTCAATGCTCAAAACACAGTAGCTAACCATGTGTATCCCTTAACAACTCAGGTAACATCTGTTCGAAAAAGAATGAGTTCTATCAGCCAAGATGCATCTGAAATCACCAACAACTTTAGATAGATCTCACAAGAAAGATGAACTGCATACTCAGAAGGAAATAAAACTAAAATAGAACCTAGCAGAGTAACAAGATAAATTCAGTAAGCATTTTCAGAACAAATCTTAATCTTCTTCAAGACTTGAGTCAGCAGTAAAGATTTAATTCATTGACATAAAGTTCATGACAACAATATCCCAGAATTGAAGCATCAAGAACCAATAGAAAAATGTTTATGACTTGCATATCACTATCAAAAACTAGCAGGCTAGCTTGACATACAAATAAGAAAACAGAACAACAGCTTATGTTCACTGTAATTCAGTTTTCAAGCAACTTGTGCAGGTTGATAAAAACAATCTTCAAACAAATGACTCTATAATTAATCACTTTTGTATTTGATTGCAAAAAGTATTCAGATCATAGATGCTTTAGCTGTTCTTGAGAGTTTTAGCACAAAATGAACTGCACTTGGGAAGAACAGAATAATACTTCTTAGTGCAGACAAGGGGCATTCAGAAACTAACAGAAATGATGAATCAGTTGTTGTTCAAGAAAAATGGAACAAACACTCAAGGATTGAATCACACAAGAACACAAATCCCTGAAAAGCAGAACAAGAGATCACTGCAAGAAGAACCAGAACAGAAGAATACCTACTGCGTTGTGGAGAGTTCTTGACTGAATCATTCCTGTGCAGGCTCTGTTTCTTTTCAGACAAAGCACATAATCTTGCAGATTACCATGTAGATGATTTGGGATGATCCCTCTTAAGCACACACATCAGATTAGCAAGGAAAGATAGCCAAGAAATCAGATCAAGTAGAACTACAAAGTAGAAAAGTCAAGCAAAACTGTGGCAGCAGCTCTGGATTTCTTAGCGCAATGCGCGTTCACCGTACGACACACAATTTAGCGCTGATAGAAGTAGTCAGAGGAAGCAGGGAGAAAGGGATACAACTCTGGAACAAAATGTTTAGCCAAACTTGATGAACAGCAGATGAAGATCGTAAAGAACTCAAACCATACAAAACCACAAAGCAAAGACGATGAGAAAAATCTGTGGCGGTGCCGATATCCGACCAAAATAGAGAAGCAAAAAAGAGTACAGTCCCGCACGACAAAAACAATAGTACCCAGAAACAAATGATGAAGAACAGTGTAGTTCTTTTGCTGATTTAGTTGTAAAACAACAAAAACTTGACAAATTTAAATGAGAAGTAATACACGGCAAAAAAGAAGGATTCAAATTCTGGTTTAATTGGAAAGAGCAGCCCTAACCCTTAGGCATGGGGTCCTTTATATAGGATAGCCCATTAAAGTAATCCCCAAAATGCCATTAGGGTTAAAGTTGTGAGTATTTACCTAAATGCCATAATGTATTTTCAAAATTATAAATTCTGAAGAATACATTAATGTTTACTCCTAATTTATTACAACATTGACCCTATTCTTTTAATATTTTTTTAGATTTTGAAAATTCCAAAAAATACTAAAAGATTACACTTAATCTATACTACTAAACAGAAAAATTAAATCATATTTATTGGAATTAAAAACATTTTGAGATGTGATGGTTTTTAGTAAAAACTGACAAAACCTCCTAGATCTTCGACATGTGTCGTCAGTCCGCGAACTCGACTGCCAGCAAGTCTCTCCCGCTCTCGATCCCTCGAACCGCCTTGTCACTTGCACTGGCTTTCCTTTCGCTGAATTGATCAACACTTCGTATTGATCAACCGTTCTCCCATGTCTTGCTTCGTCTCCATGCGTACGCTTGAGATCACCTTCAACTTCAATTGGCATCCTCGACCATCTGACATTAGACTTCCTATCTAACCCTGATCACTCGCCATCGACAGTTGACAAGTATCTCAACCCTGCACACACGAGACAAGCAAAACACACAACTCCATGCAACCCATACACAGACAAGCAACAATCAACATAGCCAACTTTGTCAATCACTCATCATAAAACTAGAACCAGAGTAAAAGGCCTCACTTGGTTTCTCAGGGTGAGTGAAAAACTTTTTAGGAATCCAGCATTGTAAAACTCGAGAGCCAGGCAAAGCAGTAGACTATTTATGCACAGGGTATGAACCATGATAAAAAAATGTGCAGTCTACCTACAAAGCATGAACCTGGAAAACGACGAGTTCTCCTAATTTGTTGAGAATTAAAACCTCTTACATGCGGTCTAGCACCATATGAAGCATGGTGGATACGACGACAACCAAAATCTCTCATGGGACCATGGAGAGCCTCAAAATCAGAACAAGAGTGAAAAACAGACTCATGCATACCTGAAAATGGATAATGCATGTCCCGAAAACTCTTTGCTTGAAAACTCGTTCATCCTTGATACGACGAAAGCAAAATCCAACCAAATGACCCACCCGCTGACAATAGGAGCAATGATACACTCTCTTGGGTGTATGAGCATGGGTCTCAGGCACAAATCTCACAGTCTTTTTGGGTTTTTGCTAAGGAGTATCCTTTGGTGGTGGTAGAGCTTTCTTTGTAGGTTGAGTAGGATTCTCGGCTTTTTGTGTGGTGTCTAACAGGGCTCTTTCTTTCTCAAGGGTAGTGGGAGGAGTGAACACAATTTCGCTCGAAGTGTTTGGAGTGGTTCTCTCATAGCCCAACCCTAGAGCTAACCCTACCCTGTGAGCACACATTTTTGTTTTAGCCAAAAGTAAATCCATCCTACCCTTTCCTTCAGTGCATTTTTCCACCACGGAGAGAAGATAATCATTTTCACATTTTAGTTTTTTGACTTGCTCTCTAGCAAAATTGAGTTGGTCCTTAAGGGTGATGCAGGTGGGACAAGTTGGCTGCACATCCTTAGAACACTCAACACTCTCTAATCTAACATTAAGTTCATCAACATGCATATCTCTCAAATTAATGATTTCCACAAGTAAAGGACAGTTCATGCATTCGTTGATGACAAAAGGACTAGACTCCACCTCCATAAGCTACTTCTGAGCAATTGCAAGTTTTTCAACAATTTGAGCATGTGTAGAACGCAACTGAGCAAGTTCACTCATAACAACAAGACATGACTCACATTCAGCATCATCAGACTTAGATTTTAAAATTGCAAGTTCAATGGAAATAGATTCAAGTCTGAATTTTAGTTCTTTTCGTTCTTTAGCAGCAAGTTTAAGTAATCTATCCTAAGAACAGACAACATCATGTAATTCATCATTCTTAACAAGAAGCTAGTCACGGGATAGATATACCTCAGATGTGTCGAGCTCGTCGCTGCTATGGATGCTGTCGGCCATGAAGCAAAGGCTGGTGAAGTCCATTTTCCTCTTCTCCTTCTTCTCCTCTTTCTTGGGAGGCTCCTCCTCCGATCTTGTCTCCTCACTTGATGAAGTGTCGACATTACTGAGGGCGGCCACAAAAGCTCTGGCTACCTTCTTAGCCACTTTGTCGTGCCTCCCCTTAAAGAAGGGCTTCTTGTTCCACTTCTGGTGCTTGTGCTCATTTTAATTTTTCATTTTTAATTTGGGGCAATTAGCTTTTATGTGAGAAATATCTCCAAACCCAAAACATCCCCAAGACCCTCCTTTCCTCTGATCTCGTCTATCATTGTAGAAGCGGGTGAACTTCTTGACAATGAGAGCTAGCTCCTCATCATCTAGAGTGTCCACTTGTTCTTTTGTGACAAAGACAAGAGAGGACATGTCAAAACCACCAGAAAAAGTACAAACTCTAGAACCACTAGAAAAATTACCTCTAGATGAGGTATCACTACCAGGACCGGAAACTAAAGCAATAGATGGCAACAAAGCATTTACAAATCCTAGAGGAGATGCCTTGGCAATCTCGGTGGACTTGAGCTTACTAAAGAGCTCGTCACAAGTCAACATGTCGTAACTTTCTGACTCCTCAATACTAGAGATCTTCACCTCCCATATGCTACGATCGAGAGCATAGAGAAGTTTGATTTCTCTATCATGATCAGAGTAAGCTAAAGTCCCAATGGAGCACAAGTTGCTCACAATTCCATCAAAACAAGCAAACATAGCATCTATCGATTCACCAGGGCCTTGCACAAATATTTGATATTCTTGATTATATGTGCTTTGGCGCCTAGCCTTAATCTGGGTAGTGCCCTCATGAAAAGTTTTCAGAGTCATCCAAATTTCACGTGCAGTTCGTAGGTTCTAGACCCTATCAAACTCATGCCGACTTAGAATCATGAATAGTATATTTCTTGCCTTGCTGTTACAATTGTACTGTTCCTTTTTAGCCTGAGTTGTGCGAGTTTTAGAGATCACATATCGGGAATCAACAATGTCCTAAATTGCACTTCCTTGGCTTATTAGGTAAGCCTCCATGCGCACCTTCCAATAAGCAAAATCACGAACATCAAACACCAGAATCTTGGTATTCTTGTCTATGTCACCAAAAGATCACAAAACCGGTTAAGGTCAACTAATGATCTAACCGGCTTTAATACCAATTGTGGTATCAGAATAGGCGACTAGAGTGGGGTGACTAGGCGCCTCAACAAATTGTCGTGAATTGATGGCCTATTCAGATCACCCAACGCACCTCTAAAAATTGCAGAAGCAAAATTGATGATCACAGTAAGTGTCCAAACCAAGAATCAATGCAATTTGAATTTTTCCTGTAGATCGGACTTTGAAATAGCGAAATGCTTTAGTCAGAGTTTGAGTTGCCGATTGCCCTTTCTTAGTCGGTAAATGGTTTACCGACTTATCTCTGTCTGTCAATAGTACTCCGATTGAATTCAGTAAAATCAGAGAAGATGATTGCTTCAGTATGAATTCAAAATAGATCACAGCACAATGAAAATTTGCACATTCAGAAGAACTTGTAATAACAAAATACTCACTACTCAAAATTATAAGAATCAATAAAATTGGGATGAACACATTCTGTAGCACAAGAACGTAGTCATATGGCCATGTATGATGAACATGAGTATTTTCTAACCAAATGATGAGCAATAGTGTGCTTTGCCACTTCAAATTAGTTCAAGGACACAGAAGTTAGCTAAAAGATTTGGGACACACAAAGACTAGATGAGTTCTGCAGAAGTACACAGAAGCTTGTAAATGTGACAATGAACAGCATTTGCTAGGATATTTAAAACTTATGCCAAAAACAGTGCTCTGAAAAAGAATTTGCTTGAGGTGGCAGAAACTATTCTTGATACTAATTTATAGGATCATCAATCCTGTGAGACAACTCTATAGCAAATTAGAACCATGGTGAATTGTTCTTTGACAACTTACTATGATCAGGAGATACCGCCAAGTTAAAACCTGTACCAAGAACAAATAATCAAAGAACTTCACTTGGCAATAAACAACAATTGAAGTTAAACTCAAAATTGATGCATAAGTATGCTGAATCAATTACTAGGCAGAACTAATGCAAGAACAGAACTAGAACAGCCAACCATAATGCAAAACTAAAGAATCAAAAACAAGGTTTACTGCAAAGTGATTATACACAACATTATCTTCTTATTAATCAGAGGCTACACTTCACTGATGCACAATGCCAACCAGGGAGAAAATTCAGATGCAGCGCACTGTGTTATAGCATAACACACAACAAAATCAAATCCAAAAGTGAGAGTTGCATGCTAAACCATGGAGGATAAAAACTTGCAGTACAGCAGAGAAGACCGGAGATAAACAAGAACTCAGGAACTAGAGAAATCAGCACACTAAACTGAACCTGCCAACAAAACCTCTTGTAGCTTGTATCTCCTGTAGTTGATCCAGCACAACAGTACTGAACCACTTTGTATCGATGAACAGGAGTGTAAACTAGAAAGAGGTTCTCACAAAAAAACCAGAACACAAACTGATTGATTCAGATGAATCCAGGCACTATTGAAGAACAAGCACAACAGTGTTGTTTGTGCTCTTGGTAGCAAGAACTCAAGGCAGAAAACCAAACAGAAATCAGTGAAAAACTGGATCGAACTGTTCCTCAAATAAATCGGCTAGCAAGATGAACAAGGCAAGATGAGTACCGCAACACACTTGGTGGCTTTGGCTGTGATGGCTCTTTGATGCAGAAAAAACACAGGCAACTGTAGTTCTTGTAGCAATTCCAGCACGGCAATGAAGGGAAAACGATGTACAATACCCCGCTGATAAACACAGAGAAGAGATAACAGGAGATTTCTGTAAGTATTGCTCTCTCTCAAAAATATTCAGCCCCCAAAACTCTGCCACCAAAAATTACAGCCAAAAGTTCACCTAATCCCCTAAGCATGGGGTCCTTTATATAGGCAAGCCCATCAAGGTATTACCCAAAATGCCATTAGGGTTTAATGACCAAATATTAACCTAATTGCTCTTATGTATTTTCAGAATTATTAATTCTGAAAAATACACAAAGGTATACTCCTAATTTATTACATCATTAGATCTATTCTTTTAATATTTTTCAGAATTAAGAATTCAGAAAAATACTAAAATATTACACTTAATCTAGACGACTAAACAAAAAAATAAACTCCTATTTATTGGAATTTAAAAACACTTTCTGATACGACGGTTTTCAGCTGAAACCGACAAAGCCTTCCTGATCGCCGACACATGCCACCAATCTGCAAACTCGACCGCTAGCAAGTCTCACCCGCTCTCAATCCCCTCGAGCCACCTGATCACTTGCATTGGCCTCTCTTTCGCTGACTTGGTCGACACACTGCCTCAATCATCCGTCCATCCATGTCTTGCTTTATCTTGACGTGTACTCCTAAGATCATCCCCAACTTCATCTATCCTCCTTGATCTTCTGACATCAAGCTCCCCGCTTGACTCTTGATAACCCGTCGTTGACAATTGGCTAGCATCTCCATCCTGCACACATGAGACAAGCCAAAACATGAAATATGACGCACACCGATCCCCTCGGCACACAATCTCTACTCACACATCGATCCCATCGATGCAAGCAAACCACCACTTACTCATCATTCCAGATCGAGCAAACTTGTTAATCACCCATCACAAAGATAAAAACCATAGTGTGACCCCACTTGGTTCCACAGAAATTAATCTTGATACTCGTCCAAATGATCCATGGGTATTTGATACCTGATCGATGATTCATACTTGCAAATCATTGCAGGGGCTGAATAGAGTTAGAAAGTGTACAAGTAGTGAGCTGGATGTCCGTGTCGGGAATGGTGCAAAGGTTACAACATTGGCAATCGGTGTTTATTCACTGTCACTACCGTCAGGACTAGTTTTGGATTTAAATAATTGTTATTTCATTCCTGCCTTAGGCAGAAACATTATCTCTTCTTCATGTTTAGAGGAAAATGGTTTTGAATTCGTAATAAAGAACAAGAGTTGTTCAATAT
This sequence comes from Zizania palustris, assembly GCA_019279435.1. Lineage (NCBI taxonomy): Eukaryota > Viridiplantae > Streptophyta > Magnoliopsida > Poales > Poaceae > Zizania > Zizania palustris. The sequence continues at coordinate 10,794,853 of JAAALK010000285.1, forward strand.
TTTTGAATGGCATGCTCTATGGTGTTTGTCCATTAGTGAATGGATTATATATTCTTAATCTTGGTGATGCACACATTTATAACATTAGTACTAAGAAACAATGACTCAATGATTTAAATCCTACCTACGTTTGGTATTGTCGTTTGGGTCATATAAATGAGAAGGGCATGCAGAAGCTCCATAGTGATGGACTTTTGGAATCATTTGATTTTGAATCATATGACACATGCGAGTCTTTCTTACTTGGTAAAATGACAAAGACGCCTTTCACTGGACAGAGTGAGAGGGCGAGTGAGCTATTGGCCATAGTACATACTAATGTGTGTGGTCAAATAAGTCACACGGCTAGGAAAGGCTTTCAGTAGAGAAGACGTCATATGAGATGTGGTCCGGGAAGCGTCCCAGTTTGTCTTTTCTAAAGATTTGGGGTGTGAAGCGTATATCAAACGTATGAGGTCTAACAAGCTCAGTCCTAAGTCCGACAAGTGCTTCTTTATGGGGTATCCTAGGGAAACTAAAAAATACTATGTCTATAATAGAGAGGAGGGCAAAGTGTTTGTCGCTCGGAATGGTGTGTTCATTGAGAAAGAGTTTCTCTCAAAAGGAGTTAGTGGGTGGACAGTGCATCTCTAAGTGGTTCGAGAGCCGCTGGAAAGTGTTCTAGATCCCACTGAACAACAACAGGAAGAGCAAAGTGTTGAGAAGCCTGTTATATATGCGCCAGCCCCACGAAGGTCTGGGAGAGTAGTCCATGTGCCAGAGAGGTACGTGTTCTTAACCACTGGGCATCGTGACATGTTGTTGTTGGACAATGACGAATCCAAGACCTATGCAGAAACAGTGATGGGACCAGACTCTAAGAAATGGCTTGGAGCCATTGGATCTGAGTTGGATTCCATGTGAGAGAACCAGTTTTGGAACTTAGTTGATCCACATGATGGTGTAAAAACTATTGAGTGTAAATGGATCTTCAAGAAAAAGATAGACGTTGATGGAAATGTTCACATCTATAAGGCACGATTGGTGGCGAAAGGTTTTAGACAGATTTAAGGTGTTGATTATGATGAAACATTTTCGCTCGTCGCCATGCTTAAGTCTATTTGGATCATCCTAGCTATTGCCGCATTTTATGATTATGAGACATGGCAAATGGATGTCAAGATGGCTTTCCTGAATGGAAACCTAAGTGAGGGTGTGTACATGACACAACCTGAAGGTCTTGACTGTCCGGGAAATGCTGGGAAAGTTTGCAAGTTGCTAAAGTACATCTATGAATTGAAGCAAGCTTCTCGGAGTTGGAATCTTTGCTTTGATGAGGTATTCAAAGGGTTTGGCTTCATCAAGTATGAAGAAGAGCCTTATGTTTACAAGAAAGCTAGTAGGAGCTCACTTGTATTTCTGATCTTATATGTGGATAACATATTGTTGATCAGAAATGACATTCCTCTCTTGAATGTTGTCAACACTTCATTGAAAAACAGTTTCTCGATGAAAGATCTTGGAGAGGCAACATATATTCTGGTCATAAAGATCTATAAAGATATATCAAAATGGTTAATTGGATTAAGCCAAAGTATGTACATTGACAATGTTTTAAAACGGTTCAAAATGCAGAATTCTAAGAAGGGTTTTCTGCCAATGTTACATTGTATTTCTCTTAGTAAGACTCAGTGTGCTGCGACACCTGATGAGCTAGAGAAGATGAGTGCAATCTCGTATGCCTCCACAATTGGATCCATCATGTATGTCATTCTATGTACACGTTCAGATGTATCATATGATCTAAGTGCTACGAGCAGGTACCAATCGAGCCCAGGTGAAAGTAATTGGGTTGTATTAAATAGTATCCTTAGGTACTTGAGAAGGACCGAGGAAATGTTCCTAGTATCTAGCTTTGTGTTCTGCCTCAATGGAGGCGCAGTGAGTTAGAAAAGTTTGAAGCAAGAGACGGTGGCCAATTCTACAACAAAAGCTGAGTATTGTTGACACGAAAACGTGCCCCCGCACTTGTGTCAGTTCGACGATCCAAAAGTGTGGGGATACTTAGGGACAAGCCTAAGCGTAACACAACACCGATGTTGCGTTCTGACTACCCTTAGCCGTGGTAAGCGGGTGGAGTCGCCAGGTAATCAGATCACACAGAAATAATCCAATTAGACGAAAGAAATATATGAAATAGAATAAATCAGCAAACCGGTTGGAGCCTGTCTGCTTTGAAGTATGGTGCGAAGGGGTTCGCCGAAGTGTACCTTCGGCGTCTGGTACAAAATGTCCCGCCGAAGGGTACCTTCGGTGTTCGGACTGATCTGGCCGAAGATGAACTCCGAACGGATCTGGACGCGACAATCACCTCCGAACTACGGGGTTTGGTGCGAAGTCTCTGATACAGTAAGATACAGAATAATGACTCAAGCACAACACGTGAACGTGACTTCATCCGGAGCGGAGTATGAGCGTGGCGAAGCTTGTCGTGACGAAGTCTGCTGATGGAGCGTGCGGTTAAAGCAACAGTCTCGCCAAAGGGTGTTCTGGCAACCTCCGAAACCAATCTCTCAGCTCCGAACACCACCGACGAAGTAGCTCCGAACATGGAAACCTGCAACAGAGTAGATTCAAAGTACCAATTCGGCCTAAGGACCGAATTCTGCTAAGTGTTGCACTAGTGGCGAAGGTAGCAATATGTTACGCAGATTAGCGGATACTTCACAGGCGAAGTAACAAGGTGATAGCAATCTGTTACGCAGATTAACGGATACTTCACAAGCGAAGTAACAAGGTTATAGCAATCTATTACGTAGATTAACGGATACTTCACATGCGAAGTAACAAGGATTACCACTATTCCGAAGTGACCGTCGGAGGGCTTCCAGGCAAACCCACGAAGAGTACAGAAAAGTAAAGATAAAGTAAATGTGATTCAAAGCTAGGGCTTTATGGTTGATTTTGTTGGGGGGCTCTGAACCGGCTTCGCTCCTGTATTTATAGGGGCCAGACATCTAATCTCTAAATCTAATCTGCTATAACTCAGCTGAATCATGCGTAGAGATAAAAACTTAGCCAAAATCGGATCCAACTCTATCTCTACCCAAAGTGGGCCTTCGGCCGGGCCCGACGAAGCCTACACCTTGGGCCGAAGCTTCGGTAGCATGGGCCTCTAAAGGCCTCCAGACTGAAGGTTGTGGGCTGGCTGGAAGCTTCTAGAGCCCGTAGCCCAATGGTCATTCGGCCCTGTAGGGCTTCGGCCTGACCCGGGACATGTGTATTTTTGGCCCAAATTACCAAAATTGATATTTTGACAATCTTAACCATTGATGCCATTTTTTGCTATCAACACATGCCCACTGCCTTTTAGTGAACTAAGTGAACTAAAATCACAACGAGCTAAAGACGATATCTTCCATATCGGCCTTTCGACATCTTTTAAGCTCTTTGTCACACACTTGGGAAATACCTTTTCAAGTATCTACCATTCAAAGCTCTTTGAAACCGCTCTCCTTGCAGAGATTCTAATACATATGCATTGCCAAGAGCGATTTCGGCTATTTTGAAAGGGCCTTCCCAATTAGGTGACCATTTACCAAACATGGGACTCTTAGTGCCTACGGGTAAAATCGTCTTCCAAACCAAGTCACCTACTTGAAAAAATTTTGGTTTAACCTTCTTATTGTAGGCTTTAGCTACTCTCCTCTTGTCTATTTCTATGGCTTCTAAAGCCCTCAATCTCTTATCGGTCACTTCTTCTAGATTGTCTTCCAAAAGAGTCTCATACTCGTCGACCGATAAGCCATCTTGCTTTAACACTCTTAAAGAGCCAAGATCTACTTCTAGAGGTAGAACAACTTCTTGTCCATATACCAACTCATATGGACTAACTTTGGTAGCACCGTGCTTTGCAATTCTACAAGCCCATAGCGCCTTGGAGAGCACTTCATGCCACCTTTTAGGGAATTCTTCAATTTTCTTCCTAATAAGCTTAATCACGGTTTTATTACTAGATTCGGCCTGACCATTGGCCTGAGCATAGTAGGGCGAAGAGTTTATCAACTTAATACCGTAATATTCGGTGAAGTCCCTCATTTCTTTAGAAACAAATGAGCTACCTTGATCTGTAGTGAGAGTTTGATAAATGCCAAATTTATGTATGATGTGCTTCAAGATAAAGTCAAGTACCTCGTTGTGAGTCATGTTCGTGAGAGGCACGACCTCGGTCCACTTGGTGAAGTAATCTGTCGCCATCAACACGAACTGAAGCCCTTTTGAGGAAGGAGGATGAATTTGGCCGATGAAGTCTAAACCCCAACCTCGAAATCGCCATGGCTTGACAATAGGGTTGAGTAATGAAGGAGGAGCTAATTGAATATTTCCAAACTTCTGACATGCTTCACACCCTCTATAATACTTAAAACAATCCTCAGTCATAGTCGGCCAATAGAAACCAGCTTTTTTGAGCATCCAACTCATTTTCTAGGCCGACTTATGAGTGCCACAAAGTCCTTCATGGACTTCTCCCATAGCCACCTAGGATCATTCGTGGTCTAGACACTTTAACAGTACTCTGTCAATGGTTTGACGATACAGTGTGTCGTCTATCAACACAAATTTAAACGCTTGTCGCCGAACCTTCTGATCAACCCTTCGGCTAGGGTCTCTCAAATACTGGACGATCGGGATTCTCCAATCGCCCTTATGGGCTTCGGAGGGTTTCTCTAACTCACTCCCTGAAAAAGTATCTAGGCTACTGATTTTGGTGTGCCCCCGATCCCTTCCTTCTTCTGTCGAAGCCTAGCTGGACTGGTCGTGCGGAGTGCATCAGGCCGAAGCCTCCTGCCGAAGGGTCCGGACCCCCGGAAGCCCTCGCTGTCCCGGGGACTCCGGTTTGTGGGCTCTGGCGTGCCAGACTCTTCGGTGGGCGGAGAACTCCGGTCTCGGGACCTCAGCGTGCGGTAGTCTCCGGCCGCTGGAGGGGTCTATCTCGGAGGGTGCGCCTGTCCGAAGTCACTGGCTTCGGTAGTGAGACCAAACATCGATTTTTCCCGTACATAAAATTTTCCTCTCCTGACTTGGTAACCAGATGCTTGCTGAGCCAAATCATTTGCCACTGAGTTGGCCTCTCTTGACACATGAGAAATTTTGAAGTCATCAAAAGTAGCAACTATGTCTAAGCACTTATCCAAGTAGCTGTTTAGCAAGCCGTTAAAATATTGAGCACTCTTAGCCACTTGTTGTACTACTAACAGAGAATCACCATGCGCATGAACATGTTTAACACCTATGAATTCTAAAAATTCAAGCCCTAGCAGTAAAGCCTCGTATTCAGCTTGGTTATTAGTAGAAGGAAACTCTAAACGAGCCGAGGTCTCAAAGTGTACTCTGCTAGGTGATATGAGAACCACCCAAATACCTTGGACATTTTTGCAAGCTGAACCATCAATGTAAAGTTTCCATGGTTGTTGATAGCAAAAAATGGCATTAATGGTTAAGATTGTCAAAATATCAATTTTAGTAATTTGGGCCAAAAATACACATGTCCCGAGTTAGGCTGAAGCCCTACAGGGTCGAAGGACCATTGGGCTATGGGCTCCGAAAGTTTCCAGCCAGCCCACGGCCTTCGGCCACGAAGCCTTCGGAGGCCCACCACGCCGAAGCTTCGGCCCGAGGAGTAGGCTTCGGTAGGCCTGGCTGAAGGCCCACTACGGGCAGAGATAGAGTTGGACCCGATTCCCGCTAAGTGTTTATCTCTATTCAGCCGAATTATAGCAGATTAGATTAGAGGTCTAGCCCCTATAAATATAGAGGCGAAGCCAGTTCAGAGGTCCCCCCAACACAAATCAACCACAAAGCCCAAGCTTTGAATCGCATTTACTTTATCTTTACTTTTCTGTACTCTTCGTGGGTTTGCCTGGAAGCCCTCCGACGGCCACTTCGGAACAGTGGTAATCCTAGTTACTTTGCTTGTGAAGTATCCGTTAATCTACGTAATAGATTGCTATCGCCTTGTTACTTCACATGTGAAGTATCCACTAATATGCGTAACAGATTGCTACCTTCGCCACTAGTGCAACACTTAGCAGAATTTGGTCCTCAGGCCGAATTGGTACTTCGAATCTACTCTATTGCAGGTTTCCAAGTTTGGAGCTACTTCGTCGGAGGTGTCTAGAGCTAAGAGATCGGTTTTTGAGGTTTCCATACCACCCTTCGGCAAGACTGCTACTTCGACCGCATGCTCCGGCAGCAGACTTCATCACGACAGGCTTCGTCATGCTCGTACTCCACTCCGAACAAAGTCACGCTCGTGCGTTGCGCCTGAGTAACTATCCTGTATCTTACTATATCAGAGACTTCGCGCCGAACCCCGTTGTTCGAAGGTGATTGTTGCGTCCAGATCCATTCGGAGTTCATCTTCGGTCAGATCAGTCCGAATGTCGAAGGCACTGTTCGGCAGGACACTTCGGCACATTTTCATGTCAACAACAGTATTATCTCAATCAAATAAACATTGTGGCTCCAACTGTCGTCTATTTGGTGATCAACTATAAAGTTGGCTATGATCTGGCCTTTCATAGCTCTCAGGGGTTCATAGGCCAAATTGTATTCAATCAAAGCGTAAGCCCACTTTCCGATTCTTCCACTTAGAATCGGCTTTTGCAACATGTGTTTTATAACATCGGTTTGGCAAACGACAACACATGTAGTAGGGAGAAGATAATGGCGCAATTTGGTACACGCGTAGTAAAGTGAGAGACACAAACGTTCCACAAATGTGTACCTGGTTTCAGCGTCCAGCAGGCGGCGGCTCAAGAACGTGATGATGTACTCTTTTCCTTCTACCTCCTAGGTTAGCATGGCCCTGATCACACTATCTTTAGTAGAGATGTATAGCCAAAACGAAATACCAGCTTTGGGTGCTCTCACCACGGGCAGCGATGACAAGCACTCCTTGATTTTCTCAAAGGCGCTTTGCTGGCTTGCCCCCCAAGTGAACTCGGCCTCGTTCTTTAGCCGTAGTATAGGGACAAAGGCATCAATCTTGCCAGACAAGTTAGATATAAAGCGATGCAAATAATTCATCTTGCCTAGCAACTTTTGCACATCTTTTTTGCATGTCGGTGTCGTAACGTTTCTAATTTTCTCAAGCCTCTTAGGATCAATCTCTATGCCTCTTTCATGAATCATGAAACCTAAGAACTTACCTACCGACACGCCAAAAGCACATTTGAGTGGGTTCATTTTTAAACCATACTGTTGCATCCTATCAAAAGCAACTTTCAAATCGGCTAAATAGTTTCCCGTAGCGTCCGATTTGACTACAACATCATCAATGTAAACTTCTAACATAACTCCTAGCAAGTCATGAAAGATCAAGTTCATAGCGCACTGATATGTGGCGCCAGCATTTTTCAAACCGAAAGTCATAACGACCCACTCGAACAAACCGACAAAACCAGGGCATCGAAAGTCCGTCTTTTAGACATCATCTTTGGCCATAAAGATTTGATTATAACCAGCATTGCCATCAAGAAAACTTAGTACCTTGTGTCCTGAAGCATCGTTGATTATCATGTCGACTATTGGCATCGGATACTCGTCCTTCGGAGTGGCCTTGTTTAGATCCCTGAAATCAATACATACTCGTATCTTGCTGCTCCCTTTCTTCTCTACAGGCACAATATTAGCGACCCATTCTGTGTACCTACATGGCCTAATAAATCTAGCTTCGAGCAGTCGCTCTACTTCTTCTTTAACTCGGTAATAGACGGCCGAGTTAAAGCAACGAGGACGTTGTTTATAAGGCCTAAATCCAGACTTGATAGGCAGCCAATGCTCTACGAGCTCATGACTTAGTCCTAGCATCTCGCTATACTCCCATGCGAAACAATTGACATACAACCGAAGCAACTTTATTACTTCGGCCTTTTAGTCAGGCTATAAATGTTGGTTTACAAAAGTTGGCCTCGGGATGCTACCATCACCTATGTCAACTTCTTCTAAGGGATCGGCCGATGCAAAACCTTGTCTTAATTTCTCTACTTCGCTAAAGTACTCGATGGCTTCGGCAATACCGTCTTTAGTAGACTGATACTGCTCTACACAAGACCTTAGCCAATCCAGATTACTCATGCTAGACATGAATACTAATATAAAAACAACCGCGCTACATCAGCCGGCTTTACAGACACTGGTACAAAACTGTTGCGCCCCGATTTAATAAATCAGGACTTTATTGAAATTCCATAGAAAATCAATAAAACAAGACGTTCATCATGCGACCTCGTACAATACGGGCAATCATTCACGGTTCGTAGACCGCATTAATACAAAAGTGAATAAAGGTGAAGAGAAACTAATAAAATAAGGGTCCCAGATGAACGCCTCCTTCCATTCTCGCCTTGACTGGGTTGCTACTCCAGACCTTCATCCTCCTCGTAGTAGACGGGCTCTGATGGTGTAAGTCAACGGGGTGAGTACAGATGTACTCAGCAAGCCACCGAATGCAAATATAATGCAAGGTAATAACAAGGGAGAAAGTGGCTAATTTTGCGGAAGCAGCATAATTGTAAAGCATTAAATGTGATCAATTTATTAGTACTGAAAAGTAAACATGTGTATGCATCATCATCTTCTAACTTGAGGAGTACATTTCACCTCCTCGCACAACAATCCTTACATGCCATGAATAACTCAATCATTCAAACAATTGTAAACTAACTGCAAGTAGTCACACAACCCGCCCTTGACTGTGGGCTCGGCTTTTCGAAAAGATTAAATTACTCTGATCAGAGATGTACCACTGTACCCACAAGGCACGCACTCATCACCTACACCAAAGTGTAACGAGATGACCCATTTCACGGGAACTCGTGCCAAAACCTTCCGTATGGTCTTCCCCGACTCAACAGCACCCTCTTATAGGTTTTGTACCGTGTCTCGCCATGTCGAGTTTCCACAATACTCCCTCTTGAGCCATCGTCGGTACATGGCGCCCTGAGGGCTAGCCCCTTGCCCCCTCCACTATGGTACTGAGAGCCGGAGCGTTCCACACTTCCAGTTAGGACTTACCCATTAGACTTGTGGTTGGTACGGAAGTGCTTTGCAACAGATCCCGCAGACCGGTCCTTATAGTGCCCCGGGTGCGACCAACCAGTACCCGAGCTTGCACCCGGAACCCACCATACTTATAACTTGCCTAACTCCAACAGAGTCCAGAGATAAGAATAACAGGGTATTTCATATACCAGAATCCATCTAACTATGACTCATTCTTTATATCCTATAGCAGTTGTGCCGGTACATTGGGCACTAGCTAATATAATATTTGTAAAGTGACAAGGAGTTAAGGCTCAATAAGCATGGCTTGGGTTTGCACACAAGGACGGGGATCTAATAAATATAAGTGTAGGGCTTGATCTTTGACTAATGCAATATTAACCTATGAGTTATAGCGATAATTTATTAAAACATGGGCTCAATAATGATCAACTGTTTCCACAGAGGTGGTCGATGACTTTCCTTGATCAGCACAGGGGGATGGAGGAACCTCGGGGTAGAATTCCGGCTCCTCAACGAACTCGTAGTCTTCTCGATACGGAAAATAAACAACACATTCAATAAACAGATAAAAATCCACCAAATAATAAACATACACATTTGTGGGTTTTATTAAGTGAAATAAAGTTTTAGTGTGCTGATGTTTGGTGAATAAACAGTAAACTTATTTTCTTAATGCTTTTCTAATTTATTTTTCTGAATTAATAATTTATCCCTAAGGGGTTTTTATTCATTTATTTATTAAAAATATTTTTGGTAACAGTAACATATTGTTGTTATGGCTCTAATGTATAGAGAATATTATACTGGTTTTAACAAAATTTGAATGGTGAAATTTGGAGTTAAAATGAGCAAGTTATGAATTTTCAAAGTTTAAATCAATTTCTGGAATTTTATTTAAACTGAAAATGGGCTCGGGTCCACGGTGAGCCAGGCCCACGGTGGACAGGCGCACTGTGCGCGTGAACCGGGTCAACCAGGACCGTCGGATCTGGATCCAGCGATCGGGCGCGAGGCGGGAGGGTTTAAATGAAATCGGACGACCAGGATTAAAACAGAGCGAAGGCGTACGCGTGGACGCGCCAGATTGCTCCAGGGATTTAAGTTACGATCAACGGCCGAGATGGCACCGTACCCCTTCGATCAGATCTGAGGGCCCTGATTAAATCCCTTCGGGATTTAATCGTAGCCCTCCGATCGTGATCGGACGGCCAGAGTGCGATCCGGCACGGCACGACGTAAGGGGCGCGTACCCCCTTCGTCTCCGGCGACGGCGGGCTCGGGTGCGGCTACGACGGCGGCGGCGAGGGCCTAGGGGCCTATCTAGGGCCAAAAAAATGGAACGCGGTGGTGAAGGGGATCATGATGATACCTTCGGCGGCGACGATGGGGGCCCGGAGGTGACCGGCGGCGAGCGTAGTCGGCGGAGAGGGTTCGGGTGGTTGACGGCGACGGCGATCCGGCGGTCTTCACGGCCGACGGAGGGGTGGCCGATGACGAGCGGGCTTGGGCGGTCTCGTTGGTGGCGGTGGCTAGGGCTAAGGGGGCTGGGATCAACGGCGAGGGCTCACCGGAGGCGAGGCAGAGCCGAAGGTCGAAAAGGAGGCGGTGGCGCTCTGTTTTTGCTCTAGGATGGCTGTGAGGGTGTGGGCTGAGGGCGGTAGCCGCAGGGGTACTTATAGGGGGTCGCCGGCGTCCAGATGGCAGGGAATTCCGGGGAACCCGAAGGTTGGTTTCCATCTCCGGCGAGGATTTCCAAAAGCTTTGGATAGCTTTCCTTAAGCGCGGAAACGCGTCGCCATGGATGGAAAGGAGGCGGTGGCGTGTGGGGAAGGTGATCCGGAGGGTGATCCGGGCGATCGCGGGCGGCCGGCGGCGAAAAACAGAAGGTGATCGCCGGGAGGAAGGAAGGGGCAATCCCCTTCCATCGGAGACGAAGCTTCTGACAGGTGGGCTCCACCTGTTAGAGGTCGAGGGGGATAACTAGCGCCGACAAGCGGGCCCGAGTGGTCGGTGGGTGAAAGGCGGGCGCAGGAGGCTGCCAAGTGGGGCCGGGGCGAGCGTGGGCGGGAGAGAGAGGCGGGGTTGGGCCGAGGCGCTTTGGAGGTTGAGGCCCGTTAAGGATTTTTATTCTTTTCTGATTTAAAATAAATTCGGTAATTCCTATATTTGGTTGAGGGTTGAATCACTGTTGATAAAAATTTGGAAAAATTCCTAAAATTATATTTTGGTCTCTAGTTCATCTCATAAAATTTTCAAGTCCATATTCCGAATATTTCTTCGTGTTTGGCTTTAATAAGGCTCTTTTAGGATTTCTTTCAATTATAAAATTCAGAAAAGATTTTAATAATCATTTTATTTTATTTTATTTGTTTTTATTTCTTGGGGTGTTACAAAAACGTCCTCCGGACACGCTAACAAAATCGTAATCTGAAAGATCTCTACCTGACAGACATCTACCTTGTTGTGAACGGTGTAAACTAACACATCGGCCAATGCTACTTGGGCCGAAATATCTGCGGGAATGACTTCTACTTCGTCGCCATCCCACTGAATTAGGCACTGGTGCAGAGTAGAAGGAATGCGGCAATTCGCGTGAATCCAGTCGCACCCAAGCAGCACGTTGTAGTTACCTTGTACATCAATGACAAAAAATGTTGTTGGCAATGTCTTGTTGCCCACTGTCAACTCCATGGAGAGCATGCCCTTGGCCTCGGAACTCTCGACGCTGAAATCGTTGAGCATCAAGTTAGTCTTCTTCAGATCATCCTCGTCCCTGCCAAGTTTCTTCAACAGCGAGTAGGGCATTAGGTTAATAGTGGCGCCACCGTCAACAAGCATCCTGGAAATCGGCTTTCCGTCAATGTGACCTCTGACGTAGAGAGGCTTCAGATGGCAAGCCGAGTCCTCGGGCTTATCAAAAATAGCGTTGCGCGGGGCGAGGTTCAATTGAGTGACCTAGGCCTTGTCCTGCGGAAGGTCGAACTTAGCGGGTAGCGTGATGATGTTGATTTCCATCGCCTAGGGTGCAGGCCCCTCGGAGACAGGTGATTAGTCGCCGTCGTCGTCGCTTAGACTAGGAGTCGAGTTGGTCATCTCAACCGGCTTCATTCTCCATACCTGTCTTGTAGTTGGTCGAGGGCGGATTTCTTCAAAAATAGCGTCGCGCTCGTCCTCGGCTTTCTTCTCGCGCATCTTCTGTGCCCGTAGTCATTGCAGACGTCTCTTTTGGGATTTGGACATGCCTAGAGGTGCCCAAGATGGTTGTGGCTTGGTGCCATGTGCCACTGCCTAGTTCCTGTCAACTTTAGCCGAAGTGGCCCTGCCCACCTCGGCCTCGTGCACTCTATATTCGGAGGGGCCTTACCTCCATCAGACTTCGGCGATAAGGCCTTCGGGATTGGGACTTCCTGAGACCCTACTCTGACTGTGATAGCTTTGGACTCCCTGTCTTCGGCATATTTGCGCCTTTATTCTTCGACTTCGCTCTGCACGGGCCGATTCGGAGGTACCACGGACAGCCTATGGATGATGCCTCCCTCCACTGCGTCTGTCTGTCCCTGCCATTCATAATACTCCAAAGGAAAACAAGGTATAGTGTTAGGTTGTGGAGGGTACTCCGGTTGTGATACATACGGAGCCACTTGAGTCCCTACCTAGTTGTACGGTGGAGGCATTGGCGGCTCCAGTGGCCTCGCCCACTGTGAGCCAAACCCATTACCCGGAGGGGGTTCGACAGAGTCGATGGTGTCTTAGACCATATCAGTGAGGGGTCCTACCAAGCCGAAGGTACTGATGTAAACTAGGGTTCCCAATCTTCCGAAAGGTTCTGATATTTGTCGATTTGGTGGAGTCGCTACACAAATCAACCTGGCTTCTGGACGGCACGTCTTGAGCCCGCAATCGCAGCACAATGTCTCCTCTGGTTATCGACCGAATGGTGCCTGGCCGACCTCACCAAGAAGGCTAATCCTTGCCTGCGAATCGAAGAACACAAGCAAGAACCAAGAAGAATGCAACCGAATTGCAGATGTATGATTAAACTCACAAATTGGGGTTCTACAAACCGATATGATGACGAAATTATTCCAGACAGAATAATCTAAGCAAAACCCATCATAGACAGTGGCGTCTGTTGTTTATATAGGCTAATGAACGTGAATTAACCCTAAAATGCGTCCTTAAGGGACTCCAACTCGGTACATGGGCCAAAGGCCCAAACTAGTGATGCAGCACCGAAATGGTTCTGGAAATCGGTATTGTTTTGACGATTGCCGACGACTCCGATTTTATCTTGATGTGAGTTTGGTCCCATTGGAAAGTTTATCTTCTCATCTTTCCAACCATATGTGGAACGTACAAATCGGAGGTCGTATGCATCCTAGGCGTCTGTTTTACTGTCAAGTGGTCCTGGAGTCCGAATTGGACTCGAAGTCGACTTGGATCAGATCTCCAACTTGGCTTGCATTCCCTTGCTGTACCTCCCTGCCTCCAAGTCCTTCTTCATGAATATCCTGGTCCTCTCCTTGGTTCCTAATCACAATATAATCGTTAGGTAGCAATCTATTCTCAAATTCATAATTTGAAATGCTTAGGAACGAGCTCACCTCTAAATTCAAGTGTCGTGCACGAGCTCTAATGATCGGACCTTGAATGTCCATCGGAGAAGTGATGTCCTCATCATACTCCTCCTCTTGAATTGGAGTCGTCCTTGACTCTAACATATCATCTTCTCCCAAGTAAGGCTTCAAATCTAAAATGTTAAAGGTAGGACTGACCCCGAACTTGAGAGGCAACTCAAGTTTATATGCATTATCATTAATCTTCTCAAGTATTTTGAAAAGACCATCAGCTCTAGGCATCAACTTAGACTTTCTTAAATCTAGAAATCTATCCTTCCTCAAGTGTAATAAAACTAAATCGCTCGATTCAAGCTTAACTTCCTTTCTACCTTTACTACCAGTAAGCCTATATTTTTCAGTCATCTTTTCAATGTTTTCCTTAGTTGTTTCATGCAGTTTCAAAATAAATTCAGCATGTTCTTTAGCATCATTATGTATTCTCTCACTGGTAGGTAAAGACAATATATCGATAGGAGCACGAGAGTTAAAACCATACACTACCTGGAAAGGACTTACCTTGGTGGTAGAATGTGTTGCTCGGTTGTATGCAAACTCCACATGAGGCAAACATTCTTCCCACATCTTCAATTTTTTCTTCAAAACAGCCCTCAACATGGAGACAAAAGTGCAGTTGACCACCTCCGTTTGGCCATCAGTTTGTGGGTGACAAGTGGTACAAAATAATAATTTGGTACTCAACTTGTTCCACAAAGTACGCCAAAAGTGACTCAAAAATTTTGCATCACGATCTGAAACAATAGTAGAAGGCATACCATGCAAACGTACAATTTCTTTGAAAAAGAGGTCAGCAATATGGACATCAATACATCATCATCACTTTTATGACATAGTGTAAAATGTGCCATCTTAGAAAATCGATCCACAACAACAAAAATGCTATCCCTCCCCCTCTTTGTCCGTGGAAATACCAACACAAATCCATAGAAATATCCGCCCATGGAATAGAAGGAACATGGAGAGGTATGTATAAACCGTGTGGATTCAATCGAGACTTAGCTTTTTGACATGTATTGCAGCGACTAATGAACCGCTTGACGTCTCTCCTCATTCTTGGCCAAAAGAAATGTGAGGCCAAAACATCTTCTGTCTTTTTAGCACCAAAGTGCCCCATCAAGCCTCCCCCATGTGCTTCCTGCAGCAACAAAAGGCGAACAGAACCAACTAGAATGCACAAGCGGTTAGCCATAAACACAAACACATCATTGATCACGAATTTGTTCCATGCATGTCCCTCTTTGAGGAGCCATGCTGAATAGCGTGGGCCTCATGGCTCCAAAAGTGATGAGTCATTGTCAACGATAGTCAAAGAGGACAGAAGAAGAGAGGAGATCTGCTGTTTCATGGGCCGCGTGTGACTCAGGTACACGGGCAGCAAGCGACTATCGGGCAGAGGAGGCTGCGAAGTCGGGCTGGCCCAATCCGGGTACATGGGCCAAAAGCAGTAGAAGACCCACTGGGCTGTTGACCAGGGATGACTCAGGTACACGGGCGGTGAGTGATTGCTGGGCTAAGAGAGCTGCGGAATCGGGCAGGCCCAATCCGGGTACCTGGTGCAAAGTCGGTGGAGGCTTTGTCAGTTTCGGCGCAAAACTGACAACCATTGATCTTGTATCCGACTGTCCAGAAGAGAAGCCGTAGTCGCTACGAAAACTTAGCTTCCGGATAAGTCATCTGTATCTCTAGGCCCACAGTCAGTCAGTCATGTCTTTAAAAATACCTAAGGGCAGTAGAGTCTTTTCCTTTATTCTTGCGTCTGTAAAAACCCTAAGGGGCAGGTAGAATATTCCTAGTGTTGGGCGGCCTATAAATAGGGCCCCAATCCCTAGGGTTTGGACTACCCCTTCCAGAATTCACTTTTTAATCTATTGGGTCATTTTGTCTCCTGCGTTCTCTCTCCTGTTGTGCGCCGCCAGGTTCTTGTTCCCTGCGATTTAATTCCTGCATTCCATTTGTTCTTCTTGAATCTGTGAGATTCTCTTCCCTCCTCTTGTCATTCGGTTTGCAGTGTTTTTATGGTCTTTATTGATGCGCATTAACTTCTATTCCTGAGAACTTTTCAATTTGTTCATGACCTGATTTTGAAGCTGAAGAATGAGAACAATGGTCGGATATGAGCAATTCGCTCTGACAACGGCTCTGAGTTCAAGAACTCTCTGTTCGTCAGCTTCTGTAGTGATCAGGGTCTAGACCATCAGTTTTCTTCTCCTTATACTCCCCCACAGAACGGTGTGTGGAACGAAAGAACCGCACGCTAGTCGAGATGGCCAGGATGATGCTCGATGAGCACAGGACTCCCAGGCGTTTTTGGGCTGAAGCCATGAACACGGCTTGCTATCTGGCCAACCGCATCTTTCTTAGAGCTTACCTTGGTAAGACATCATATGAACTGCGGTTTGGCAGATAGCCCAAGGTGAGCCACTTGCGAGCGTTTGGTTGCAAGTGCTTTGTGCTCAAGAAGGGAGGGCATCTGGACAAGTTTGAGTCTCGTTGCTGGGACGGTGTTTTTCTTGGATACGCTTTGCATTCTCGAGGCTTCCGTGTTTGGAACCTCGAATCCCAGCTGCTTGTCGAGACTTGTGAGGTTTCATTTGATGAGTCCTTGCCTTCTTTGACTCCTTCTTTTGAGCCCTCTGATGGTGAGCTCGGAGAGTCCATCTTCGAGGAAGATGATGACACTCCAGCCGCTAATGAGGGTGGGCCTTCTGCATCCCCCACAGAGCCCACACCTTTTGAGACTTCGACTGAGGATGAGGGCAGACCTCTGATCACTTCTTCCACTACGATCGAGCCCCCTCAGTCGAGTCCAGAGGTGCCTGCTGCTGACTCCGGTGAGGTGACTTCAGATCACCAGGGAACCTGAGTAGTTCAGCGTGACCATGCCTCAGAGCTCATCATAGGTGATTTGACTGAGATAACTTTGCGTTCTTCTGCCTCTCTTGCTGTGTTTGCTGAATCTACGTTTGTTGCATCTTTTGAGCCCAGAGACGTTTCTCATGCTCTTTTTGATTCTAATTGGATTAATGCTATGCAAGAAGAGCTAGAGAACTTTGTCCGCAATCGGGTTTGGACATTAGTTGAGCCGCCACCAGGATGCAACCCCATAGGCACCAAGTGGGTATTCAAGAACAAACAAGGTGAAGATGGGGTTGTGGTGCGCAACAAGGCTCGACTAGTTGCCCAGGGTTATTGCCAGAAGGAAGGTATTGACTTTGAAGAAACCTTCGCTCCTGTTGCCCGTCTTGAGTCCATTCGTATTCTTCTAGCTTTTGCTGTTTCAAAGGGTTTTAAACTTTTTCAAATGGATGTTAAGAGTGCTTTTCTGAATGGGTACATAGAAGAGGAGGTTTATGTTAGGCAACCCCCGGTTTTGAGAACCCTAAGTTTCCTCGACATGTTTTTAAGTTGCACAAAGCTTTATACGGGTTGAAGCAAGCCCCCAGGGCTGGTATGACTGGTTGAAGCAATTTTTGTTGGGGAAGGGCTTTGTGATGGGTTCTGTGGACAAAACTCTTTCTTGCTCAGAGATGCTTCAGATTTTTTAGTTGCTCACATTTACGTGGACGATATTATTTTTGGCGGTACTACTAATGATCTTGTCTCCAAGTTTTTTGAGCAGATGCACAGTGAGTTTGAGATGAGCCTTATGGGTGAGCTCAATAACTTCTTAGGGCTCCAGATCAAGCAGACCAAGGAAGGCACCTTCATCCACCAAGATAAGTACACTCGTGATATGTTAAAGAAATTTGACTTCGGTGGTGAATTGAAGCCGCAGATGACCCCGATGGGCACTTCTGGGGTCTGGACAAGGATGAGAGCGGCGTCAAGGTCAATGAAAGGGAGTTTCGAGGGATGATCGGTTCGCTGTTGTACTTGACGGCAACAAGAATGGACATACAGTTCGCCGTGTGACTTTGCGCGCGTTTCCAGTCTTCACCACGCGCGTCTCATCGATAGGCTGTCAAGCGCATCTTCAGGTATCTCACTTATGCACCTGATCTTGGTCTTTTCTATTCAGCATCATCTTCTCTCGATTTATCTGGATTTTCGGATGCCGATTTTGGTGGGTGCCGGTGGATCGCAAGTCGACTTCCGGTACTTGCCAGTCTCTTGGTTCTTCTCTTGTCTCTTGGTCTTCTCAAAAGCAATCTGGAGTTGCTCTCTTGACCACAGAGGCTGAGTACGTAGCTGCTGCTAGCTGGTGCTCACAGTTGGTTTGGATGATTTCCACTCTACGAGATTTTGGGTTGTTCTTTCCTACCAGAGTTCATTTGTTTTGCGACAGCACCAGTGCAATTAGTGTAGGGAAAAACCCATGTCTTCATTCAAAAACCAAACACATTGATGTGCACTTTCACTTCTTGCGGGATCAATATGAGAAAGGTGTCATTGACCTTGTTCATGTTGATACCCATCATCAGTTGGCTGATATTTTCACCAAACCCCTAGATCAGTCTACATTCGAGCGTTTACGAGGGGATTTGGGTGTTGTGTATCCTTTTTAGGATATTTTGCGTCAGTTTTCTTTCTTCTTTACTCTTTTCTTGAGTCTTTTTTGTGTGTGTTCATATCTTGCATATTCACATATCACACTTTTGAGCTTGCTTATGTTATATGATTGAACTGCTTTACTTATTCTAGTTGGTACATGCTTTTGATTACTTGTCAATGATCATGTCTTGTCTCAGTTTGCTTGATAAGTCTGATATCTGTCATATGCATGGCTTTTTATGCTTTCAAATTGAAAAATGATCACCATTGCTTCTGATAACTAGCATGTGTAGGCTGAATGTTCTTGCTATCTGTTACATGCCTCGTAGCTAGTTCCTGACTTGGATGCAAATATGCAACTTGGACATCTGTATGCTTTAACCATGGAAATGTGCTATAAAATATTGAAAAACCAGGAAAATGAAAATTCCATGCCTTTTTATGCTTAAAATTGAAAAGATCCAGGTGGGTTTGTCTTGTCGCATTGCATTGTTCTGGACTGCGTACCATAGCACTTTGGTATGAACTAGGACACTGTAGTGTATGCCAAGACCAATGTCTTAAGCTTCTGATGGTCCAGTTCTGGCCTAGGCTTGACTTGGTCGGTCAGCATAAGGTTTGACATGCAAATAACCCCTGGCAAAAATGAAAAAGGGAAAAGAAAAAGATTGAAAATTGAAATAATAACAAGTTTGCTGAAGCACTTTGTTTTGGACAATGCTTATCTTGGTAGATATCAGTTAGCTTTTGCATCTCATGCTTTACCTTGCTTGTTTATTGGAACATGTGGTGATGTTTTTGTTTGCAAAAACTGAAAAATGCGTGCAAATGACTTTCTTTAGATATCATCTGTTGCACTGATCATGCCATGTATCGTTACAGTATGTTTTTTGCTGTATCTGTTAGATGTTGTAATTGTAGTCAATCATATCTGAGAAGCATGCTTTCTACACTCTTTATGCACTCCAGTTGAATTCACTGCATATTTTGAGGGGGAGTTGCATTTCAGGGGGAGTCTGTGTCTCTATTGAGTGCTTGATGAGTTCACTTGTCAACAAGGGGGAAAATTTGGGATCAGAGTTTAAGGGGGAGTTCTTACTCTATTGATATTCTTGTTGTTCTGAAATCGCACTCATTTTGAGATTTTACGTTTTGGTTAACCATAATGACCGCTTCTTGCTTTTGTTCGGCTTTTGGTCATTAGGGTTAAACTTTTTACCTTATTTTTCTTCTCTTTGTTTTCTTGTGTTTTGTTTTCGTGTTTCCACAGTGTTCGCAGGTACTGAAGAGCTGAAAAAAGAGGAGTGTTGACAATGCACTCATCAAGGGGGAGATTGAGGAGCCATGCTGAATAGCATGGGCCTCATGGCTCTAGAAGTGATGAGTCATTGTCAACGATAGTCAAAGAGGACAGAAGAAGAGAGGAGATCTGCTGTTTCATGGGCCGCGTGTGACTCAGGTACACGGGCAACAAGCGACTATCGGGCAGAGGAGGCTGCGAAGTCGGGCTGGCCCAATCTAGGTACATGGGCCAGAAGCAGTAGAAGACCACTGGGCTGTTGACCAGGGTTGACTCAGGTACACGGGCGGTGAGTGATTGCCGGGCTGAGAGAGCTGCGGAATTGGGCAGGCCCAATCCGTGTACCTGGTGCAAAGTCGGTGGAGGCTTGTCAGTTTCGGTGCAAAACTGACAATCGTTGATCTTGTATCCGACTGTCCAGAAGAGAAGCCGTAGTCGCTATGAAAACTTAGCTTCTGGATAAGTCATCTGTATCTCTAGGCCCACAGTCAGTCAGTCATGTCTGTAAAAATACCTAAGGGCAGTAGAGTCTTTTCCTTTATTCTTGCGCCTGTAAAAACCCTAAGGGGCTGGTAGAATATTCCTAGTGTTGGGCAGCCTATAAATAGGGCCCCAATCCCTAGGGTTTGGACTACCCCTTCCAGAATTCACTTTTTAATCTATTGGGTCATTTTGTCTCCTGCGTTCTCTCTCCTGTTGTGCGCCGCCAGGTTCTTGTTCCCTGCGATTTAATTCCTGCATTCCATTTGTTCTTCTTGAATCTGTGAGATTCTCTTCCCTCCTCTTGTCATTTGGTTTGCAGTGTTTTATGGTCTTTATTGATGCGCAGCAACTTCTATTCCTGAGAACTAAGTCTCTGTTGCTTCGGTTCTTCACTGAGTAGTACTAGTTCTTTCTGTTTGCAAGTAGTACTACTTCTCTGTAGCAACAGTACACTAGTACTCTAGGCTTGCTTTTTCCTGCATAGCTTTTTGATCGAGTTGACAGGGCCAAAGTCCCTTTTCTTGTGTGAAGTCCAACTCTGTGAAGCAGACTTCAAATCTGCAAGCTTCGAATCTGCAGGCTTCGAATCAGCAGACTTCGAATCAGCAGACTTCGAATCTGCAAGCTTCGAATCTGTAGGCTTCGAATCAGCAGACTTTGAATCAGCAGACTTCGAATCTGCAAGCTTCGAATCAGCAGGCTTCGAATCAGCAAACTTCGAATCAGCAGACTTCGAATCTGCAAGCTTCGAATCAGCAGACTTCGAATCAGCAGACTTCGAATCTGCAAGCTTCGAATCTGCATACTTCGAATCTGCATACTTCGAATCTGCATACTTCGAATCTGCATACTTCGAATCTGCAGGCTTCGAATCTGCAACCTTCGAATCTGCAACCTTCGAATCCACAGACTTCGAATCAGCAGACTTCGAAATCAGCAGACTTCGAATCTACAACCTCCGAATCTGCAACCTTCGAATCTGCAACCTCCGAATCTGCAACCTTCGAATTTGCAACCTCCGAATCTGCAACCTTCGAATCTGCAACCTCCGAATCTGCAACCTTCGAATCTGCAACCTCTGAATCAGCAGACTTCGAATATGCAGACTTAGTCAATCTGTTCTCGCTTTGTTGTTTAGTTTTTTTTAAATGCATTGGGTTTTGGGAGCAGGCCATTGATTCGAAAGAATTTTTTAGGTGCCCATTCACCCCCCCTCTGGTCGCTACTTTCGGTCCTACACTCTTTACAATTCAGCAGCACATCTTTAAATCAGGATCATATGCATATTGTTCTTTTATTGATTCAAGTCCAAAAATACGACAATCAAGTTGGGACAACAAAGTATAGCGCCTAGACAAAGCATCAGCAATGACATTATACTTCCCTTTCTTATGCTTGATGACGTAAGGAAAGGACTCAATAAATTCAACCCATTTAGCATGTCTACGATTCAGATTTGTTTGAGAGCGAAGATACTTAAGTGATTCATGATCAGAATGTATAATAAATTTCTTAGGCCACAAATAATGACGCCACGTCTCTAAAGAACGTACAAGAGCATACAATTCCTTATCATATGTAGAGTAGTTTAGAACAGGACCATTTAATTTTTCGCTAAAGTATGCAACATGCTTACCTTCTTGCATCAACACACCACCAATGCCAATTCCACTAGCATCACATTCAAGCTAAAATGTCTTACCAAAATTTGGAAGTTGTAGTAGTGGCGCATGTGTTAGCTTGTTCTTCAAAGTGGTAAATGCCTCCTCTTGTGCTTGTCCCCAATGAAACACCACACCCTTCTTTGTCAACTCATGCAGCGGTGCAGCGATGGTGCTGAAATCCGGAACAAAGCGGCGATAGAAACCTGCAATACTAAGAAAACTCCTCACCTGTGTGATGGATTTGGGGGTCGGCAAGCTCTTTATGGCTTCAATTTTTGTCTCATCCACCTCAATTCCCTGTGTAGTGACAACATATCCAAGAAAAGATACTCGATCCGTGCAAAATATGCACTTATCAAGGTTAGCAAATAAACGTGCATCGCGTAAAACATTAAAAACAGCACGTAAGTGATCCATATGTTCATCCAAAGACTTGCTATAAATCAAGATATCATCAAAGTAAACCACCACAAATCGACCAATAAAAGCCCTCAAAACCTCATTCATTAAGCGCATGAAAGTACTAGGGGCATTAGTTAAACCGAAAGGCATTACTAACCACTCATACAACCCAAATTTGGTTTTAAAAGCTATTTTCCACTCATCGCCAAGTTTCATTCGAATCTGGTGGTAACCACTACGCAAGTCAATTTTTGTGAAAACTATAGAGCCACATAATTCATCAAGCATGTCGTCAAGTCTTGGAATAGGATGACGATACCGAATAGTAATATTATTGATAGCCCTACAATCAACACACATACGCCAAGTACCATCTTTCTTAGGAACCAAAAGTACAGGAACGGCACAAGGGCTAAGGCTTTCACGTACATACACACGGTCCAAAAGGTCTTGGACTTGTCACTGAATTTCCTTAGTCTCCTCAGGGTTGGTTCTATAAGCAGCACGGTTTGGCAATGTTGCACCCGGAATCAAATCAATTTGATGCTCTATTCCTCTGATAGCTGGTAGCCCCGATGGTATCTCAGATGGAAAATGTCCTCATATTCCTGCAAAAGGTTAGTGGCAGTAGGAGGTATCGAACTAGCAATGTTATCAAGTGAGAACAAGGTCTGCGTGCAAGCCAAAGCATAGCAAACATCATCATGAGAAATTTCAGCAAGGTCACATTTTCTAGCAAGCATGACAACACCCTTTAATTTAATTTGATTATCTTGTTTCGGTGGGTAAAGAGACTTAGCAACTTGTTGATTTTCAGAATTAGCACCATTCAAACTAGTAGCACGGTCTTTATCACCTTGTACAATTTTAGCAGGGGTCAAAGGTGGCAAAGTAATTTTCTTTCCTTTATGCATAAAAGTGTATGCATTACTTCTACCATGGCGTGTAGCATTATTATCAAATTCCCACGGACGACCCAATAAAAGTGAACAAACTTCCATAGGTACCACATCACAATCAACGTGACTAGCATAGGAACCAATGGAAAAAGAAACTCTGCAAGTATGGGTTACCCTAGCTTTTCCAGCATCATTAAACCACATGATATGGTATGGATGTGGGTGGTGACGGCTGGGCAAGTCAAGCTTCTTTACCAAATCCGAACACCCCAAATTATTGCAGCTAGCTCCATCAATGATGACACGAGCTCGTCGATTGTGGATGACGAAGAAGGTTTCGAAAAGGTTGTGACGTTGAAGCTTCTCTGGTTGTTGCAACTGTGTGTTGAGCACGCGGTGCATGATGATGCTCCGAAAACCCACCATTTCCGTGCTACCAAGGACATCGCCATCGTCCGCTGTCGCATCTTCTGTCGCATCATCTTCGATGTCCGAGGTGCTGATGTACCCGTCGTCCATAGCGATGTATGTCTGCTGACTTGGGCAATCCTTCTGCACGTGGCCAAATCCGAGGCAGCGATGGCACTGAATGCCAAGCGTGCGTCCTGTAGAAGGCACGGAGGAGGCACTTGCCGCTGGAACCTGCAAGTTTTTTTTACCTAAATCTGAAGGTTTAGGTGGTGCAGCCACTCCGGCATCTGTTGGTCGTTTGCTCGATGGAGGAGGCGCCCGAAAGGAGGAGGGCTTGGTCAGGCTAGAAGATGTCGTCGAACGCTACGTGTATGTGGTGCCGACCTTGCTCTTGTCCTGCAAAGCACGTCCCTGCGACTTCTTTTTCTGCAAACATAGCCAACTAAAACAACTGGTTGACAGTGTTAAACTCCTTATAATCAACTATGTCCTGAATTTCACGCCGCAAACCCGAGTAAAAACGACAAATAGAATCCTCGAGGCCCTCTACTATGCCACAACGCATCAAACCCTTTTGAAGCTCACCATAATAAGTTTGCACAAAATTATCGCCATGTTCTAAGCGCATCACATGATTACGCGGATCTCTATTATAAGAAGGGGGAACAAATATATCGCGCATAGCAACCTTAAGTTCGTCCCATGTAGTAGGTGCAAGCCCCGCGAAAGTTAAACCAGTCCACCAAATGATAGCAAAATCCTTAAATTCGCTAGTGGCTTGTCTAACTCTATGTTGGTCAGGGAAAAGATGGGCACTAAATTTCTGTTCGACGGTCATCTCCCAATCAAGATATCCCTCAGCATCATAATGTCCGGAAAATTAAGGTATATTGAATTTAATTTTAGCATAAGGATCATCGTGAGCACAGTTATGATTACCACCCATACCTACGGTGTTGGTGCGTAGACGATGTCAAAATCACGCATCTCTGGTGGTTGCATCCACGTCCTCATCTCTATCGGGTGGGGTGAGTTTCCAATACAACCACCCTGTCGGTTAGAGTGGATATCCGTTTATCCAAGCACTCAAGGGACTCTTGGAGTTTGATGTCCTTGATGGCAGTGGTGATTGTCTGGGTGAGAGCTTCTGTCATCGCCTTTTGCCCCTGCTCAAGGGCCTCACGTAATTGACCCTGGCTCACACTCTCGTTGAAGTCCTTTGGGGTGGCACCTCCATCATCACCTGCCATTGTAGACACACAAAAAAACAAGAACAAACAGTAAAGGTTATCTCTAATAAGATACTACACAGGACCGGTGGTGCCTCTCTTTCAATCAACACCGCAAGAGAAACACCTTACCAAGCTCTTACAAGGTTCTCACCAGCAAGACAAAGGATACCTGGGAGGCGTGCTCTGTGATTGCAAGGATCAAAAACCTGTTGTCCAGAAGGTGTATGTGGAGCTATAGGAAGGCTAGCTATGTGAGTGGGACACAATTCAATAACATATATTAATGCTGAATAAATGTTCAAACTATTAGTCTTAATTGCTGGTATCCTCGTGTCCTAAAAACAGTAGTGTCAACAAGAAAGAAACAAGGATGGACAGGATGAAAAGTAAGGACAATGTTAGCACGACACCAGCAAAACAAGTATCAGCACCCAGTATCTCTGTTTTGTTTCTTCTGTTTTTTGTTTTTCTTTTTTTTTTCTTTTTTTTGCAACCAGGTACCAGCAACACTATGAACCAATATTAAGAATGGCACAAAGTATCAGCTCAAACCGATGTTAGATGTTATCGGTACAGAATTTGGATCGTTTGGAAAAACGGTTGCTGAAACTTCGGAGCCCAAAATGAAGGCATTCCTGATTTTTTATTTTTTTTGAAATCGCCGATACTACCATGGTCGGTTTCGCCCTCTTCAACTTTTCGAGATCTTTCTGTGGTAAAAATTTCAGCTCAATCAGAGTTCCGAGCAAAAAGTTATGCCCGTTTCAATGAGGACCCTCCGAAATCAGGTCTGTTGGTGGTGGAATCGATAGCCGATGTGAATCGGTGGGGTGGAAAAATTGTGCAGCGGGAAAGGGAACACACAAACTGATCTAAGACATGAATTAACCAGCAACAAATACACAAACTTGGACACAAACTCAACACTATGGACTCTGAAAGAGAATTGTGCAAAAGGCTAACAATGTCTAGGACAGGGAAAAAAAATTTTTGGCTTTTCTGTGGACTCTAGGACAAAGGCAAAATTAACTCGACAAAGGAAAGGAGAACCTGACGATAAACCTGTCTCTGGATACCACTTGATGTAAACTAGGGTTCCTAATCTTCCGAAAGGTTCTAATATCTGTCGATTTGGTGGAGTCGCTACACAAATCGACCCAGCTTCTGGACGTCACGTCTTGAGCCTGTAATCGCAGCACAACGTCTCCTCTGGTTATCGACCGAACAGTGTCCGGCTGACCTCGCCAAGAAGGCTAATCCTTGCCTGTGAATTGAAGAACACAAGCAAGAACCAAGAAGAATGCAACTGAATTGCAGATGTATGATTAAACTCACAAATTGGGGTTCTACAAACCGATATGACGGCAAAACTATTTTGGACAGAATAATCTAAGCAAAACCCATCATAGACAGCGGCGGCGGCTGTTTATATAGGCTAATGAACATGTATTAACCATAAAACGCATCCTTAAGGGACTCCAACTCGGTACATGGGCCAAAGGACCAAACTAATGACGTAGCACCGAAACAGTTATGGAAATCGGTACTGTTTTGATGAATGCTGACGACTCCGATTTTATCTTGATGTGAGGTTGGTCCCATTGGAAATGTTATCTTCTCATATTTCCAACCATATGTGGAACGTCCAAATCGGAGGTCGTATGCATCCTGGGCGTCTGTTTTACTATCAGGTGGTTTTGGAGTCCGAATTGGACTCAAAGTCGACTTGGATCGGATCTCCAACTTGGCTTGCATTCCCCTGTTGTATCTCCCCGCCTCCAAGTCCTTCTTCATGAATCTCCTGGTCCTCTCCTTGGTTCCTAATCACAGTATAATCATTAGGTAGCAATCTATTCTCAAATTCATAATTTGAAATGCTTAGGAACGAGCTCACCTCTAAATTCAAGTGTCGTGCATGAGCTCTAGTGATCGGACCTTGAATGTCCAGCAGAGAAGTGATGTCCTCATCAGGTACATTCAGCCAGTGCGGTTCGAAGCCTCCTGTCGAAGGGTTCATCCAGAGTGGTGCGGGGTTAGGCCATTGGGGCCGAACTCGCTCCGCATGGGGTTCCGCCACTAGGGTCCGAAGCTACTGTACAAGGGGTTCGGCCATTGAGGTCCGAAGCCACCATACGGAGTGTTAGGCCACTATGGCCTGAAGTCCTCGTACGGAGGGTCCGGCCATTGTGGTTCGAAACCATCACGAGGAGGGCTCGGCCACTGTGGTCTGAAGCCACCCTCTGAACGCCTTGGGCCCTTCGGCTGACTTAGTTTTTTAGCGCGGGGGCCTGCTTCCTTGGCTTTTCTTTGATGCTTGTTCAACAACATCTTGTATATTACCTTCGGCTTCTTGCGAGCCTTAGCCAAAGGGATGCTAATGTTTTGTTTCCACACTCCCACCTTGGGGTTCTTTGGTATGAGTGTGCGCGTGCGTGGTTCTCCAACAATTATCGCCTTCCCTCTAATCGACTAGGCCTGTTATGGCCGAATCAGCACCTTCTTCTCGCCGAGGTCGATGGCGTTGACGGGGAAAGGATCTTTGTCCAGCTTCATCTTTGGATTGTGGTCTATTTTCAATCGCCCTTCTTCTATGGTCGATTGAACCTGCCATCGAAAAACGTTGCAATCGTTAGTATTATGTGAATGCGAGTCATGCCACTTATAGTATGGATGTTTCTTCAACTCATCGGCAGATGGAATGACTTGGCCTTTAGGCAACCTGAGAAGCTGGTTCTTTAAGAGAAAATCAAATATATTATCACACTTAGTTATGTCAAATGAGTACTTGACCTCACTAGGCCGATTCTTTGTGGGAGACGGCCGTAACTCGGAGCACGTGATGGGTTTACTCTTAGTGCTCCAAACCCATTAGGCCACGTACATGTTGGCCAAATCCTCCTCTTCTGACTCCTCATCGGAGTGTTTCATGACATGGATTTCAGCCCTAGGCTTGTTAAACATCTTAATAAACTTTTTATCTTTGGCTCGGCCTTCCTGGACCAGAGCCTGCTGCAAGACTTGGCTAACCTCTAAAAAGTTATGTTTGTCTAATCTTTCTTTAATCTCAGAACACAACCCATTAAAAGCTAGTTCCGCCAAATCCCTTTCAGAAATACTAAGGATGAAACATCGGTTTCTAGTATCCCTAAAACGCTTGATGTACTCGGAGACGTTCTCGTTAGATTTCTGCCTAACCGATGTCAAGTGTGAAAGACTAAGTTCTTTCTCACCCGTGTAAAAGTAGTCATGGAATTTTTGTTCCAATTCATCCCACGTCTGAACGGAGTTCGGCGGGAGCATCGAAAACCAAGTGAAAGCGGTGCCGGATAGCGAGAGAGAAAATAGTCTAATTTTTAGAGCGTCTGTCTCGCTAGCTTCTCCACACTGTGTTAAAAATTGACTAACATGCTCTAGTGTGGTTTTGCTACCCTCACCGTTGAAGTTAGTGAATTCGGGGATTCTATAGCCGAGGGGTTAGGGTATTGTATCGAAATGATCGGGATAGGGATTACGGTAAACCCTAACCTGACCCCTAGGCACGAAGCCGGCGCACTCCCTAAATAGTGCACGGATTCACTCCTCTAGGTCATCTTGGCTTGCTGCCTACACACGTCTCTCGTGCGGGGGCGTGACACGCGGTGGGATATCAGTGTGTTGGCCATGGGACTCTTCCCTACGCGCTAGTTGTACGACGTGCTCAAGCCCAGGTGCCTATGCATGTGGCGCGGGCAGCGCGGGCAGGGCTGGTACCGGCGCAGGTGGTGGTGGTGCGTGGTACGCGGTGCTAGTTTGGCTGCAAGCATAATGACTAGTCTCGACCATGGGTGTTGAGGCCGGAGACATAATGGTCTTGCCAGTGCTACCATCAGTTCTGTTGTACACATGATTTACCGGAGGTACACTAGCAATAGGAACTGGTGGTATGGCCTCAGTAAAGCCGAACCTTCTAAGAGTCGCCTCTACTTGGGAGCTAACTGCCGAATCTAAATGGTTGGCTAGCGAAGCGCTAATGGCCTGATCTACTGATGCGGCTATTTTTTGCTCAATCTCTAAAGAAGATAAACGAGGTGATACGGGTGTTACCTGGATCGGAGCAAGGTCAGGGGCGATGATGTCACGCTTGATGAAGCCTACGCGTGTCTTGACGTAGCCCCCAAGCATCATGTCTGGAGAAACTTCAACTTTGCCTCGATCTCTGCTCGGTCTTCTGCGGGAATATCTTCAAGAGTAGGTGTTAGGATGTTGCGGTTGTCGATATCCGTGCCTCCTATGGTGTCCATCGGCGGTGTAGACGTAGTAGTAGTTGTAGATGTACCGGTGGCCGATGTAGACGTACCCGTCATGTTGGCGTAGCTTTTCCCCAGCGGAGTCGCCAAAAAGTGTGTTGACACAAAAACGTGCCCCGCACTTGGGTCAGTTCGACGATCCAAAAGTGTGCGGATACTTAGGGACAAGCCTAAGCGTAACACAGCACCGACGTCGTGTTCCGACTACCCTTATCCGTGGTAAGGGGGTGGAGTCGCCAAGTAATCAGATCACACAGAAATAATCCAATTAGTCGAAAGAAATATATTAAACAGAATAAATCAGCAAACCGGTCGGAGCCTGTCTGCTTCAAAGTATGGTGCGAAGGGGGTTACAGAAGTGTACCTTCAGCGTCTGGTGCGAAATGTCCCGCCGAAGGGTACCTTCGGCGTTCGGACTGATCTGGTCGAAGATGAACTCCGAACGGATCTGAACGCGACAATCACCTCCGAACAGTGGGGTTCAGTGCAAAGTCTCTGATATAGTAAGATACAGAATAATGAATCAGGCGCAACGCATGAACGTGACTTCATCTGGAGTAGAGTATGAGCGTGGTGAAGCCAGTCATGATGAAGTCTACTGACGGAGCGTGCGGTCGAAGCAACAGTCTTGCCGAAGGGTGTTCTGGCAACCTCCGAAACCAATCTCTCAGCTCCAGACACCACCGACGAAGTAGCTCCGAATGTGGAAACCTGCAACAGAGTAGATTCAAAGTACCAATTCGGCTTGAGGACTATATTCTGCTGAGTGTTGCACTAGTGGTGAAGGTAGCAATTTGTTACGCAGATTAGCGGATACTTCACAGGCGAACTAACAAGGCGATAGCAATCTGTTACGCATATTAACGGATACTTCACAGGTGAAGTAACAAGGCGATAGCAATCTATTACATAGATTAACGAATACTTTACAGGTGAAGTAACAAGGATTACCACTGTTCCGAAGTGGTCGTCAGAGGGCTTCCAGGCAAACCCACGAAGAGTACAGAAAAGTAAAGATAAAGTAAATGCGATTTAAAGCTAGGGCTTTGTGGTTAATTTTGTTGGGGGGGCTCTGAACCGGCTTCGCTCCTGTATTTATATAGGCTAGACTTATAATATCTAAATCTAATCTGCTTTAACTCAGCTGAATCATGTGTAGAGATAAACACTTAGCAAAAATCGGATCCAACTCTATCTCTGCCCGAAGTGGGCCTTCGGCCGGGCCCATCGAAGCCTGCTCCTCGGGCCGAAGCTTCGGCGGTGTGGGCCTCCGAAGGCCTCCTGGCCGAAGGCTATGGGCTAGCTGGAAGCTTCCAGAGCCCGTAGCCCAATGGTCCTTCAGCCCTATAGGGCTTTGGCCTGACCCGGGACATGTGTATTTTCGGCCCAAATTACCAAAATTGATATTTTGACAATCTTAACCATTTATGCCATTTGTTGCTATCAACAAGTATATCACCACTTTAGAAGGAGGCCGTTTGGATCAAAAAGTATGTTTCTAAGTTGGGTGTTGTTCCTAGTGTGTCTACTCCAATGGACCTCTATTGTGATAATAGTGGTGCCATTGCGCAAGACAAGGAGCCTAGATCACACCAGAAATCCAAACATATACTTCGGCGATATCACCTGATTCGTGAGATCATTGAGAGAGGTGATGTGAAGATTTGCAACGTGTACACGGATTTGAACATGGTGGATCCATTGATGAAGCCTCTTCCACAACTCAAGCATGAGGTGCACTTGAGCACCATGGGTATTAGATACTTGCATGAGTGAGTCATGTGTATGTGGAAGTTGCTAGTAGAGTCTGTGCTAATGTGTGAGGATAATTGTTATCTTGTTTCTTAGATAAACGTTATTTGCATTTAATTAATGAGTATGACGTGTTATGTGAAACTATTTGCTTTGTTATGATGTTGTTCAAAAGTGTCCCTAATCTTGTCATCATGTAGGACAGTGATGATACATGGATTAGCACATCCGATTGATTGATGATAGTGTTTCACAGATCATAGACATAGAGATGTCAAATCAGTGATGTGGATACATGTTCGTGAACATGGTGTTGGACAGACCCACTTTAGATACTGCTGGGATTGTTATTGTAAAGTGCCATAAGTTGTCATCTCAATGGTGTACCTGCAGAGTCCTTGGACCTGAGATCGTCATTTGATTCTAGAATGCGTAGTGACACACTTAGATGCTTCCTAACGCTATTCCATAACTGGGTAGTAATAAGGGTTGTTTTTAGGTGTGTTGTGAAACATGTCTTGGGATATGAGCAGTCAAGATGGAATTTATCCCTCCTAATAATGGGAGAGTCGTCTCTAGGCCCCTCGAGGTATTGGATTGGAAAAGTGCAAGGCCATGCCACTATGACTAAGGAGTTAGTCATGATTTGAATCTGATACTTGATCGAGTGAAATGTTGAGCTAACCAACAAAGGTGGCACGTATCTCGCCTAGAGCTTGACTGACGGCGTGTGGATACAATAGCAAGAGATGTCAGACTTAACCAATGAAGCCTCAAACTATCGTACCTAGATCACATCAATCTAAGAGATCCAACTGAACTGATGCAGTCTTAGACCTAGCTAATACACCGAGAACAACCAGCAACCGTACTGTTTAAATGTTCAACTCAAAATATCAATCTGATGCAGCCGTGAGGATACTGATCTAATCAGTACAGACGTCGGGTTGGCGGGACTCACCTCTTCGCTAGAGATCGAAACGATACAGCCCAACTCCAAGTGCCGAACCCCGATGGATAAACCTTGGAAGCCAAGGGTTGCGATGCGCCGAGTAGTTAATTGACAGAGATGTATTTTTCTAAGCTAACTAGGTGTACATATTTATAGTCCAGAGACTTGCCGTCTAAGCACTCTATCTTAACTGATTCTAGATAATCTTCATCTTCTTTTTTCCTTGCCTTATCTCCATTGGCTTCTTCTACATCTGATCGTCTCTTAACATCACGGACGGGCTTCCTTGACTTTCCTTGACCGGACTTCTTTGACTTCTATTGATCGTGCGGCATCTTCAATGGGCCTGGTCTTTACCAAATCTTGGCGTTAACACCCACGCTAGCAAATGGCAATGGAGGAGTTCAACGCTCTCCTTGCCAATGACATGTGGGACCTTGTCTCATGACCCCCTGACACCAACATCATCACCGGCAAGTGGATCTTCAAACACGAATCCCATACCGATGGATCCCTCGAATGCTACAAGACTCGTTGGATTTTGCATGGATTCATGCAATGCCTTAGCATCAACTATGATGAGACCTTCAGCCTAGTCGTGAATCCTACCACCATTCACATTGTCCTCAGCTTGGTAGTCTCTCGAGATTAGCTAGTCCATCAGCTCAACATGAAGAATGTTTTCATCTATGGCACTCTTATAGAGACTATCTACTGCATTCAGCCATTGTATGGACTAAAGCAGGTGTACCATGCTTGGTAAAACCAGTTTGCCTCCCTTTTGCTCTCTCTTGGATTCAATGAGGCGTAGTCTGACAACTCTCTCTTCATCCTTTGATGTGGCTCTGCACACAGTGTGTAACACCCCAAATTTTCAAAGAAATAAAAGTATCATTTATTGTATTTTTCTGGAATTATTTAATTTGGAAATGCCTTTAATGCCCTTCTTAGCCTATTTGAACTAAAACCTAGTTGAAATGACCAAACCAGAGGCTGGAAAATTTTGTATGAGTACCCAAGACCAAAATATATTTTGAGAATTTTTACATATTTTATCACCCTTGGAAGTAGCCCAAATATTTTTAAGCAATTTTTGTAATTATTTTTATTCGGAAAAGAATTTAAACAGTAACGGGCCTCTTCCCCCTCTTCTCTCTCTCCCGGCTGGCCCAGCCCACTCCTCCCCGCACCCCCGACTAATCGACAGACCCCACCCATCAGTGAGCCCTCTCCCTCCGCGCGCGCGCCCGCCCGCCACCTCGGCCCCACCTGTCGGCGCCACCCCTCTCTCAGCCGAACCCGACCCCACCCGTCAGCCCCGCCCGCTGTCGCGCCCGTGCCCACTGCCCGGTGGCCCCCACCTATTGGATCCGTCTTCCCCGCAGGATCTGCCCCCAAATCCCCCCCCCCCTCGCCGGCCAGAACCCTAATCCCCCTCGGATTCACCTCGCCGGCCCATCCCCCATTAAATTGGCACCATTACTCGACCCCCCGTGCCCGGCCGACCGTTTCCCCCTTTACTCCACGCATCATCACCCCGGATCAAGCGCACACATGCATGGAAGGAGCTCGTCGGCGTTGAAGAGAGGTTTTACTCTCGGCCTCCCCCGATTGCGCCCCCTCTACCCCCACCGACGCCTCTATTTAAACCCCCGGCCACTCCCTCGTCCAGCCCGCACACCCGAACGCATTGAGAACGAACCAGAGCCCCTCATTTCGGTTTTTAACACGTCACCGCTTCCCGCACTCCGGTCAATGCTCGCCGTCACCGGTGACCTCCTCCGCCCTAGGTGACCACACCTCCGTGACCGCCAGAACCTCACCAACCTCGGCCACCCCTCCACCGACGACGAACCCCGCCGGAACGCCATTGCCGACGAGGAACCTGAACCCCTCCGCCGTCTACCCTCATCGCCGACCACGCTCCGATGACCTCTCGCCTCGTCTAAGGTACCCTCATGATCCCCGTAGTGTCCTCTTTCCATTTTAGACCATAGGACCCCTCGCCGTTTCCCGCCGTGGCCTATGGCCTGCTCGCCGTCGCGGGAGAAGACGACTGGCACGGGTCGAGTACCCGTGCCGTGTCGGATTCAATCGCGACCGTGCAATCTGGATCCAACGGTAGCGATTAAATCCCTCGTGTGGTTTAATCAGATCCGTTAGATCTCGGCGAAGCGTTACGTTTTAATCTGAGTCGTTCGCTTGTATTTAAATTCCGCGTCACATCTGGACCGCACGATGGGTACCGGTTCGACGTTTTAATCTCAGCCATCCACGCTAACTTAACTCTCCCGCCTCGCCCGTGACCACCCGATCGTGATCCAACGGTGGATCTCGATCCAGCGCACGCGCACAGTGCGTGGGTTCACCATGAGCCCGGTTCACCGTGGACCCGAGGCTGTTTTTGATTTAAATTAAATTCCAGAAACTGTTTTAAACTTGTAAAATTCATATCTGGCGCATTTTAACTCCAAAAATTATCATTTCAATTCCAGAAAATTTATAATTTTATTCTCTACATGTTAATGCAATAAAAACAGTATGCTTACTTTGAATATCTCATACTTATTTAATAGGGTATTCAAATACACTTTAGGGTAAATTACAAAATGATTCATTTCAATTTTAGCAAAATTTATCTTTTATTCTTTTCCTGTTAATACAATGAAACCACTAAGTTTACTCTGAACCTTTTATTTTAAATTAGTTAGAAAACTTAAAATAAAATTGTTCACATTATTATCTCTTTTATAAAGGGAAACATTTCATTATAGTTCATTTTTAAATATTCACAAAAGGAATTTCAGAAACTTAACAACTTCATTTTCCTTAAATTAACCCAATCAAAACCTATATACCTATTGTGTCGATTTTGTATTGTTTATTGAATGTTATGTTTATTATTCATGTTAAAAAGATTACGATGCTGCCAAAGAGCCGGAATATTACCCGGAGGTTCCCTCGT
This sequence comes from Zizania palustris, assembly GCA_019279435.1. Lineage (NCBI taxonomy): Eukaryota > Viridiplantae > Streptophyta > Magnoliopsida > Poales > Poaceae > Zizania > Zizania palustris. The sequence goes on from JAAALK010000285.1 coordinate 10,829,375, forward strand.
CGCCTTTCGCTGAACAAGGCAAGTCACCAAACCAATCTTTTGAGCATATTGAACCCATGTTTTACTAAACTATTGCTAAAACACATAGGATATACATGCATTAGTCAAATGAAACCCTTACAATATATTTATTAGGATCCCCTGACCTTGATGTGCAACCAAGGCCATGCTATCTAGCCTAAACTCCTTGTCACCATATGATTAGTACTATTAGCTAGTGTCCAATGTATCGACATGATTGCTATAGGATAAAAAATGAGTCGTAGCAACTTTGTTCTACTATATGATCCCCGTTATCCTCATCTTCGGAATTCTGTTGGTGATAGAGTTTTGGTTGTGAGTGTATGCATGGTGGGTTCCGGGTGCAAGCTAGGGCATTGGTCGGTAGCACCTGGGGCACTATAAGGACTGGTCTACGGGATCCGTTGCAATACACTTCCGTACTAACCACAAGTATAATGGGTAAGTCCTAACTAAGGTATGGAGTGTTCCAAACCGTGCCCACCATTTGGAGATGGGTCAAGCAGCACCCGCGGGTGGCTTGTACCGACGTGGTGCAAAAGGGGGTGCGACGTTAGCCGGGATGTGGCCCGGCGCGCCGGCGAAACCTAGAGCGGATGGTTATCGCTTGGAGCATTTCATGCTGAGGTTTTGGCATGAGTTCCCGTGGTATGGGTCATCTCGTTACATTTTGGTGTTTGGGATGAGTGCGTGCCTTGTGGGTACAGTAGTACACCTCTGATCAGAGTCATGAATCTTTTCGAAAAGCCGAGCCCATGGTCAAGGGCGGGTTGCGTGACATCCCACAGTTAGTTTACTACTGAAATGAATGTGCATGATGATTTGACATGTAAGGACTGTTGTGCGAGGAGGGAAAACGTACTCCTCGAGTTAGATGGTATTATTGATGTTCATGTTTATTATTCCGCAAGATAAGATTTGACTACACTAAATGCAATAACTAAAAATGTACTTTTCCGCACCTTTAGCCATTACCCTTCCTTTGTTATTATCTTGCATTATTACTTGCATTTGCGGTGGCTTGTTGAGTACTCTTTGTACTCATACCCGTTGGACACACAATTCAGAGGATGCCTACTACGAGGATGGTCTAGAGTAGCGACCCAGTCAAGAAGAAGATCCTGAAGAGGGCGTTCGTCATGCTTTTAATTGTTTATTTTATTTTTACTATTATGTAATAATTGTAGTCTGCGTACCACGGATGCTTGTCGTATGTACGTTGTCGCATGATGAACCTCTTGTATTATTGTTTTTCTTTGGAAATTCAATAATGTTCCGATTTGATAAATCGGGGCGTCACAAGATGGTATCAGAGCCGACTTGACTGTAGGAAGCCAAACGGACCAGCCTAGCCCTTAGTTAGATGAAAACTATTTCACAAAAACCTACTTTATAAACTTTGTTCCTCCCTTCACTTTTCTTCAACTTGTTGTTTTTGTAGATGCCGCTCTACCAAGTGCATAGCTTCTGCCACCACTTTGAGGGCTTCATCAGGGAGCTCCGCATGATGGTCACCTTCCTTGGGTTCCTCTTTGAGCCCGAGTTCTATGGGGTGTACATGGAAGAATTCGCAGGACCCTACGACGTCTCCCTCACCATCCACAAATCCGGAGAGCACCTGCCGTTCTTCACAGCAGCACTTGGGGGCCCAACATTCGACGTCGCGTGCCAACGCGTCGCCCTCCAAGCCCTTATGGAGTTGAGGATGATCTATGACGATCGTCTTCAGAACTCGTCCTTTCGGCTTGTGCCGAAGCGCACTCCCGGCGCCCACCATAGTATCTACATCGGAGTTCACACCGATCGTGATCCAGTCATGGCCCGGCAGACACGTCTTCTTCGGGCCATGGACGATCTCCATACCAAGGCTGTGCTTGACGTCGAGGTGCACCATGAGGCGGTTGAGTTCCTTCGTCAGGAGACGAATAGCTTGATCCAACAGAATGGCGAGCTGCAGCGCAAGATTATGCAGCTACAGAAGGACATTGCGGAGATGGTTCCCCTCGTCCCGAGGAGGAAGAAGCCCATCAACGAACCCGCCCCTCGCCCCAAAAGGATCCCGCCACACCCCTCGACCACCGGACCGTCCAGCTCCAGCGCTCCTGCCCCGCGTCCCGCACTCGTCTCCGACCCCATTATCGAGAATTTTCTCGAGCCCACCGTCTGATGAGGACATCACTTCACATGATACACACATGAAGCCTCCACTTACAATTCAGTTACTAGGACGAATCACACGCGCCCGTGCCCGTCGCTTAAACCATGAGGTTAATTCTTTTCTTAGCAACTATTTCAATATTTGTTTGGATGCGATGCTACTGAATACTAGTGATATTTTGTTGCTTAGGAACATGGGAGATGGAATAGAAGAGTTGGACTTGAAGACGGAGCCGCACGGATGTTTGAAGTCAAGATTTCGCTGGTTCGGACTACATCGACCACCCTGCACCAAAATGGCCATAACTTCCTCATACGAAGTCCGATTGGCGCGTTCTTTGACTTTTTGGAAAGCTGAGGAGAAGACGGATCGTTTGCCGCTGGTTTCACATCGTTTGGAGTCTCGAGTCGTTCTGTGTGACCGAAACTGTCCTGCGTGACAGAACTGGACCGTGTTGGCCCATAGTGCATGTCTGTTCGCCTTCTAGCCCACAGCCCGTGTCTGTTCGCCTTCCACAGGCTGCCCACCCTTTATAAACTCACGTCAGCCGCCTCTAGGGTTAGGTTTTGCTTTGTTGCATCTACACTGTTGTGTTTAGATCCCGCCTCTTGCATCGGACCGATTGGCTGCTGCATTGGCGTTTGTGAAACCTCACCTTATCTTCGTTTGTCTGTGATTTGGCATTCGATTTGTATCCTTCCTGTTCTTGCTTGTGTTCTTGGGTTCGCTTGCAGGAATTAGCCTTCGTGGTGAGGTCAATCGCGTCCTGCGTGGTTGATAACCAACGGAGACAGTGGTGTAACGATTGCAAGGTTTTGATCCGCCGGACCGGAGCCTCGGATCGCCAACGTCGAGATTCTCCACCAACCCAAGTTTATCCTTTACCTAGCGGAAGATCGGGACCACTCCCCCATCAGCTGGTATCAGAGCTCAGATTTCCCATTAGGTAATTTCGATCTACTTTTGTTTTTACCCAGAGTCCAGAAAACCGCACCAAAAAAATTCCCCACCGAGAACCCCTTTGTGCCTTGCGATTTTAATTTCAGTTTTAACTTTGTTGAGTTCGTGTTCTTGGTCGAGTCTTGTTGCTGGTTTAGTCATCCCTCTGTGTCGTTTGAGTAGTAGTTTTTCTTGTGTCTCAGATAAAATTCCCCACCGAAAAACCCCCCTTCCGCAACCCTATTTTGTTTTCCACATCCAGTCTCTTGTGACCCCCCTTCAGTAAAATAGGCATAACTTTTCGCTCGTTTGGCAGAAAAATCTGAAATTTTTTGAGCGTGTTCCTGACCCGATTTGGGTGGGTAGGTTAGCCCTCACCAAAGTCGCCAAAAAAAATCAGGAAGATAAAGAAAAAAATTGGACAAAGTTTTGCTCGCCGGACAGCGAACTTGTTTGAATTTTTGTGAGCCACATCCCACCTCAGTTGTAGGTGCCAATTTTTGTGGTTGCATCTCTGTTCATCCTTGTTCAAAAAAAATAGAGAGAAAAAAAAAGGAGAAAAAAATATATAAAAAAAAGAGAAGCGGTCCTGTTAGTTGCTTGTCCGAACTCTTGTCCGAACTCCTGTCCGAACACTTGTCCGATCTGAGGCAGGCATTGGCTGTTTGTTGCTTGTCCGATCTCTTGTCTGAACCTTTGTCCAAACTCTTGTCCGATCCCTTGTCCGATTCGATCAGCAGCAGAAAAAAAAAATTATTTGTGCACATACCCTTGTCCGATCACTTGTCCGATCTCTTGTCCGATCCCTTGTCCGATCTATAGAGAGCTGAATTTGGCCTGTTTTTGCTTCCATTTGAGTTTTGGGCACATAGTTTCCTTCTATTGCTTGAATTTTCACCTTGGGAGCACTAAGGCCAGCAACTTTGACGAGTACTAGGGAATACTTATTGAACTTGGTTTAACTGTTATTATTATCGCTAATCCTTGCTACTCACTTTGCCTTCCAAGCTACACATTTCTCTTGGTCAGGACATGTTCATTTCTTGCAATTGTACACCACCCTCCACTTGGTTCATCACCTGTAGGCCGGTGACCTCACTGCGGCGTGGTAAGAACACTTGCAAGCGTGGGTAAGGTGCTTGACGGATTGCTTCCACCCCACACCCACCACCAGACCTAGCTGTTTTACATAAGGACTATTCTTTGTTGCTTTATCTTTTCACTAACATGGCAGCACTTATTGTACAACGTGACTTGAGCACTCACATGGACCAGGACGACCAGGCACAACGGAACAATATATTTCAGACCATCTTCCTCGTCAATAACCGTCGTGCGCGTGTCATCATCGACAGCGGTAGTTGCAACAATTTGGTGAGCCTCGACGTGGTAACTAAGCTTCAACTTCCCACACGTGCACATCCACACCCTTACCATGTGCAATGGCTCAACGACAGCGGTAAGGTCAAGGTAACACAAACTGTTCACATCGAATTTTCCATTGGTACATACTTTGGAAGTGCTGATTTTGATGTAGTACCAATGCAAGCATGTTCTCTATTACTTGGTAGACCTTGGGTATATGATACTGATGTTACACACCATGGTAGGAGCAATAAGTACACATTTATGTATAAAGGAAAGAAAGTTACATTGCTTCCTATGACTCCTGCTGAAATTGTGAAATTTGAACAAGAAAAACGTGCTAGGGACGCACAAAAGAGCAAACAACTTTCTGAAAATCAGCAAGTAGCTAAAACACTTTCGAGGCAACAAAAAGAAAAAGTTGTTTCTCCTTCCTCATCACAAATTATTAATCTGAAAGGATGTGTCATGCATGCCACTAAAACTAACCTTGCAGTATGTAGCTCTCTTGGTCTTGCAGGTTTCTACCGGCGTTTTGTGAGAGATTTCAGCACCATAAACGGTCCTTTACCTGAGTTGACCAAGAAGGGAGTTACTTCTACTTGGGAGTCAGCACAAGAACAAGCTCTTGCCACACTCAAGGATCGCATTACACACGCACCTCTACTTCAGCTACCCGATTTTAGTAAGCCTTTTGAGTTAGAATGTGATGCTAGTGATTTTGGCATAGGAGATGTGCTGCTACAAGGAGGTAAACCCGTGACCTATTCTAGTGAGAAATTGCATGGTCCACAATTGAATTATTTTACCTATGATAAGGAATTATATGCCTTAGTGCGTGTGCTTGAAACTTGGCAACATTCTGATCATGAAGCACTAAAATATTTGAGAGGACAAGCTAAACTGAACCATAGACATGTTAAATGGGTTGAATTTATTGAATCTTTCCCATACATTGAGAAATACAAGAATGGCAAAGAAAATGTGGTTGCTGATGCTTTGTCTCGTAGGATTGTTCTTTTATCTCAACTTGATATTAACGTTCCAGATTTGGAAAGTTTGAAAGATTTGTATGTTGTAGATAAAGAAGTTGCTGAACCATTCACTAAATGTAATGATGGGAAAGGTTGGAAAAGATTTCATGTTTATGACGGTTTCTTGTTCCATGCTAACAAGCTATGTGCTCCAGATTCGTCCGTACGTTTGCTGTTGTTGCAGGCATCACCTGGCGATGGATTAATGGAACATTTTGGGAGCCAAAAGACTTTGGCCCTGCTGTCCAATTATTTTTATTGGCTCAAGATGCGGAGAGATGTTGAACGATTTGTGCAGCGTTGTGCCACATACCATAAAGCTAAGTCCAAACTTAACCCATATGGTTTGTATACTCCACTTCCTGTTTCTAGTGCACCTTGCGGAGATATTTGCATGGACTTTATTATGGGATTGCCTAGGACAAAGAGAGGGAGAGACTCCATATTTGTAAGAGTGGATAGGTTTTCTAAAATGGCACATTTTATTCCCTGTCACAAGACCAACGATGCTTCACATATTGCTGATTTATTTTTCAGGGAAGTTGTGCGATTGCACGGGATGCCTAGAGCCATTGTTTCAGATCATGATGTGAAGTTTATGAGTTACTTTTGGAAGACAATGTGGGTCAAGCTTGGCACAAAATTGCTGTTTTCAACAACTTGTCACCCGCAAACTGATGGTCAAACAGAGGTGGTAAACTGTACACTCTCCATGTTGCTGCGAACAATGATTGAGAAGAACTTGAAAGAATGGGAGGACTGTCTTCCACATGTTGAATTTGCATACAATAGAGCTGTCCACTCAACAACACAATTGTGCCCGTCTGAAGTGGTGTATGGTTTTAAGCCAATCACACCACTTGATTTGCTGCCACTTCCTTTTCAAGAGAGAGCAAACATGGAGGCAACTAAGCGTGCAGAGTTTATGAAAGCTATGCATCTGAAGACCAAGGAAGTTATAGAAAAGAAGGCACGCTATTTTGCTCAAAAGACAAATAAAGGAAAAAAGAAGATGTTTTTCAAACCAGGAGATCTTGTTTGGTTATACTTGCGCAAGGATCGTTTCCTGATTTGAGAAAGTTTAAATTGATGCCCCGTGCTGATGATTTAAAACCCTATTTGGGAGCTGACGATGAGCTTGAGTCGAGGACGACTCCAATTCAAGAGGGGGAGGATGATGAGGACATCACTTCACATGATACACACATGAAGCCTCCACTTACAATTCAGTTACTAGGACGAATCACACGCGCCCGTGCCCGTCGCTTGAACCATGAGGTTAATTCTTTCCTTAGCAACTATTTCAATATTTGTTTGGATGGGATGCTACTGAATACTAGTGATATTTTGTTGCTTAGGAACATGGGAGATGGAATAGAAGAGTTGGACTTGAAGACGGAGCCGCACGGATGTTTGAAGTCAAGATTTCGCTGGTTCGGACTACATCGACCACCCTGCACCAAAATGGCCATAACTTCCTCATACGAAGTCCGATTGGCGCGTTCTTTGACTTTTTGTAAAGCTTAGGAGAAGACGGATCGTTTGCCGCTGGTTTCACATCGTTTGGAGTCTCGAGTCGTTCTGTGTGACCGAAACCGTCCTGCATGACAGAACTGGACCGTGTTGGCCCATAGTGCATGTCTGTTCGCCTTCTAGCCCACAGCCCGTGTCTGTTCGCCTTCCACAGGCTGCCCACCCTTTATAAACTCACGTCAGCCGCCTCTAGGGTTAGGTTTTGCTTTGTTGCATCTACACTGTTGTGTTTAGATCCCGCCTCTTGCACCGGACCGATTGGCTGCTGCATTGGCGTTTGTGAAACCTCACCTTATCTTCGTTTGTCTGTGATTTGGCATTCGATTTGTATCCTTCCTGTTCTTGCTTGTGTTCTTCGGTTCGCTTGCAGGAATTAGCCTTCGTGGCGAGGTCAATCACGTCCTGCGTGGTTGATAACCAACGGAGACAGTGGTGTAACGATTGCAAGGTTTTGATCCGCCGGACCGGAGCCTTGGATCGCCAACGTCGAGATTCTCCACCAACCCAAGTTTATCCTTTACCTAGCGGAAGATCGGGACCAATCCCCATCACCGTCCCTCAGAACCCTCGCGGTTCCGAGAGCACGGAGACCACCTCCGGTGGCGAGTAGACGATAGTTATCATTGTTTGGCTATAATAATTTTATGTATGTGGTGCTATCTACAACAACGTGTGTTGTAGGTAGGATAAAATAAGAGCTTGGATGTAATGAACTATTCATACCACCTTGAGATATAAATATGAGCCCCAATGGGCCATTTTGTTTAAAATGATTGTTTCGTCATCTTTTATCTTATGGCGAAAACTCTTATGTTCAGAAGATGGCCGACAACCAGAACACCGGGTCCAACAATGGAGAAGGGGCAAGCAACGGTTTGCCCGGAAGTGTTGTGCCCAACTGGGGCGCAACGGGCCAACGTCAGACTAGGCCGCCATCCGCCAACCACCCCACTTTGGCAGAGATGATGGCGAATAAAAACCAACTGATTACCACCCTCCTCACTCAGATGAAGCACCAACAGGCACAGTTGGACCGCCTGCAGAATGTGGAACCCGCCCCTCGTGCACCCGCGCCCACGCCCCAACTCTCGGAGTTCTTGCGCGTGCGTCCCCGATCTTCTCCGGCACCACCAACCCCATGGAGGCCGGAGATTGGCTCCGCACCATCGGGAATAAGTTGGACGTCCTCCCCTGCACCGACCGGGAGAGAGTGGCGTTTGCCACTCATCAGCTCCAGGGTCCTTTCGCAGAGTGGTGGGACAACTACCATGAGTCCCAACTAGAGGACCACGTGGTGACTTGGGCGGAGTTCTCCATCACCTTTCGCGCCGCCCACGTCCCTGCCAGAGTCATCGCGGTCAAGCAGCAGGAGTTCCGCGACCTGCAACAGGGCAGCCAGACTGTCATGGAGTACCTCCATGAGTTCAACCATCTGGCACGCTACGCGCCAGAAGAGGTGTGAACCGATGCCCTCCGCCAGGCCAAGTTCCTCCAGGGACTCAAGGATGAGCTATCCATCCAGCTCGTCGCCACCGACTACACCGACTTCCAATGGCTGGTGAACAAGGCGCTCATCCAAGAGACTGAGAAGAACAAGTTGGACCTCAAGAAGAGGAAGATGATCGCCTTCAAGCATTAACAGGTGAATTCTCAGAGGCCCTGCTTCGTCCCTCCGCCACCAGCACCCGCCTACCATCCTCGGCCCGCCTACAGGCCACCTCACGCCGCCGGTGGATCCAACGCCAGGCATCCCCGCCCTGCTCCACCAGCTCTGGCCGCTCAGCCGATGCCCGCCCCCAAGGCCCCGATCATGAGGGACCGCCAAGGGAAGCCGGTCGTCTGCTTCAACTGCTAGAAGGAAGGGCACTACTCGCACAAGTGTCCTCACCCCAAGCAACCCCAAGGCGCAGCACCCAACCAGGCGGTTCGTGCCCGCGTCAACCACATCAGCACGGAGGAATCTCAGGAAGCTCCCGAAGTCATGCTCGATACGTTTACCGCAAATTCTTTACCGGCTACAATATTATTTGACTCTGGGGCAACCCACTCTTTTATCTTGGAGGATTTTGTGAAAACCAACAACTTGGAAGTGCTCCCTCTACCAGTCCCCATGGTGGTTGCCACTCCATGCAATAAAACCTTAGCCCACTTATACAATCCTAAGGTTAAGATAGAGATCCAAGGAGTATTATTTCGGGCCGAGCCAGTCCTCATTAAGTGTACCGGACTCGACCTCATCCTAGGGATGGATTGGCTAATGAAACACAAGGGAGTGATCGATTGCGCCAGCAAGTCCGTAATGGTGACCAGCCCCAAAGGCGAAGCCGTCACCTTTCGGATGACCAGCCACAAACCTCGTGAGATGTCTCTTCACTCGCTAGCCCTTGAAGAAGTATCCGTAGTCAAGGAGTTCATGGACGTCTTCCCAGAGGACCTGCCAGGAATGCCTCCCAAGCGGGACATCGAATTCAGAATCGAGCTTGTCCCCGGGACCACTCCAATCTCCAAGCGCCCATACCGGATGGCCGCCAATGAACTAGCCGAAGTCAAGAGCAACATCGAGGACCTACAGCAGAAAGGGTACATCCGATCGAGTACCTCACCCTGGGGTGCACCGGTCATCTTCGCCATGAAGAAGGACAAGACTAAAAGGATGTGCGTGGACTATAGAGCCCTGAACGACGTAACCATCAAGAACAAGTATCCATTGCCTCGGATCGACGACCTGTTCGATCAACTGAAAGGATCCTCGGTGTTTTCCAAGATTGACCTCAGGTCAGGTTATCACCAATTGAGGATTAGAGAAGAGGACATACCCAAGACTGCCTTCACCTCCCGCTATGGACTCTACGAGTATACTGTGATGCCATTCGGACTCATGAATTCCCCGGCCTTTTTCATGAACATGATGAACAATGTATTCATGGAATTCTTGGATAAGTTCATCGTGGTATTCATCGACGATATCCTCGTCTACTCCAAGACCAAGGAAGAACACGAAACCCACCTCCATCTGACCCTCGGAAAGCTAAGGGAACAGCAACTGTACACCAAATACAGCAAGTGCGAGTTTTGGTCGTCTGAGGTGAAGTTCCTCGGTCATGTCATATCTGCTAGAGGAATAGTTGTGGACCCAACCACTATGGAAGCAGTGACCAACTGGCTGCAACCCATGAACGTGACTGAGATCCGGAGTTTTCTTGGATTGGCCGGATACTACCGCTAGTTCATCGAGAACTTCTCGAAGATAGCCAAGCCTATGACCAGGCTATTGCAGAAGGAAGTAAAATTTGAATGGACCCCAGATTGTGAAGAATGCTTCCAAACCCTCAAGAAGAAGCTCGTGCCAGCCCCAATTCTGACTCTGCCAGACATCCGGAAAGGCTTCCACGTCTACTGTGATGCCTCTCATCAAGGATTGGGATGTGTCTTAATGCAAGATGGGAAGGTGATATCCTACGCCTCTCGACAGCTGAGACCACATGAGCTGAAATACCCGACCCATGACCTGGAATTGGCAACCGTGGTTCATGCCTTGAATATATGGAGGCATTACCTTGTGGGAAATCGATGTGAGGTCTTCACCGACCACAAGAGCCTTAAGTATATATTCACCCAACCGGACCTGAACCTCAGGCAGAGGAGATGGTTGGAACCGATCAAAGATTACGACTTGGGCATCCATTATCATCCAGGCAAGGCCAATGTGGTGGCAGACGCCCTTAGTTGAAAAGGGTACTGCAATGCCATCATGATATAGGACCAGGCCCCTCTGCTATACAAGGAAATGGAAAGGCTGAATTTAGGGATCACCACCCGAGCGTACCTCACTGCTTTGGAGTCTAGACCTGTCTTGATAGGCCAGATCCGAGAAAAGCAGAAGGAAGACCCGGACATCTTAGAGATCTAGCAGAACATGCGGAAGGGTAAAGCCCCCAGATTCTCCGATGACGAACATGGCACCATCTGGTTCGGAAACCGGATATGCGTACCCGACAAGCCTGAGTTGAAGGCTCTCATCCTTCAAGAAGCCCACGATACTCTATACTCCATACATCCCGGGAGTACATAGATGTATCAAGACCTAAAGGAGAAATATTGGTGGGTCAGCATGAAGAGGGAAATAGCTGAGTATGTGGCCAAGTGTGACAAATGCCGGCGAGTCAAGGCAGAGCACCAAAGACTTGCTGGATTGTTGCAACCTCTCAAGGTCCCTGAATGGAAGTGGGAAGAGATAGGAATGGACTCATCACGGGACTACCCAGGACCCAAGCAGGTCATGATTCTATCTAGGTGATCGTCGACCGACTCACCAAGGTGGCTCACTTCATCCCCGTCAAGACAACTTACACCGTCGCCAAGTTGGCCGAGTTGTATATGACCCAGATTGTGTGCCTGCACGGAGTGCCAAAGAAGATTGTATCTGACCGTGGGAGTCAGTTTACCTCTAAGTTTTGGAAGAACCTTCAAGAGGAACTCAGCACCCGGTTGAACTTTAGCACCGCCTATCATCCACAGACCGATGGTCAAACCGAAAGGGTTAACCAGATATTGGAGGATATGCTTAGAGCTTGCGCTCTAGACTTTGGCGGAATGTGGGACAAGAACTTGCCCTATGTGGAGTTCTCCTACAACAACAGCTATCAAGTTAGCCTGCAGATGTCCCCGTTCAAAGCACTTTATGGGCGTAAGTGCAGAACGCCATTACTTTGGGATCAGACCGGAGAGTCACAACTGTTCGGGACAGATATATTGAGAGAAGCCGAAGAGAAGGTCAAGATCATTAGGGACAGATTGAAGATAGCTCAGTCCCGGCAAAAGAGCTACGTCGATAACCGACGAAGAGACCTAACCTTTGAGGAGGGTGATTATGTCTATCTCCGAGTCACTCCCCTTTGTGGCACTCAAAGGTTCAACATGAGAGGCAAGCTAGCACCCCGCTATGTTGGACCTTTTCAGATCCTCCGACGGCAAGGAGAAGTGGCATATCAACTAGAACTGCCTCCATCCTTGGCAGGAGTCCATGATGTATTCCACGTCTCTCAACTGAAGAGTGTCTTCGTGTGCCCGCCGAACAAGCCGACCTCCAACAACTCAACGTCCAAGAGGATTTGACCTACATCGAGAAGCCCATCAAGATCCTGGAGACTAAGGAAAGAGTAACCAGGAGCCGTGTGGTTCGCTTCTGCAAGCTTCAGTGGGACAACCACCCCGTTGAAGAAGCCACATGGGAAAATGAAGGCGAGTTGAAAGCCCAATACCCCGAGTTATTCGAGTAGCGTTCCAATCTCGAGGATGAGATTCTTTGTAAGGGTATAGGTTTGTAACACCCCAAATTTTCAAAGAAATAAAGTATCATTTATTGTATTTTTCTGGAATTATTTAATTTGGAAATGCCTTTAATGCCCTTCTTAGCCTATTTGAACTACAACCTAGTTGAAATGACCAAACCAGAGGTTGGAAAATTTTGTATGAGTACCCAAGACCAAAATATATTTTTGAGAATTTTTATAGATTTTTATCACCCTTGGAAGTAGCCCAAATATTTTAAAGCAATTTATGTAATTATTTTTATTCGGAAAAGAATTTAAACAGTAATGGGCCTCTTCCCCCTCTTCTCTCTCTCCCGGCCGGCCCAGCCCACTCCTCCCCGCGCCCCCGACTGACCGATGGACCCCACACGTCAGTGAGCCCTCTCCCTCCGCGCGCGCGCCCGCCCGCCACCTCGGCCCCACCTGTCGGCGCCACCCCTCTCTCAGCCGAACCCGACCCCACCCGTCAGCCCCGCCCGCTATCGCGCCCGTGCCCACTGCCCGGTGGCCCCCACCTGTCGGATCCGTCTTCCCCATAGGATCCACCCCCAACCCCCCCTCTCACGGCCAGAACCCTAATCCCCCTCGAATTCGCCTCGCCGGCCCCTCCCCCATTAAATTGGCACCATTACTCGACCCCCGCGCCCGGCCGACCATTTCCCCCTTTACTCCACGCGTCATCGCCCCGGATCAAGCGCACGCATGCATGGAAGGAGCTCGCCGGCATTGAAGAGAGGTTTTACTCTCGGCATCCCCCGATTGCGCCCCGTCTGCCCCCGCCGACGCCTCTATTTAAACCCCTGGCCACTCCCTCATCCAGCCCACACACCCGAACGCATTGAGAATGAACCAGAGCGGCTCATTTCAGTTTTTAACACCTCACCACCACCCGCACTCCGGTCACTGCTCGCCGTCGCCGGTGACCTCCTCCGTCCTAGGTGACCGCACCTCCGTGACCACCAGAACCTCACCAACCTCGGTCACCCCTCCGCCGACGATGAACCCCGCCGGAACGCCATCACCGATGAGGAACCCGAACCCATCCACCGTCTACCCTCGTCGCCGACCATGCTCCAACGACCTCTCGCCTCGCCTAAGGTACCCTCGTGATCCCCGTAGTGTCCTCTTTCCATTTTAGCCCATAGGACCCCTCACTGTCGCCCGCCGTGGCCTCTGGCCCGCTCGCCGTCGCCGGAGAAGACGACTGGCACGGGTCGAGTACCCGTGCCGTGTCGGATTCAATCGTGACCGTGCGATCTAGATCTGACGGTGGCGATTAAATCCCTCGTGATGTTTAATCGGATCCATTAGATCTCGGCGAAGCGTTACGTTTTAATCTGAGCCATTCGCTAGTATTTAAATTCCGCGTCGCATCTGGACCGCACGATGTGTACCGGTTCGACGTTTTAATCTCAGCCGTCCATGCTAACTTAACTCTCCCGCCTCGCCCGTGACCGCCCGATCGCGATCCGATGGTGGATCTCGATTCGGCGTACGCGCACAGTGCGCGGGTTCACCGTGAGCCCGGTTCACCGTGGACCCGAGGCTGTTTTTGATTTAAATTAAATTCTAGAAACTGTTTTAAACTTGTAAAATTCATATCTGGCGCATTTTAACTCCAAAAATTATCATTTCAATTCCAAAAAATTTATAATTTTATTCTCTACATGTTAATGCAATAAAAACAGTATGCTTACTTTGAATATCTCATACTTATTTAATAGGGTATTCAAATACACTTTAGGGTAAATTACAAAATGATTCATTTCAATTTTAGCAAAATTTATCTTTTATTCTTTTCCTGTTAATACAATGAAACCACTAAGTTTACTCTAAACCTTTTATTTTAAATTAGCTGAAAACTCACAAAAGGAATTTCAGAAACTTAACAACTTCATTTTCCTTAAATTAACCCAATCAAAACCTATATACCTATTGTGTGGATTTTGTATTGTTTATTGAATGTTATGTTTATTATTCATGTTAAAAAGTCTACGACACCGCCGAAGAGCCGGAATATTACCCGGAGGTTCCCCCATCACCTTTCGCTGAACAAGGCAAGTCACCAAACCAATCTTTTGAGCATATTGAACTCATGTTTTACTAAACTATTGCTAAAACACATAGGATATACATGCATTAGTCAAATGAAACCCTTACAATATATTTATTAGGATCCCCCGACCTTGATGTGCAACCCAAGCCATGCTATCTAGCCTAAACTCCTTGTCACCATATGATTAGTACTATTAGCTAGTGTCCAATGTATCGACACGATTGCTATAGGATAAAAAAATGAGTCGTAGCAACTTGGTTCTACTATATGATCCCCGTTATCCTCATCTTTGGAATTCTGTTGGTGATAGAGTTTTGGTTGTGAGTGTATGCATGGTGGGTTCCGGGTGCAAGATAGGGCATTGGTCAGTAGCACCCGGGGCACTATAAGGACCGGTCTGTGGGATCCGTTGCAATACACTTCCGTACTAACCACAAGTCTAATGGGTAAGTCCTAACTAAGGTATGGAGTGTTCCAAACCAAGGCCACCACTTGGAGATGGGTAAAGCAGCACTTGCGGGTGGCTTGTACCGACGTGGCGCAAAAGAGGGTGCGACGTTAGCCGGGATGTGGCCTGGCGCGTCGGCGAAACCTAGAGCGGGTGGTTATCACTTGGAGCATTTCATGCTGAGGTTTTGGCATGAGTTCCCGTGGTATGGGTCATCTCGTTACACTTTGGTGTTTGGGATGAGTGCGTGCCTTGTGGGTACAGTAGTACACCTCTGATCAGAGTCATGAATCTTTTCGAAAAGCCAAACCCACGGTCAAAGGCGGGTTGCGTGACATCCCACAGTTAGTTTACTACTGAAATGAATGTGCATGATGATTTGACATGTAAGGACTGTTGTGCGAGGAGGAAAAACGTACTCCTCGAGTTAGATGGTATTATTGATGTTCATGTTTATTATTCCGCAAGATAAGATTTGACTACACTAAATGCAATAACTGAAAATGTACTTTTCCGCACCTTTAGCCATTACGCTTCTTTTGTTATTATCTTGCATTATTCTTTGCATTTGTGGTGTCTTGTTGAGTACTCTTTGTACTCATACCCGTTGGACACACAATTCAGAGGATGCCTACTACAAGGATGGTCTGGAGTAGCGACGTAGTCAAGAAGAAGATCCTGAAGAGGGCGTTCGTCATGCTTTTAATTGTTATTTTATTTTTACTCTTATGTAATAATTGTGGTCTGCGTACCACGGATGCTTGTCGTATGTACGTTGTCGCATGATGAACCTCTTGTATTATTGTTTTTCTTTGGAAGTTCAATAATGTTCCGATTTGATAAATCGGGTCATCACACAGTGTACCTCTTACTTTATGTTGATGACATTGTGTTCATCGCTTTTCCCAGTAGGCTGCTTTAGTGGACCATCTCCTCACTGTAGAATGAGTTCTCAATGAAGGATCTTGGGGATCTACATCACTTTATCAGCATCAGTGTGTCTTGAAAGTTGAGTGGTATGTTCCTTAGTTAGCGGTACTACTGCCTCGACATCCTCAATCATGCTGGCATGTTCAACTGCATGCCGCACAACGCTACAGTGGACACTTGTGCCAAGCTACCTACGATTACTTGAGCTCCTATTGCCAATCCCACTGAATTTCGAAGTCTCGTCTCCAATACCTCACATTCACAAGGCAAGACATCTCCTATGTTGTTTAGCAAGTTTGTCTTCATATGCATGATCCCTAGGAGCCTCATCATACTACTTTAAAGCAGATCCTATGCTATATTCAAGGTACACTGGACTTGGGGTTGCACTTTCATTATTCCTCTTCTATGGACTTGGTGGTGTACTCTAATGCAGACTGTGCAATATGTCCTAACACTCAATGCTCTACCTCTGGGTATGCTGTCTTTATTGGTTACAACTTGGTGTCCTAGTCATCTAAAAGACAACACGCAGTCTCGTGCCGGGGCCGAGTACCGTGCCATCGCGAATGCAGTTGCCAAGGTCACTGGCTCCGTCAAATTCTTCATGAGATTTATTCGCCTCTAGCCAAGGCTTTGCTCATGTATTGTGAAAACATTAGTGTTGTCTACCTCTCTTCCAATCCAGTTCAGCATCAATGGATAAAGCATGTTGAAATCAATCTTCACTTTGTTCGAGATAAGGTCATCGTGGGAGCTATACTTGTTCTCCACGTACCCACATCATCGCAATTTGCTAACATATTTAACAAGGAGCTCCTGACACTAGTCTTCACTAATTTTTGCTCCAATCTCAACATCCACGAGCTTGTCGTTGCAACTATGGGAGTGTTAGATAGCTAGTCTTCTATGCATGGAGGCTAATTCATTTTCATGTGCTTGTCTTACATATGTCTACCTTACATGATTGTATGCATTGCCTTGTATAGTCATGTTGTCTTGTATGCTTCACGTTTCACGTGATTTGCACTTACCTTGCATGCATGTACTTTCCGCATATATGCCTCACGTATGCACTATATATACATTATATTATATCGCACATGATTGTTCTCATCAATCTACTACTATCATACCTGTGCTATGTAATGTTGAATCAAAAACAATTATAAAACAATACAATTATGAAACAGAGATGGCCGACGGTGAGCAAGAGCTACAATGATGGTTTGACATAAAGACGGTGATGGCGATTCGATGATCAAGCATCCAATCAGAGCGGCAGATAGGGATGGGGAGAGGACGGTGGAGCTGATGGAGTCGACAGCGAGGACGGATACAACTGCCGATGACGAGAGTGGGTGGTAGCAAAGCAAAAACGCATGATGTGGGCTTGGGTTCATGAGGCTAGGGCTAGAATTGATAGCGGGATTTTGCCATGGTCTCCAGATTTTATAGGGAGGCACCAAAGAAGGAAAGAGGGTATGGAAGGGAATTCCGAGACTTCCAAAAATAATATTGTATCATGAATATATTTTCTATTTATTTATTATTTCTATATAAAACATATCAGCTTCCATATATTGATGATTTCATATATTAATAATTTCCATATAAAACAGATCAGCTTATATATATTGATGATTTCATATATTAATAATTTCCATATAAAACATATCAGCTTTCATATATTGATGATTTCCATATATTAATAATTGCTATATAAACAGAAGATCAGTTTCCATATAAAACAGGCAGGGTTCAGTGGCATAGAGAGGACGGGAGGCCATAATGGGCTGGGCCGGCCCAAGAGAGAAAAAGAAGATCATACAACTATGATTTATTGGGTGTGAATGAAGGACTGTGATTTAACAGATAGTCATGTGCACACTCGAACTCACCGATTATATAATAAATAAAAAGAGTAGATGATCTATCAATGAAGCCTTAATCTTTTATCCCTCACATAACAATCTACGTTGCCACCCATCATCGTGTCATGATGTTGTTGCTGCTGTGACGTGGAGACCAGAGTTTGGTCGTGTGACACTGTGCATGGTCAACAGTAGAGATGTCAATGGGATGATCCTTGATGGGACCCCCGCCCGGTAACCGAGACCGGACAGAATAATTGGCACCGAAACTCAGCCCCGTCCCTGATCACGGGATGGGTTTTCACCGTTTGCGTCCTCCGTCGAGGATGCGGGTCCCCGATGGGGTATTTTCACCGATTAACCACTGATAGCAAATAATACTATACTCCCCCGTGAGGGATGCAGGTCCCCGATGGGGTATTTTTACCGATTAATCATTGATAGCAAATAATACTATACTTGTAATCAACTAAAAAATAAATTATCTAATATTTAATTCCATACAATCAGCACAATAAAGTTCATACAATCATACATAACAAACATTTTTAGGAGTCCATACACCAATCATCCAAGAAACACATTCACACTGAAATAAAACAATACTTAAAAGGCATCTTAATTGCTTTGATTAACTTGATCACAAATTCACCGTAGCAGCAACAACATAGGAGAAAGGGTGTCGACACATTGAATATGACAGCTTCTGAAGGTCATGTGCTCAAGTCCTACAATAATAATCAATATAAAGTGCTATTGAGATTTGTAGAGTAACATAAGGAACCAAATGAGCTCTAAAATGAATACAATAGCAATTTACCTTCATACCTTCTTGAATATCTTGAAGGAAAGTCCAAAAACTAACAAGCATTCTATTTTGCTCTATTAGAAACAAGAGTAAGACAACAAATCAAAATATTATATTTGTACAATAAAAAAAGTAACAAGAAAGAAGTTATGTTTGTAGTGTTGGCATGTCCATGGCAAGCTATCTCCTAGCGATGCGGCGGGTTGGTGGGGGTGTGGCGGCGTGATAGGTTAGTGGGGGCAGGGCGACCTGTCGGGTCGAAGTAGGGTGTGGCAGTGCGGCTAGTCGATGAGGGTGAGGCGACGCGTCCGGTTGGAGCAGGACGTGGTGGTGGGTCAGCGAGGGCAAGGTGACGCATCGGGTCGTAGCAGGGCGTGCTGGCACAGTAGGTCAGCGAGGGTGGGGCGACGCGTCGTGGGAGGATCAGGGATTCAGGGTCTCAGGGGCATGGCGGTGTGAGTGCTATAGGTGGGGCGGCGCGACTGCGTGGCCAGGGAACATGGGAGGCACAATGCGTGTGACAGCGATGTGGCGTGAAGAAATTGGGGCTAGGCACAACAGGTTTTGGGCTGGGGTTAGGAGGTAGGATAGTTTAGACTTATAGTTTCTTATTTTGTAGATATATATATGGTCAGGGTCCACATGTCAGCCCCTACTATCGGTCTCCCTGACGGTAACGGGGATGGGGGAACTTTCCCTAGCCCCTACCCCGCCAACCCCGATGGGGATGTTTTTTTGCCAGCGAACCATCTCTTTGGGACAAAAAACGTCAAAGCCATCCCCTAATAGATGAATTCACCGTTGGGTATCGGTTATTGGGTCCCCATTACCATCCCTCACTAGTTGTTGCGCCCATACGCTACTGACCGATTAGCAGTATAGCCAAGAAACCAGTGGCATCCTAGAGATTGGAGTGATTCCCCTATTCTGTTTGATATTATGCTAATATTACTATTTTTAGGTTAACATTAACACTAACAGTAATACCCGCTTCATCATCCGTGCGATCGATTTAGCTTCAATTTCTAGAAAACACGTGCAAGTACCTCTCTCATCCATCAACCACAAATCCACAATTCATGTGTTAATCAATTTAATAATTTGGCATGCCAAAAATATGCCTGAGCTAATATCTCTACTAATATAAAACGCGAACTTCATCCATTCGTCCGCGTCCCTCCCTGTGCTCGCGCGCCCCGCTCATCCAGTGCACCCGAACTGCATCCCCACATGCAAGAAGAAAGGGAAAATTACTCACATGCCATTATAATTTTCAGAAATTGCCTATATGTCACTGTTAGTGACTGTGGCGGTCCCCATCTGTTAGTGACACACCGATGGCATATTGACAAACCGTGAAAATTGTAATGGCACGGAAAAAATTAACCCAAGAAGAAAAGCACTCAGCGCCCCAACCGCATCCCCGCGTGCATGTAACATGCAGCACATGGAGAAAAAGAAAATGGAAAAGAGAAAAAAAGAAAAAAAGAAAAATAAAAAATAAGAAAAAGAAAAGGAAAAAATAAGAAAAAGAAAAAGTATTTTTGCATTTCAGTCCTTTAATTTATGTATCTTGCGCAAGAGTACGAATTTTGCATAAAAACCCTTAGATTTATGAAAATTTACAGAGAAACTAAGAATTTTGTGCAAAGACCCTTGGATTTTTGAAAAAACACGCAAAACTATGAATTTTTCACATAGACAGTTAGATTCGCTGAAAATTTTTTTTGTCATCGTAACGATAAAATAAACCCGTCGCAAAACACGTACCCTTACTAATAGCAATAAAAACTAAATAGGAGGATTAGTGGCGAAGCTCATGTGCAGTTTTCATTTCACTTCGATCGATCGTGCGCTTGCTTTGAAAGGGGGAAAAGATAGAATATATGGTCCATAAGGCATGGTCTTCGTCCGATTGCGCTGTACTACTCTTCACAAAATTGTACAATTGGATTAGGTATACATGAACTTTGTTCCGGATCCACAATTCAGCAACAGGCCAACACTCTACACTTGTTAGTACAATTTTTATAAAAAATATGTGTTTCAAAACAGTCTTCAGAACCTTCTGACCTTATGGAAAGGCTTGGAGAGAAAATTCAATTTACACTTTAGGATTACTTCCATAGTTTAGCTAGCTTATATAAATATTTTTAATGCTTATAAACTGCTTTTTTAGCACATTGTATATGCTCTCATGCTCTGTATGTTATTTTATTAGTAGTATTCTATTAGTCTTAGGTTTTGCATTTTGATGAACCTCAATTTGAAGAAGTAATGGAATAATCCATAGTCATAAAATATTCTTAAAATATTTAAGATATAGACATATAGGCAAGTTTAAATTCAATCAACAGAGGTTCTAGACAAAGTAAAATTTTGAATATAAATAGTGCTCGTGCTATCCAGAGCTTATTGTTTCTAAATATGTAGATCGTGTTTGGAATTTAAATTTTTAAGAAGTAACTCGCTCAGTTCATTTTTAAATAACAATGTTGATTTTTATCATAACGTTTGATCATTCATCTTATTCAAAAATCTTTTTGAAACGTCACTTATTTTGTTATAATTTGTTTTATTATTGAAGGTACTTCAATCATAACTTTTTTTTGCATATTGGCACAATTTTTTAATAATATGAATGGTTAAATATTATAATAAAAATTAATAGTGTCATTTAAAAATAAATCCAGGTAGTATATGAGTAAATTTCCGTTAATAAAGTATATTATAGTCTTCGAAAACAAGCCATTCGTACGGTTTAAGAAAGGATAAAACTGCCGGACGTTCTAAATTTTTTTAATAACACTGATGATTTTTCAAGACTTATTGAATAATATTTTGTTAATCGATAAAATTGTTTCAATAAAATAAATAAATTAAAACACAGTCAAATATAAATTAAAAATTTTTACTCTAATTTATGAAACATTCAGTTTCATCTACTAAAATATAACAAGGGTTATATATATTTGTTTTTTATGTTTCAACAACATCACATAATATTTTTCTGTTTGAAATATTTTTCAACAATATGATAAAAAAATTTACTGAATATTAAAACATCTTCTGATTTTTTAAATCTTGTGACGGGAAGTTTATTGTTTAAGAAAAATCTCCAATGGTGAGAGCTGAGGGCCGGGCCCACCGTCGTCGTCTCCGTCGAGCCATCCTCGCTCGCTGTCGGCTGTCGCTGCTGCTTCCCGTCGGAGACGTCGAAGGGGACAGATCGATCCCCACCGATCGCCGATGGCCACAAGCGGCCGCCACCGCGCTGTACCCAAAACCAGCCACTTGAAATTTCCCTGGCTATGGAAATTTCTCTCTTCACAGTGCGCTAACGCTGGAATTCCTAGAGAATTTATGGCGTTCGAGCCTCGAACGAGATGAAAAACCGTAGGCATTCATCGTCAGATTCCCGGTGAATATTGATTTCGCCTTTCGTGCAGCAAAAACTCGCTTTTTTTCTTTACATACCACGTAAACGGAACATTTCCTATTTTTTCTTTTATTTTCCTGGCAATTCAGACGACTTCTAAAATCCACTCATCCATATTTCCGATTTTTTGCCGATTTTACACGTACTGTAAAGATATATACGAGGAGGCCGCCGTGGTCTCTCGGAAAATTTGTTGGCTGAAAAGCAATGTTTAAAATTTTGCTACTAAACAATTTGTATTATTTGATTATTTATTACTTATATTAATAACAAGCAAGATTATCTAAATATTAATACAAAACGACCAAAAATCGAACTCAGTTTTTTAAAGTGACATCATCAAATATTCTGCTGATAAACTAACCGAGATTTTACGTTGTCCGTTCAAGTGAGAGGCGGAGATGGCGTTGTGAGTTGGGACCTGAGCCCTTCTGATTGCAGGATCCTTGCCAAGCACACGGTGGTTGTGTGGTTCTCGCCAGTCGCCAGTCGGCCTGCTCCCGTGCTCCGTCCCTCTCCAATGACTTACATGGCAGTGCCTGGTATGCCTCTGTTGCGCGCTCCTCACCCATCCATCGCCGTCGCCATTGCCAGCGACCGGCGGCCGGGGCCCGCGCGGGCCTCGTACCTGGGCCACATAAAGCAGCAGCGCCCGGGCGGCTCGGGGGGCGCGCAGTCGTAGATTCCGCCGCCGCTGCTGCTATACTGCTCACACACCCTTGCCGTCCATGGCCCAAGAACTGGAGCCGCTCCTGCAGAACGGAGGCGGCGGCGGCTGCTGTAATCCCGCCGGTGGTGGTGCCAAGGGCTCGCCGGCGACGCTGCCGTCCCTGGCCAGGACCGTGCTCAAGTTCCTGATGTGGGCGGTGTTCCTCACGTGGGCCTCCGCGATCTTCTTCTACCCCACCAAGCCAGCACAGGCGATGTTCAAGAACTGGATGGCGGCCACCGAGCTGCCCCTGTTTGGCATCACCGGTACATAATTCTGAAGAATTTTCCTATCTTTTTCCATCCCCACTATCTCTTTCTCGCTTCCCTTTCCCCATTTTTTCTGCCGAAGCAAAGGAAAACAAGTGAAAGAACCTAGCTTTTTCTTGGTTTTTGCAGGGAGTATTTTCCTTGCATTCAGCACGCCGATTCTGATCCTGGCGGCTCTGGCATATGTCTACGTTTCCGCCTTCCCGGGTGACCATGTCCATGTAGAGTACGTCATTTTCTAAATAATCTTGATGTTTTCAAGCTCTGATAATACTGTGGTGGATTTTGGTGTTTATAGGTCCAACAATATAGTGTTTAAAAGGAGCAGTAGTTATTCAGAACAGGAGTCCTTTGAACATTCAGAGAGTTTGTTGATTTAAGCACTCATAAATTCATAATTCTCTGAGTAGCTTTACCAAACAGCGTAAACAAATACCGCATATATGTGTTTATTTGATATGAAAAACATCACAGTGGATTCAATATTTCGATTGCAATTTCGAAACAGTAAAAAGTTCAGAACGCACCAAATACTTCTTCCTATATTTTAGAGTGACCTGATTCATGCCTCCAGCTAACTGTTACTTGCTCTTTGATATCAGGAAGAAAAAGCTGAGGTCGCTGAGTTTCCGTCTCTGGACTTTCCCTGTTCTTGTGGATGGCCCTTTCGGGGTTGTCTCTGCGGTAGAATTCATCGGAATTGTCCTATTTATCGTCTATGTTGTCTATGCAATGACCTATTACACTGTGGAGAGTGTCAGCCTCATCTCAAAAATTGACATTCCTTCTCTTGTTGGCAGGTATATATGCTGTATCATGAATTATTGTTTTCCGTAAAAGCATGTGCAGTTTGTGCTACTATTGATGATACTGCGGAAACATTAATGCATTGTATTTTTACCTGATCTTAACCCATTTCTAACATGCTATAAGATTTTCAGGGAGTTGCTACTGGACATTATCGGTCTTCGTTTTGGATTGGTTGGGTTGTTTTGCATGGTATTCCTGTTCCTCCCTGTCTCAAGGGGTTCAGTTCTTCTCCGGCTTATTGATATCCCATTCGAGCATGCTACTAGATACCATGTCTGGCTGGGGCATCTTACAATGGCTCTCTTCACATTACATGGCCTGTGCTATGTGATCTCATGGTCTCTTGTTGGGAATCTACTTGAGGAAGTACGTATGCAATTGTCTAGAATATTTCAGGTTAATGATTTGCATTTGCCGATGCCATGTGTGCTTTTCTCTATCTTGTTAAGTAAATAAGCAACAAATTAGTACCACTCTACTGAATACACTGATGGATAATAGCTAGTAAAGAAATGGACTTTTGAAGTGAAAAGTTTACAACTTGCAAGTGGATGTAATATTTCTCAGAAGTTACAAATCTGGTGCTACTTCCTTAGTTTTAATAAGCCATGTTATTTTTTCATCTTGTTAGATGACTGAATGGAAGGAAATCGGGGTAGCAAACTTACCTGGTGTGATCAGCTTGGCAGCTGGCCTGCTTATGTGGGTGACTTCACTCCACCCGGTGAGGAAGAGGTTCTTTGAGCTCTTCTTCTACACCCACCAGCTCTACATAGTCTTTGTCGTGTTCCTGGCATTACACGTCGGCGACTTTGTCTTCAGCATCTCTGCCGGGGCCATCTTCCTCTTCATGCTTGATCGGTTCCTAAGGTTTTGGCAATCAAGGGCCAAGGTTGACATCATCTCAGCTGCCTGTCGCCCATGCGGGACGGTGGAGCTAGTCTTCTCGAAGCCACCAAGTAAAGAACTTATCTTGCAGCTTCAGTTTGTTGATGAACAGTGCTCCATTTATGTTGCCACGGTTTGACTGAACGCAGTTGTTCCTCTGTTCTGCAGGTCTTCGATACAATGCTCTCAGTTTCATCTTCGTTCAGGTGCACGAGCTGTCATTCTTGCAGTGGCACCCGTTCAGTGTGTCATCGAGCCCCATGGATGGGAGATACCACATGTCGATTCTTATCAAAGTGCTTGGCTCATGGACTGAAAAACTGAGGGGCATCATCACTGACGTCCAGGAGCAGACCAGGAATGGCTCCAAGTCAGAATCTGGTCGCTTAACCGCCTGCGTCGAGGGGCCTTATGGGCATGAATCTCCATACCACCTGATGTGAGCTTCCAGTTCATCCTGACATTGGTAATTTGGTACCAAAATATGGGTGATGTTTAGCTCAAGATTTATGTTTGTGTTATGTTGTGTTCAGGTATGAGAATCTCATCCTGGTGGCCGGAGGCATTGGCATATCGCCGTTCCTGGCGATCCTGAGTGATATAATCCATAGGATCGAGGAAGGAAAGTCATGCATGCCCAAAAATGTGCTGGTGCTGTGGTCGGTGAAGAAGTCCAAGGAGCTCTCTCTCTTATCTGCCGTCGACGCGCAGTTCATCAGCTCGTCTGTTTCCGACAAGTTGCATCTCGACATCCAGGCCTTTGTCACTCAAGAATCCCAACACCCATTGGTAAGAGAATGCTCGATCCATTAGTTGTTGTTCACTTCCTCTGATTATCCATACATGAAGTGTATAGCTCTTTGTCTTCTTGATCAATGAGTGCTTCAACCTTTTCAATTAGAAAAAATAAGATTGGTTGAGTGATTTCATGGCATTTGGTTTTCAGGAGGAGGGCATTGTTGGGGACGACCAGAAGGCGCCCGGCATATTCGTGAAGAACGGGACGACCATGTCCGGACTGGTCGGCACGGGGGACAACTTCTGGGCGGCCATGTACTTCGCCGCGTCCACGCTGGGCTTCGTCCTGGCGTACGCGCTGGCGCAGGTGTACTACGTGCGGCGCTTCCACGTGGTCGCGTGGTGGCACCTGGGCCTCGTGTTCACTCTGTGCATGGCCGGCGGCGTCGTGCTCCCTGGCGGCCTCGTCGTCCTCCTGTGGCACCTGTCGGAGAAGCGGAAGCTAGAGAACGACAGGTGGGACGCCTCGGTGCAGCAGCACCACGCCGAGGAGGAAGCCGAACAGACAACGAACGCGGCCGGCGGCGACCACGCCGCCGCCTCCGGCGTCAGCCTCGCCGCGATGCAGACAACGCGCTATGGGTGCCGGCCACAGTTCGAAGGTACGTTGGCGCGCATGCACCGCCACCACCACACGAATGTCATGACACGCGCGCCATCGGTCAACGTATACGTACTGACGGGTGATTGCCGTTCATTGTTTGATCAGCGGAGTTCGCGGCGTTCGCGGAGCGGGTGGCCGGGCAGCAGGGCGGCGTGGCGGCAGACGTGGCGTGCTGGTGTGCGGTCCTCCGGGTCTGCAGGCCAGTGTGGCGAGGGAATGCAGGTCGCAGAACCTCGGCCGCCGCGGGGGGAGGCGCCGCGCCGCCGCCGTCTTCCACTTCAACAGCCACAGCTTCGACCTCTAGATGCATGTATATATAATTATATAGCCGATCTGATATTCTAGCTGCTGCTGATGAGCACGTAAATATACGATACACTGCACGATTGTGCATCCACGCCGCGTAATACCTATAGTCGTACTGTTTCTATAGACGACCGCTGGTTAGCCGCCGGCGGCCGGCCGGCCGCCGCGCCGTCGTTGGGGGCATGTATTATTATGCATGCATAAATGTAATTATGTAAAGACATTACGTATTCAGAATCTCAGATACGTACGTCCCGTGAAAGTACCATTTCTCTGTTTGCCTTCTTTCGTCAATCGGCAGACCCAAATTGTAGGGGCGCATCAAGCATGCACTTATTTTTCTTCTATGCAATACAAATGGTTATAAAAAAAATAAAATATATAGTGTGCATATGTCACTCCACTAAAATTCAAGTACAAACTCAATCTATACTATTGGGTATTGAGGAATTACTTTTTGTCATACTTAACAAGTTATCACAGATTAATTAGGCATCGATACATACCTGCACCCGTTTGGACCCGCCCCGCTTGTCCCCGCGTGTGAAAATACAGCCCCGAACCCGAACCTGTCGGGTCCCCCACAAACCCGGTAGAGTAGAAAAGACTAGGGTTTTGGGAGAAAAAATGGGAAACCAAAGGGAGGCATGACACACGAACTTCAAGAAGAAGACAAGCTGACATGGCCATGTGGTCACCGGTGCGGCAAGGGGCCACGGTCGTCGGTGTGGCAAGGGGATGACAGTGTGGTCGCCGACACTACAGGAGGGTTGCAAACATCGGTGAGAAACCATGTTGAAGAATATGGTTTTGATATTCCAGATGTGATGAGTGATTGTCAACGGAAGTCAAAAGAAGGGAGAGATGAAAACCTGCCTAGTCTGAGGCGTATGTGACTCAGGTACACGGGCAACGAGCGACGGCCGGGCAGAGGAGCCGCAGAGTTGGGCTGGCCCAATCCGGGTACATGGCTAGGAGCGGCAGATGAGCAGTTGAGCGAGTTAGCTGGAGTGAGAGCTGAGTTGGAGCAGACTAAGCTAGAGCTTGAGACCTTGTCAGTTCCACCCATTGTTTGTGAGAACTGCCTGACCATTAGAATGGAGTTGATCAAGCTAAAAGCTGAGAAGTCTGTCGAAGCTGATAAAGAGTGTGAGATCTGCTTGTCTCAGGTGGAGGTGTTAGCTTCTTTGAGAGAGGAGCTAGCTGATGTTCAGAACGAGAATTTTTACCTTCGTCAGATCCTGAGTTGGATTAGTGCCAGAGAGCCACAGCTCGGCATGATGATCCAGCAGTTCAAGAGACATGATGGGTTTGGGGTAGGTTACACCTATACCAAGGCTAATTTTGAGAGTGCCATTAGCCATGCAGTGGAGTGGAGTAAGATGACTCCCGAACAGAGATATCCTAAGACCTCACTCCACTAAGTTCTTTAAGGATAATCAGCCCAAGGATGGAATGTTCCAAGAACAACCTAAAGCTCTATCTAAGAAGCAAATCTGGGTCCCAAAGTCTAAAACTCTTCACACTTCTCTTGATTCTTTACCTGGACCCTCTCACACCAAAGATGATACACCAAACACCACCAAGCCTAAGAATCACAAGCCTCAACCACATACCAAGAAGCCTACCTATCATTGTGAGTTTTGTTAGAGAGACGGGCATCTTGAGGAGTTTTGCATCAGGAGGAAGCGGGTTGAGCGAGCAGAGAGATCTCGAGGTGGGTAGGAGCAGTTCTACCAACAGGGTGGTAGACAGAGAGTTCCTTGATGTAGAGAGAGGCTAGAGGCCAGGCCACGTCGTGTAGGTGGTGGTAGAGGAGACAGTTTTTATGATCGTGCTCCGGAGGGTGGTTTCCGTTTCGGCAGAGTTCCAGATCATTATGGATACAACTTTGAACCTCGTGGCCATGATTTTAGGAAGAACAGAGGACCGCGCTTTGAGCCGCGTTTTGGTCCAAACTCATATGATTCCTTCTGCTTTCCTACATACGAGCAAATGGCTCGACACTGGTTTAACACCTTTGCCAAACCTAGCGTTGGACTGTTTGTTCCCACTCATGATTATTGATCTTGATTTGGGAGTTGTGTATCCTTTTTGGATACTTTGAGTCAGTTTTTCTTTTCTTCTTTATTTTTTATTGAGTCTTTTTGTGTGCGTTCATATCATGCATAATCATCTATCACATTTTGAGCTTGCTTATGTTATATGATTAATCTGCTTTACTTTCTCTAGCTAGTATATGCTTTTGATTACCTGCCGATGATCATGTTCTGGTTCAGTTCACATGATATATCTGATATTTGTCATATGCATGGCTTTTATGCTTTAAAATTGAAAAATGATCACCATTGCTTCTGGTAACTAGCATGTGTAGGTTGAATGCTTTCGCTATCTTTTACATGCCTTGTAGCTAGATCCTTACTTAGATGCAGATATGCAACTTGGACATTTATATGCTTTAAATATGCAAAATGTGCTATAAAAATGATAAAAATTCAGAAAAATGAAAAATTTACGCATTTTTTATGATTATTAGAAAATATCCAGGTGGGTTTGCTTTGTCGCATTGCATTGTTCTGGACTACTTACCATAGCACTTTGGTATGAACTAGGACGGTGTAATGTATGCCAAGACCAATGTCTTAAGCTTCTTATGGTCTAGTTCTGGCCTAGGCTTGACTTGGTCGGTTAGCATAAGGTTTGACTTGCAAATAACCCTGGAAGAAATGAAAAAAAAAAATAAAAGGGAAAAAGAATTAGTCTGAAAAATTTGAAAAGATGACAAGTTTTCTGAAGCACTTTGTTTTGGACAATGCTTATCTTGGTATATATCAGTTAGCTTTTGCATCTAATGCTTTACTCTGCTTGTCAACTAGAAAATGTGGGTGATGCTTTTGTTTTGCAAAAATTGAAAAATGCGTGCTAATGACTCTCTTTGGATATCATCTGTTACACTGATCATGTCATGTATCTTAGACATTATATTCTTTGCTATACCTGTTAGATGTTGTAATTGCAGTTAATCATATCTAAGAAGCATACTTTTCACACTCCACCTGCACCCCATCTGCATTCATGGCATATTTTGAGGGGGGGCTGCATTTCAGGGGGAGTTTGTGTTTATGTCTCTTTAGAGTGCATTTAGTCTCACTTGATGAGTCCAGTTGTCAACAAGGGGGAGAAATTTTGGATATATTTTTGGCTTTCTCTGGGATTTATTTCAGGGGGAGTTTCTTATTGGTAATTCTGAGATTTGCACTTGTTTTTGAGTCTTTATTTTTGGTCAACCAT
Source organism: Zizania palustris (assembly GCA_019279435.1). NCBI lineage: Eukaryota > Viridiplantae > Streptophyta > Magnoliopsida > Poales > Poaceae > Zizania > Zizania palustris. The sequence goes on from JAAALK010000285.1 coordinate 10,858,967, forward strand.
AATGACCGTTTTCTTGCTTCTGTTTGGCTTTTGGTCATTAGGGTTAAACTTTTATTTTCTTTCTTCTATTTTCTTTTGTCTTTGTTTTTCTGTTTCCACATGTTTTGCAGGTTCTGGAGATGAGCTGAAAAGGGTGTTGACAATGCACTCATCAAGGGGGAGATTGAGAAACCATGTTGAAGAATATGGTTTTGATATTCCAGATGTGATGAGTGATTGTCAACGAAAGTCAAAGGAAGGGAGAGATGAAGACCTGCCGAGTCTGAGGCGCATGTGACTCAGGTACACGGGCAGCGAGCGACGGCCAGGCAGAGGAGCCGTAGAGTCGGGCTGGCCCAATCCGGGTACATGGCTAGGAGCGGCAGATGATCCACTGGTCTGTTGACTAGGTTTGACTCAGGTACACGGGCGGCGAGCGATTGCCAGGCTGAGGAAGCTGCGGGGTCGGGTCGGCCCAATCCGGGTACCCGGTACGAAGACGGTGGACGCTTTGTCAGTTTTGGCGTAAAACTGACAATCTATATTTAATTCGTTTTTAGGATATTAATATTTAGTTGTTAAGTTTAGAATATTTTTATTTGAGTCAGGTAAATTTTCTAAGATTATTTTAGTAATTTTCGGAATTTATTTAGAGTTAGTTTAATTTTACCCGAGGGTAAATTAGACTTTTCATGTATTAGGATTTGCCTATAAATAGGCCCCTATCCCCTTGGGGATAGATGACTGTTTTGATTAGATCAATCTATAGTCCATATTAGTTTTTTTGCGGCTAGTACTTTTTGATCTACTATTTTTGCGGTCGCCGTCGTCGTCTGTTCTTCGCTACTTCGAGCGAACCTTTTTCCGGAGTCGCTGATTGTTCTTCCGCGAGCAGCAGCCACGGCACGCGCCCACGGCGGCGGCTGGCGCAAGCAACACCATGCATCGGGCGTTCAGCAGTAGTGTTTGTGTGGCACGCCGGCCAAGCATAAGTGGGCCCCACAGGAAGTCACGGCGGTAATGTTTCCTGGCGCACATGGAGACGTTCTGCTTTGATCCACGCGCGAGAGGAAATCAGAGGCAGCAGAGGCTGGGTCCCACGGCGTGGAGCAAAGCAACAAGCATCCCGGTGGTTCTTTTTCCCTTCTGCACGCTTCCCAAGAACACGACTAGATTAATCACAGGAAAGCATTGTTCATCCGGCCGGGTACCTTGTGCGTGGCGGCAACTTCAGCAACGAGACTCTGCGGCGCACGACAACGATGACACAGGTAAGTTTTTAATCTCTTATTTTTTAGTAGATCAGTTTAAGAGATAATGATCTATTAATCAATTAGCTGAAAATTTGTTTAGAAATTTCGTGGGTAATTTAATCTGTCAAAGTATTTTTTAGTACTCGATTATTTTTATTTAAATAATTTTTCTTAATCTGCTCGTATAAAAATAAAAACTTATTATTAGTCGCAGTACTATTTTCATTCTAGATTTACATGAAATATTTTAAGTTTATTTCTAAATTAATTTCTGGATGATCCATGTTTTTACTCAAATGATTAGTATTTTACTTCTAGACGGCAATATAAATATCTCATGATTTATCTATGTGTTTTTATTTACTGCAAAATTTTTTTAGTTTATCTTAAAATATAGTTTAGTAAGAAATTTTTAGGCGCCCATTCACCCCCCTCTAGTCGCTACTTTTGGTCCTACAATCGGCTTGATAGGGGGTACAACATCAGTCATTGGTGTGGCTTGGAGAAGACGAGATGTGACCTGGGCCGGCCGGCAACGGTAGGATAATGCCGACAAGTCGAGGACGGCAAGAGGTGGCGGGAGAAGGCTGGCTAGCATAGGGCAGCAGGAGAATGAAGGCTAGCCGAGGGCAGAAGGAGGAGGTGGACTCACCTTGGGGCTTAGGTGGTGGGAGGAGGCTGACTGATCTAGGGCGGGAGGAGGTGGAGGCTGGAGGCCATTGGGAGGCACGATTGTCTTTGAGACATTGAGTGGTGCTTTTCCTTTTTAAGTGGGCTTTTTTGTTAATGGGTTGGGGTCTCGCGGAGACCTGTAGGTCAATTGTTAAACCCAGACCCATACCTGATTATAGTCTGGGCCTCGACCCGATAGACCCAAGGGTCAAAAATTTGACCCAACCCCGACCCCGTAGGGCTGGTCCCCAGCCCCATCGGGTGGATTGCCACACCTAATATACATATCTTCAAAGCCCGCCAAGTTCTTTGAAGTCAACACCTTCAAAGTCCTCAAAGATCCTTGAAGTCGAGACCCCCAAAGCCCGCCAGAGCAAAGCCTTCGGTGATACCATCTCGAAGGCCTGAAACCGTTTTGGAGATCAAAGCTCGATACCGAGGTATACGTACCTTTAGATGGGATATATACTTTACAAGGCATCCTTGACCATCTGGCATCAAGCTCCCCGCTTGACCCTGATCACCCGTCGTTGACAGTTGACTCGCATCTCAACCCTGCACAACATGAGACAAGCAAAACACGAATCTCCAAGCAAGATGCACATTGATCCCATCAGTGAAGCCTAAAACACATGTCCAGACCATGAAACAAGGAAACTTGTCAATCACTCATCACCAAGATAAAACCACAGTGCAAACCCCACTTGGTTTCTCAAATTCATTCCAGCTCAGACTTGTAAACAAAATATTTCTAGCTTTGTCATTGCAGTCATATTGTTCAACCTGAGCCTGGGTGGAACAGACAGGGGATCTCATAGTTTGACTCAACTATATCTCAAATTGCACTTCCTTAGATCTAAAGATAAGCCTCCATGTTCACCTTCCAGTAAGAGAAATCTTTCCCATAAAACATTAGAATCTCCCCATGTCTCTCCATGTCGCCAACTGATCACAAAATCGATTAAGGCCAACTGGTGATCTCACCGGCTCTAATACCAATTGTAGGACCAAAATATGCGACTACAAGGGAGTGAATAGGAGCCTCAAAAAATTATTTTGAAAAGATGGCCTATTCCTTAAACCCAACGCTCCTCCAAGGTAAACTAGCGGAAGCCAAAAGATAGATTAAAAGTAACTCAAAAATCTTGAGCCAATCTGAAATCCATACCATGAGCTATTCCTTAAGACGTGATGTGTTATTTCATAGCATTGCACGTGATATATCAGAACACAAGAGAGTGTTATATCAAGTGCACAAAGGAAAATCAACAGAAGGTTGTTTGGACCAGGAGGAACAACACGTGATGGTTTGGACCAAGAAGAACTACTAAAAACAAAGAGTTCAGACTAGGAGGAACAGAAAAATTGAGTTCAGACCGGGAGGAACTGCAGGAGACAGTTCTGACCAAAAGGAACTGCTCTGGTGCACAATAACGTGATATATCAGAACACACAAATGTGTTGTATTAGAAAACAAAATATGATAAATCAGAACACAAGACAAACTATATCAAAACACAAGAACAACACAAAGTTCTTCTCCACAGGAATCAAACAACACTTTAGATTTTGTCCAAAGCAGATCAACCTTTTTATTTAGATTTTCATATCTCAAGTAGTTCTTGGCTACTAATTATATAAAACCAAAAATAACAAATTCAAAGAAATGAGGACAATGTGTAATAGGACATATAGAGAAAGTATCACCACACACAAAAGAGGACATATTCAACCAAGACTAAAAAGTAGTGCATACAAGCTATCTCAATATTGAACACAAAGCTGCCCAAAAAAAGGCAGCACACACGAGAAGACATCCTCAAAATGCAAGTATTATCATCAAAAGGTAGAACAGAAATGAAGAACACAAGCAACACACACTAGGGAGAAACAGCCACTTGCGGCTGAAATGAAAAGCACGTAATCAAAACGCTTTTCACACATAAATTTCTCTCTAGATTAAAGTCTTGAGTGCTGATTTCATAACAAAAGAATTCAGACTCAAACATATACTACCATGCTTCATATTAGAATAGAATAGAACTCACACAAGATTGCAAGGAATAAGAACAAAGGCACACAAGACAAAAGTGGCCAGTAGATAAAGAAACCAAGGAAATAAAATTTCTGGGTAGAAAAGTGGAGAGTTGATTCAGTTCAAAGTATTGCCCTAGAACATAGCCTATACATCATTTTATAGCCTCAAAAGACTAAGGAATGTACTAGCCTACCCCTAGGGTTACATCCACATGACACAAGGCCCAATGGGCACAAAAGTAAAAAACCTAATTTCTAATATGTATTCGATGCTATGCCTTTCGTAGCTTCCACAACTTCACATCGTGTTCGTTGATCTTCTGATATGTGGTTGATAGTTTTGAGCCAAAATTAACAAAGCGCTTCCCGTTCTTAACACTTGTCCACCATCTCATGATCTTGACTGCCAGCAAGTCTCTTCCGCTCTCGATCCCTCGAGCCACCTAATCATTTGCACTGGCATCCCCTTCGTTTGAATTAGTCAACACACCGTTTTCATCAACCTTCAACCCATAACTTACTTCATCTTCATGTGTACCACTAGGATTATCCTCCACTTCATCCGACCTCTTGATCATCCAGCACCAAGCTCCCCACTTGGTCCTAATAACCTATTATTGATAGTTGAGTAGCATCCAAGTCCTGCACACCATAAGACAATCAAACATATTTCTTCCACACACACCGAACCCTTCGATGAATCCATAAGACAAGCACAAGTCCAAACTCCGAACCTAGCATACTTGTCAACCACTCATAACTTAAACAAAACCAAGGCACATCTTAACTTGGTTTCTCAGACGAAGAGAGAACGGATAGATCAAATGGAGACAAAGGTTGATTTGACGATGGCTACTCTAGGGCGTGTACAGCAAGGGCAAGAAATGACTAACCAGAATATGAGAAGAAATCTATCAGGTGGTACTCTGAACCCGAGAAAAATGCAAAATATACATGGGAAAGAACACAATGTCTTAGGGTAAGGAGATGTAGGAAATAGAGTGTGGAGGGGAGCTGGTGATAATCCAAAAAGAAACTCGATGCCTAAAATGGATTTTCCTAATTTTGAGGGTGAAGACGTCGGAGTTTGTGTGGATCAATGTGTCACTTGTTTTGAGATGTATCACATACATGAGGATTTCAAGGTATTTGATGCTTCACTGAATTTGGTAGGCAAAGTGGCACATTGGTACAAGGCCTAGAAACAAATTGTGGGAAGACACAGCTGGAAAGAGTTCAGTTCTGCTATTATGAAAGAGTTTGAGTAAAATACTCATTAGATCAAAATGGATGAGTTGAAGCAACTGAGGCAATTAAGAACTATGGATGAATACAAGAGCCAATTTGATGTAGTTTTATATCAAATTGAGTCGTATGACAATACATGAGGTGAACTCTAGTTGGTAAGTCACTTTGTTTGGGGTTTAAAAGAAGAGATTAGGATGTATGTGCAGGCCTAGTTTCCTATCACTGTCAACCAAGCTTATCATTTAGCCCTGGCAAAAGAAAGTCTCATTGAGGCCACTGATGATAAAAAGAAATAGATCAACAACGGTGGAGTTACTGGTAAGATGTTGGATAAACCAAAGTTGGTCGCTCAAGATATTTGGAAAGCACAACAGTTGAAGGATTATAGAAAGGCTAATTGGCTATGCTTCAAGTGTGGAAAAAATTCTCCTAATCATCAGTGTGTTCCTCTACCTATAGCACAAACACATGCCTTAGAAGCAATCAACCACAAAGAGTTTTTGTCAAATGATCTATTAGATGCAGTAACTGGGAGTTGTGCTATAGAAGAAGATGATCAGGCCAATTTGGCTTTGAATGCATTGACTGGAATGAATGAACTGACCACAATTCAGCTACAAGTATTGGTGCAAAAACAAACTATGTTGGTTTTAATTGACTTAGGGAGTTCACATAGTTTTTTAAATGAAACATTAGTCGACAAATTACATGCTCGGGAGGAGCAGATTCCTATTTTGTGGGTCAAGGTAGCAAATGGAACGATATTGAAGTGCAATCACATAGTTCCTCAACTAGAATGATGGGTTCAGGGGTATACTTTCTATCATGACACGAAAGTCATTCCACATGGAGGCTATGACATTATATTAGGCATGATATCAACCTTGAGCCTATTGCCCTTGTCAACTAAGTACAAAAGTATTCAACTCTCAGACGATGACCCCTACAAGATGGAGTTGATCGGGACAACACTATATCCTAAATAGAAAAGCACACTCGTAAGCTTCCTCCCGCCAACATCAACATTTTTCAACTAGCAACCCACCGACATGCAGGGTATACCAAGGGAGCTGATCGATCACAGACACCCCCATATACATATATAAAACACCTCTATGGGTAACCAACCCCGTATAGTACTATTGTTCTTACACAATGACAGAAAGGTTGCTCAGTTGGTGAGGAGCCATGTTGAAGATCATGAGCCTCATGGCTCCAGAAGTGATGAGTGATTGTCAACGGAATTCATAGAGAAGAGAGAGAGGAGACGAGATGAGGAGAGGAGAACTATTGTGTCTTAGGCTGCGTGTGACTCGGGTACACGGGCGACGAGCGACTGCCGGGGAGAGGGGCTGCGGAGTCGGGCCGGGCTAATGGGCCAGGAACGGTAGTGGATCTGCTAGTCTGTTGACTGGGTTTGACACATGTAAACATGCGGCGAGCGATTGCTGGGATGAGGGAGCCGCGGAATCGGACCGGCCCAATCCAGGTACCCGGTGCGAAGACAATGGACGCTTTGTCGGTTTTGGAATAAAATCGACGCATCTATCCAGACCGTTCATCGGGGATCTGATAGTTCTGAAGCGAAGCCGTAGCTGCTACGAAAGCTCCGCATCAGGACAAGTTACCTTTAGTTAGGTTTTTACTATTTTTCCTTTTAAGCCCACAGTCTGTGTTAGTCGAGTCTATAAAAAACCTAAGGGCATTTTAGTCTTTTCAATTTATTTCAGCGTCTATAAAAAACCCTAAAGGTATATTAGGTTTTTCCTAAATTATTGGGCTGCCTATAAATAGGGCCCAAATCCCCCTAGGGTTTTCCAACTAACAAATTTTTCTAACTAACAAACTATATTCCTCTTCTCTCATATCTTTCCAAGAGCCAACGAATTATACTACGCCACTACATGCCGCTGAAAATGTAGTATGTGTTTATATAATTCTATTATATTTTTTAGTCTTTTTAAATAAGTTCTCTTAAAAAGACATGGTAGTCTATGATATACTCTTCTATGATTTGTTATAAAGGTGCCGTAATTTTTTTTATGTGGATTTGATCTCCATGGTAACTATGTGTACCACCTTAGGCAAGTTTTCTTTCTCTACAATTAGTTATTGTCTCTGATTATCTTCTCCATAAATAATCAATATTGTCATAGCTGCTTATCTATCCCGCTATAAAATGGTATATACACACACATATATATATATACATACATATATTCTTATACATATACATATATATATATATACATATACATACATACATATATCAATATACATACATACATACATACATACATATATATATATATATATAAACATATACATACATACATATAGATATATATATATATATACATGTATACATATATATGCATACATACATATATATATATATATACATGTATACATATATATATACATGCATATATATATGTATACATGTATACATATATATATCTAATTTTTTGGTAAAATTGGAGGGTAGGCTCCAGCCTGATAGAGCCTACCTGCTGGCTCCGCCGCTGCCTCCAGGAGCAAGGCTGTCGTCTGTGTTCACTAGAATTTTCCTTGCTGGTGCACGGTACACAGCTGAATTACTTGTTCTCCTCGCCATTTTGTAATTGATCACTGCATCAGAAGTAAAGCATTCGATAGAAGCAAGGAACACACACACTGCATAATTGCAGCTTCCGTTGAAGTGATTGTTACTAATTACTTTCACAATTGTTGATTCTTGTGTCTTTGCAAGCTATGTGTTGAATATTCAGCGTTAGTTCTGTTGACACAAAAACACGCCAAATGCATTGATGCCGATCCGGTGATCCAAAAGTGTCCGGATATTGTAAACCCTAAACATAACACAACGCCGACGCTGTGTTCCGACGATCCTTAAACAGTGGTAAGGAAATAACGGAGTCGCTTGACAATCAAATAATATTAATCTAAAATTATTCAATTAACAAATGTGTGAGAAAGTAACTAAAATAATTAAACCGAAGCAGAATCAATTAAATCTAATCGGCTAGCCTAAACCGATTAAACCTAACAGAAGCTAAGCGTTCGGACCAGCCTAGGGTTGCCGGTCAGACCGACCAGGAGACTGTGGTCAGATCGGCCTACGGGCGACGGTCTGACCGGCAGTACAAAGAAGGTGCGCCGGGCCTGCTTGCACACCGCTGGTCAGACCAACCGTATGCCATCGGTCTGACCGGTGTGTTCTGGCGATGAGATTATGACACGACACAGCCTGGTCGGACCGGCCTGTCAATGTCGGTCAAACCGACGGTAACAGATCCGATCGCTCGAGTCCTCCGGCGATCGCCTTGCTGTTGTGCCTTTGCCCAAAACATCTTGGCAAAGATAAGAGAGATGAGACACTGCAAAAACACCAGAAAATAGGGGCAATTCGGCCAAGAGACTGAATTACCGGTAAAAACCGATAAAACGATAGAAATCTGTTACGTGGATGAAATAGACGATTCACAAGCGAACCGATAAGGATTTACCGTGATTATGACGTGGCGGGCGGATGGTTTACAACACAAACCAGCAAAGATGGACGTTACTTGCTAATCCTAGGGCAAGAAAAGTAAATTGAATGTAAATGTGATTCAAGGTAGATAATAGATTGGATCTATTACGGTTTTGGGGGCTCTTTGAATCGGCCTTGCCTCTATTTATAGAGGTTAGTCATGAGTTCCTAGGCTCTTTTCTTTGTTGGACATGGGTTCCAAGTCGTCAATAATTAATTAGAGATAAAATAGACCCGAAATTAGCTAATCTGAATCGGATACAAATTGGGCCGATCTGACCAGGCCCATATGGCCGGTTTGACCGGGCCTACATGGCCGGTCGGACCGGCCTATGCTAGGTCTCGGCATATTTTCGGTAAAACTACCAAAAAGTGATATTTTGATAATTTTGACCATTAATGCCATTTTATGCTATGAACACATGCCCCCCTGCATTTTGGCAAACTTTAGTGAGCCAAATGCACAACGAGCTAAAGGCGATATGTTCCATATCGGCTTTTCGACACTTCAAGCATTTTTCCACTCACCTGGGAAGTACTTTTTCAAATACCTACCATTCAAAGTTCTACAAAATCGCTCTCCTTGAAGAGACTCAAGCAAATATGCATTACCTGGAGTGATTTAAACAACTCTAAAAGGACCTTCCCAATTAGGCGACCATTTACCAAACTTTGGGTTGTTAGTGCCTAAAGGCAAAATCGTCTTCCAAACCAAGTCACCAACTTGAAACGATTTCGCTCTCACCTTCTTGTTATAAGCTCTAGCCACTCTTCTTTTGTATCTTTCTATTGCCTCTAGAGCTCTTAACCTCTTATCAGTCACTTCTTCCAAATTATCTTTCAAAAGAGTTTCATACTCATCGACCAATAAGCCATCTTGCTTAAGCAACCTCAATGAGCCAAGATTCACCTCTACGGTAAAACGGCTTCTTGTCCCTACACCAACTCATATGGACTTACCTTGGTGGCACCATGCTTTGCAACTCTACATGCCCATAACGCTTCAGAAAGATCTTCATGCCACCTTTTATGAAACTCTTCAATATTTTTCTTAATGAGCTTAATCACAGTTTTATTACTAGACTCGACCTGACCATTGGCCTGAGCATAGTATGGTGAAGAGTTTACCAACTTTATACCATAAGATTCGGCAAAATCACATACTTCTTTAGAAACAAATGAAGCACCCTGATCTGTAGTAAGAGTTTGAGGAATACCTAATCTATGTATAATGTGCTTCAAGATGAAATCAATTACCTCATTCTGTGTCATATTCTTGAGAGGCACTACCTCGGTCCACTTGGTGAAATAATCTATAGCCATCAACACGAACCGATGCCCTTTTGAAGAGGAAGGATAAATTTGGACGATGAAGTCCAAGGCCCAACCTCGGAACGTCCATGGTTTGATAATAGGGTTAGGTAAAGATGCGGGAGCAAGCTAAATATTACCAAACCTTTGACAAGTTTCACATCCTCTATAATACCTAAAACAATCCTCAGTCATAGTCGGCCAATAAAACCCCACTCTTTTGAGCATCCAACTCATTTTCTGGGCCGACTGATGAGTACCACAAAGACCTTCATGTACTTCACCCACAACAAGTCTATATTGATTGGCTTTCAAACATCTCAAAAGTACTCCATCAATAGTTCGGCGATACAACTTATCATCGAGTAATAAAAATTTAAACGCTTGCCACCGAACTTTCCGATTAACTCGCTTTCTAGGATCTCTCAAATATTTAATAATTGGAGTCCTCTAATCATCCTCATGATTTCCTGAAGTACTCGCCAAATCCATGCTCAACTTGGCGTCCAAATCATAAATTTTGACTTGCCCCCCGTGTCCTAAAACCTCCTGACACAAGGCAGTCTGACCGGCCATAGGGGGCCGGTCAGACCGGTCGTTGATGGATGGCCGGCATAGGGCGGTTAGACCGGCCTGACATGGCCGGTCAGACCAACTAGGCACCTGCGGTCGGATCAGCCATGTTAGGCTAGTCAGACTGATGTGTTCTGACTCGGGTACTGAAATAAAATCAAGCATCGGTTTTTCTTGTGTGAAAAATCTACCTCTTTTAATTTGGTAACCAGATGCTTGCTGACCCAAGTCATATGCTATTGAATTGGCTTCTCTAGACACGTGAAATCTCAAAATCATCAAGAGTAGTAATTATGTCTAGACATTTATCCAAGTAGCTATTTAACAGACCATTAAAACATTGAGCAAATTTAGCTACTTGTTGAACTACTAATAGTGAATCACCGTATGCATGAACATATTTAACACCCATGGAACTCAACAATTCAAGTCCTAGAAACAAAGCTTCATATTCGGCTTGATTATTAGTACAAGGAAACTCTAACCAGGTCGAGGTCTCGAAACTCATACCACTAGGTGATATGAGCACAACTCCAACACCTTGGCCATTCTTGCAAGCCGAACCATCAAAGTACAGTTTCCATGGTATTACTTCAATCAAAGTAGTATCACTACCCTAATTGACATCTACATGGTGATCAACTATAAAATTTGCAATGACTTGGCCTTTCATAGCTTTCAGGGGTTCATAAGCCAAATCGTACTCAATTAAATCATAAGCCCACTTTCCGATTCTCCCACTTAGAATCGGCTTTTGCAACATGTACTTTATAACATCAATTTGATAAGTAACAATACATGTGCCAGATAGAAGATAGTGTCTAAGTTTGGTACGTGCATAGTAAAGTGATAAACATAAATGCTCTAAAAACACAAACGTTGTCTCGGCTTCTAATAGGTGATGACTCAAGAATGTGATGATGTACTCTTTTCCCTCCACTTCCTGAGTTAGCACAACTCCTATCACGCTATCTTCTACAACAACGTATAGCCAAAATAGAATCCCGACTTTTGGTGCTCTTACCACAGGTGGTGATGACAAGCACTCTTTAATCTTCTCAAAAGCGCGTTGCTGATTTGCCCCCCAAATGAATTCAACTTCGTTCTTTAGCCAAAGTACGGAGATAAAAGCATCGATCTTGCTAGACAAGTTAGATATAAAGCGGTGCAAATAATTAACCTTGCCTAGCAGCTTTTGCATATCTCCCTTGCATATTGGCGCTTCAAAGTTCTTAATCTTCTCAAGCCTCTTAGGATCAATCTCAATAGCTCTTTCATGAATCATGAATCCTAAGAACTTGCTCGCCGACACGCCAAAAGCACACTTGAGTGGGTTCATATTTAAGCCATACTGACGCATCTTGTCAAAAGCAACTCTCAAATCGGCTAAATGGTTTCCCATAGCATCCGATTTGACTACAACATCATCTATGTAGACCTCTAGCATAACTCCTAGCAAGTCATGGAAGATCAAGTTCATAGCACATTGATATGTAGCGCCAACATTCTTTAAACCAAAAGTCATAACAACCTACTCAAACAAGCCGACAGAACCAAGGCATTGAAAGTTTGTCTTGTAGATGTCATCTTTGGCCATAAAGATTTGATTATAACCAGCATTTCCATCAAGAAAACTTAGTACTTGTGTCCTGAAGCATCGTTGATTAACATGTCGGCTATCAGCATTGGGTCAGTTCGACGATCCAAAAGTGCACGGATACTTAGGGACAAGCCTAAGCGTGACGTAGCACCAACGCCGCGTTCCGACTACCCTTAGTCGTGATAAGGGGGGTGGAGTCGCCAGACAATCAGATCACACAAAGTATCCCAATTAGCCGAAAGAAATATATTAAATAGAATAAAATCAGCAAACCGGTCGGAGCCTGTCTGCTTCGAACTCTGATGTGAAGGGGTCACCGAAGTGTACCTTCGGCGTCTGGTGCGTAGTGTCCCACCGAAGGGTGCTTTGGCGTTCGGACTGATCCGGCCGAAGATGGACTCCGAACGGATCTAGACGCGACGATCACCTCCGAATGACGGGGTTCGGCGTGAGGTCTCTGATACAACAAACTACGGAATAATGACGCGAGGGCCACGCCCGAGCGTAACTTCATCCAGTGCAGAGTATGGTCGTGGCGAAGCCTGCTGTGACGAAGTGTGTTGGTGAAGCCTGTTGCCAGAGCCTGCAGTCTCGCCGAAGGGTGCCCTGGTGACCTCCGAAACCGATCTCTCAGCTCCGGACACCTCCGACGGAGTAGCTCCGAACGTGAGAACCTGCAACAAAGAGAATTCGAAGTACCAATTCGGCCTGAGGATCGAATTCTGCTAAGTGTTGCACTAGTAGCGAAGGTAGCAATCTGTTACGCAGATTAGCGAATACTTCACAGGCGAAGTAACAAGGCGATAGCAATCTATTACGCAGATTAACGGATACTTCACAAGTGAAGTAACAAGGTCTGTTCCGTAGTGGACGACGGAGGGCTTCCAGGCAAACCCACGAAGAGGTACAGGAAAAATAAAGTAAATACGATCAAAGCTAGGGCTTTGGTTTGGTTTGAGTTTGGGGGGGGGGCTCTACGCTGGCCTCGCCTCTCTATTTATAGGGGCTTAATCTCTGATCTAATATGATATTAACCCGGCCGGATAGAGATAAAAACTGAGCCTGAAACACATACAACTCTACCTCTGCCGAAGTGGGCTTCGGCCAGGCCCATCGAGGCCGGCTCCTCGGGCCGAAGCTTCGGTGGCGTGGGCCTCCGAAGGCTTCCTGGCCAAAGCCCATGGGCTGGCTAGAGGCTTTCGGAGCCCATAGCTCAATGGACTTCGTCCCTGTAGGGCTTCTGACGGACCCTGGACATGTCCCCCCTGCCTTTTAGTGAACTGAGTGAACTAAAAGCATAACGAGCTGAAGACGATACCATCCATATCGGCTTTTCGACACTTTTTATGATGTTTGCCCACACTTGGGAAATACCTTTTCAAGTACTTACCATTCAAAGCTCTTCGAAACCGCTCTCCCTGCAGTGATTCCAACACGTATGCGTTGCCGGGAGCGATTTCGGCTATCTTAAAAGGACCTTCCCAACTAGGTGACCATTTACCAAACTTGGGACTCTTCATGCCTAAGGGTAAAATCATTTTCCACACCAAATCTCCTATTTGAAACGATTTCGGTTTAACCCTTTTATTGTAGGCTTTAGCTACTCTCTTCTTGTCTACTTCTATGTCTTCTAAAGCCCTTAGTCTCTTATCGGTCACTTCCTATAGATTATCCTTTAGAAGAGTTTCATACTCGTCGACCGATAAGCCATCTTGCTTTAACACTCTTAAGGAGGCAAGATCTACCTCTACGGGCAGAACGACTTCTTGTCCATATACCAATTCATATGGACTGACTTTGGTAGCACCATGCTTTGCAATCCTACAAGCCCATAGCGCCTCGGAAAGCACTTCATGCCACCTTTTAGGAAACTCTTCAATTTTCTTCTTAATAAGCTTAATCACGGTTTTATTACTAGACTCGGCCTGACCATTGGCCTAAGCATAGTAAGGCAAAGAGTTTATCAACTTAATACCATAGTATTCGGTGAAATCCCTTACTTATCTAGAGACAAATGAACTACCTTGATCCGTAGTAAGAGTTTGAGGAATGCCGAACCTATGTATGATGCGCTTTAAAATAAAATCATGTACCTCATTGTGAGTCATGTTCTTGAGAGGTACGGCCTCGGTCCATTTAGTGAAGTAATCCATCGCCATCAACACGAACCGATGCCCTTTTGAGGAAGGAGGGTGAATCTGGCCGATGAAGTCTAAACCCCAACCTCGAAACGACCATGGCTTGACAATAGGATTGAGCAATGAGGCAGGAGCTAACTAGATATTGCCAAACTTCTGACATGCTTCACACCCTCTATAGTGTAGGACCGAAAGTAGCGACTAGAGGGGGGGGGTGAATGGGTGCCTAAATATTCTTTCGAATCAATGGCCTGCTCCCAACACCTAATGCACCTCAAAAGACTTAGCAGGAAAACGCAAACAGATCGTCAAAGCCTAAAAGTATCTAGCCTATAAACGACCGGTGTCCTAGACAAAGAAACACCAACACAGTGCTAATAGGCAGATTAATAGATCATTTAAAATATGAGCAGATCAAGGTTCACAGAAAAAACCATCACAACAATTAAGCACAAACAGAGACGATGATGAACAAACTTTCAGGCACACAAAACAAAATAAAATAAACTAATCCATTCACAGACAGATGCACGCAAAACAAGATCAAGAGGTCACAACAACGCACGAATTGAGAGACAGGAAGAATAAACAACTGAATATGTGATTTCTCAACATGCCTGAGTTGTAGATTCATGCGCGCGATGAGTTGTGGCGGTGACGGAGATTTCAGCCAAACACAAACTAGCGGCGGTAGAAGAACACACGAATAAAATGACCCAATCTTTGGAATTAGTAAAGTGATTTCTGAAAGGGTGACCTAACCCTAGGGATTGGGGCCCTATTTGTAGGCAGCCCAATAGCCTACGAATATTCCAACAGACCCTTAGGGTTTTTTTACAGACGCTGAAATAAATGGAAAAGATCAAACTGCCCTTAGGATATTTTTACAGACTCGACTGACTGAATGTGGGCCTAAGGACAAAATAGTAAACTCCTATTTACGGATGACTTATCCGGAAGCAGAGCTTTCGTAGCAACTACGACTTCGCTCCAGGACGGTCCGATCCAATATCAGCGGTCGTCAATTTTGCGCCGAAACTGACAAAGCGTCCACCGACTTTGCACCAGGTACCCGGATTGGGCTGACCCGATTCCACAGCTCTCTCAGCCTAGCAATCGCTCGCCGCCCGGGTACCTGAGTCAATCCTGGTCAACAGCCCAGTGGATCCTCTACTGCTCCTAGTCCATGTACCCGGATTGGGCCAGCCCGACTTCGCAGCCCCTCTGCCCGACAGTCGCTCCTTGCCCGTGTACCTGAGTTACACGTGGCCTAGACGCAGCAGGTCTTCTCCTCTCTTCGTTTCCTCTTTGACTTCCGTTGACAATGACTCATCACATCTGGAGCCATGAGGCCCACACTCTTCAGCATGGCTCCTCATATAGTACTTGAAACAATCCTCAGTCATAGTTGGCCAATAAAAACCCGCTCTTTTGAGCATCCAACCCATTTTTTCGGCTGACTGATGAGTGCCACAAAGTCCTTCATGGACTTCCCCCGCGGCCACTTGGGACTGTTCGTGGTCTAAACACTTCAATAGTACTCCATCGATGGTTCGGCGGTACAATGTGTCATTTATCAACACGAATTTGAACGCTTGTCGTTGAACCTCCCGATCAACCGTTTGGCTAGGGTCTCTCAAATACTGGATGATTGGGATTCTCCAATCGTCCTTACAAGTTTAAGAGGGTTATGCTGGTCCACCTTCTGAAAAAACCTCTAAATTACTGACTTCGGGGTACCCCCCAAGCCATTCCAGCTCCGGCTGAAGCCTGGCCGGGGTGGCCGTTCGGAGTGTGCTAGGCCGAAGCCCTTCATAGGGTTCGGACTATGGGGAGCCTTCTCCGTGCAGGAGGCTTCGGCCTACAGACTTTGGCATGCCAGCTCCTTCGGTCGACAGGGCACTCCGATCCAGGATCCTCGGTGCGCAGTGAACTTCGGCGACCAGAGGAGTTCGATCCGGAGGGTGTGCCTGCCCACCGTTACTGGCTTCCACAGTGAGACCAAACACCGGCTTCTCCAATACAGAAAATTTTCCTCTCCTGACTTGGTAGCCAGATGCTTTCTAAGCCAAATCATTGGCGACTGAATTGGCCTCTCTTGACACGTGAGAGATTTTGAAGTCATCAAAAATGGCAACTATGTCAATACATTTATCCAAGTAACTATTTAGCAAGCCGTTAAAGCATTGAGCACTTCTAGCCACTTGTTGCACTACTAACAAAGAATCACCGTATGCATGAACATGTCTAGCACCTACAGACTCTAGTAATTCAAGACCTAGCAACAAAGCTTCGTATTCGGCTTGATTATTAGTAGAAGAAAAATCTAGACAAGCCGAAGTTTCAAAGTGCATTCCATTAGGTGATATGAGAACCACTCCAATACATTGGCCACTCTTGCAATCCGAACCATCAAAATAAAGCGTCCATGGCACTACCTCAAATAGAGCAATACCGTCACTCCGACTGACATCTATGTGGTGATCAACTATAAAGTTGGCTACAATTTGGCCTTTCATCGCTCTGAGGGGTTCGTAGGCCAAATCGTACTCAATCAGCGTGTAAGCCCATTTTCTGATTCTTCCACTTAGAATCAGCTTCTGTAACATGTGTTTTATAACATCGGTCTGGCAAACGACAACACATGTAGTAGGGAGAAGATAATGGCGTAATTTGGTGCACGCGTAATAAAGTGATAAACACAATCGTTCCACAAACGCGTACCTGGTTTCGGCGTCCAGCAGGCGGTGGCCCAAGAATGTGATGATGTACTCCTTCCCTTCTACCTCCTGGGTTAGCACGGCCCCAATCACGCTATCTTCAGCAGTGATGTATAGCCGAAACGGAATCCCGGCTTTGGGTGCTCTCACCACAGACGGTGATGACAAGCACTCCTTGATCTTCTCAAAAGCATTTTGCTGGCTTGCCCCCCAAGTGAACTCGGCTTCATTTTTTAGCCAGAGTATGGGGACAAAGGCATTAATCTTGCCAGACAAGTTGGATATGAAGCGACGCAAATAATTCATCTTGCCTAGCAACTTCTATATGTCCCTTTTGCACATCGGCGCTGCAATGTTTCTAATTTTCTCAAGCCTCTTAGGATCAATTTCTATGCCTCTCTCATGAATCATGAAACCTAAGAACTTACATGCCGACACGCCAAAAGCACACTTGAGTGGGTTCATTTTCAACCCATACTGTCGCATCCTATCGAAAGCAACCTTCAAATCGGCTAAATGGTTCCCCATAGCGTCCGATTTGACTACGACATCATCGATGTAGACTTCTAACATAACTCCTAACAATTCATGAAAGATCAAGTTCATAGCGCATTGATATGTGGTGCTAGCATTTTTCAAACCAAAAGTCATGACGACCCACTCGAACAAACCGACAAAACCAGGGCATCGAAAGACAGTCTTGTAGATGTCCTCTTCGGCCATAAAGATCTGATTATAACCAGCATGCCATCAAGAAAACTTAGTACCTTCTGTCCTAAAGCATCGTTGATCAGCATGTCGGCAATTGGCATTGGATACTCATCCTTTGGAGTGGCTCTGTTCAGATCGCTGAAATCAATGCACACCCATATCTTGCCGCGCCCTTTTTTCTCTACAGGCACGATGTTAGCAACTCATTCCGCGTACCTGCATGGCCTAATAAACCCAGCCTTGAGTAGTCGCTCCACTTCTTCCTTAACTCAATCATAGATGACCGAATTAAAGCGGCGGGGAGGCTGCTTATAAGGCCTAAATCTAGACTTGATGGGCAGCCGATGTTCCACAAGCTCGCGGCTTACCCTGGCATCTCGCTATACTCCCATGCGAAACAATCGACATATGACTGAAGTAACTTTATTACTTCAACCTTTTCATCGGGCTGTAAATGTTGGTTTACAAAAGTCGGCATTGGAACTCTACCATTTCCTATGTCAACTTCCTCCAAGGGATCAGCCGACGCAAAACCTTGTCCTATTTTCTCTACTTCGCTAAAGTCCCCGATGACCTCGGCAATACCATCTTTATTAGATCGATATTGCTCCACATGAGACTTTAGTCAATCTAGATTGCTCTTGCTAGACATGACTATTAATACAAAAATAGCCGTGCTACTCCAGCCGGCTTTACATACACTGGTACAAACCGTCCTCCAGATACACTAACAAAATCGTAATCCGAAAGATCTCTACCTGACAGACACTCTACTTTGTTATGGATGGCATCAACCGATACATCGGCCAATGCTACTTGGGCCGAAGTATCCACGGGAATGACCTCCACCTCATCGTCGTCCCACTGTATCAGGCACTGGTGTAGAGTAAAAGGAATGCAACAGTTCGCGTGAATCCAGTCGCGCCCAAGTAGTACGCTATAATTACCTTGCACGTCGATGACGAAAAATGCTGTTGGCAACGTCTTGTTGCCCACCGTCAACTCCATAGAGAGTACGCCCTTGGCCTCGGAGCTCTCGCCATTGAAGCTGTTGAGCATCAAGTTGGTCTTCTTCAGGTCATCTTCATCCCTGCCAAGCTTCTTCAACAACGAGTAAGGCATTAAGTTAACAGTGACGCCGCCGTCGACGAGCATTCGGGAAATCAGCTTTCCATCGATGTGACCTCTAACGTAGAGAGGCTTTACATGGCGAGCCGAGTCCTCGGGCTTATCGAAGATGGCGTTGCGTGGACCGAGGTTCAATTGAGCGACCTTGGCCTCGTCTTGTGGCAGGGCGAACTCGGCGGGCAGCGTGACGATGTTGATGTCCATCACCTGGGGTGCGGGCCCTTCAGAGATGGGCGAGTAATCATCGTCATCGCTCGGACTAGGAGCTAGGTTGGTTATCTCAATCGGCTTCTCCCTCCATACCTGTTTTGTAGCTGGTCGAGGGCGGATTTATTCGAAGATGGCGTCGCGCTCGGCCTCAGCTTCTCTCTCACGCATCTCCTGTTCCCGTAGTCATTGTAGGCGTCTCTTCTGTGATTTTGACATGCCTGGGGGTGCCCAAGATGGCTGTGGCTTGGTGCTGGGTGCTACTGTTCGACTTCTATTAATTCTAGCCGAAGTGGTACTGTGCCCTTCGGCCTTGCGCACCCTGTCTTCGGAGGGGGCTTCGCCGCAAACTCCGACAGACGGACAAGCCTCATTTGGCCGGCCGAAGCAGGCTTCGGCGCGGAGCTTGGCCGAAGCATGAGACTTACCTCCATCAAACCTCGGTGACAAAGTCTTCGGGATTGGGACTTCCTGAGACCCAACTCTGATGGTTATGGCTTCAGACTCCCTGACCTCGGCCTCCGCGTGCTCACACCCTTCGGCTTTGCTCTGCATGGCCCGATTCGGAGGCACCACGGACAGTCTGTGGATGATGCCCCCTCCGCTGCGTCTGTTTGCCCCTGCCATCCATAATACTCCGAAGGAAAACAAGGCATAGTGTTAGGTTGTGGAGGGTACCCTGACCCAGATACGTACGGAGCCCACGGGGTCCCCGTCCAGTCATACGGCGGAGGCATCGGCGGCTCTAGTGGCCTCGCCCACTGTGAGCCGAACCCGTTACCCGGAAGGGGGTTCAGCAGAGTTGACGGTATTTCGGACCACGCCAGCGAAGGGTCCTGCCAGGCCAGAGGTACGTTCGGCCAGTGCGGGCTGAAGCCTCCCACAGGAGAAGTCCAACACGGTGCTGGGTTCGGCCATTGGGGGTCAAAGTTGCTGTATAGGGTGCCCAACCACTGGGGCTCGAAGTTGTTGTACGGGGGATTCGACCATTGTGGCTCGGAACCATCGTGCGGAGTATCAGGCCACTGTGGTCCGAAGCCTCCGTGCGGAGGGTCCGCCTGCTTTGGTCCGAAGCTACCCTCCGAGAGCCCCGGACCCTTCAGCTACTTTAGCTTCTTAGCGTGTGAACCTGCTTCCTTGGCCCTTCTCTGATGCTTGTTCAACAGCATGTTATATGTTACCTTCGGCCTCTTGTGAGACTTAGCCGAAGGGGTATTAATGTTCTGCTTCCACACTCCTACCTCGGGGTTCTTTGGTATGAGCGTGCGAGTGCGTCGCTCTCCAACAATTACATCCTTTCCCTTAGCCGACTCGGCCTGTTCTGGCCGAATCAACGCCTTCTTTTCGCCGAGGTCGACGGCGTTGACGAGAAAAGGATCTTTATCCAGCTTCATCTTCGGATCATGGTCTATATTCAATCGTCCTTCTTCTATGGCCGATTGTATCTACCATCGAAAAACATTGCAGTCATTAGTATTATGTGAATGCCAATCATGCCACTTACAGTATGGATGCTTCTTTAACTCATCGGCAGGTGGAATGACTTGACCCTTAGGTAACCTGAGAAGCTGACTTTTTAATAGAAAATCAAATATTTTATCACATTTAGTTATATCAAATGAGTTCTTGACTTCACTAAGTCAATTCTTTGTGGGGGATGGTCGTAACTCAGAGCAGGTGATAGGTTTATTCTTAGCGTTCCACACCCATTCGGCCGCGTACATATCGGCAGAATCCTCCTCTTCTGACTCTTCCTCGTCAGAACGTTCCATGATGTGGATTTCAACCCTGGGTTTGCTAAACGTCTTAATAAACTTATTATCTTTGGCTCGGCCTTCCTAGACTAGAGCCTGTTGTAAAACTTGGCTAACTTCTAAAACGATTTGGTTATCTAACCTCTCTTTAATTTTGGAATGCAACCCATTAAACGCTAGTTCCGCCAAGTCCCTTTTAGAAATATTAAGGCTAAAACATCGGTTTCTAGTATCCCTAAAATGCTTGATGTACTCAGAGGTGCTCTCGCTAGATTTCTGCTTAACCGATGTCAAATGTGAAAGCCTAAGTTTTGTCTCACCCGTGTAGAAATAATAATGGAATTTCCGCTCTAAATCATCCCATGTCTGGATGGAGTTCGGTGGGAGCGCCGAAAACCAAGTGAAAGCGGTGCCGGATAGCGAGAGAGAAAATAGTCTAACCTTCAGAGCATCTATCCTGCTAACTTCTCCACACTGTGCCAAAAATTGACTAACGTGCTCTAGTGTAGTCTTGCTACCCTTGCCATCAAACTTAGTGAATTCAGGAATTCTATAGACGCGGGGGTAGGGTACTGTATCAAGGTGGTAGGATACCCTAACCCGTCCCTTGGGCACGAAGCCGGCACACTCTCTAAATAGTGCGTGGAACCGCTCCTCTATGTCATCTTGACATGTTGCTTGTGCGCGTCTCTCATGCGGGGGCATGACACATTGTGGGATGTCGGCGCATCGGCCATGGGCCTCTTCCCCGCGCGCTATCTGCATGACATGCTCGTGTCCGGGTGCCTGCGCATGTGGTGCGGGCAGCGCGGGCACCGACGCATGTAGTGGTGCATGGTACGCGGTTTTAGTTTGGCTGTAGGTGTAATGATTGGTCTCAGCCATAAGTGTTGAGGCCGGAGACATGATTGTGCCAGTGCTATCGTTAGTCCTACCGTACACGTGGTTTGCTAGAGGTACACTAGCAATAGGAACCGAGGGTACGACTTTAGTAAAGCTGAACCTCCTGAGAGTCGCCTCTACTTGGGAGCTGACTACCGAATCTAAACGGTTGGCTAGCGAAGCACTAACGGCTTGATCTACTGATGCAGCTATTTTTTGCTCAATCTCTAAAGAAGATAAACGAGGCGATACAGGTGTTACCTAGATCTGAGTGAGGTTGGGGGTGACGATGTCGCGCTTGATGAAGCCCGCGCATGTCTTGACGTAGCCCCCAAGCATCATGTCTTGGAGTGCCTTTAACTTTGCCTCGATCTCTGCTCGGTCTTCTGTGGGAATATCTTCAAGTGTAGGTGTCAGGATGTTGCGATTGTCGATATCCGCACCTCCCATTGTGTCCATCAGTGGTGTAGACGTAGTAGTCGATGTAGATGTACCGGTGGCCGATGTAGATGCACTTGTCATGTTGGCATAGCCTTCCCCAGCGGAGTCACCAAAAAGTGTGTTGACACGGAAACGTTCCCCCGCACTTGGGTCAGTTCGACGATCCAAAAGTGCACGAATACTTAGGGACAATCCTAAGCGTGACGTAGCACCGACGCCGCGTTCCGACTACCCTTAGTCGTGATAAGGGGGGTGGAGTCGCCAGGAAATCAAATCACACAAAGTAACCCAATTAGCCAAAAGAAATATATTAAATAGAATAAAATCAGCAAACTGGTCGGAGCCTGTCTGCTTCGAAGTCTGATGCGAAGGGGTCACCGAAGTGTACCTTCGACGTCTGGTGCGCAGTGTCTCGCCGAAGGGTGCTTCGGCGTTCGGACTGATCCGTCTAAAGATGGACTCCGAACGGATCTGGACGCGATGATCACCTTTGAACGGTGGGGTTCGGCATGAGGTCTCTGATACAGCAAACTACGGCATAATGACGCGAGGGCCACGTGCGAGCGTAACTTCGTCCAGTGTGGAGTATGGTCATGGTGAAGCCTGCTGTGACGAAGTGTGCTGGCGAAGCCTGTTGCCGGAGCCTGCGGTCTCACCGAAGGGTGCCCTGGTGACCTTTGAAACCGATCTCTCAGCTCTGGACACCTCCGACGAAGTAGCTCCGAACATGGGAACCTGCAACAAAGAGAATTCGAAGTACCAATTCGGCCTGAGGACCGAATTCTGCGAAGTGTTGCACTAGGAGCGAAGGTAGCAATCTGTTACGCAGATTAGCGGATACTTCACAGGCGAAGTAACAAGGCGATATCAATCTATTACGCAGATTAGCGGATACTTCAAAGGCGAAGTAACAAGGCGATAGCAATCTATTACGTAGGGTTACCACTATTCCGTAGTGGCCAGTGGAGGGTTTCCAGGCAAACCTACGAAGAGGTACAGGAAAAATAAAGGTAAAGTAAATACGATCAAAGCTAGGGCTTTGGTTTGGTTTGAGTTTGGGTGGGCCTCTACGCTGGCCTCGCCTCTCTATTTATAGGGGCTTAATCTCTGATCTAATATGCTATTAACCCGGCCGGATAGAGATAAAAACTGAGCCGGAAACGCATATAACTCTACCTCTGCCGAAGTGGGCTTCGGCTAGGCCCGTCGAGGCCGGCTCCTCGGGCCGAAGCTTCAGTGGCGTGGGCCTCCGAAGGCTTCCCGGCCAAAGCCCATGGGCTGGATAGAGGCTTTTGGAGCCCATAGGTCAATGGACTTCGGCCCTGTAGGGCTTCGGACGGACCCTAGACATGTGTATTTTCGGCCCATATCACCAAAATTGATATTTTGACAATCTAGCCTTTAATGCCATTTTTTGCTATCAACAGAGTGGCCTTGTTTAGATCCCTGAAATCAAAACAAACTCATATTTTGCTGCTCCCTTTATTCTCTACAGGCACAATGTTAGCAACCCATTCAGCATACATGCATGGCCTAATAAACTCACCCTTGAGTAACCGTTCTATCTCCTCTTTAACTCGGTCATACACGGACAAATTAAAATGACGAGGGGGTTGTTTATAAGGACTAAACCCGGGTTTAATAGGTAGCCGATGCTCCACGAGCTCACGGCTTAGTCCGGGCATCTCACTATACTCCCATGTGAAACAATCGACATACGACCGAAGCAACTTTATTACTTCGGCCTTTTCATTAGCCTACAAATTTTTGTTTACAAAAGTCGGCCTTGGAATACTACCATCGCCTATATCGATCTCTTCTAGAGGATCAGCCTACGCAAAACCTTGACCTCACTTTTCTACTTCGCCAAAATCTTCAATGGCTTCGGCAATACCGTCTTTAGAAGACCGATATTGCTCCACACGAGACTTTAGCCAACCAAGATTACTCTTACTAGACATAATTACTAGTTTAGAGATAGCCGTGCTACACCAACCAGCTTTATAGACACGGGTACAAAACATCCCTCGGACACGCTAACAAAGTCATGATCCGAGAGATCTCTACATAACAGACACTCTACCTTATCATGGACGGCATCAATAGACACATCGGCCAAAGTGACCTGGGCCGAAGTATCAGCTGGTACAACCTTCACATCATCGTCGTCCCACTGAATCAAGCACTAGTGAAAAGTAGACAGAATACATCAATTTGCATGAATCCAGTCACGCCCAAGTAGCACACTATAGTTACCTTGCACATCGACGACAAAGAACGCCGTCGGCAACGTCTTGTTGCCCACCGTCAGCTCTAGAGAAAGTATGACCTTGGCCTCGGAGCTCTCGCCGTTGAAGCCATTAAGCGTCAGGTTGGTCCTCATCAAGTCATCTTCATTCTTGATGAGCTTCTTCAATAGAGAGTATGACATCAGGTTGACGGTGGCGCCTCTATCTACAAGCATCCTCAAGATCGGCTTCCCGTCGATGTGCCCCTTGACATAGAGAGGCTTCAAGTGATGAGCCGTATCCTCGGGCTTCTCAAAAATAGCCTCCTATGGGCCGAGGCTCAACTGACCGACCTCGGCCTCATCCCGTGGAAGAGCAAACTCAGTAGGCAGCATGATGACATTTATGTCCATCACATGAGGAGGGGGGCCCTTAGAAATGGGCAAGTAGTCTTCATCCATTAGATCATCCTCGTCGTCGCTCAGAGTAGGAGCCAGGTTGTTTATAACAACCGACTTTGGCTTCCATACATGTCTCGCTGCTAGTCGGGGACGGATCTCCTCGAACACGGCGTCCTGCTCATCCTAGACCTTTTTCTCACGCATCTCCAGATCTTGAAGATGTTGTAGCCACATTTTCTGGGACGTGGTCATACTTGGGGTGCCCACGACGGCTTCGGCATAGTGCCTGGTGCCACAACTTTGTTCCTAGAAATTTTGGCCGAATGAGAATTGCTCGAAACGACCTCAGCAATTTTGCGCTTTGCGGAACCCTGCTCCTGAGTGCTATCGGTCGGACTGGCCTTATTGGGTCGGTCTAACCGGGCTGTGTCGGTCGGACCGGCCATAGGGGGCTGGTTAGACCGATTGGTGTCAGTCGCCTACGATAGACCGGTCGGACTGACCAGAGTAGGCCGGTCAGACCGGGGGTACCGAGGGCGGTCTGACCGGCCCTATGGCTACAGTTGGACCGACTGACTGCTACTCAATCTCCTTCCATTGTGTTGGACCGGAAACGGCGACCAGAGGGGGGGTGAATGGGAGCTTTTAAAATTTCGGGCTAAAAACTTAGCCTTCGTTTCTGTTCAGTCTTCTGCGGAACAGGCTTCGAACGCAACCTTCGAAGGTCTGGTTCGGAGGTACTTCGACAGCTCCGAACACAGGCTTCGCAGGAGCAAAAGTTCGAAGCCAAGAAGACTTCGCTCCACTAACAACCCTCGAAAATCTACTCTGCCAAGTCAGTGCAGGCTCCGCACACGAGGTGCTTCGAGCAGGCTTCGCACTTCACCCTTCGCAAGAGTGGACAGCCCCCTGAGGACTTCGACCAAGTACTTGGCGACAGCAACGGGTGCTGGGCTTCGTACCCGAAGGTCTACACGCACACAAAACGGACCACGCTAAGGGCTTCGACACAAGAAGCACAACGGGAAAAGATCAGGGCTTCGCTAGTAAGCAGCGAGGTCTTGCCTCGTGTTACACAGAGCGACAGCACACTGACAAAACACACCTCGCACGAGAAACAACCTTCGCCTCAACAGGCTTCGGTGCACTAAACTAGCGAAGTATGTAGATCGAGCTCAAGCAAAAAGCACAAGACAAACAGGGCTTCGCCGCTTGAACAAGGAACACTGAAAATGAACTCAGGATGTATTCAATCGAAGTGTGGCTACAGGAGCTCAACAGTAAATGCTCAAAGTGTTAAATGTTACCTACCGAGCCCCCATATTTATAGCCCACGGCTTCATCCTAAGGAAGTGACTACTTTACCCCTAGGGTTTACATCCATTTTGTCTCTACAGAACTAAGGGGTACAAAAGGTAGTCCACCTTTATTTTGGAGGCTTCTCTGTCAGCTGCAGAGGGGACAGTGTCAGCCTTTTTCAGAACAGACAGTGTCAGCCTTTACAGTGTTGACTTCTGGAACCTCCCTTCGCACGCGAAGGTGCGGAAGCTTCGGCGAGAAGCCTGCAGCCTGTTGGCCTTCGCTCCGCCGAAGAAGACCTTCGATACAGTGACGGTTTTGAGCCGAAGCCGTCAAAGCCCTTGGGCCTTCGCACCACCACCTCCGGAGTGGATCACCACGGCTTCGCAGCTACTCCGAGCTCGAACACCGTCCGTCCGTGTACCGAAGCCATGCATGGCCGAAGCACCTCAAGTCAACCTCACTCCGGAGCTAGCCTCGCTCCGAAGTCCTTCACACTCCGAAGCCCTACCTTCGGAGTACCACCCTTCGAAGTCCCTCCTTCGTCCAAGGCCTCCGCATGAAGCATTCCATGAGCACTTCGTCGCAGTGTCTCACTCCGAGCACACTCCTCGACGAGCCTCACCCGGACCATGCCTTCGATGCGCCTCGACTTCTGAGACCTTCGTCGGGCCACCTTCGAGTGTCTCCCTCCGGAGCACACTTCGAACACCTTGCCTCCGCAGAGGACTTGTTCCACCAACTCCGAAGTCACTCCATTCGGAGTACCTTCGAAGTGCCTCACCTCCGAGGACTTGTCTCGGAGTACCTTCAGCCGGAGCCACGCTCCGCACTCTCTGCCTTCACCTGGCACGCCTCGACCCGAGGACCGACCCGGACCACCTTCGCAGCCACCGTGACGGAGCTCCCCGCTCCCTTGGCATCAAACCACCCGCTTGACCCAAGTTCACCTGGCTCGAAGCCTGTCCGTCGTCTCCGAAGTCCCTGCGCACCACAGACAAACAGACAAGTGTATCTAGTACTCCGGAGACCTCTCCAGGTTAGCAACCTCCGGCACACACTTCGGTGTACCGCCCAAAGTACCGAAGCCATCGGTACGAACCCTGTCATCGTGTACTGCCGGACCCCTCCGACAGGTACACTCCGCTGCAACAGCTGCAGCAAGCAAACACCGAATCACCCTTCGGTGACAACACCTCCGAACACCCTTCGGAGGTACCACCTCCGAAGCCCCTTCGGAGGTACCCTTCGAACAGAGGGTAAAAGCCTGTCAATCACTCATCACAACACCGAAACCACCCTTGGTTTCTCAATCTCCCCCTTGATGAGTGCATTGACAACCAAATTGAAGTCAAGAAAATGTAAAAATTTTCAGCACACAAGTGACCATAAAAACTCAGAAAAGAGCCAAAGCATGTCACTTGATACAAGAAATTTTTCTCCCCCTTTCTCAAAAGATTCTCAAAAGAGTAAAAGCCCTTTTTGGCAAATCTCCCCTTGAAAAGAACTCCCCCTGAGTTAAGCAAATTTTTCTCCCCCTTTATGTCAAAAATCTTCAAAAATCTCTCCCCCTTTAGAAATAATGCCTTCTTGCAGCAGAGAACATAGCAAAATCTCTCCCCCTTTGGCAATGCAAGCATCAAGGAGCATTCAAAAGATGCAAAGCTGCGAAAATGAATAGAATTGCAAAGACATATAATGCAAAAATATGCCAAAATTAACACAAACGATCATGCGCTCAGCTCAATTTAACAATCTGTGAAACAAGATGATGGCATGTGATTTTGTCATTTTGAAGTAAAAGCATCACCACTGAATCAAAGCAGCTAGACATGTGAAGGCAAGGACTGCGCAAAGCTAACAAGTTTTATTCTAGACAGACAAGTCTTGTTCAAAAAGAAGCTTTGAAAGCAAACTTGATGAATAACTCATGTTGTTGTTCTTTTTCTTAGTGCCAGGGGTTATTTGTTTGTCCACCTTATACTTTCCAATCAAGCCAAGCCTAGGCATGAAAGCCATCTGAAGCTTAAGGCGGTGATTTTGGCATACACTACACTATCCCAGTTCAGACCAAAGTGCAATGGTAAGCAGTCTAGAATAGAGTAGTGCGACAAACAAACCCTCCTGGATCTTTTCATTGAAACCAGGCAAATCATGAATTTTTGATTTTGAAGAATTAAATTTTGATGAGTATCCATGAATAAAGAACACAATTTTCAAGTTGCATATTTTAGCATCCAAGGAACATTGTCTTGCTGTCAAATAGATAAAAGATAGCTAAAAGCAGTCCACCCTAAACAAGCTAGATACAAGATTATGCGGTGAGCAAGTTTTGATTTTTAGAAAATAAAACATCATGCACAATCAATGTTCCAGACATATTTCATAGAGCTGAGCTGTCATGATTTCTTTGAATTAAAAGCAGGCATATAATAGCAAAAGATGTAAGTGCAATTCCACATAATGAGCATATGCAAGACAATTAAATCAGCTCCCCCTCACAAATGCCGTAGGGATGACAAATACCAAGTTCCCCACGCAAGTAAGCAAATCGAGAAGCATCGAGGGGTTTTGTAAAAATGTCGGCAAGCTGGTGTTGGGTATCAACATATTGAAGTTCAATATCACCCTTCTCATTGTGATCTCTGAGAAAATGATACCGTACATCAATGTGTTTGGTTCTGGAGTGCTGAACCGGGTTGTTTGCAATACAAATAGCACTAGTGTTATCACAGAAAAGTGGAACACTCTTATAATCTAACCTGAAATCCCGCAAAGTGGAAACCATCCACAAAATCTGAGAGCAACAGCTAGCTGCAGCAACATATTCGGCTTCCGCCGTCGATTGTGCAACACTAGACTGTTTGCGGGAAGACCAGCAAACCAGAGACGTACCCAGAAAATGACAAGTACCAGAGGTACTCTTCCTATCAATTCTACACCCAGCAAAATCCGCATCAGAATAGCCTCTAAGACATAAAGATGAAGACGATGAATACCATATGCCAAATTCAAGGGTGTGTTTGAGATACCTTAAGATGCGCTTTACCGCTTGGCGGTGCGAAGCTCGTGGCGAAGCCTGAAAACGAGCGCACAGACATACTGCGAAGTGTATGTCCGGCCTCGTGGCAGTCAAGTAGAGGAGGGAGCCGATCATGCTTCGGAACTCCTTCTGATCTACGGCTTCTCCATCTTCGTCAGGGTCCAATGCTACAGATGTAGCCATTGGAGTGGCGAGGGGCTTTGCATCGGACATGTCGAACTTCTTGAGCAGGTCCTTGGTGTACTTCGTCTGGTGAACGAAAGTACCTTGTTTGCTTTGCTTGATTTGCAAACCAAGGAAAAAGGTGAGTTCACCCATCATCGACATTTCAAACTCCCTGCTCATGGTATCTGCAAACTCGGCAACTAAAGCATGAGAAGAGCCACCAAAGATGATATCATCCACATAAATCTGCACTAGAAGGAAATCTTTGCCATGCTTGAGAGTAAACAAAGTTTTATCAACAGAGCCCATCAAATACCCTCGCTCAAGCAGAAAAGACTTAAGTCTATCATACCACGCCCGAGGGGCCTGCTTGAGTCCATAAAGAGCCTTATGAAGTTTAAGGACTTTATGTGGGTACTTGGGGTTTTCAAAACCAGGGGGTTGTTTTACATAAACATCTTCACCTATGAAGCCATTAAGAAAAGCACTTTTGACATCCATTTGATAGAGTTTGAATCCCCGGGATGTCGCAAAGGCAAGCAAAATCCTAATGGCCTCAAGGCGAGCAACAGGTGCAAAAGTTTCAGTAAAATCAATCCCTTCTAGTTGAGAAAAACCCTGAGCTACAAGTCTAGCCTTATTTCTAACAATTGTTCCATCCTCCCCTTGTTTATTTTTGAAAATCCATTTTGTTCCTATGAAATGAACATTCGGTGGAGGATCAACTAAAGTCCAGACTTGATTTCTTTCAAAATTCTCAAGCTCTTCATGCATGGCATTGATCCAACTAGAATCAGAAAGTGCATGACTAACATCTAAAGGCTCGAAAGAAGCAACAAAAGCAGCATTAGTGAAATGAGCGTGAGAACGTGTTACCCTTTGATCAAGCTCACCAATGATCTGCTCGGGAGGATGCATCCTTTGGACATGATGTGGAGCCTCGCGGCGGGATGCAGTCTCCCCCTCAACTTGTGCGTTGGAGTGGTCCAAGATGACCGATGTTGAGGTAGTTGCTTCGGGACCTCGTGCCGAAGTAGTAGAAGCGGGGTCAGCTTCGGGGGTTGACGTCGAGGGTAGTAGGGGTTCATCCTCGAATTCTCCGGGATCTTCGTCTTCGAATAAGGTCTGTTCCATGTCGTGTTCATTTGCCTGTTCAAAAGCAGAACTAACAGAGGGGGTTGATTCATCAAAAGTCACATCACATGACTCGATGACAGTGTTAGTTTCCAAGTTATAAACACGATAAGAATGACCATGAGTAGTATAACCCAAAAAGATCCCGTCAGAAGATCGCGACTCAAATTTATCCAAGTTACCACGTTTTAGGATAAAGCAGCGACAGCCAAAAACTCGAAGATGAGTAACCTTGGGCTGTCTCCCAAAACGCAGCTCATAAGATGTCAAGTTCAAAATTGAGCGCAAGAAAATTCGGTTTGAGATGTAACATGCTGTGTTCATGGCCTCAGCCCAGAATTTTCTAGGAGTCCTATGCTCATCAAGCATCGTCCTAGCCATCTCAACCAAAGTGCGGTTTTTCCTCTCAACAACACCGTTCTGTTGAGGAACCCGCGGAGCAGAGAATTGATGTTCTATGCCATGCTCCATGCAAAAGTCAACAAAGAGACTATTTTTGAACTCGGTGCCATTATCGCTTCGAATGAATTTTAATGCACCTGGGAGTTCAGAGAAAAGTCTCAAAGCCAAGCTCCGAAAGTGTGAAAACACTTCATCCTTGCTGGCAAGAAAGAAGACCCAAGAGTAGCGAGAGAAATCGTCGACAATAACAAGTACATACCACTTGCCGCCTAAAGAACTAACCCGAGAAGGACCTACAGTGTCCATATGGAGAAGTTCTCCGGGCTGTTCAGTCATCACTGTGGTGACTGGCGAATGCGAAGCGGCAATCATTTTTCCATGTCGACATGGAGCGCAAACTAAATTCTTCTCAAACTTGAGCTTGGGCAATCCTCGGATCAAACCTAGGGCGCTCAGACGAGCGAGCAATTCAAAGCTCATATGCCCTAGTCTCCTATGCCACTTCCAAAGCTCAGAAGTCGAATGTGCAACAAGACAATGAGAAGAACCAGACGACTCTGAAAAATCAGCTCCAAAAACTCTCCCAACCCTAAAGATCTTACACACAACAACGCCATCAGAATTGAGCACTTGCGAAGTATCGCGATGAAATCGCACTTCGAAGCCCTCATCAAGCAACTGAGATACAGACAGCAAATTGTATCCCAGGTTCTCAACCAAAGCAACATCTTTGAGAGTGAAGTTTGCGTTAATTCTTACCACACCTTTACCTTTCACTCTACTCCTTCGATTGTTTCCGAAGGTGATATGTTCCCTTTGCTTGGTTGTGGTGAGGCTGGAGAACCAATTTGCATCTCCGGTCATGTGGCGCGAACAACCGGAGTCCATGATCCACGTGCCCTCCAAGCCTCGACCTGTCGCCTACACATGATAAGAACGCCTCGATCGCTCAGTGCTGGGGTGAGTAAAATAATGACGAGGCATCCAGCACTGAGTGACACGAGTAGTAGGCACAGTAAAAGTAGACGGTCTACGCACATAAAAATCAGAATGATGCAAAGTACGAGGTCTACCTACATGCAAAGAACGCAAAGCATGTCGAGGTCTCCTACTCTGACGAGGTACAAAGCTACTCGCCCGAGGTCTACCACCATATGGAACATGGTGAACACCTCGAGGAGCAAAACCTCTCCGAGAAGCACGAGGAGCCTCGAAAACAGGACGAGAGTAATACTCAGACTCATGCATACCTAAAGATGGGTAATGCATGTCCTGATAGCTCATCGCCTGTGCACGTCGCTCATCCTTGATGCGACGGAAACAGAAACCAATCAAATGACCTGCCCGCTGACAATAAGAACAATGAAACACTCTCCTGGGGGCACTCTCATGGGTCACAGGAGCAACTCTCACAGGCTCCTTGGGTTTCTTCTGAGTGGTTTTCTTGGGAGGATTTTTCTTGATAGGAGGTGTGGTTTTCTTTGGTGGATGGGTAGGCTTTTTGGCTGATGGGGTGTCCAACAGAGCTCTCTCTTTCTCTAGGGTGGTGGGAGAGGTGAAAACAGTTTTGGTCTTACTGTCTGAAGCTATCCTCTCAAAACCCAAACCTAGAGCTACCCCGGCTCTGTCAGCACACATCTTGGTCTTGGCCAAGAGCAAATCCATCCTACCCTTCCCTTCAGTGCATTTATTCACCACAGAAAGAAGGTATTCATTTTCAGACATGAGATTTTCAGCTCGCTCTCTGACAGTGCCTAGCTGGTCCTTAAGGGTAATGCATGTGTCACACACAGGCTGCACATCCTTAGAACTACCGGCCCTCTCCAATCTAGCCTCCAAATCATGAACATGCTTATCACGTAAATTAATGCTATCGCGTAATAGGGAGCAGTTCATGCAATCAACATCATGAGGTCTAGAATCCACCTCCAAAAGCTGCTTCTGTGCAGTCTCAAGCTCAGAAAGAGTTTGAGCATGAACAGAACGCAACTGAGCAAGCTCACTCATGACAACAGAACATGATTCACATTCAGCATCATCAAACTTAGACTTAAGCATGGCATATTCAGTAGAAATAGTTTCTAACCTAAGTCTAAGGTCTTTTCTTTCTCTAGCGGCTTGCACAAGTAATCTATCCTGACCAAGTACTACTTCATTCAGCTCATCTAATTTAATTAGAAGCTGGTCAGATGATAGGTTTACCTCTGATGAGTCAAGCTCATCGCCGCTGTGATCGCTGTCGGCCATGAAGCAAAGGCCGGTGAAGTCACGTCCCTTCTTGTCCTTCTTGTCCTCCTTCCTTGGGGACTCCTCCTCCTCAGAGCTCGACTCCTCAGTTGAGGATGTGTCGATGTCGCTGAGAGCAGCAACAAAAGCTCTGGAAGCGGCCTTGGCTACTTTCTTAGCCATCTTGCCGCGCTTGCCCTTCACAAAGGGTTTCCTCTCCTTCTTGTGGTATTTAGGGCGGTCACTCTCATCTCTCTTTTTGACCTTGGGGCAATTGGCCTTTATGTGAGAGGTGTCGCCACATTCATAGCAGCCACTAAAACCACTTCTCCGCTGATCCCGTCTCTCATGATGAAAGCGGGTGAACCTCCGGGCAATGAGAGCAAGCTCGTCATCTGCTAGAGTATCCACCTGCTCCTTTGTGACGGAGACCAGGGAGGACAAAGCAAAACCATCTGCAAGAACACAAGTGCCTGATGTGCTTGGTTCTGCAGTGGTGCCACGGCTAGTGCTAGAAACCAATGCCAATGGCTGTGGCAAAGAGCTTCTGTGCACTGCAAGAGATGCCTTGGCAATCTCTGTGGACTTCAGCTTGCTAAAGAGTTCATCACAGGTTAGAGTGTCATAGCCTGTGGACTCCTCAATGCTGGATATCTTCACCTCCCATATGCTACGGTCAAGAGCATAGAGAAGCTTGATAGCCCTATCGTGATCACTGTAAGCAAGCGTCCCGTTGGATCGCAAGTTACTCACTATAGCATCAAAGCGCGAAAACATGGCATCTATAGATTCACCAGGTGCCTGCACAAACAGCTGATACTGTTGGTTGTAGGTGCTTTGGCGCCTGGCCTTAATCTGAGTAGAGCCCTCATGATAAATAGTGAGCGTTGTCCAAATTTCCCTAGCAGTCCTAAGGTGCTGCACCCTATCAAACTCACTCCGACTCAAACCAATGAACAATATGTTCCTTGCCTTCGAGTTGGCAATATACTGATCTTTTTCAGTTTGAGTGGTGCGGGTATCAGGGATGGAGTATTGTGAGTCCACAATCTCCCAAATTGCATTTCCTTGGCTTAACAAGTAAGCCTCCATGCGCACCTTCCAGTATGCAAAATCTGTCCCATCGAACAGAGGAATTTTACTGCCTCTATCCATGTCGCCAACAGATCACAAAACCGGTTAAGGTCAACTGGTGATCTTAACCCGCTCTGATACCAATTGTTGGACCGGAAACGGCGACCAGAGGGGGGGTGAATGGGAGCTTTTAAAATTTCGGGCTAAAAACTTAGCCTTCGTTTCTGTTCAGTCTTCTGCGGAACAGGCTTCGAACGCAACCTTCGAAGGTCTGGTTCGGAGGTACTTCGACAGCTCCGAACACAGGCTTCGCAGGAGCAAAAGTTCGAAGCCAAGAAGACTTCGCTCCACTAACAACCCTCGAAAATCTACTCTGCCAAGTCAGTGCAGGCTCCGCACACGAGGTGCTTCGAGCAGGCTTCGCACTTCACCCTTCGCAAGAGTGGACAGCCCCCTGAGGACTTCGACCAAGTACTTGGCGACAGCAACGGGTGCTGGGCTTCGTACCCGAAGGTCTACACGCACACAAAACGGACCACGCTAAGGGCTTCGACACAAGAAGCACAACGGGAAAAGATCAGGGCTTCGCTAGTAAGCAGCGAGGTCTTGCCTCGTGTTACACAGAGCGACAGCACACTGACAAAACACACCTCGCACGAGAAACAACCTTCGCCTCAACAGGCTTCGGTGCACTAAACTAGCGAAGTATGTAGATCGAGCTCAAGCAAAAAGCACAAGACAAACAGGGCTTCGCCGCTTGAACAAGGAACACTGAAAATGAACTCAGGATGTATTCAATCGAAGTGTGGCTACAGGAGCTCAACAGTAAATGCTCAAAGTGTTAAATGTTACCTACCGAGCCCCCATATTTATAGCCCACGGCTTCATCCTAAGGAAGTGACTACTTTACCCCTAGGGTTTACATCCATTTTGTCTCTACAGAACTAAGGGGTACAAAAGGTAGTCCACCTTTATTTTGGAGGCTTCTCTGTCAGCTGCAGAGGGGACAGTGTCAGCCTTTTTCAGAACAGACAGTGTCAGCCTTTACAGTGTTGACTTCTGGAACCTCCCTTCGCACGCGAAGGTGCGGAAGCTTCGGCGAGAAGCCTGCAGCCTGTTGGCCTTCGCTCCGCCGAAGAAGACCTTCGATACAGTGACGGTTTTGAGCCGAAGCCGTCAAAGCCCTTGGGCCTTCGCACCACCACCTCCGGAGTGGATCACCACGGCTTCGCAGCTACTCCGAGCTCGAACACCGTCCGTCCGTGTACCGAAGCCATGCATGGCCGAAGCACCTCAAGTCAACCTCACTCCGGAGCTAGCCTCGCTCCGAAGTCCTTCACACTCCGAAGCCCTACCTTCGGAGTACCACCCTTCGAAGTCCCTCCTTCGTCCAAGGCCTCCGCATGAAGCATTCCATGAGCACTTCGTCGCAGTGTCTCACTCCGAGCACACTCCTCGACGAGCCTCACCCGGACCATGCCTTCGATGCGCCTCGACTTCTGAGACCTTCGTCGGGCCACCTTCGAGTGTCTCCCTCCGGAGCACACTTCGAACACCTTGCCTCCGCAGAGGACTTGTTCCACCAACTCCGAAGTCACTCCATTCGGAGTACCTTCGAAGTGCCTCACCTCCGAGGACTTGTCTCGGAGTACCTTCAGCCGGAGCCACGCTCCGCACTCTCTGCCTTCACCTGGCACGCCTCGACCCGAGGACCGACCCGGACCACCTTCGCAGCCACCGTGACGGAGCTCCCCGCTCCCTTGGCATCAAACCACCCGCTTGACCCAAGTTCACCTGGCTCGAAGCCTGTCCGTCGTCTCCGAAGTCCCTGCGCACCACAGACAAACAGACAAGTGTATCTAGTACTCCGGAGACCTCTCCAGGTTAGCAACCTCCGGCACACACTCCGGTGTACCGCCCAAAGTACCGAAGCCATCGGTACGAACCCTGTCATCGTGTACTGCCGGACCCCTCCGACAGGTACACTCCGCTGCAACAGCTGCAGCAAGCAAACACCGAATCACCCTTCGGTGACAACACCTCCGAACACCCTTCGGAGGTACCACCTCCGAAGCCCCTTCGGAGGTACCCTTCGAACAGAGGGTAAAAGCCTGTCAATCACTCATCACAACACCGAAACCACCCTTGGTTTCTCACATTGTTCACCTCTGTCTTGTTCCATGGGGGCCTCCTTAGGAATTGGGACATCCTGGGACCCCACCTTGACGATGATAGCCTCAGACACCGCCTCCGGATGTCCTCGTAGCGTGACGGATAGTCTGGAGAAGACATCCCCTTTTAGAGCGCTCTTTTCACCCTACATGTTATAAAATCCGGATGGCACAAATGGAGAAATATAATATGGGGCAGGGTATCCGGGAGGCGTAAAGTAGTAAGGGGGCCAGTACGCCATCGGTAGATGATACGGCGGTGGAGGGAAAGGTGGATCTAATGGCCTCGGCCACTGTGGGCCAAACCCATTCTTCTTAGGGGGCCTGGCCTCGCTGGAGGTCCTGGCTGAGTGCTCGCCATCTCGGCCCTCTTCTTGTGCTTCTGGAGCAGCATGTCGTATGTCACATTCGGCTTCTTGCGATTCGCAGCCGAAGACGATGCGTTCGTGTTCATTTTCCCCACTCCTACCTTGGTGTTCTTCGGCACGAGTGTGTGTGGGTGGTTCTCCGATCACGATATCCTTTCTCTTAGCGGACTCGGCATGCTCAGGCCAGATCAACACCTTCTTCCCGTCGAGATCGACAGTGTTCACGGGGAAAGGGTCCTGGTTGAGCTTCATCTTGGGACTTGTATCCAATTTCAACCGTCCTTCTTCTATGGCCGATTGAACCTGCCGACGAAAAACATTGCAATCGTTAATAGAATGGGAATGAGAATCATGCCACTTACAATAAGACCACTTCTTCAAGTCATCGGCAGTCAGGATGACCTGACCCATCGGTAACCTGGTAAGTTTGCTTTTCAACAAAAAATCAAATATCTTATCGCACTTGGTCACATCAAGAGAATACTTCACCTCGTTGGGCTGACTCTTGGTGGGAGACGGCCGTAATTCAATGCAAGTGATGGGCTTGGCCTTACTAGACCAAGTCCAATATGCGGTGTACATATCAGCCGAGTCATCCTCATTCTTCGATGATTCATCATTGGAGTGCTCCATGACGTGCACCTCGACCTTAGGCTTGTTAAATGTCTTGGTGAATTTTCTACTTTTAGCTCAGCTTTCCTGAACCAGAGCCTTCTGTAGCACCTGACTAACATCGAAGAAAGCCTGGCCATCTAGTTTCTCCTTAAGTTCGGAGTGGAGACCGTTAAAAGCTAGGTTGGCCAAGTCTCTATCAGAAATGTTGAAAGTAAAACATCGGTTCCTAGTGTCCCTAAAACGCTTAACGTACTTAGAGACACTCTCATTAGCCTTATGTCTAACCGATATCAAGTGTGAAAGTCTAAGCTCGGTCTCCCCAGTATAAAAATAATCATGGAACTTTTGCTCCAACTAGGCCTAAGTCTGAACGGAGTTCGGCGGTAACGCTGAAAACGATGTAAAAGCAGTGTTGGAAAGCGATAGAGAAAATAATCTAAGCTTCAAAGCATTAGACCCACTAGCTTCGCCACACTGTGCTAAGAATTGGCCTATGTGCTCTAGGGTGGTCTTACTACCTTCGCCATCAAATTTTGTAAACTTAGGCACCCAAAAGACGCGTGGGTACGAGATGGTGTTGAAGTGATCAGGGTACGGCTTGTTATAACCCCTAACTCAACCTCTAGGTGTCCAACCCGCAACCTCTCTAAATAGTGCGTGAATCTGCTCGTCAAGATCATCTACGCCTCATGCCTACACGCTCTCTCATGTGGGTGCGTGACACGCGGTGGTATATCATGGTGTCGGCCATGCAGCTCGTCCTTTCATTGCGGCTCGCGATACGGGACGTAATCGGGCCTTTGATGGTGTGCGGGAGCAGGAGGTGTAGGCAGTGAGGGGAGAGGTAGCGCAGGTGCGGGGCAGTGGTAGCGCATAAAATGTTGCAGGGGCGGTCGGACTGGCCATAGGGCCGGTCTAACTAGAGGCATAATGGCCGGTCGGACCGGCCTGATGGTTGGTCTAACCAACCATTGTCGTCTGTAGAACCTGGCACATATTGGTCTGACCGACCCAAGGGCCGGTCTGACTGATAGGGTCATGCAGGACCTCGACCATGGATGGCATAGACGAATACGCGACAAATTTTCTGGTACTCCCGTCCGTTCTACTGTATACGCAATGAATAAGGGGTACACTAGCTATTGGAGTGGGGAAAGCGGCCTCGGAAAAGACGAATCTCCTAAACATCGCCTCCATTTTTGTCTCCAATTTAGAATCAACTATGGACTCTAGGCGGTTTGCAATGGTAGCACTAACGGCCTGGTCAACGGTGTTGGCTATTGTTGGCGTAAAAGATTACGCTAACAGGTTTCTGAAGATTAGAAACTAACAAACGAAGTGTTTGCGAAAGAAACTATTCTAAGCCTCCGAAAGGATAATAACTTAGGATAGTTCAAATGTATGTATTGAATAACTTGTATTCGGTCCTCATTACAGGGTAAAACGGGGGGTATTTATAGGCCGAAACATTAAGGAAAAGACCTTTTTACCCCTCTATTACAACCGACATAGTGGAAACTATTCGGTACCCTTAATAGGGCTAAAATGGTAAAAGACTAATCTAGTTAGAAAGAAGATAAGTCTTCCATCTTAGCTGGCAAAGAAGTTCCTGGAAGAGTCTAAGTTCGAAGATGTACTCCGAACTAGAGCCCGTTATCATACTTCGAACTTGACCGGATGCATCTCCGAAATTATATATCAGACATCTTCATCTTAATCATCAGTCTTTATCTTGTTGCTACGATAATCTTGAAGATTGAATATTTTCCCCCAACAGTAGCCCCTCGAATACGCTTCTCCGTTAAATCTGTGATGTTAGGGAAGCAGTATATGCAAGGAAACATATTCATGCGTAGGGATTAACAGATGTAAACCATCTCCGAACTACGTGGAGATGTAAATTTCGAATCAATTTTTAATAAAATTACTTTCGAAGTAACTTAGAACTAACTCGAAAAATCTGAAAGTCTTTTTAGACTTAGAAGAAATAGCCGTTAGCTTATTTCTTCTAACGGAAGTTACGGAATGCTTTAATTTCGGAGCAAAGTAACGGTTAGGAATGTGAAGCGACACAGGCAAACGGTAAAAAATCAGGGTTTGGGCTATAAATAGAGGGCCCAAACCCTTAGTGAGTACCTTTTCACTGCTTTCGTGCGAACAAGCCATCACCCGAGCCCTAGCCGCCGTTTTTCCTCTGAAACAATCCACAAAATCCAATGGCGAAAACTAGCTTCAAGGGTCCTGGAGCGACTTCAGCCTTGGCCCGGCAGCAAGCTGCTGCGGTGGCAGCGGCTGCATCATCGGCGATGGCAACTCCAAATCCCTTAGTGGTGGCAATGGCGCCGGTAGGAGGAAATCCCCAAAATGTCGGCCCCCAAGACCTCTTTCCAGCGTCGACGAAGTATACGGATCAGTCTTATCAACTGGGGCCGTCAACCTGCAGAAGGGAATTGCTTGCGGCTGCAGTAGAAGGCAAGATTAGTTCGGGGGTTATGATCCGCAAACCTGGGAAGGAAGTCATTCCGTCACCAAGACCCGGAGAAGTGGTCGTCTTCGAACCCTTCTTCGAAGCTGGTTTGGGGCTTCCGGTGGTAGACTTCTTGGCGGAAGTATTAGACTTGTTCCACGTCACCCTCCCCCAACTCTCTCCAAATGCGGTAGCGCGTCTTGCCATCTTTGAATGGGCGTTGCGAGCCGAAGGTTGTGAAGGAAGGGTGGAGATCTTCGCAGCACTGCATAGAGCTTCATGCCAACCGAAGACCTTCGTAGGCCCCAGAGGTGAAAAGATGGTAGTAGCCTTTAGAAGCATCAACTTCAGACTTCGAGATGAGTATGCTCTTCGGTTTCCCGCTAAGGCCATCAATGCCAGATGGTACCCCGATTGGATCTTGAAGTGGTTTTACGCCAAAGTTGGGGCGAGCAACCGTCTAGCCGGACCTTTGCAAGACATCAACTTCCGAAAGGAAGCCCTTGTACATCCAGATCTGGGTCAGCTCGAAGCTCGCTTTAGCTTGCTTCAAAAGATCAGTCATCGGTTGAGCATGCGAGACTTAGCCGAAGAATTCCTCGGGCTTCAAATCCCTCCTTTGATGGCCAACTGGCCAATCACTTTCGAAGAGGATTCGGAAGGTGGTCTTCGGAAAATTTCTTCAACTTCGAGTCCTGCAGGTAACTTCGAAAACAACATACTCTATGTATATTTATTCGAAGAGTTAATGAACTTAACTTATTTTTCAGCTTCTTCCGCCCCTATAACTTCGGAGCAAATCGTACGAGCTTCGGAGAAGATTTTGGGCGTCCCAACTCCGACCGAGAAAGAATGGAGAATCAAATTGGTTGGTAGTTGGGAGCGATCCAACCGAGTATGGGGGCTACTCGAAGTGGTTCCACCCCCTTTGGTGGATTGGGTGCCTTCGGAGAAAGGGCCCAAGAAGAGGAAAGCCGAAGCTGGAACTTCGAGCTCTGCCAAGACTCCGGTCAAGAAGGTGGCTCGAAAACCAAAAAAATCCTGCGCCTTCGAGCTCAAGAGCTTCAATCTCCGATTCTCAGGAGGATGAAGGCAGGTTGCTTGTGAGGCTGATTGACGCGGATGCAGCCCAAGGAACTGCACAAATTGAAGAACCTGCGAACGTGCCGGAGTCTCAAGAGAATCTTGAGCAAGCAAGGACTCCGGCTGTTCAAGTCACTATAGCTTCGATTCCGGGTGAAGTAACAACGGCTGTTCAAGGAGATGCTCTGACAGTCGAAGATTTGACTCTTGACTCTGACGAAGACCTTGCCTTCGACCCGCCAAGCAGCCCAATGCTCACCCGTCGCCAGAATGTCGAAGGTAAACTTCGCATAATTCTTTTGTTCTTTTTTCCTACAAAATTATACAATGTATAATACCTTTGTTTTTACAGGATCCATCTCCATGGAAGAAGTCCGTCCTGAAGATACAATTCCTGGACCTTCGACAACTTCGGAGCCAAACCCAGAAGCCGCTCAAATGGGGCCTGAAAAAGGCAAAGGAAAAATGAACCCCCTCCCTGCTCCGAGCTCAGGATCAACTCTGTCTGAATCAACAGACGAGAGCCAATCTACTGAGGGGGGTCAGTCTCCCGGGGCTCCAAAGACCACAGCTCAACACTCCGGGCCTTTGCCAAACGAAGATGACAACGAGCCTTAAGCATGCTCCCCCTTCTAGCTCCTTTCTTAGAGCGAAGAACTGGGCTTCAGACTTTGCTCGAGCCTTTGGATCGATCTAGTCGCGAAGTTGGGGAGACGGACTTGGTGGCCATCTTGAGTGAGGTGGAGAGCTCAAAGCTTAATGCTGCCATGGAACGCGCAGCATACCAGGTACGAAGTATCTGCAAAATAGAATCAAATTTATATACAAATAATTTCTCACCTTGACTTTTTCTTTTCGCAGCAAACAGTCTTGGCTCGAGCTGCGAATATCTCCAACGAACGTGGGAACATTCGCCTTCAAGAGGAGAATGCAACTCTTCAATGAAATCTTACTATTTCTGAAGGTCGAGTGGCCCACATGGACAATATGGTTTCAACGGAGCGCAGGGCCAGACAAAGCTTGGAGGCTGCGAACAAGGAGCTCGAAGCAAAAAAAATTGTGCTTCTAACAGAAATTGAAAAGATGCGGGCGGAGCACGCTACTGCGGGGGCCGAGCTTGTTAGGCTCCGAGAAGAAGCTAGCCAGCTACTGAATCAAAAGAATTCTTTGTCTACGGAGGCTGCTAGACTCTCTGGAGTAATAGAAGAGCTAACTTCAGCGAAGGATGCGTTAATTGAAGATAAGCTGAAGTCTGAGAAGGTAGCTGCGGAGGTTATGGACCAATTGCTAGGCGTTCTGGAGTACTTCGGTACTACTGGGATGCTTCCTTCGGATGACAACATCTCCCTACTGCGCCGGTTGAAAAGGATTCAAGGAGTAGTGATGCAAATGAAGACAACAGGCATTCGTTACGGAGAAATCTCCGGACAAGTGGCTGCCGTTGGTCTACTTCGTTACTACGAAGATTTGGGCCGATCAATAACTCCGAGCGCAGGAGAGGGTCCCATTACCTTCGACGACGACCAGCTTCTCACGCCCTCCGAAGGTGTGGCCGCTGCTTGGCAAGCCTTTCAAACTTCATGGAGAGCCGAAGGTCGTTCTGCGATCAAGGCCTGGATTGATGAAGGACAACACCAGAAGCAGGCTCGGTCCCAAGCTTTGAGCAGTCAGCCTCCTCCAAACCCGCAGGTTTAGAATTACCTTAGGATCTTCAACTATGTAAAGCACTACGCTTTGTACATTTATGAATGAAGATTTGTTTATCATGTTTTTAGGCTTTGCCTCATATGGAAGATGTCGAAGTGTTAGATGTTAACGACGAACTTCGCTTATTATGGGCTACCTTCGAAATCTTAAAACTTCACAAGCGCCCTCGATTTCTAGTTCCTCGAGATAGTTCCGGAATGATTACGTCCGAAATAAACAAAGATATATTATCTTGCATTAAAGAGGAAGAAAAAGAAGTTAACTTGGAAACTTCATCTTCTGAAGACATTATATGGTCCGAAGATGAAGATGAAGCTCAAGGTAAAAAGCCTGAAGAACTTGGAAGC
This sequence comes from Zizania palustris, assembly GCA_019279435.1. NCBI lineage: Eukaryota > Viridiplantae > Streptophyta > Magnoliopsida > Poales > Poaceae > Zizania > Zizania palustris. The sequence continues at coordinate 10,901,886 of JAAALK010000285.1, forward strand.
TGGGAAAGGAGCCCCGAACGGCTTCGAACTTGGGCCGAGCTTCAGCAAGAACAAAAAGACGTTAGAGCTTCGAAGGGAGGTAGGAGAGTTAAATGCAAAGTTGTTAGGACTCCCGGTACTGGAACTAGTCGTTCCAACCCTAGCTCTAGAGATCGAAGAGGTCTCCGATTCCTTCTTGGTATAGATACCAATTTTTCATGATGTAATCATATTTGTTCGAATAATAAATATCGATTAAAATTGTCTCCCTATTTATTAGCCCCTCTTTGGGCGTAAGCAACTTCGAATTGTATTCAAAGATGGTCAGGCACAAAGAAAACTTAGGAGTACAATTTTTGGGGTTCGGAGCCCCTCAGTAATTTAAAGATCGAATAAAATCTTATAAAATGTCTTCGACTATTTGTAGTCTGAAGGTTGGAAACTTAGTAACTTATGTTTTTGAAAGAAATCACTTGAGATAACTTTCCGGACACTTTAATGTCTTAGATAATTTGTCACTTTGGACTTTCTTAACAGACATTCGAAGCTCATGGCTCAAACTCTGTTTTGTTTTGGCCTCCTTCGGCTCTTTTCTGCGAATTCTGTCAAACCAGTGGTTTGGAGTTTGCAGTGGTCTCTTTGGACTCTTTTTACGGATACCTACAAGCCGATGGCTTGGGCTCCGCATTATTTGGTCTCTTTGGACTCTTTTTACGGATACCTACAAGCCGGTGGCTTGGGCTCCGCATTATTTGGTCTCTTTGGACTCTTTTTACGGATGTCTTCCAGCCGGTGGCTTGGACTCCGCTTTCTGTGGTTTTCGGGCTCTTTTACGGATGTCTTCAAGCCGGTGGCTTGGACTCTAGATTATGTCAGCCCACCACCTCGGAAAATATGATTCAAATTAATGACACTTCCCTCTCGGTCAACTCCACGGTTCTAGTGCGTCCACTCGGAAGCTGGAAGTTTATGGGGGGTAGGCACTATCTGAACCATATGCTTTATTAATTTAGAGGATGATTACAAATGATTACAAGGAGCCCCTATGCGAAGTATCGCTTTAGGTGCTCCGCATGCCAAGTATGCGCTAATTCTTGACCTTCCAAATTAGCTAATTTAAGAGAGCCAGGACGTCCTGAACGAACAATTAAGTATGGACCTTCCCATTTATTTCCTAATTTTCCTGGCGCTATAATGCTTCGCAAAACGAGATGACCCGGTCTAAGCTCATTGATCTTAACCTTCGGGTCAAACCAAGCCTTCGTCTGCTGGTGATACTTTGATAAATTGGCCACAGCTCGAAGTCTTGTCTCCTCTGTTAAATCCAGCGAAGCTTGTCTTTCTCCTTCTATTTCTGGTTCGGTGCTGCGAAGTGATCCTCCTTTGAGCTCTGTTGGTGTCATAGCTTCATCTCCGAATAATAGTCTGAATGGAGTGAAACCCGTGGACCTCGTTTGAGTGGTCCGAATGGACCACAAAATCTTTGGAAGTTCTTCGGTCCAGAGTCCTTTTGCCAATCCTACTATCCTTCGATTTAGCCCTAACAGAATATTACCATTTGCTCTTTCTACAGCTCCATTAGACTGAGGATGTCTCACTGCAGCAAAACATAACTGGATGCCTAGATCTTCGCAGAACTTTCTGAAAGGTTCTGCATCGAACTGTGTTCCATTATCAACTGCGAGTTGTCTAGGCACTCCGAACCGGCAAATGATACTTTTCCAAAAGAATTTCTGTACATTGTTCGAAGTGATAGCTGTTAAGGGTTCTGCTTCGACCCACTTAGAAAAATATTCAATAGCTACCACTGCGAACTTTAAATTTCCCTTAGCTACTGGAAAGGGACCAATCAAATCCATACCCCATCTGGCCATGGGCCATACCGGAGCAATAACTTGAAGAGCTGTTGGTGGGCAATGACTCCGTCGACCCATCCACTGACACCCTTGGCATGTGTGGACTAAGTTCTCCGCATCTGCTACTATCGTAGGCCAATAAAGCCCCTAGCGAAGTGTTTTCCCTGCCAAAGCTCGAGGGGCCAGATGGCTACCACAAAGCCCTTCATGAATATCTCGAAGAATATCTTGGCCTTCGGTTTGGGATATACATCGGAGTAAAGGGGAACATACTCCAGCCTTGTATAAAATACCGTTGATTATTTGATAATTCCTAGCCCTGAGTTTCAATCTTGAAAACTGTGGCTCTTCAAACGAATTTGCTCCTCCTTGCAAAAGTTCCATGATCGAATTTCTCCAATCTGTACTTGGAATGCAAAGAATCTCTGCGGAGGGAATTTGTGGCACCGAAGGTGTATTAAGTTCTTCATAAAAAGCTTCTTCGGGTATATCTATAGCTCCGGCTGCAGCTTTCGCTAAGATGTCCGCTTGCATATTTTCTGCTCTAGGTATACTTCAAATAGAAATTCCTTTAAATGCTGCTTCGATCTTTCAGATTTCTTCTAAGTACTTTGCAAGTTGCGGATGTTGGACTTGAAAACTCTTGTCCACGTGCCCTGCTACAATCTGAGAATATGTTTTAATAACAACTCTTGTAGCCCCTAGAGCACGTGCCTTGCGAAGTCCCAACAGAATTCCTTCATACTCCGCTGTATTATTGGTAGACTTAAAGTTGAGTCTTGCGGAGTAGAAAGCCTTTTGCCCTGAAGGCGAAATTATCACGGCTCCGACACCTGCTCCAGATGCTTGAAAAGCTCCATCGGAGTAAATAGTCCAAATTTCTTCGCTTGTCTTCTCTGGAGCCCATGTTGCAGGGGGAGTCCACTCTGCTACGAAGTCAGCCAATACTTGCAACTTAATTGTTGTTCTTGCTAGGAAAGATATGCCGAAGGGTGCTAATTCAACAACCCACTTCCCAATTCTTCCAGTGGAATCCTTACTTCAGAGCATATCTCCCAGAGGATACGAAGTTGGTACCACAACATTATGTGCCAAAAAATAATGCCTTAACTTCCTCGAAGCCATTATCAGAGCATAAACGAATTTCTCAAGCTCGGAATATCTTGTTTTTGCTCCGGACAATGCTTCGGACACAAAGTAAACTGGATTTTGTACCAACTTCCCGTTGACATCAATCTCTTTGACAAGAACTGCAATGACAGCAGAGCCAGTAGCCGCAAGGTAAAGGAGTAGGGTTTCGTCCGCAGTAGGCACCGTGAGTGTAGCAAGATTACTGAGATACTCTTTAATATCTTCGAAGCTTTTCTGACACTCCGGTGTCCATGCAAAATTTTCAGACCCTTTCAATGCTTTAAAGATGGGCAAACTTCTCTCCGCAGACCTTGCCAAAAACCTGCTAAGTGCTGCCAAACGACCAGTCAGCTTTTGCACTTGCTTTAAATTTTCCGGAGGAGCCATCTTCTGTAGCGCAGTTATTTGAGTAGGGCTAGCTTCAATCCCTCTGCTTGAAACTAAATACCCTAACAACTTCCTAGCCTTAGCTCCGAAGATACATTTCTCGGGGTTAAGACGAATCCCACATGCCCGAAGGCTATTAAATGTTTCTGATAAGTCTAGGCTATGTTGGTGCTTTAAAGCACTCTTTATTACAATATCATCCATATAGGCCTCCACATTGCGACCTAATCGATGACCTAGAGCCTTAGCAACTAACCTCGAAAAAGTAGCCCCGACATTTCTTAAGCCAAAAGGCATTCTTACATAACAGAAAACTCCCGAGGGAGTTACGAAGCTTGTCTTGATCTCATCTTCGCGTTTCAACCATATTTGATGATAACCGGAGTACGCATCAAGGAAGCTTAATAACTCCGAACCTGCGGTGGAGTCGACCAATTATTCAATTCGGGGCATGGGGTAGGGGTCACGAGGGCATGCTTTATTCAAGGATGTGAAATCAATGCACATGTGCCACTTCCCGGAGGATTTCTTCTTGACGAAGACTGGGTTGGCTAACCATTCTGTGTGAGCCACTTCTCTGATAATCCCAGCCTTCAACAATTTTTCAACTTTGTCTTTTGCAAGAACAGCTCTTTCTGCAGACATTTTTCGGAGTCCTTGCCGAACAGGCCGGGCCTTCGGGTTTACAAGTAAACTATGTTCAATAATATCCCGATTGACTCCGGTGATGTCTTCGTCAGACCAAGCAAAGACATCTAAATTCTCCTCAACTACTTTTTCCAATGAGGTGGGAACTTCTGGAGGTAAATCTTTACCAAATTTAAATGCATATTCTTTACCATCTTTAACAATAATCTTCGTTGCAATCTCTCCTTCAGGACTTGGTCTTGGGAAGGATTTCTTCGAAGATTCGGAAGGAGCTGAAAATTTTTCTTGATTATCTTGTACATTATTCACTTGTCTTGGATCAAGAGGGGGGTTGTGACCATATTCCGCTCTTCGGGCGGTAGCTTGATCTCCGAAGATAGTGAGCACTCCCGCTTGCGTTGGCATCTTCATGCACAAGTAATTGTGTTGTGCCACAGCTCCGAACTGATTTAACATGCCTCTTCCGAATATGACGTTGTAGGCATATGGAGCATCCACGACGTCGAAGATTACTTCCTCTGTCCTGGCTAACAATCCTTCTCCGAAGGTAACTTCCAGGCCAATTTGGCCAAGTGCATCAAGCGGAGGTCCTGCGAAGCCTTGCAAAGGACGAGCCGCTGGAAGGAGGTGCTTTCTTGAGATGCATAATTGATCGAAGGCTTGAACAAAATAATGTCTGCCGAACTCCCTCTGTCAATTAGTACTATTCGAACCTCAGTTCATGCAATGTCGGCAGTAATGACAAGTGGATCTGCATGTGGAAATTTAATGCCAGCTGCATCCTCTGCAGAAAAAGATATTGGCACATGGGACCATTCAGGCATAGCAGCTGCAGACGACGAAGTTCCAATGTGCCCTACTTCTCGGACATACTCTCTCCTCTGCCTTTTTGACATGCTTCCGAGAGTACCTCCTCCGGAGATAGGGAGGACTACTCTTTTTCCTCGGTCTTGCCCCTCTTCTTGCTTCGGAGGTGGCATAATATTGACCAACAGAGGGCGTCTTGCGGCTTTGAAGTTTTCTATCCGCGCCACAGCCTGGATAGGTTCCGGGCGCACTTCAGCTGGAACTCGGTCAGTAGTACCTTGACCCGAAGTTCTCTCTAGATATTCTCCTCTCAGGGCAAGTATAGCTTTGCACGCATCAGTTGCGTGACTTCGGTTTTCACCATGAATACAGCAGAAAAGGGTCTGGCCCTTGCCAGCCAGTTTCCCTGGCGGCCTCCAGCCGCTGACCTTGTTTCCCGAAGGTTGTGGAGCTCTTTGGGCAAACTTCTGCGGGGGTGCAATGTTCAGAACTTCTGAACGAGGATGCTTTTGCCTCCTTCTCCTATCATGCTGAACTTCGAAGGTAGGTTCCCGTGGCTGTGCCGAAGTTTTCACTTCCAATTTTACTTCTTGTAGTATGGACGGAGAAGCTGCAGTTCTCCGAAGCCAGCCCTCTTCTGACCTTGCATATTCTTCAAAATAGGACATCAGTTGAGAAACAGAAGATATGCTTTTCCGGTGGAGTTTATCAAGGAGGCCTGGATGAATGACTCCTTCCCGAGCTACGTCAACTACTGAAGACATAGTTAACCCTCAGATCTGCGACTTCGTATGAGCGAAGTGCTTGAAGTATTGTCTTAATGTTTCTCCAGGGAGCTGCTTCACCTGGAAAAGACTTCCTGTCGACATTAGAGGCACGAAGGTGCCTTGGAAGTTACTCACGAACTTTTTCTTCAATTGTCCCCATGAACTGATTGATCCTGGTTTTAAAGACCAGAACCATCGCAAAGCTACTCCCTGAAGAGCTAGGGGAAACATTTTCCCATGGTGTCCCGCACTCCTCCACTGGCTTCAATCGCCAGAGCGTAAGATCGGACAAATTCTCCTAGATCTTCATCTCCGGCATACTTGCAAAGCTTCAAAGTCTTAAACTTCGGGTCGAAATGAACTTTTTGCAGTTCAGGATGTAGCGGAGATTCAGTATCAAAGGAGGCGTTCTCCGGGGCTTCAGGATAGATAGGTTCGTCGTCTTCAGGCACTTCTGGAATAACTGGGATGGCTTGAGAGCGAAGCCTATTTGCAGCTTCTTGTCACCATCTCGCTACTTCAGCTTGGAGACTGGCCATTTGAGCGGCCATATCACCAAGATTGTTTTCATCTCCTCCGGAAGGATCTTCCGGGTCTTGAGAACTGTAAGGATCAGTTCGGAGTGGAACTTGAGGTGGAAGAGGAACTCCGGGTGGTCGAAGTATAGATGGAGTTGGCGGAGGAACTCCGTATGCTCGAGGAATGGGAATCCCTTCCGGAGTTTGAGGTGGAGGAAACGTCGAAGGTCCTCCGACCTCAACTGTGTCGGGAGATGTCACTCCGGAGGTCCGAGGGGACCTCCGAACAGGGTTACCAGTTGCGCTCCGCTTAGGAGGCATGGTGTAAGAAGTTGGTAGAGAACAAAGTTTCTTGGACTAAGTTCCCCACGGACGGCGCCAACTGTTGGCGTAAAAGATTACGCTAACAGGTTTCTGAAGATTAGAAACTAACAAACGAAGTGTTTGCAAAAGAAACTATTCTAAGCCTCCGAAAGGATAATAACTTAGGATAGTTCGAATGTATGTATTGAATAACTTGTATTCGGTCCTCATTACAGGGTAATACGGGGGGTATTTATAGGCCGAAACATTAAGGAAAAGACCTTTTTACCCCTCTATTACAACTGACATAGTGGAAACTATTCGGTACCCTTAATTGGGCTAAAATGGTAAAAGACTAATCTAGTTAGAAAGAAGATAAGTCTTCCATCTTAGCTGGCAAAGAAGTTCCTGGAAGAGTCTAAGTTTGAAGATGTACTCCGAACTAGAGCCTGTCATCATACTTCGAACTTGACCGGATGCATCTCCAAAATTATATATCAGACATCTTCATCTTAATCATCAGTCTTATCTTGTTGCTACGATAATCTTGAAGATTGAATATTTTCCCCCAACAGCTATCTTTTGCTCGAGGTCCTGGGAGGACATTCGAGGAGAATATGGTGATACCTTAGCCCTAGAGAGATCGGGGATGCCGCTGTCGCGCTTGACGAAGCCCCCGCGGGTCTTGGTGAAGCGGCCGAGAAAAATAGTGTGTAGCTCCCTTGTCCTAGCCTTGAGATCTTCTCTATCCTCCTCAGAGAGGTTGTCGAGGGTGGGGATGATGATGTTGCTGTCATCGATCTCTGAGCTCCCCACTGGATTCATCGGTGTCGGGGGTCTCGTTGATGTAGAGGTAGTAGGTGTACCCATTGCCGAACTAGAAGTACTTGGCATGTTTATTGTGACGCCCTGATTTATCGAAATTGGGACATTATTGAATTTCCAAAGAAAAACAATAATACAAGAGGTTCATCATGTGACACGTACATACGAGCAAGCATTCATGGTACGCAGACCATATTATTACAAAAGAGTAAAAATAAAATAAATAATGAAAAGCATGACGAACGCCCTCTTCAGGATCTTCTTCTTGACTGGGTCGCTACTCCAGACCATCTTCGTAGTAGGCATCCTCTGAATTGTGTGTCCAACGAGTATGAGCACAAAAGTACTCAACAAGACACCGCAAATGCAATAGTAATGCAAGATAACAACAAAGGAAGGATAATGGCTAAAAGTGTGGAAAAGTACATTTTTTAGTTGTTGCATTTAGTGTTAGTCAAATTTAATTATGCGGAATAATAAACATGAACATCATAGTACCATCTAACTCGAGGAGTACATTTTCCCTCCTCGCACAACGGTCCTTACATGTCAGATCACCATGCACATTCATTGTAAGTAAACTAACTATGGGATGTCACGCAACCCGCCCTTGATCGTGGGCTCGGCTTTTCGAAAAGATTTATGACTCTGGTCAGAGATGTACTACTGTACCCACAAGGCACGCACTCATCCCAAACACCAAAGTGTAATGATATGACCCATACCACGGGAACTCGTGTCAAAACCTCAGCATGAAATGTTCCAAGCGATAACCACCCGCTCTAGGTTTCGCCGCCGCGCCGGGCCGCATCCTGGCTAACATCATACCCCCTTTTGTGCCACATCGGTACAAGCCACCCGCAAGGGGTGCTTGACCCATCTCCAAGTGGTGGCCTCGGGTTGGAACACTCCATACCTTAGTTAGGACTTACCCATTAGACTTGTGGTTAGTACGGAAGTGTATTGCTACCGACCTTATAGTGCCCCGGGTGCTACCGACCAATGCCCTAGCTTGCACCCGGAACCCACCATGCATTTCCAAAGCTTAAATCAATTTCTAGATTTTTATTTAAATTGAAAACGGTCTCGGGTCCACGGTGAATCGGATCCATCATGAACCCGCAAAGTGTGCGCATGGTCCGGCCCATCCTGGACCGTTGGATCGCGATCGGGCGGCCACGGGCGAGGCGGGGGAGTTAAGTTAATGTGGATGGCCAGGATTAAAACATCGAACCGGTACGCGATGGATGGCCCAGATTCATCGCGGGTTTTAAGTACTAAAGGACGAACGAGATCACACCGTACCGCTTTGCTCAGATCTGACAGCGTGGATTAAACCGAGGGACCGATTTAATCTCGGCCGTCGGATCACGATCGCACGATCGGGGATGAATCCGACACGGCACGGGTATTTTACCCGCGCCGGTCGTCTTCTCCGGCGACGGTGAGCGGGCCAGGGGCCATGGCGAGCGACGACGGTCCAAGCTACGCCTAGAAATGGAAAGAGAACGTCAAGTGGAGCACAGGGGTACCATTGCGGTGGTCTGAGGTTGACAGGGTGCAGCCGGCGACGAGTGTAGACGACGGAGGGGTTCGGGTCCCTTGTCGGCGATGGCGTTCCGGCGGGGTTCGTCGACGACGGAGTGGTGGCCGAGGTCGGGGAGGTGTTGGTGATCACAGTGATTCGGTCACCGAGGGCGTAGGAGGGCTCCGGCGACAGCGGGCGGTGGCTAGAGTGAGGGCGGCGGTGTGGCGCTAGAACTCGGGCGACGTGCGCTCTGTTTGTTCTCACAGCGAGTGGACGTAGGGTTTGAGCGCGGCGGTGGCCAGGGGGTTAAATAGGGGTGCCAGCGGGGGTCCGAGGTGGATGCATGCAAGGAAAGCCGAGGGGGGTCTTCAATGGCGCTGGTGGGGCTCGGTCAAGCATGCGCAGCGTGATCCCGGGGCGATGGTGCGTGGAGTAAAGAGGGAAAACGGCCGGCGCGTCGTGGGGGTGTTAATGGTGACGACGAATTAATGCGAGGGGGCCGGCGGGGGCGGATCCTAGGCGGGATCGGTGGCCGGAGAAGTTAGGGGGGTTGACGTGAGGTGGACGACGGGTCCGATAGGTGGGCCAAGGCAGTCAACGGGCGCGAGTGTACGGGTGTGGCGACTGATGGGTGGGGTCAGGCTCGACCGAGAAAGGGAGTTGGCGCCGACAGGTGGGGTTGGGTGGTCGGGCGCGCGCGTGAAGGGAGAGGGGGTCACAGACAAGCGAGGCCCGAGTGTCAGTACGGGCACGGGGAGGGGAGTGGGCTGGGCCGGCTGGAGGGGAGAGATTGGGGGAGGGAGGCCCGCTACTGTTCCAATCCTTTTCTGAATAAAAATAATTGCAAAAATTAGTTTAAAATATTTGGGCTACCTCTAAGAGCAGCTTTAACGCATAGCTTGAGAAGGCGCTAGTGCACAAAATTCCGGTTTTTTCAGTGAACCGGATACTTTGCATGAAGAGTCGACGCTTCACCAAGCATCAATGCTTAACGGGTGCTCGAGTGAAAAAAATTAAAATTGTTTCGTTCGTCTTGACATCAATACCAGCAACAACAAAGTTCATCGTAAAGTAACAAAATAATTTTCTTGTGAGAAAACAGTGGAAACCAAAGTCCATCACAAAGTAACAAAATAATTTTCTTGTGAGAAAACAGTGAAAACCAATAAACCGACCGGAGCAACTCCAAAATAACACACATATGTGGAACAATTTTTTTAAATAATATTTTTTGATTTTTTTAATTGTGTATAGCCCATTCAAAATATTTAAAAATATGAGGCTAGCATCGGACTATAAAATGCTTCATTGGGTGCTCTGATTTGAAAAAATCAGTTTAAGCATCTACCTTTAGCACTTTACATTGAAACTTGAAGCTCTTAAATGAGATGCTTATCGATATATGTTGTTTTAGCACCTATTTAAACACTCATGCATTGGAGATGCCCTAAGGGTGATAAAAATTTGTAAAAATTCTCAAAAATATATCTTGGCCTTGGGATCATACACAAAATTTTCTAGCTCCTGGTTTGGATATTTTATCTAGATTCTAGTTCAATTAAGCTTAGAAGGGTATTAAAGGTATTTCCAAATTAATTATTTCCAGAAAAATATAATAAAAGGTATTTTTATTTCTCTGAAAATTTGGGGTGTTACAAACCTATCCCCCTTACAAAGAATCTCGTCCTCGAGATTGGAACGTCACTTGAATAGCTCGGGGTATTGGGCTTTCAATTCATCTTTTTTTCCCATGTGGCTTCTTCAACGGGGTGGTTGTCCCACTGAACCTTGCAGAAGCGAACCACACGGCTCCTGGTTACTCTTTCCTTAGTTTCCATAATTTTGACTAGTTTCTCAATGTAGGTCAAATCCTCTTGGACATTGAGCTGTTGGAGGTCGGCCTGTTCGGTGGGCACACGGAGTCACTTCTTCAGCTAAGAGATGTGGAACACATCATGGACTCCTGCCAAGGATGAAGGTAGTTCTAGCTGATATGCCACTTCTCCTTGCCGTCGGAGGATCGGAAAAGGTCCGACATAGCGGGGTGCTAGCTTGCCTCTCATGTTAAACCTTTGAGTGCCACAGAGGGGAGTGACTCGGAGATAGACATAATCGACCTCCTCAAAGGTTAGGTCTCTCTGTCGGTTATCGGCATAGCTCTTTTGTCGGGACTAGGTTGTCTTCAATCTGTCTGTGATGATCTTGACTTTCTCTTTGGCTTCTCGCAATATATCTGTCCCGAAATGTTGCGATTCTCTAGTCTGATCCTAGAGTAATGGTGTTCTGCACTTAAGCCCATACAGTGCTTCAAACGGGGACATCTGCAGGCTAACTTGGTAGCTATTGTTGTAGGAGAACTCTGCATAAGGCAAGTTCTTGTCCCACATTCCGCCAAAGTCTAGAGCACAAGCTCTAAGCATATCCTCTAATATCTGGTTGACTCTTTTGGTTTGACCATCAGTCTGTGGATGATAGGCGGTGCTAAAGTTTAGTCGGGTGCCAAGTTCCTCTTGAAGGTTCTTCCAAAATTTAGAGGTAAACTGACTCACATGGTCAGATACAATCTTCTTCGGAACTCCGTGTAGGCACACAATCCGGGTCATATACAACTCAGCCAACTTGGTGACAGTGTAAGTTGTCTTGATGGGGATGAAGTGAGCCACTTTGGTGAGTCGGTCGACGATTACCCAGATAGAATCATGACCGGCTTGGGTCCTTGGCAGTCCTGTGATGAAGTCCATTCCTATCTCTTCCCACTTCCATTCGGGGACCTTGAGCGGTTGTAATAGTCCAACAGGTCTCTGGTGCTCTGCCTTGACTCACCGGCATGTGTCGCACTTGTCCACATACTTAGCTATTTCCCTCTTCATGCTAACCCACCAATATTTCTCCTTTAGGTCTTGATACATCTTTGTACTCCCGGGATGTATGGAGTATAGAGTATCGTGGGCTTCTTGAAGGATGAGGGCCTTCAACTCTAGCTTGTCGGGTACGCATATTCGGTTTCTGAACCAGACGGTATTATGCTCGTCCTCGGAGAATCCAGGGGCTTTACCTCTCTGCATGTTCTGTTGGATCTCCATGATGTCTGGGTCTTCCTTTTGCGCTCCCGGATCTGGTCTATTAAGACAGGCCTGGTCTCTAGAGCAGCGAGGTACGCTCTGGTGGTGATCCCTAGGTTCAACCTTTCCATCTCCTTGTATAGCAAAGGGGCCTGGTCCTGTACCATGGTGGCGTTACAATACCCTTTTCGACTTAGGGCGTCTGCCACCACATTTTCCTTGCATGGGTGATAATGGATGCCCAAGTCATAATCCTTGATCAGCTCCAACCACCTTCTTTGTCTAAGGTTCAGGTCCGGTTGGGTGAATATGTACTTGAGGCTCTTGTGATCGGTGAAGACGTCGCACCGATTTCCCACAAGGTAATGTCTCCATATCTTCAAGGCATGAACCACAGCTACCAATTCCAGATCGTGGCTCAGGTAATTTAGCTCATGTGGTCTCAGCTGGCGAGAGGCGTAAGATATCACCTTCCCATCTTGCATCAAGACACATCCTAACCCTTGGCGAGAGGCATCACAATAGACGTGGAAGTCCTTCCGGATGTCTGGTAGGGTCAGAATTGGGGCTGACACAAGCTTCTTCTTAAGGGTCTGGAAGCATTCTTCACAATCTGGGGTCTATTAAAACTTTACCTCCTTCTGCAATAGCCTGGTCATGGGCTTGGCTATCTTCGAGAAATTCTCGATGAATCGGTAGTAATATCCAGCCAATCCGAGAAAACTCCGGATCTTAGTCACGTTCGTGGGTTGTAGCCAATTGGTCACTGCTTCCACAGTGGTTGGGTCCACTGCTATTCCTCCGGCAGATATGACATGACCGAGGAATTTCACCTCAGACGACCAAAACTCGCACTTGCTGTATTTGGCATACAATTGCTGTTCCCTTAGCTTTCCGAGGGTCAGACGGAGGTGGGTTTCATGTTCTTCCTTGGTCTTGGAGTAGACGAGGATATCGTCGATGAATAACACGACGAACTTATCCAAGAACGCCATGAATACATTGTTCATCATGTTCATGAAAAAGGCCAGGGCATTCATGAGTCCGAACAACATCACAATATACTCATAAAGTCCGTAGCGGGAGGTGAAGGCAGTCTTGGGGATGTCTTCTTCTCTAATCCTCAATTGGTGATACCCTGACCTGAGGTCGATCTTGGAAAACCCCGAGGATCCTTTCAGCTGATCGAACAGGTCGTCGATCTGAGGCAGTGGGTACTTGTTCTTGATGGTTACATCGTTCAGGGCTCTATAGTCCACACACATTCTCTTGGTCTTGTCCTTCTTCATGGTGAAGATAACCGGTGCACCCCAGGGCGAGGTACTCGGTCGGATATATCCCTTTTGTTCCAGGTCTTCGATGTTGCTCTTGACTTCGGCTAGTTCATTTGCGGCCATCCGGTATGGTCGCTTGGAGATTGGAGTGGTTCCGGGGACAAGCTCGATTCTAAATTCAATGTCTCGCTTGGGAGGCAATCCTGGTAGGTCCTCTGGGATGACGTCCATGTATTCCTTGACCACGGGCACTTCCTCTAGGGCTAGCGAGTGAAGAGACACCTTGCGCGGTTTGCGGTTGGTCATCCGAAAAGTGACGGCTTCACCCTCAGGGTTGGTCACAGTTACGGACTTGCTGGCACAGTCGATCACTCCCTTGTGCTTCATCAACCAATCCATCCCTAGGATGAGGTCGAGTCCAGGGCACTCGATGAGGACTGACTCGGCCTAGAATAATATTCCTTGGATCTCTATCCTTACCTTAGGGCTGAATAGGTTAGCTAAGGTCTTCTTGCCGGGGGTGGCAATCATCATGGGGACGGGTAGAGGGATCACTTCCAACTCGTTCATTTTCACAAAGTCTCCCGAGATGAAGGAGTGCATTGCTCCAGAGTCAAACAGTATTATAGCTGGTATGGAATTGACTGTAAATGTACCGAGTATGACTTCAGGAGCTTCCTGAGCTTCCTTCGCGTTGATGTGGTTGACGCGGGCACGAACCGCCTGGTTGGGTGCCATGCCTTGTGGCTGCTTGGGGTGAGGACACTGATGTGAGTAGTGCCCTTCCTTCCGGCAGTTGAAGTAGACGACCAGCTTTCCTTGGCGGTCCCTCATTATCGGGGCCTTGGCGGTGGGCGTCGGCTGAGCGGCCAGAGCTGGTGGAGCGGGGCAGGGATGCCCGGCGTTGGATCCACCAGCGGCGTGAGGCGGCCTGTAGATGGGCCGAGGATGGTAGGCAGGTGCCGGTGGCGGAGGGATGAATTGGGGCCTCTGAGGGTTCGCCTGATGATTCTTGAACGCAATCATCTTCCTCTTCTTGAGGTCCAACTTGTTTTGCTCAGTCTCTTGGATCAGTGCTTTATTCACCAACCGTTGAAAGTTGGCGTAGTCGATGGCGACGAGCTGAATGGACAGCTCATCCTTAAGTCCCCGGTGGAACTTAGCCTGGCGGAGGGCGTCCGTTCGCACCTCTTCCGGTGCGTAGCAGGCCAGACGGTTGAATGCATGGAGATACTCCATGACACTCCGGTAGGGACGTGGGTGGCACGGAAGGCGATGGTGAATTCCGCCCAAGTCACCACGTGGTCCTCCAGCTGGGACTCATGATAGTTGTCCCACCATTCTGCGGCGGGACCCTGGAGTTGATGAGTGGCAAATGCCACTCTCTCCCGGTCAGTGCAGGGGAGGAGGTCCAACTTCTTCCCGATGGTGCGGAGCCAATCTCCGGCCTCCATGGGGTTCATGGTGCTGGAGAAGATAGGGGTCGCACGTGCAAGAACTCGGAGAGTTGAGGCGCGGGTGCGGGGGCTGGTGCACGAGGGGCGGGCTCCACATTCTGCTGTTGCAGCCGATCCAACTGCGCCTGTTAGTGCTGCATCTGAGTGAGGAGGGCAGTTATCAACTGGTTCTGATTTTCCATCATTTCTGCCAAGGTGGGATGGTTGGCGGATGGTGGCCCAGTCTGACGTTGGCCCTTTGCACCCCAGTTGGGCATAATGCTCCCGGGCAGACCGTTGCTTGCCCCTTCTCCATTGTTGGACCCGGTGTTCTGATTCTCAGCCATCTTCTGAACATATAAGAGTTTTGGTTATAAGATAAAAGCTTTAAAATGAATTTTTAACCAAGAATAGCCCAGAGGGGCTCACTTATGTATATAAGTTGTAACAAGTGTCCTTTACATCAATGCTCTTATTTTAATTCGCCTACAACTCAAGTCATTGCAGGTGGTAGCACAATCACAAAATTATTAAAATCAAACAACGATAGCTACCACCTACTCGTCGTCCAGGGCGGTCTCCGTGCTCTCAGAGCCACGAGGGTCCTGAGGGATGGTGGGCTTGAGAAAATTCTCGATGATAGGGTAGGATACGATGGCGGGGCATGAGGCAGGAGTGCTGGAGCTGGACGGTCTGGCGGCCGTGGGGTGTGGCGGTATCCTCTTGGGGCGAGGAGCGGGCTCGTAGATGGGCTTCTTCCTCCTCGGGACGAGGGGAACCATCTCCACTATGTCCTTCTACAGCTGTATGATCTTACGCTGCAGCTCGCCATTTTGTTGGATCAAGTTCTTCGTATCCTGGCGAAGGAACTCGACCGCCTCGTGGTGCTCTTCGGCGTCAAGCACGGCCTCGATATGGAGATTGTCCATGGCCTGAAGAAGACGCGTCTGTCGGGCCATGACCGGTCGCGATCGGAGTGGACTCTGATGTAGATGCTGCGGTGGGAGCCGGGAGTGCGCTTCGGCACAAGTCGGAAGGACGTGTTCTGAAGACGATCGTCGTAGATCATCCTCAACTCCATGAGGGCTTGGAGGGCGACGCATTGGCATGCGACGTCAAAGGTTGGGCCCCCAAGTGCTGCCGTGAAGAATGGAAGGTGCTCGCCGGATCCATGGATGGTGAGGGAGACGTCGTAGGGTCCTGCGAACTCTTCCATGTACACGCCATGGAACTCAGGCTCGAAGAGGAACCCAAGGAAGGTGACCATCATTTGGAGCTCCCTAACGAAGCCCTCGAAGTGACGGCAGAAGTTGTGCACTTGGTAGACCGGCATCTACAAAAACAACAAGTTGAAGAAAAGTGAGGGGAGGAAAAAAATTATAAAGTAGGTTTTCATGAAATAAGTTTTATCCAACTAAGTGCTAGGCTGGTCCGTTTGGCTTCCTACAGTCAAGTCGGCTCTGATACCATCTTGTGACGCCCCGATTTATCGAAATCGGAACATTATTGAATTTCCAAAGAAAACAATAATACAAGAGGTTCATCATGCGACACGTACATACGAGCAAGCATTCATGGTACGCAGACCATATTATTACAAAAGAGTAAAAATAAAATAAATAATGAAAAGCATGACGAACACCCTCTTCAGGATCTTCTTCTTGACTGGGTCGCTACTCTAGACCATCTTCGTAGTAGGCATCCTCTGAATTGTGTGTCCAACGGGTATGAGCACAAAAGTACTAAACAAGCCACCACAAATGCAATAGTAATGCAAGATAACAAAAAAGGAAGGATAATGGCTAAAAGTGCGGAAAAGTACATTTTTAGTTATTGCATTTAGTGTTAGTCAAATTTAATTATGAGGAATAATAAACATGAACATCATAGTACCATCTAACTCGAGGAGTACGTTTTCCCTCCTCGCACAATGGTCCTTACATGTCAGATCACCATGCACATTCATTGTAAGTAAACTAACTGTGGGATGTCACGCAACCCGCCCTTGATCGTGGGCTCAGCTTTTCGAAAAGATTTATGACTCTGATCAGAGATATACTACTGTACCCACAAGGCACGCACTCATCCCAAACACCGAAGTGTAATGAGATGACCCATACCACGGGAACTCGTGCCAAAACCTCAGCATGAAATGCTCCAAGCGATAACCACTCGCTCTAGGTTTTGCCGGCGCGCCGGGCCGCATCCCGGCTAACGTCGCACCCCCTTTTGTGCCACGTCAGTACAAGCCACCCGCAGGTGCTGCTTGACCCATCTTAGTTAGGACTTACCCATTAGACTTGTGGTTAGTACGGAAGTGTATTGCAATGGATCTCGCAGACCGGTCCTTATAGTGCCCCGGGTGCTACCGACCAATGCCCTAGCTTGCACCCGGAACCCACCATGCATACACTCATAACCATAACTCTATCACCAACAGAAATCCGGAGATAAGGATAACAGGGATCATATAGTAGATTCCAATCGCTACGACTCATTTTTAATCCTATAGCAATCGTGTCGATACATTGGACAATAGCTAATAGTACTAGTAATATGGTGACAAGGAGTTTAGGCTAGATAGCATGGCTTGGGTTGCACATCAAGGTCGGGGGATCCTAATACATATATCATAAGGCTTTCATTTGACTAATGCATGTATATCCTATGTGTTTTAGCGATAGTTTAGTAAAACATGGGTTCAACATGCTCAAAAGATTGGTTTGGTGACTTGCCTTGCTCAGCGAAAGGCGACGGGGGAACCTCTGGGTAGTATTCCGGCTCCTCGGTGGCGTCGTAGTCTTTTTTGATATGAATAACAAACATAACATTCAATAAACAATCCAAAATCCACACAATAGGCATATAGGTTTTGCTTGGTTTGAACCAAGGAAAATAAGGTGGTTACCTTTCTGGAGTTTATCTTATAAACATTTTTAAATGAACTTTAATGGAGTTATGGCCTCTTTTAAAAAGGAATAATAATGTAACTAATGTATTATAAACTCCCAATTAATTTAAAATAGAAAGTTCAGAATAAACCCATTGTTTCAATTACACCAATATGGAGAGGATAAAAGATAAATTTTTCTAAAGTTGAAATGGATAAATTTTGAGTTATCCTAAAGTGCACTTGAATACTTTATTAAATAAAAATGAAATACTCAAAATAAACCTATTGTTTTTATTGCATTAACATGTAGAGAATAAAATTATGAATTTTCCGAAATTAAAATGGTTAAATTTGGAGTTAAAATGAGCAAGATATCAATTTCCAAATTTTAAATCAATTTCTGGATTTTTATTTAAATTGAAAACAGTCTCGGGTCCACGGTGAACCGGATACATCGTGAACTCGCGCACTATGCGCGTGGCCCGACCCATCCTAGACCGTTGGATCACGATCGGGCGGCCACGGGCGAGGCGGGGGAGTTAATTTAACATGGACGGCCAGGATTAAAACATCGAGCCGGTATGCGATGGATGGCCTAGATTCATCGTGGATTTTTAGTACTAACGGACGCACGAGATCACACCGTACCGATTCGCTCAGATCTGACGGCGTGGATTAAACCAAGGGACCAATTTAATCCTGGCTGTCGGATCGCGATCGCGCAGTCGGGGATTAATCCGACATGGCACGGGTAGTTTACCCGCGCTGGTCGTCTTCTCGGGCGACGGCGAGCGGGCCAGGGGCCATAGCGAGCGACGACGGTCCAAGCTATGCCTAGAAATGGAAAGAGGACGTCAAGGGGAGCACGTGGGTACCGTTGCGGTGGTCCGAGGTCGACGGGGTGTAGCCAGCAACGAGGGTAGATGGCGGAGGGGTTCAGGTCCCTTGTCGGCGATGGCGTTCCGGCGGGGTTCGTAGACGATGGAGTGGTGGCCGAGGTCGGGGAGGCGTTGGTGATCACAGCGGCTCGATCACCGAGGGCATAGGAGGGCTCCGGCGATGGAGGTCGGCGGCTGGAGTGAGGGCGGCAGTGTGGCGCTAGAACTCGGGCGACGGGCACTCGGTTTGTTCTCGCAGCGAGTGGACGTAGGGGTTGAGCGCAGTGGTGGACAGGTGGTTAAATAGGGGTGCCCGCGGGGGTCCGAGGTGGACGCATGCAAGGAAAGCTGAGGGGAGGGTCTTCAATGGCGTTGGTTGAGGAGCCATGCTGAATAGCGTGGGCCTCATGGCTCCAGAAGTGATGAGTCATTGTCAACAATAGTCAAAGAGGACTGAAGAAGAGAAGAGATCTGCTGTTTCATGGGCCGCGTGTGACTCAGGTACACGGGCAGCGAGCGACTGTCGGGCAGAGGAGGCTGCGAAGTCGGGCTGGCCCAATCCGGGTGCATGGGACAGAAGCAGTAGAAGACCCACTGGGCTGTTGACCAGGACTAACTCAGGTACACGGGCGGTGAGCGATTGCCGGGCTGAGAGAGCTGCGGAGTCGGGCCGGCTCAATCCGGGTACCTGGTGCAAAGCTGGTGGAGGCTTTGTCAATTTCGGCGTAAAACTGACAACCGTTGATTCTGTATCCGACTGTCCAGAAGAGTAGCTTCAGGATATGTCATCTGTTACTCTAGGCCCACAGTCAGTCAGTTGTGTCTGTAAAAATACCTAAGGGCAGTAGAGTCTTTTTCTGTATTTTGAGTCTGTAAAAACCCTAAGGGGCTGGTAGAATATTCCTAGTGTTGGGCTGCCTATAAATAGCACCCCAATCCCTAGGGTTTGGACTACCCTTTTGTGCTGAAATCAAATCCACCCATTGGGTCACTTTGTCCCCTGTCTTCTCTCTCCTGTGTGCGCCGCCAGGGCTTCCCTCTCACTGTGTATGCATTTTTTCTTGCTCAAATCTCTTGGATGCGTAAATGCTTTGGTCCCTGGTGAATTTATTGCTTGCATTTTGTTTGGTTTGGGGAGTTATTGCCCTGGTTACGAGCGGGTGAATTTTATTCTTGAGGTGAAGGTTCTTCTGGTGCTTCTGTTCTTCACGAACTGAGTACTAGTTCTTGCTGTTGCAAGTAGTACCGCTTTACTGTAGCTACAGTGTTCTGCAGCAGCTTTTCACCTTCTATTGCCCAGCTTTTTGATCGAAGCTGACAGTCTCTTTTACCTTTTTCTGAGTGTGTCTGGCGAAGCTCGGTTCTGTGCGAAGCTCCTTAACTCCGTGAGGCAGGCTTCGATCTAACATTTTCGAAGCTGCCGTTCAATCTGCGAACTTCGGTTTTGGGTCTGAGTTGCTAGCTTCGAAGATCTTTCTGTTTGGACAACATCGCATACTTCGAACAAGCTACTCCGAATCTATCTGTTCGAAGTGCACACTTTGTTAGGCTTCGAAGTTTGGGTTCGAAGTTTGTCTTTTCCGACAGACTTCGCTTGAAATTCTTTGTGGCGTGTCAGCCTTCGATTCTCCTTCCGAAGCTTTCCCTGTTCGAAGATAGAGTGCAAGCCTCGGACTTGATTTTCTATCGCGTGACAGACTTCGCTCCTTGTTCGAAGGTTGTCTGTTTGTGTATTGTGTTCGAAGCTTTCTGTTCGAAGGTTGTGCTTCGAAGCTCTCGGTTCAAAGTGTGTTCGAAGTCCTGTCTTTGAAGTCCTCACTTCGAAGCAGGCTCCGACTTTGTCACTTTGCTCCGAAGCTCTTGGTTCGAAGCTGTGTTCGAAGTCCTGTCTTCGAAGTACACACTTCGAACCAGGCTCCGGCACTGTTTTACTTCGCTCTGAAGTACACTTCGCTTCTTACCGCTTCGAACTTGGCTAGATAGTGACACCTTCGGCACTTCGGACAGACTCCGTCATCAACCTTCGAAGCAGACCTCGACGTGCGAAGGGGGCTTCGCCAAGTTCCGAACAGGAGACAAATTTGGACAGTAACTTCTCTTTTCAGTTTTTACTTACTTAGATCATTTCTTTGAGAAGTTTAGGCCTGTTACAGATTGTACATCTGCCTAGTTGCATCATTTTAGTTTTACACTGTTTATCATCAGTTGCTTCTAGGTTAGAAACCTTTAGTCTTAGGCCTTTTGTTTTATTTTCTGCTGCATAGTATTTTGAGGTGTGTTGGGTATTGGGAACAGGCCATTGATTCGAAAGAATTTTTAAGGCGCCCATTCACCCCCCCCCTCTGGTCGCTACTTTCGGTCCTACAAGTGGTATCAGAGCGAGGTTAGGGTTTTTCCATACCTTAACCGGTTCTAAACCCCGGTAGTGACCATGACGTCTCCTGGCAAGGTCCCGTCCTTGGAAGCCTATGGCTATAACTATTGGAAGACTCGCATGCGAGCCTATCTTATGAGCCAGGGTTCGGACATATGGGACATTTGCGTTCACACCACATTTGTCATTTTGCCAGTTTCTGAGCAAGGTACTGCTGGTATCATTGCTCAGCATCTGAGCAATAGTAAGGCTGTGAACATTTTATTTTCTGGTTTAGGTCCCACTGAGTTTGAGCGTGTGAGTCATCTCTCCACTGCGAGAGAGATCTGGGCTACCCTCAAGGCACACCATGAGGGAACAGCACAGGTCAAGGCTCGGCTCTATCAGACCTACCGGCGTGAATATGAGAATTTCACACAGAAGCCGGGTGAATCTGTTGAGGCTTTGTTTGGTCGCTTTCAGTCGATCATTAACAAGCTTCGGGACAACAAGGCTGAGGGTGCTCAGTTAGTCTCAGATCATGAGCAGGCGCTCAAGGTTCTTCATACCTTGGACCCAAAGATTTGGGAGATCAAGGTATCGTCTATCGTTGAGAGTACTTCATATGATACCTTGACCGTTTCTGAGATGTTTAGCAAGCTGAAGGCCACTGAGGTAGATATCCAGTTGAGATCAAATCTCACTGGCTCTGGATCAAAATCCCTGGCCCTTGCTACACCTTCAGTGGATCCCTCTGCTGTGAGCTGTGCTGGGTTCTCTTTGATGTCTATCACTGAGGACCAGCTTGAGTTGTTGGGAGATGATGATTTGTGTCTCTTTAACAACCGGGTGCGTCGTGTCTATGATAAAAGAATGTTCAAAAGACACGGCACAAAATCCGGATGCTTTGAATGTGGTGATCCAGGACACTTCATCGCCGACTGCCCCAAGCGCAGTGGATACAAGAAGGGCACCGGCAGCAGCTTCCACGACTCCGGCAAGCATGAGAGCCCCTCCTTCAACAAGGGCAAGCCGAAGACTCGGTTCTTCAAGAAGGCCCTGAAGGACTACCGGCGAGAGAACAAGAAGCGCGACAAGGCCTTCTTCGCCGAGATGGAGAAGAGCTACTCCAAGCAGTCCACGACTTCTTCCTCTTCATCGAGCTCAAGCGATGAGGAGATCTCCATCAGGAAGGGGAAGGACAAGGACGATCCGGCGGGTCTCTGCTTCATGGCTTTCAGAGACAAGCCGAAGAGCCGCTCTCACCAGCGCCGAAGATCCCGCAAGAGCTTCTGCTCCATGGCTCTTGGGGATAGAGAAGAAAAGAGCTCCTCCGACGACTCCGACGACGACGATAGCAAGGTATCATCTTATGAGCGTGAAATTGTAGATTTACTTGAGAGCAATCGTCAGGAGTTGAAGTATCGGGAGAAACTGCTTAGGGGGGCTAAGAAAAGGATAGACGAGTTAGAAAGTGAGCTTGCCGTAGCCAACGGTAGAATAGAAAGTCTATCTTCTTCCCCTTGCTTGGGTGATAGCAGTGAGTGCCCGAAGTGTGAGGTGCTTCTGTGTGACCTGTCGACTCTGAAGTCTAGGTACACAGAAAGGGTTGATGAGAGGGACGCTTTGGCCACTGAGCTTGAAAGCACTCAGCAGGAGCTGAAAAATGCTCAAGCCACTGTCGTCGCACCCTGTGTTGATTGCCCATCTCATCTAGCTACATTAGCTGAGCTGAAATCAAAGGGCGATGAACATTTGGGTGATTTAGAGAGGTTGAGAGCTGAGCTTGCGCAGACTAGGCTAGAGCTTGAGACATTGTCAGTTCCACCCACTGTCTGTGAGAACTGCCTGTCTCTTAGAATGGAGCTGATTAAGCTAAAAGCCGGGAAGTCTGTCCAAAAAGAGAGTGAGTGTGAGACCTGCTTGTCTCAGGTGGAGGTTCTAGCTTCCTTGAGAGAGGAGCTAGCAGATTCTCAGAATGAGAACTTTTACCTCCGTTCTATCCTGAGTTGGATCAGTGCAAGAGAGCCACAGCTTGGCATGATGATCCAGCAGTTCAAGAGGCAGGATGGGTTTGGGGTAGGTTATACCTACACCAAGGCTGACTTTGAGAGTGCCATCAGCCGGGCAGTGGAGTGGAGTAAAATGACTCCAGAGCAGAGGTATCCCAAGACTCACTCCACAGAGTCTTCCCAGGCTTGTCAGCCCAAGGATGGAGTGATCCATGAACCACCTAAAGCTCCACCCAAGAAACCTATCTGGGTTCCAAAGCCCAAAAATCTCCACACTTCTCTTGACTCTCTTCCTGGACCCTCTCAGCCCAAGAAGACCACACCAAACACTACCAAGCCAAGAATCCCAAGCCTCAACCACATCCCAAGAAGCCTACCTATCATTGTGAGTTTTGTCAGAGAGACGGGCATCTTGCGGAGTTTTGCTTCAGGAGGAAGCGGGTTGAGAGAGCAGAGAGGGCTCGTAGTGATCAGGTGCAGTTCTACCAGCAGGGTGGTAGACTGCATGTTCCTCGGCGCGGGGAGAGGCTGGAGGCCAGGCCGCGTCGTGTAGGTGGTGGTAGAGGAGACGGTTTTCGTACCCGTGCTCCAGTTGGTGGTGTTCGTTCCGGCAGAGTTCCAGACCGAGTTGGCTACGGTTCTGGACCTCGTGGCCGTAGGGTTAGGAAGAACCATGGACCGCGCTTTGAGCCGCGTTTTGGTCCAAACTCTTTTGATGGTTTTCGCTTTCCATCTTTTGAGCAGATGGCTCGACACTGGTTTAGCTCTTTTGCTAAACCTGGTGCCGGACCATTTGCTCCCACTTACAGACATTGATTGTGCAGGACCGGGGACTGGAGGATGTTTGGATCATGGACTCAGGATGCTCTCGCCACATGACGGGACATCGCAGATGGTTCTCCAGTCTCACTCCCCCGAGCTCCAAAGAGTACATTACATTCGGGAACAGCGGTCAAGGGAAAGTAAGTGGCATAGGCTCAATCAGCATCTCAGACCATTTCTCTTTAAAGAATGTTGCTTTGGTTAAAAATCTGAATTTTAATTTAATCTCTGTGTCGCAACTTCTTGAGGATGGTTTGGAAGTGCGTTTTAAGAAGGGAAATTCTTCTGTGATTGATTCTAGAGGGTCTTTGGTTTGTCAGATTTTACCCTTCGGTAAAGTTTTTCGAATTGACTTCTCTAGTTCTTTTGGCCCTTCTCGCTGTTTGATTGCTGGATCTTCTTCTGAGCTCTGGAAGTGGCATAGGAGGTTAGGTCATTTGAGTTTCGATCTGCTAGTCAGGTTAAGCTCTATGGACCTCATCCGAGGATTGCCCAAACTTAAAATGGAGAAGGATCTAGTTTGTCATCCCTGTCGTCATGGGAAAATGGTTGCCGCTTCTCATTCACCTGTGACTCAGGTGATGACTTCGTATCCAGGTGAGCTTTTGCATTTGGACACTGTAGGTCCAGCTCGGGTACGCTCAGTCGGTGGGAAGTGGTATGCACTTGTGATTGTTGACGACTTTTCTCGTTTCTCGTGGGTTTTCTTTTTGGAGTCTAAGGATGAAACTTTTCAATTTGTCCATGACCTGATTTTGAAGCTGAAGAATGAGAACAATGGCCGGATGCGAGCAATTCGCTCCGACAACGGCTCTGAATTCAAGAACTCTCAGTTCGTCAGCTTCTGTGGTGATCAGGGTCTGGACCATCAGTTTTCTTCTCCTTACACTCCCCCACAGAACGGCGTTGTGGAACGAAAGAACCGCACGCTAGTTGAGATGGCCAGGACGATGCTCGATGAGCACAGGACTCCTAGGCGTTTTTGGGCTGAAGCCATGAACACGGCTTGCTATCTGGCCAACCGCATTTTTCTTAGAGCTTACATTGGTAAGACATCATATGAGTTGCGGTTTGGCAGACAGCCCAAGGTGAGCCACTTGCGAGCGTTTGGCTGCAAGTGCTTTGTGCTCAAAAAGGGAGGGCATTTGGACAAATTTGAGTCTCGTTGCTGGGATGGTGTTTTTCTTGGTTATGCATTGCATTCTCGAGGCTTCCGTGTTTGGAACCTCGAATCCCAGCTGCTTGTCGAGACGTGTGAAGTTTCATTTGATGAGTCCTTGCCTTCTTTGAATCCTTCTTTTGAGCTTTCTGGTGATGATGAGCTCGGAGAGTCCATCTTCGAGGAAGATGAGGATACTCCAGCTGCTGTTGAGGGCGGGCCTTCTGCATCCACCGCAGAGCCCACACCTTCTGTGACTTCGACTGATGATGAGGGCGGACCTCTGATCACTTCTTCCACTTCGATCGAGCCCCCTCAGTCGAGTCCAGAGGTGCCAGCTGCTGACTCTGGTGAGGTGACTTCAGATCACCAGGGAACCCGAGCAGTTCAGCGTGACCATCCCTCAGAGCTCATCATAGGTGACTTGACTGAGAGGACTTTGCGTTCTTCTGCCTCTCTCGCTGTGTTTGCTGAATCTGCATTTGTTGCATCTTTTGAGCCCAGAGACATTTCTCATGCTCTTTCTGATTCTAATTGGATTAATGCTATGCAAGAAGAGCTTGAGAATTTTGTCCGCAATCGGGTTTGGACATTGGTTGAGCCGCCACCAGGATGCAACCCCATAGGCACCAAGTGGGTATTCAAGAACAAACAAGGTGAAGATGGGGTTGTGGTGCGCAACAAGGCTCGACTAGTTGCCCATGGTTATTGCCAGAAGGAAGGTATTGACTTTGAAGAAACCTTCGCTCCTGTTGCCCGTCTTGAGTCCATTCGTATTCTTCTAGCTTTTGCCGTTTCCAAGGGTTTTAAGCTTTTTCAAATGGACGTTAAGAGTGCTTTTCTGAACGGGTTCATAGAGGAGGAGGTTTATGTTAGGCAACCCCCCGGTTTTGAGAACCCTAAGTTTCCTCGACATGTTTTTAAGTTGCACAAAGCTTTATACGGGTTGAAACAAGCCCCCAGGGCTTGGTATGACCGGTTGAAGCAATTTTTGTTGGGGAAGGGCTTTGTGATGGGTTCTGTGGACAAAACTCTTTTCTTGCTCAGAGATGCTTCAGATTTTTTAGTTGCTCAGATTTACGTGGACGATATTATCTTTGGCGGTACTACTAATTCTCTTGTGTCCAAGTTTTCTGAGCAGATGCACAGTGAGTTTGAGATGAGCCTCATGGGTGAGCTCAAGTATTTCTTAGGGCTCCAGATCAAGCAGACCAAGGACGGCACCTTCATCCACCAAGGTAAGTATACTCGTGACATGCTTAAGAAATTTGACTTTGGTGGTGAATTGAAGCCGCAGATGACCCCGATGGGCACTTCTGGGGGTCTGGACAAGGACGAGAGCGGTGTCAAGGTCAATGAGAGAGAGTTTCGAGGGATGATAGGTTCACTGTTGTACTTGACGGCAACAAGACCGGACATATAGTTCGCCGTGGGACTTTGCGCGCGTTTTCAGTCTTCACCACGCGCGTCTCACCGGCAGGCTGTCAAGCGCATTTTCAGGTATCTCACCTATGCGCCTGATCTTGGTCTTTATTATTCAGCATCATCATCACTTGATTTATCTGGCTTTTCGGACGCCGACTTTGGTGGGTGCCGGTTGGATCGCAAGTCGACTTCCGGTACTTGCCAGTTTCTTGGTTCTTCCCTTGTATCTTGGTCTTCTCGAAAGCAATCTGGAGTTGCTCTTTCGACCACAGAGGCTGAGTATGTAGCTGCTGCTAGCTGCTGCTCACAGTTGGTTTGGATGATTTCTACTCTACGAGACTTTGGGTTATTCTTTCCTACCAGGGTTCCACTGTTTTGCGACAGCACTAGTGCTATTAGTGTAGGGAAAAACCCGTGTCTTCATTCAAAAACCAAACATATTGATGTGCGCTTTCACTTCTTGCGGGATCAATATGAGAAAGGTGTCATTGACCTCATTCATGTTGATACCCATCATCAGTTGGCTGACATTTTCACCAAAACCCCTAGATCAATCTACTTTTGAGCGTTTACGAGGGGATTTGGGTGTTGTGTATCCTTTCTAGGATATTTTGCGTCAGTTTTATTTCTTTTTTTACTCTTTTCTTGAGTCCTTTTGTGTGTGTTCATATCATACATATTCACATATCACACGTTGAGCTTGCTTCTGTTATATGATTGAACTGCTTTACTTATTCTAGCGGGTACATGCTTTTGATTACATGTCAATGATCATGCTTTGACTCAGTTCGCTTGATATGTCTGATATCTGTCATATGCATGGCTTTTACGCTTTCAACTTAAAAAATGATCACCATTGCTTCTGGTAACTAGCATGTGTAGGCTGAGTGCTTTTGCTATCTGTTGCATGCCTTGTAGCCGTTTCATCACATAGATGCAGATATGCAACTTGGACATCTTTCTGCTTTAACATGGAAAATGTGTTATAAAAATGATAAAAATCAAAAATGAATGAAAATTCCATGCCTTTTTCTGCTTAAGTTGAAAAGATCCAAGTGGGTTTGCGTTGTCGCATTATATTGTTCTGGACTGCTTACCATAGCACTTTGGTATGAACTAGGACAGTGTGGTGTATGTCAAGACCAATGTCTTAAGCTTCTGATGGCCCAGCTCTGGCCTAGGCTTGACTTGGTCGGTTAGCATAAGGCTTGACATGCAAATAACCCTTGGCAAAAATGACAAAGGAAAATGAAAAAGCCTGAACTTTAAAAGATAACAAGTTTGCTGAAGCCTGTTGTTTTGAACAATGCTTATCTTGGTAGATATCAGCTAGCTTCTGCATCTCATGCTTTACCTTGCTTGTTTACTAGAAATGTGGTGATGCTTTTGTCTGCAAAAACTGAAAAATGTGTGCTAAATGACTTTCTTTAGATATCATCTCTTGCACTGATCATGCCATGTGTCTTAGACAGTATCTCTTTTGCTATACCTGCTAGATACTATATTTGCAGTCAATCATATTTGAGAAGCATGCTTTCTACACTCCACCTGCACCCCAGTTGCATTCACTGCATATTTTGAGGGGGAGTTGCTTTTCAGGGGGAGTCTGTGTCTCTTTTTGAGTGCTTGATGAGTTCACTTGTCAACAAGGGGGAGAAAATTTGGGATCAGAGTTTAAGGGGGAGTTCTTACTCTGTTGATATCCTTGTTTTTCTGAAATCACACTCATCTTGAGCTTTTACGTTTTGGTTAACCATAATGACCGTTTCTTGCTTTTGGTTGGCTTTTGGTCATTAGGGTTAAACTTTTACCTTATTTTTGCTTCTTCTTTGTTTTCTTGTGTTTTGTTTTCGTGTTTCCACATTTGTTCACATGGTTAGAAGAGCTGAGAATTGAGGAGTGTTGACAATGCACTCATCAAGGGGGAGATTGAGGAGCCATGCTGAATAGCGTGGGCCTCATGGCTCCAGAAGTGATGAGTCATTGTCAACAATAGTCAAAGAGGACTGAAGAAGAGAAGAGATCTGCTGTTTCATGGGCCGCGTGTGACTCAGGTACACGGGCAGCGAGCGACTGTCGAGCAGAGGAGGCTGCGAAGTCGGGCTGGCCCAATCCGGGTGCATGGGCCAGAAGCAGTAGAAGACCCACTGGGCTGTTGACCAGGACTGACTCAGGTACACGGGCGGTGAGCGATTGCCGGGCTGAGAGAGCTGCGGAGTCGGGCCGGCCCAATCCGGGTACCTGGTGCAAAGCTGGTGGAGGCTTTGTCAGTTTCGGCGTAAAACTGACAACCGTTGATTATGTATCCGACTGTCCAGAAGAGTAGCTTCAGGATATGTCATCTGTTACTCTAGGCCCACAGTCAGTCAGTTGTGTCTGTAAAAATACCTAAGGGCAGTAGAGTCTTTTTCTGTATTTTTGAGTCTGTAAAAACCCTAAGGGGCTGGTAGAATATTCCTAGTGTTGGGCTGCCTATAAATAGCACCCCAATCCCTAGGGTTTGGACTACCCTTTTGTGCTGAAATCAAATCCACCCATTGGGTCACTTTGTCCCCTGTCTTCTCTCTCCTGTGTGCGCCGCCAGGGCTTCCCTCTCACTGTGTATGCATTTTTTCTTGCTCAAATCTCTTGGATGCGTAAATGCTTTGGTCCCTGGTGAATTTATTGCTTGCATTTTGTTTGGTTTGGGGAGTTATTGCCCTGGTTACAAGCGGGTGAATTTTATTCTTGAGGTGAAGGTTCTTCTGGTGCTTCTGTTCTTCACGAACTGAGTACTAGTTCTTGCTGTTGCAAGTAGTACCGCTTTACTGTAGCTACAGTGTTCTGCAGCAGCTTTTCACCTTCTATTGCCCAGCTTTTTGATCGAAGCTGACAGTCTCTTTTACCTTTTTCTGAGTGTGTCTGGCGAAGCTCGGTTCTGTGCGAAGCTCCTTAACTCCGTGAGGCAGGCTTCGATCTAACATTTTCGAAGCTGCCGTTCAATCTGCGAACTTCAGTTTTTGGGTCTGAGTTGCTAGCTTCGAAGATCTTTCTGTTTGGACAGCATCGCATACTTCGAACAAGCTACTCCGAATCTATCTGTTCGAAGTGCACACTTTGTTAGGCTTCGAAGTTTGGGTTCGAAGTTTGTCTTTTCCGACAGACTTCGCTTGAAATTCTTTGTGGCGTGTCAGCCTTCGATTCTCCTTCCGAAGCTTTCCCTGTTCGAAGATAGAGTGCAAGCCTCGGACTTGATTTTCTATCGCGTGACAGACTTCGCTCCTTTGTTCGAAGGTTGTCTGTTTGTGTATTGTGTTCGAAGCTTTCTGTTCGAAGGTTGTGCTTCGAAGCTCTCGGTTCAAAGTGTGTTCGAAGTCCTGTCTTCGAAGTCCTCACTTCGAAGCAGGCTCCGACTTTGTCACTTTGCTCCGAAGCTCTTGGTTCGAAGCTGTGTTCGAAGTCCTGTCTTCGAAGTACACACTTCGAACCAGGCTCCGGCACTGTTTTACTTCGCTCCGAAGTACACTTCGCTTCTTACCGCTTCGAACTTGGCTAGACAGTGACACCTTCGGCACTTCGGACAGACTCCGTCATCAACCTTCGAAGCAGACCTCGACGTGCGAAGGGGGCTTCGCCAAGTTCCGAACAGGAGACAAATTTGGACAGTAACTTCTCTTTTCAGTTTTTACTTACTTAGATCATTTCTTTGAGAAGTTTAGGCCTGTTACAGATTGTACATCTGCCTAGTTGCATCACTTTAGTTTTACACTGTTTATCATCAGTTGCTTCTAGGTTAGAACCTTTAGTCTTAGGCCTTCTGTTTTATTTTCTGCTGCATAGTATTTTGAGGTGTGTTGGGTATTGGGAACAGGCCATTGATTCAAAAGAATTTTAAGGCGCCCATTCACCCCCCCCTCTGGTCGCTACTTTCGGTCCTACATTGGTGGGGCTCGGTCAAGCATGCGCAGCGTGATCCTGGGGCGATGGCGCGTGGAGTAAAGAGGGGAAACGACCGGCGCATCGTGGGGGGTGTCAATGGTGACGACGAATTAACGCGGAGGGGCCGGCGGGGGCGGATCCGAGGCGGGATCGGTGGCTAGCGAAGTTAGGGGGGTTGGCACGAGGTGGACGACGGTTCCGACAGGTGGGCCAAGTCGTCAGCGGGCGCGAGCGTACGGGTGTGGCGACTGATGGGTGGGGTTAGGCTCGGCCGAGAAAGGGAGTTGGCGCCGACAGGTGGGGTCGGGTGGTCTAGCGTGCGCGCGAAGGGAGAGGGGGGTCACAGACAAGCGGGGCCTAGGTGTTAGTATGGGCGCGGGGAGGGGAGCGGGCTGGGCTGGCCAGAGGGGAGAAATTGGGGG
Organism: Zizania palustris; assembly: GCA_019279435.1. NCBI lineage: Eukaryota > Viridiplantae > Streptophyta > Magnoliopsida > Poales > Poaceae > Zizania > Zizania palustris. The sequence goes on from JAAALK010000285.1 coordinate 10,932,289, forward strand.
AGGGAGGCCCGTTACTGTTCCAATCCTTTTCTGAATAAAAATAATTGCAGAAATTAGTTTAAAATATTTGGGCTACCTCCAAGGGTGATAAAAATTTGTAAAAATTCTCAAAAATATATCTTGGCCTTGGGATCATACACAAAAATTTCTAGCTCCTGGTTTGGATATTTTATCTATATTCTAGTTCAATTAAGCTTAGAAGGGTATTAAAGGTATTTCCAAATTAATTATTTCCAGAAAAATATAATAAAAGGTATTTTTATTTCTCTGAAAATTTGGGGGTGTTACATTTATCCCCAGAGGAGTCGCCAAAAAGTTGTTGACACAAAAACATGCCTAACATACTAACGCCGATCCGACGATCCAAAGCGTGCGGATATTTAGGAGTAAACCCCTAAACATACACAACACCGACGCCGTGTTTCGACGATCCTTAAACAGTGGTAAGGAAATAACAGAGTTGCCAAGCAATCAAATAATATTAATCTAAAATTATTCAAATAACCGATGTGTGAGAAAGTAACTAAAATAATTAAACCGAAGCAAGAAACAATTAATCTAATCGGCTAGCCTAAACCAATTAAACCTAACAGAAGCTAAGCGGTCGGAACCGGCCGAGGTTGCTGGTTAGATTGACCAAGAGAATACGGTCAAACCGGCCTACGGGCGGCAGTCTGACTAGCAGTACAAAGAGGGTGTGCCAGGGGGCTGCCTGCACACCACCGGTCATACTAACTGTGTGCCACCAGTCTGGCTGGCGTATGTCGGCCATGAGATTACGGCACGGCATAGCCCGGTCGACCAGCCTGTCAACGTTGATCAGACTGATGGTAACCTTTGCCCGGCGATCACCTTGTATTTGGTGCCTTTGCTCGAAACTTCTTGGCAAATATAAGAGAGATGAGACACTGCAAAAAACAACAGAAAACGGGTAATTCGGCCAAGAGACCGAATTACCGGTAAAAACTGATAAAACGATAGAAATCTGTTACGTGGATGAACAGACAATTCACAAGCGAATCGACAAGGATTTTACCGTGATTACAACACGGTGGACGGATGGTTTACAGCGCAAACCAGCAAAGATGAACGTTACTTGGCTAATCCTAGGGCAAGAAAAGTAAATTGAATGTAAATGCGATTCAAGGTAGATAATAGATTGGATCTAATAGGATTTTGGGGGCTCCTTCAATTGGCCTTGCCTCTATTTATAGAGGTTGGTCAGAGTTCTTGGGCTCTTCTCTGTGTTGGGACACGGGTTCCAAGTCATCAATAATTATTAGAGATAAAATAGACCCGAAATCAGCTAATCTGAATCGTATACAAGATGGGCCGGTCCTGACCAGGCCTACATGGTCGGTCATACCGGGTCTACATGCCGGTTGGACCGGCCCTGTGCCAGTTCTCCGGCATATTTTCGGATAATTTTGACCATTAATGTCATGTTTTGCTATCACAAGTTCTAACACATGGTTTCTGCAACCGAGTTATATTTAGCTTAGTATTTTTCCTTGATCAACGTGCTATCCGTTCAAGGATCCTAAATGAAGTATTATTAATGTTCTGTTTTGGTGGGTATCATTACTCGAGTGCATTCGGCTAGCATTTTTTCACGTTTATCACGTTGTTGATTGAGAGGAGCGTTGGGTGTTTTGAAAAGGCCATCAATTCAAAAAGAATTGTTTAGGCGCCTATTCACCCCCCTCTAGTCGCCAATTGGTCCTACAATTAGTATTAGAGCCGATTAGATCACTAGTGACCTAACCGGTTTTGTGATCCGTAAGGCGACATGGATAAACCTAGCAAGATTTTGGTTTTCGATGGGCGCAATTGTGCTTATTGGAAGGTGCACATGGAGGCTATTTACAAATACAAGTAAGTTCTATATGGACATTTTTGTTCCCAATATGTGATCCCGGATACTCGCACCACTCGGGCTGAAAAGGAACAGTACGATTGTAACACAAGGCAACACCTATGAACTGCACTTGAAATTTGGTTCACTTTGACAATTTCCATGAGGGCACTACTTAGATTAAGGCTAGGCGCTAGAGCACATATAATCAAGAATGTTAAATGTTTGGGCAAAGGCCCTGGTGAATATGTAGATGCCATGATTTCTCATTTTGATGGAATTCTAGATCAACTTGCAGCTCCATGGGACTTAGATTATTCTGATCATGATAGAGCTATCAAACTTCTCTATACT
>JAAALK010000285.1:10935497-11057381 GCA_019279435.1 Zizania palustris
GCCCCTAAGACTTCGCTCTTCGCACATCAGAAATCTGGGGCATCCTTGCTAAAGCTGAAGTGGAAAAGTTGCTGAAGGCTAGGATTATCAGAGAAGTAGCTCATATGGAGTGGCTAGCCAACCCAGTCTTCGTCAGGAAGAAATATTCCGGGAAATGGCGCATGTGTATTGACTTTACATCTTTGAATAAAGCATGCCCCCGTGACCCCTATCCCATGCCCCAAATTAATCAATTGGTTGACTCCACTGCTAGTTCGGAGTTATTAAGCTTCCTTGACGCGTATTCCGGTTATCATAAAATCTGGTTAAAGCGTGCGAAGATGAAATCAAAACAAGCTTTGTAACTCCTTCGGGAGTCTTCTGCTATGTAAGAATTCCTTTTGGTTTAAGAAATGCCAGGGCAACTTTTTCGAGGTTAATTGCTAAGGCTCTAGGTCATCAAATGGGCCGCAATGTAGAAGCCTATATGGATGACATTGTAATAAAGAGTGCTCTAAAGCACCAACATAGCCTAGACTTAGCAGAAACATTCAATAGACTTCGGGCATGTGGAGTCCGTCTTAACCCCGAAAAATGTATCTTCGGGCTCAGGCTGGAAAATTGTTAGGGTATCTAGTTTCAAGCAGAGGGATCGAAGCTAGCCCTACTCAAATAACTGCATTGCAAAGGATGGCTCCTCCGAAAATTTGAAGCAAGTGCAAAAGCTAACTAGCCGCCTTGCAGCACTTAGCAGATTCCTAGCAAGGTCTGCGGAGAGAAGTTTGCCCATTTTCGAAGCATTGAAAGGGTCCGAAAATTTTGCATGGACATCAGAGTGTCAAAAGAGCTTTGATGATATTAAGAATTATCTCAGTAACCTCGCTACACTCACGGTGCCTGTTGTGGATAAAACCCTACTACTTTACCTTGCGGCTATTGGCTCCGCTGTTAGTGCAGTCCGTGTCAGAGAAGTTGATTTCAATGGGAAGTTGGTACAAAATCTAGTCTATTTTGTATCCGAAGCATTGTCTGGAGCAAAAACAAGATATTCTGAGCTTGAGAAGTTCACCTATGCTCTGATAATGGCTTCGAGGAAGTTAAGGCATTATTTCTTAGCACATAATGTGATTGTACCAACTTCGTATCCCTTAGGAGATATGCTCCGAAGTAAGGATTCTACAGGAAGAATTGGGAAATGGGCCGTTGAATTAGCACCCTTTGGCATCTCCTTCGTGGCAAGGACAGCGATTAAATCACGGGTGTTGGTAGACTTTGTGGCAAAATGGACTCCTCCTGCAGTATGGGCTTCGGATAAACCAAGTGAAGGAATTTGGACCATATACTCCGATGGAGCTTTCCAAGCATCTAGAGCAGGTGTCGCAGCGGTAATAATTTCACCTTCAGGGCAAAGAGCAATGTACTCCGCAAGGCTCAACTTTAAGTCCACCAATAATACAACGGAGTATGAAGGAATTTTGTTAGGACTTCGAAAGGCACGTGCTTTGGGGGCTACAAGAGTTGTTATTAAAATAGATTCTCAAATTGTAGCAGGGCATGTGGATAAGAGTTTTCAAGTTCGTTATCCACAGCTTGCAAAATATTTAGAAGAAATCCGTAAGATTGAAGTAGCATTTAAAGGGATTTCCATTCGAAGTATACCCAGAGCTGAAAATATGCAAGCTGATACCTTGGCAAAAGCTGCAGCTGGAGCTATGGACATTCCAGAAGAAGTTTTTTACGAAGAGCTCAGTTCACCTTCGGTAACACAGATCCCTTATGTGGAAGTTCTTTGCATTCCGAGTACAGATTGGCGGAGTTCAATTATGGAATTGTTGCAAGGAGAAGCAAATTTGCCTGAAGAGCCACAACTTTTGAGGTTAAAGCTCAGAATTCGAAATTATCATCTAATCAACGGTATTCTGTACAAGGCTGGAGTATGTTCCCCTCTGCTCCGATGTATATCTCAAGTCGAAGGTCAGGATATTCTCCGAGAAATTCATGAAGGACATTGTGGTAGCCATCTGGCCCCTCGAGCTTTGGCAGGAAAAACACTTCGCCAAGGGCTTTACTAGCCTACAATAGTAGCTGATGCAGAGAGCCTGGTCCGCACATGCCAGGGTTGTCAATCGATGGGAAGAAGAAGTCATCGTCCGCCAACAACTCTTCAAGTCATTGCCCCAGTGTGGCCCATGGCCAGATGGGGCATGGACCTTATTGGCCCCTTCCCAGTAGCAAAAGGAAATTTGAAATTCGCAGTGGTAGCAATCGAGTATTTTTCCAAGTGGGTCGAAGCAGAACCCCTCACAGCTATCACTTCGAATAATGTACAAATTTTTTTCTGGAAAAGTATTATATGCTGGTTCAGAGTACCACAACAGCTTACAGTTGACAATGGGACACAGTTTGATGCGGAGCCCTTCAGGAAGTTTTGCGAAGATCTTGGCATACAAATATGCTTCGCCGCAGTGCACCATCCGTAGTCTAACGGAGCTGTTGAAAGAGCCAATGGTAATATCTTGTCAGGGTTGAATCGAAGAATAATAGGGTCGGCAAAAGGGTTGTGGACCGAAGAGCTCCCAAAGATTTTATGGTCCATTCGGACCATTCAAACAAGGTCCACAGGTTTCACTCCTTTCAGACTATTATTTGGAGATGAAGCTATGACGCCAACGGAGCTTAAAGGAGGATCTCTTCGCAGCACCGAACCAGAAATAGAAGCAGAAAGGCCAACTTCGCTTGATTTAACAGAAGAAACAAGACTTCGAGCTATCGCCAATTTGTCAAAGTATCAGCAGCAGACGAAGACTTGGTTTGACCCGAAGGTTAAGCTTAATGAACTTAAGCCGGGTCATCTGGTTTTATGAAGCATTATAGCACCAGGGAAATTAGGGAATAAGTGGGAAGGTCCATACATTATTCTCGCTCAGGACGCCCTGGTTCTTTTAAGTTAGCCAATTTAGAAGGCGAAGAATTAAAGCATGCCTGGCATGCGGAGCACTTAAATCGATATTTCGCATAGGGGCTCCGTGTAATCATATGTAAACACTTTCTGAATTAATAAAGTTCATGGTTCAGATAATGCCTACCCCTCAAACACTTCCTACTTCTAGTGGATGCACTGGAAGAACGAAGTGGGTAATGAGGGAAGTGTCATTCATTTGAACCAATTTTTTCGGAATTCGAACCACTGGTTCGAAGCTTCCGACGAGGTGGGAAAGTCACTGAAAAACGGATTCCAAGCCACCGGCTTGAAAGCATCCGTAAAAAGAGTCAAAGGATACCAAATAATGCGGATTCCAAGCTTCGGCTTGAAAGCATCCATAAAAAAGAGTCCAAAGAGACCATTGCGAATTCCAAACCACCGGTTTGATAGCATTCGCAAAAAGAGCCGAATGAGGCCAAACAAAACAGAGTTTGAGCTGATAAGCTTCGAATATCTGTAAAAAGAGTCCAAAGTGACCAGTCGTTTTGGACGCTAAGGTGTCCGGGAAATTAGTCCGAAGTGACTACTTTCAAACAAAAGGTACTAAGTTACCAGTTTTCAGACTCCAAGTAGGCGAAGACATTTTGTGAGATTTTAATCAATCTCTAAGTTGCTGAGGGGCTCCGAGACTCCAAAATTGTGCTCCTAAGTTTCTTTGCGCCTAACCATCTTCGACTACACTTCGAAGTTGCTTACGCCCAAAGAGGGGCTACGAAGTAGGGAGACAATTTTAAAATCTTAATCTTTATTATTCGAACAGATTACATTACATTACTAAAAATCTGTGTCTATACCAAGAAGGAATCAAAGACCCCTTCGATCTCTAGAGCTACCACTAAAGCTGGAATGACTAGTTCCAGAGCCGGTAGTCCTGGTAACCTTACGTTTAATTCTTCTCCCTCCCTTCGAAGCTCGATAATCTTTTTGTTCCTGTTGAAGTTCAACCCAAGTTCGAAGCCGCTCGGGGCTTCTCTCCCAGCTTCGAAGTTCTTCAGGATTCTTTCCTTGTTCTTTAGCAATACTCTCTTCTTCGGACAATTCAACGTCTTTAGAAGATGAGGCTTCCAAGTTAACTTCTTTTTCTTCCTCTTTAATATAAGATAATATATCTTTACATATTTCGAGCGCAATTGCACTGGAGCTTTCTCGAGGAATCAAAAATCGAGGTCGTTTGTGAAGTTTTAAAAGATCGAAGGTAGCCCATAGCAGGCGAAGTTCTTCGGTAACATTTAATACTTCGAGATGAACAAGTTTTCATTCATAACAGATGAAAGCATAATTTTTACATATTCGGACCCCTAAACAAAACTAAACCTGTGGGTCTGGCGGAGGCTGGCTGCTCGAAGCTTGAGACCGAGCTTGTTTCTGGCGATGCCCTTCATCGATCCAAGCCTTGATCGTTGTTCGACCTTCGGCTTTCCATGATGCTTGGAAGGCTTGCCAGGCTGCGGCCACATCTTCGTTAGGGTTTAGCAGTCGGTTGTCGTCGAAGGTAATGGGAGCCGCCCCCGAATCTGGTGCTACTGATAGCCCTAGATCCTCGTAGTAGCGAAGTACTCCGAGAGCAGCTACTTGGCCAGAGAGTTCTCCATACCAAATACCCGCTGTCTTCATCATCTTCGCTGCTCCTTGGATCATTTTTAGTCGTCGCAGTAAGGGGACGTTGTCACTCGAAGGTAGTGTCCAAAGAGTACCGAAGTACTCTAGAACACCTAAAAGATTATTCATGACCTCCACAGCTATTTTCTCCGACTTCACCTTGTCTTCAATTAAGGCATCCCTTGACGAAGTTAGCTCATCTACCACAGAAGATAGTCTAGCTGCCTCCGTAGCCAAAGAGTTCTTCTCGCTAAGCAGGTTGCTGGTTTCCTCCATGGCTTTCGTCTTTTCTTCTTGAAGCTTAACCAGCTCAGCCCCCGCCGTTCCATGCTCTGCCACATTTTCTCTATTTCATTTCGAAGCACGATTTGTTTGGCTTCGAGCTTTTGATTTGCAGCCTCCAGACCAAGTCTAGTTCTCCTCTCCACTGCAACCATCTCGTCCAAGCTGGAGATTCAAATTTCGGAGCCTTCAAGACTCCTTTGGAGAGCAGTAATCCTCTCCTTGAGACGAATACTCCCTCGCTCGTTCAAGACGGCTGCAGCTCAGGCCAAGACTATTTGCTGCGAAGAGAAAAAGCAAGGTGAGGAATTGTTCATAAGTTGAAATTAATCTTGTTTTGCAAATACTTCATACCTGGTATGCTGCCCATTCCAAGGTTGTGTTCAGCTCCAAACCTTCAGCCTCGCTAAGTATGGCTACTAAGTCTGTTCCCCCAACTTCGCGGTTAGCTCGATCCAAAGGCTCGAGCAGGGCCCAAAGTCCGGTCCTTCACTCCAGAAAAGGAGGTAGGAGGGGGAGCATGGACAAAACCCTTTGATCGTCTTAATTCGGCGAAGGGTCGGAGCGCTGCGCTACATCTTCGGAGACTTCGGTGGACTAGCCCCCCTCCGTAGATTGACCTCCGTTTGTTGATTCAGACGGAGTTAATCCTGAGTTCGGAGCAGGAAAAGGGTCCATTTTGCCTTTACCTTTTCCAGGTCCCATTTGCGCAGCTTCTGGAACCAACCCCGGAGATGTCAAGGTCCTAGGAGCAGTATTCGCGGGAGGAGTCACCTCCATGGGAGCGGACCCTGCCAAAACAAAGGTATTATATATTGCATAATTTTGCAGGGTGAAGAAAAAGGCAGTTCAAGTGAAGTTTACCTTCGAAGTCCTGTCGGCGGATGAGTATGGTGATGGGCCAATCAGCCATCAGAGGTGGAATTTGTAGCCCAATGAACTCCTCTGCTATGTCCCGGATGCTCATGCGGCGACTAATCCTTTGGAGCAGGCTAAGGCGAGCTTCGAGCTGGCCAAGGTCTGGGTGAACTTGGGCTTCTCTTCAGAAGTATATGTCTTGAAGAGGTCTGATCAGACGGCTTCCTGCTCCAACTCCGGCATAGAACCATCGGAGAATCCAATATGTGTACCATCTGGCATTGATGGCTTTCTCTGGAAATCGCAGTTGGAATTCGTCCCGGAGTCTGAAGTTGATACTGCCGAAGGCTACTACGATTTTCTCCCCTCCAGAACCTTGGTAAGTTTTTGGCTGGCAAGATGCCCCGTGTAGTGCTACAAAAATATCTGCTCTTCCTTCGTAGCCTTCATCCCGTAGCACCCATTGGAAGATAGCCAGGCGCGCTATTGCATTCGGAGACAGTTGAGGAAGGGTAACATGAAATAGGTCCAATACCTCCGACAGAAAGTCCACCGCTGGGAGTCCTAACCCAGCCTCGAAGAAGGCTTCGAAGACCACAACTTCTCCAGGCCGCGGTGAAGGAATGGCCTCCTTTCCAGGTTTCTGGACAATGATCTCCGAGCTAATCTTCCCCTCTACCACCACTGCGATCGTCTTCCTCTTGCAGGTAGATGGCCCCAGTTTGTAAGACTGGTCCGGATACTTCGAAGAGGCAAGAAGGAGATCGTGAGGACCGATTTGTTGGGGATTCCCCACTGGAGCCACCACCGCCGCTACTAGTGCTGCTACCACCGCCGCTGCTGGCGCCGCCGCCACCGCTGCTGCTGCCGCAGCCATCGCTTGTTGCCGGGCTAGGGCTGAAGCGGCCCCCGGATCCTTGAAACTCGTTTTCGCCATTGATGCGAACCGAATGCTTGAAGCTAGAGTTTGGAGGCTAAAGGTTGATTGCACAAAGACGGTGAGGAAAGTGCTTGAGAAGTATCTAGGTCCTCTATTTATAGCCTAGGTTCATAATTTTTTACCGTTCACATTTGCCGTTTCACATTCTTGACTGTTACTTTTTGCGAAGTTAATGCACCGCGTAGCTTCTTCTAAAAGGAAAAGGCTAACGGTTATTTCTCCTGAGTCTAAAAGGCTATCTGATTTCTTAAGTTGATTTCAGGATTGTTCGAATGTAGCTCTGTTAGAAATCAATTCGAAGTTGAGAATCTTGATGTATTCCGAAGGTTGATTAAATCTGTTAACCCCTACGCATGATTATTTTTCTTGCGTATACTGCTTGTTGGGGGAAAATGCTTCACTTTCAAGACTTAGAGATTAACAGTTCAAGATAACTTATCAGCTTCGGAGCTGATAAGCTTAAGCCCGAAGATAGTGGAGTTGTTAAGCCGAAGGGTGCTTCGGCTTACAGTCCGAAGGAACCCTCTGCACGGTATGAAGCACGGGTGATAAACGACAAGGTTGATAAGATGTTTGACTTATCTACTTGCTTTGGGTAGATTTTACCATTTTAACCCTGTTCAGGGTACCTAATAGTTTCCACTATGTTGGTTGTAATCGAGGGGTAAATAGGTCTTTTCCTTAGACTTTTTTACCTATAAATACCCCCTTCTTACCCTATAAGGGGGATCGAATACTCAGTTATTCAATACACACATTCGTACTACTTGAGCTATTATCCACTTTGGAGGCTTGAGATAGTTCTTAAACACGAATTCACTGTTTGTTAGTTCTTAATCTTGAGAACCTATTAGCGTAATCTTTTACGCCAACAGTTGGTGCTGTCCGTGGGGAACCTAGTTCTAGAAGCTAGTTCTCTACTGCTGACTGCACTTCGAAGAGCACCTGCGGAGGGAGTTTCGGAGTCCCAAGATTCCGCGCACCCTTCGGTAAGGGGCTTCTTAGTGCGGTTCGAAGGCCTTTTCTCGCCTTCCCAAACCAATCAAAATCCTCGGTCTTCAGACCTCTTTTTCACTAGCTGTAACTGGGCGTCGAGTACCCAGAGGCCCTCGGGCCGATCCTACGGTGCTCCAAACTGATTATGTCAGTTCCCAAGACCCGAAGCTCCCCTCCGATAGAGACGAAGACCTTCCTGAATACGAGGCTACTCAGGTAGCGCGACTTCTCGAGGAAGTGGCTAGGTGGAGGCAAGAGGCCGCTGATCGCCTCCATTCTCAAGCCTCCACCCAGGCTCCCGAAGGTCCCCAAGACGGTAGTGCTCGCAACCTTCCTGAAGCTGTTCAAGTCCCGGAGGAGGCTGAGAACGCATCTTTCGATGATGAGTCTCCGCTACATTCGGACTTGCAAAGGGTGCCCTTCGATCCCAGGTTCAAAGCCTCGAAGCTGCACAAGTATTCCGGCTGGTCCGACCCCTAGAGAATTTGCTCGTTCATATGCCCTGGCGATAGAAGCAAGCGGAGGGGTGCGGAACACTATGGCAAAGTGTTTTCCCCTCGCTCTCGAAGGTGTGGCTCTCCGATGGTTCTGGTCCTTGAAGCCAGGATCGATCAAATCCTGGGAGCAGTTGAAGAGGAAGTTCGTAAGCAACTTCCAAGGTACCTTTGTGGCTCCGATGTCGATAGGGAGCTTATTTCATGTGAAGTAGTGAGCAGGGGAGACGCTTCGGGAATACTTCACGCGCTTCGCTCACACCAAATCACATATCAAGGGCTTGTCTACCTCTTCGGTAGTCGACGCCACCCGCGAAGGGGTGTTGAACTTCGATCTCCTCAGCAAGCTTCATCGGAAGCCTGTGTCATCCGTGGCACAGCTGATGGCATACTTCGAACAGTATGCCAAGACGGAGGAAGGCTGTCTTCGACGAGCCACAACACCTGCTCTATCTCTTCGGGAAGTAAAGACGGAGCCCGAAGCCTCAAACTCTTCACAGCCCCCTCAATACAATCACTTCAACGATCACAGGCGGGGAAAGAAGCACTTCCGCTCGGAGGTGTTGAGCATCGCACCCTCCATTCCGAAGGCACCTTCCAACTTTCAGCAGGCACAAGGCTTCAAAGCTAGAGCACCGAAGCCCCAAGAGAGAGTACCTGGCAGGCGCTAGAGTTTTTTCTGCTGCGTGCATGGCGATAACAGAAGACATGTCACGAAGTATTGCAAGGCGGTATTAACCCTTCGGGGTGAATACTTAGGACGAAGTACCGGGCGGGGTACTTCGGATCGAACTCCTCCAACAGCACGGTCGGAGTCGGTGCAAATCGTGGCCCGAGCCGGTGTCCCCGAAGCCCCCATGCGGCTACCAGTGGCCAACATTATGCCACCACCGAAGCTGGAAGACCCCCAAGACCGTGGCAAGCGAGTAGTCCTACCCATCTCCGGATGGGGGACCTCGGTAACATGTCCAAGAGACAGCGGCGAGAATACGTCCGCGAAGTAGGGCACATTGGGACCTCGAATTCCGTGGAGGGAATGCCCGAATGGTCTCATGTGCCTATTTCCTTTACTGCCAGTGATGCCGCGGGGGTGAAGTTCCCCCATGCTGACCCCTTGGTCATTTCATCAGATATAGCTGGGGTGGAAGTTCGAAGGATCTTTGTGGACGGCGGGAGCTCCGCAGACATACTTTTTGTCCAGGCCTTCGACCAAATGTGCATACCTCGGAGGCATTTACTTCCAGCGGCCCGGCCACTTCAAGGTTTCACAGGTCCGCCTCTCGATGCCCTCGGCCAAATAGGTCTCGAGGTTGCTTTCGGAGAGGGGCCTTTGGCCAGGGTGGAGGAGGTGATCTTCGACGTCGTCGATGCCCCCTATGCACACAAAATGGTGTTTCCTCTAAATCAATAGCAATCTGAATTTCAGCTCGACATGCAAGTTTAAACAATTGAGAGAGAGAATTATATGTTTCATGAAGAAGCATTTCCTGAATTTCCTTGTTAAGCCCACATAAAAACCTTTGTTCTATAGCTTCTTCACATTCATCTATAGCACAACGTAATAAACAAGCATGCATATCATGATAGTATGAGGCAACACTTCTGCTATCTTGTTTTAAACATTGTAGTTTCTTTAATAGAATATCGGCATAATATGGAGGAACAAAAGCATCTCTCAAATATTTCTTTAAGTCTTTCCAAGATTGAGGTATTTTATCATGTCTACAAAGATGTTTCCAATGATATGCAGCATCTTTAACTAACACTTTAGAGGCAACCATAACCTTTTCTCTTTCAGACAAGTTATACTTTTTAAATTCATTATCAACAGCTAGCTCCCATTGAATATATGCATGAGGATCATAATTTCCTTCAAAATAAGGTAGTGTACATTTGAACCTAGCTAGAATTTCATCACATACCTCATATTTATCGTGTTGATCTCTCATGTGTCGATGAAGATGTCGATATTGAGCTTCACTATATCCTATCTCCTTGTGTATCCCTGCCATGATTAGTAGTAGACAAGAAACATACAAATAATATGTATGCTCCTATTAACTATAAGATTGTGAAGGCATAAAGTCACACTCGCTCAATCCTGTATCAAGCTCTTACAAGTTTTACCAATGCAAGCATGAACCTGTTGTACACCGACTTAACAATAAACACCACGGAGATTAGATGTATCAATGCTTTGGAAAACACTTGGTTGTGCAAGTTGTAGTCAAATCTGTGGAGCTCTAGGTAGGCTGAAATATGTAGCAAGGAAAACTGGAACCACATTAGCATAAGCAAATTGAGTAATTGTTCAACGTCGGTATTGTGCTGGTCCTAGGCTTGAACGTACTAGAGACACGAGCCTAGACACAAACAATACCACCAAACCGATAATGGTAGAACTATCTTTCCTCCTCTTTTGTCACAAGTTTTCTTTCTCCACTTTTTTTTCACTTTTTTTGGTGCGGCTCTTCTTATTTTCTTTTTCTTTTTTTAGCACCTTTCTGCTTTTTTTTCTTTTTTTTCTCCTTTTTTAAAGAACAACAAATGACAAGGTGACTCTTAGTACATGACTCCCGAACATTGTACATTCCAAAACAGAAAACAAACGACCGAATATGAAGATGACTCTAAAAGGAAAAATAAAGATCCTCTTGTAAGATTTCCAAAAAGTATTAAAACTCTCCAATCCGAGTTTGCATGAGCGATATATGATAGTTTTAGTAACACCTGCACAACCCGCCCGAATTCTACCTGAATTCCAGAATAACAAACCGACTAAACAGACCAAAACACGGTGGTAAAAATGTGACAAGAACTCGAAACTCTAAACGAACTAAACGCTAAGACCAGCATCTTCACACGATGATGCAACCAAAAACTCAAAATGCTGATACTATTAAGAACTAGTAATAGGCTCAAAGAGGCTTGGATCTTGGGTAATTTTTTGTGTGGCTTTTTCTCTGGACTATAGGAAAAACAGAAATAAAAACTCACCGAGCAACGAAAGCTTTGATACCACTTGATGGGGGGCCTGGATGGATGGCCCGATCTTTCGGTGAGTTGATAGAGATAAGATAACTTCGATTGGACAGAGACGATGTTGACGACCCGACTACAATCGTACGAGACGTTCGTGTTGCGCCTTAGCGATCGATACACCAACTCCAAGGGTTGTTGATCTTATCGGTGATCAACCTTGTTCCTACAAGCAATCGAAGAACGAGCAAGAACAAGATAAAGGAGCAACTACAATTGGTAGATTTGAAAGACGCACAAAGGGTACTTGGGGTTCTGAAACATGAAACTGGTGATCTAACCGATCACGGGTTTACACTGACAAGTAGCATTGGCTAAACTTTTATCTAATCACAACCCCCTTACAACTTAAGTCTCTAGGGTTATTTATAGCCCTAGGGATGTTCCCAATGTTTGGAAAACTTGTTACATATGGAAATGACTAATTATTTCCAAAACATATTGATTAAAAATGGAAATTCCGTGCTTAATTGGTTCAGCCTAAAAAAGGAACACGCATTGATTTAGTGATTGTGATCTCCTCCGATGGAATCTGGATATGTATCTGGATCCGTTGGAAAGAGGACGTATCAAGCTTACCAAAAAGTCCAAGATCATCCAAATCGGAGTTTCCATTTAAACGTTATGCACATTTGAATTCGGTGTTGCCCCTGCGGTCCGAATCCGAGTTATCTTCTCAATCGTGTAGAACTTTATTTCTATTTTCTATTGGAACAAAAGTAATGTCCCAAACTTGTATATTATGTTTGGATGGCCTTGCCTTGGTCCCCAATCAACTTCCACAATGTTCCATGCAATTGATTTGCTCACAATGCGTCCCTTAATCCATGTAATAATTTCTGTAATTGAAAACAACAACTTATGGTGCAGCAACCTTTTCTCAAATATGTAAAATGTAAATCGAATATAGAAACCATGCACCTTTGTTTTTATTATATTTATATCCCAGCCGGTGATGTCCTCATCAACATCACAACTATCTATGTCTCAAGATGCCCATGCAAGGTGGAGTTCTTACTGTTTCAGGAGACCAAGCTATAGCCCAAAGAATGGAATATGGTCACGGCCAGCTGTTGGACCCTCGACAAGTACATAGTGTGATGGAGCACACCGAAGAGGTTCTGGAGTCTTCAAACTCTTCGAAGGCCCTTTCCCTTAAGCCAAGCCCGGAAGGTGATGTCGTGACGAAGATAATTCTGAAGGATGGCAAAGAATACCCAATACAGTTCGGCAAGGGGCTATCTCCGGAGATAGCTGCCTCGTTGGAAGAAGTAGTCAAGCAAAATTTGGACATCTTTTCCTGGACTAACGAAGACGTCACCGGGGTTGATCGGAGTATCATCGAGCACAGCTTGCTCGTCAACCCGAAGGCTAGGCCAGTATGCCAGGGGCTCCGTAAGCTGTCTGCGGAAAGGGCAGGCCTCGCCAAGATCGAAGTGGAAAAATTGTTAAGGGCTGGCATCATCAGGGAGGTAGCCCACACCGAGTGGTTGGCAAACCCTATTTTTGTCAGGAAAAAGGACTCGAGAAAGTGGCGCATGTGCATCGATTTTACATCATTAAATAAAGCATGCCTGCGAGACCCCTACCCTATGCCCCGAACAGACCAGCTGGTGGATTCTACAGCTTGCTCCGAATTGCTAAGTTTCCTCGATGCTTACTTTGGTTATCATCAAGTCTGGCTAAAGCGCGAAGACAAAGCCAAGACAAGTTTCATAACTCCATCTGAAGTATTTTGTTATGTAAGAATGCCTTTTGGCTTGCGGAATGCCGAAGCCACATTCTCATGTTTAATAGCTAAGGCTCTAGGTCACCAAATAGGCCGGAATGTCGAAGCCTATATGGATGACATTGTAATAAAGAGTGCTGAAAAGCACTAGCATAATCTAGACTTAGCTGAAACATTTGAGAGCCTCCGAGCATGTGGAGTACGCCTCAACCCTAAAAATGTATATTCGGGGCGCAAGCAGGAAAACTGCCAGGGTACTTAGTTTCGAGCAAGGGAATCAAAGCTAGCCCAATGCAGATAAGTGCACTGCAAAGAATGGCTCCACCAGAAAATTTGAAGCAAGTCTAGAAGCTAACAGGACAGCTCGCAGCTCTCAGCAGATTCCTGGACAGGTCAGCCGAACAAAGCCTTCCAATTTTCAAAGCTCTAAAGGGGTCCGAAAGTTTCAACTAGACGCCAGAGTGCCAGAAGAGCTTTGATGATATCAAGGCATACATCGGAAGCCTATCAACACTTACTGTGCCCCTCCCAGAGGAAACTCTCCTCCTTTATCTTGCAGCAACAGGCTCCACAGTAAGTGCAAAACCTAGTTTATTTTGTTTCAGAAGCTTTGTCCGGAGCAAAGACAAGATACTCTGAGCTCGAGAAATTTTCTTACGCCCTAGTAATGGCCTCGCGGAAGCTAAGGCATTACTTTCTAGCGCATAACCTAATCGTTCCTACCTCATATCCTCTTGGTGATATGCTTCGAAGCAAAGATTCTACAAGTAGGATCGGAAAATGGGTTGTCGAGTTAGCCCCCTTCGGAATTTCCTTCACGGCAAGAACAGCTATCAAATCCCAAATCATAGCTGACTTTGTAGAAGAGTGGACTCCATCTGCAGTTTGGGCTCCGGAGGAGCCCTCCGAAGGGTTATGGACAATTTTTTCTGACGGAGCTTATCGGGCATCTAGTGCCGAAGCTAGAGCGGTAATTATATCACCATCAGGGCAAAAGGCCATGTATTCTGCGAGGCTCAACTTTAAGACCACCAATAATATCACAGAGTACGAAGGAATCCTGCTAGGCCTCCGAAAGGCAAAGGCACTTGGAGCAGCAAGGATAATAATTAAAACAGATTCCCAAGTCGTCGCAGGGCATGTTGACAAAAGCTTTCAAGCAAGGAACCCACATCTAGCGAAGTATCTAGAGGAAATCCACAAAATAGAAGCAGCATTCAAAGGATTTTCTGTTCGAAGTATCCCTCGAGCAGATAATCAACTTGCAGACATTCTAGCAAAGGCTGCAGCCGGAGCCTTGGACCTCCCGGAGGGTGCTTTCTATGAAGAACTAGTCAAGCCTACAACCAATCAATTACCCTCCGCAGAAGTCCTTTGCATCTCCGCTGCAGATTGGAGGGCTCTGATAATGGATATCTTGTAAGGCAACGCAGATTCGTCAGAAGGTCCGGATTTCCGAAGGATACAAGCAAGGGCTCGAAATTATAAGCTTGTCAATGGAGTGTTGTACAAAGCCAGAGTTTGTTCTCCTCTACTCCGGTGCATCTCCCAACCCAAAGGCCAAGATATACTTCGGGACATTCACGAAGGTTTATGTGGAATCCACATAGCCCCTCGTGCTATAGCAGGAAAGACACTTCGGAAGGGGCTCTACTGGCTGACAATTGTAAGAGATGCGGAGGAGTTGGTTCGAACCTGCCAAGGATGCCAGTGGATGGGAAGGCGAAGCCACCGTCCGCCGGTACCACTTCAAGTTATTGCCCCGGTATGGCCAATGGCTCGGTGGGGCATGGACCTCATCGGCCCTTTTCCAATGGCAAAAGGCAGCTTTAAGTTTGCAGTGGTAGCAATCGAATATTTTTCCAAGTGTGTCGAAGCAGAACCCTTAACTGCTATCACTTCAAAGAATGTGCAAAAAATTTTCTGGCAAAATATTATATGCAGGTTCGGAGTACCAAGGGAGCTAACTGTGGATAATGGAACCCGGTTCGAAGCTGAGACATTCAAAGAATTTTGCAAAGAACTGGCATTAAGTTATGCTTCGCAGCAGTGTGCCACCCACAGTCCAATGGAGCCGTCGAGCGAGCCAACGGGAATATTCTCTCTGGTCTGAATCGAAGGATTGTTGGGTTGGCCAAGGGGTTGTGGGTCGAAGAGCTCCCTAAGATTTTATGGTCCATTCGGACCACACAAGCCAGATCCACAGGCTTTACCCCGTTCAAGTTACTATTCGGAGATGAGGCCATGACTCCTACGGAACTCAGGGGTGGATCCCTTCGCGTAGTACAACCTGAAGACGAAGATCAAAGGAACACTTCGCTAGACTTGTCAGAAGAAACAAGGCTTCGAGATGTCGCCAATCGATGAAGTACCAAGATCAAACAAGAATGTGGTACGACTCGAGGATAAAGCTGAACAAGCTTAAGCCAGGTCATTTAGTCTTGCGAAGTGTAATAGCCCCGGGGAAGCTAGGAAATAAATGGGAAGGACCATATATCATCCTGCGCTCAGGGCGCCCCGGATCGTTTAAATTAGCCAATTTAGAAGGGGAAGAATTGAAACATGCATGGCATGCGGAGCACCTTAAGCGTTATTACGCTTAGGGGCTCCTTGTAATCAATTGTAAAAGTTCTTTTTCTAAATAAAGTGGAGGTTCGAATCTTGTTTGCTCTTCGAATATCCCTTACTCCTGGTGGACGCATCAGGAGGACGGAGATGCTTGTGGAGTCAAGCATCTTTCTAAGGACCCGGGCAACAGCCTTCGAACCATTGGTTCAAGGGCTTCACTGCCAGCCTACGGATTCCAGGCTTTAGCTTGTTAGGATCCGTAGAACAGTCTAAGGACTTTAAAAGAACAGATTTCCGGCCTCCTTGTTCAAAGCATCCATAAAAGAGCCGAAGGTGGCCAGCCTACAGATTCCAGGCTCTGGCTTGTTAGGATCCGTAGAAGAGTCTAAGGACTGTAAAAGAACAGGTTTCCGGCCTCCGGGTTCGAAGCATCTATAAAAGAGCCGAAGGTGGCCAGCCTATGGATTCTAGGCTCTAGCTTGTTAGGATCCGTAGAAGAGTCTAAGGACTTTAAAAGAACATATTTCCGGCCTCCGGGTTTGAAGCATCTGTAAAAGAGCCGAAGGTGGCCAGCCTATAGATTCCAGGCTCTGGCTTGTTAGGATCCATAGAAGAGTCTAAGAACTTTAAAAGAATAGATTTTCGGCCTCCGGGTTCGAAGCATCTGTAAAAGAGCCGAAGGTGGATAGCCTACGGATTCCAGGCTCCGGCTTGTTAGGATACGTAGAAGAGTCAAAGGACTTTAAAAGAACAGATTACTGGCCTCCGGGTTCGAAGCATCTGTAAAAGAGTCGAAGGTGACCAAGCAATAAGGTTTCAAGGTTTCGGCCAATGAGACACTTTTAAAGTCCTAAGCGACTAGTATAGGAGTTTGTAAATATAAATTCAGCTCCGAAACTTACAAAAATCATAATACGAACGTATAGTTCGAAGAACTCTACGAAAAAGTAAAGTATGGGTATTAAGTGTTGTGCGAAGCATCAGATTGTTGTGCACGTCATTGTGTCCGACGGACCTTATTGCAACGCGTAAGGTCCCCCACCCACAAGGAGGGGTAGGAGAGTAAAGAACAACAAGATGCTTCCGAAGCAATTCATATTAATTTATCATACTTTTACATCAAGAGAAAATTTGGTCTAATCCTAGGAAGAATCGGAGACCCTTTCGGCCTCTAGAACCACTTCTAAGGCTACTTGGACCTCCGGAGCTTGAAGCCGTCGAAAATATCTTTTTAGTTTGAGTGCTTCTTTTCTTCTTCGAAGCTCGCAGTTTCTTCTGCTCCTCTTGAAGTTCAGCCCAAGTCAGAAGCCTTTTGGAGTTAGCCTCCACGGGATCTTCGGCCTGATACTCCGAGTCAGACCAGTCTATATGCTCTGAGGATGAAGATGTCTTCTCCTTTTCCTCCTCCTTGATATAAGCTAAGACTTCGTGACAAACATCAGAGGCTATCTCTCCTTGGTCTCCACGAGGAACAGAGAAGCGAGAGCGGCGGTAAGGCCTTAAGCTCTCAAGGACTGACCATTGCCGACGGAGCCCTTCGTTAATTTCCAGTATTTCGAAGTCAGGCTCCAAAGGACATGGCAGAACCTAAAAGAATAAGACACCCAAACAAGTTCTTCGTTTATAAACTTTTCATTAATGCAAGGGGCTTTACAAGATTTCTTATACATGATTAAGCGCCCTATGAGCTAAAACCTGCGGGTCGGTTGGAAGAGCCGAAGGTGTCGGAGCCGGCGAAGCTGGAAGCGGCGACCTTATGTGTGCTTGCTTTTGCCAACGGGCCTCGTTGATCCAAGATTTAGCTGCAGCCTTGTGGTCTGTTTTCCAGATTGACCGGAAAACCTCCCAAGCCGAGGCTACATCTTGCGAAGGGTGCAACAAGTTCTCGTTGGCAAAGCTTTTGGGTGTCGAACCCCTAACCGGAGTGGTGGAAATCCCAAGGGCTTCGAAGTGACGGAGGACTCCGATTCCAGCGCATTGTCCGGAGATCTCTCCGTACTGGACACCAGAGCCCATCATCAGCGATGTCGCCACTTGAATCCTCTTTAGTTTCCGATCGAGGGGCTCGCTGGCCGTAGTAGAAGACGAAGGTCACATGGTGCCAAAATATTCCAAGGTACCCTGAAGGACATCCAAGGTACGCTCCGCTATAGTGGCATTCTTCTTCTCAGCCGCCTCTAGCCCCACAGCAGTAGCCGATACTTCAGCCATCTGGGATAACAGGGAGCTCTTCTGAGCTATAGCCTGCTTGAGAGAGCCTTGGAGCTCTACCAACTGAGTGCTTGAAGTAGCTGCCGCCTGCCGGAGCTTCTCGACCTCTGCTCGGAGCACCAAGCACTCGGGTTCAGTTTGTTGAGCCGAAGTTCGGAGCGTGCCGCTGCTCTGCCTTTCGAGCCAGAGGGCTTCATCAGTCTCGGCCCTAGCCCTTCGTTCTTCGAGGACCTCTTACTCCAATCGAAGTGTTTTCTCTTTAGAGTCTTTAAGTGCGGATTGGAGGGTGGTAACCTTCCTCTTGAGTCGGTTAGTTCCGACTTCATTGGAAGTCGCTGCCGCTCTAGCAAGGACAAATTGCTGCAAACGGAACAAGTAAGTACTAAATAGTTACATTTGTTAATTAAAAATATTTGTGGCACTTTGTGTACCTGAAGGGCAGCCCTTTCGAGGGCTAGATTAAGCTCTAGGGCCCTCGCTTCGCTCAAGACAGAGACCAAGTCGGAGTTTACGACTTCTTGGCCTTTCTCCGCCAAGGGCTCCATAAGCGCCCGGAGGCCCGTTCGTTGCTCCAGTAAAGGAGCCAGCAAAGGGAACCAAGACAAGGCTTGGCGGTCATCTACCGTCACCTCTTCCTCCGAGTTTCTTGCCGAAGGCTCATTGGAGGAGGGGGTTGTTGTCGGAGCAGGAGGGAGCCCATGGCTTGTCATGCTTTTTCCCCTCCCCGGTACGAAGGTTTGGGGCGCGACCCTGGCGGAGGTAGATCCTCCTTCGATGGCTATCCCTTCAGCTAGAGCCACGTCGGCAGAGATGACTCCCGTTGCTAGAGCCAGGGCATCTAGTGGAGAAGAGGTGTCCATCGGAACCACAACCTTGGAAGAAGCTAGAGCTTCGTCGGCGGTCGGGGCTTCATTACCCCTCGATATGCCTACAAAATTGAGGTACTTACTGAACATTCACGAGTAATAATTGTTGTAGGAATTGACCAAGGCAAAAGTTTCGAAGTCTACCTTCGGAGGCACCTTGAGGTAAAATTGTTGGGTCCTCCAGGACTTCGTACATCCGGAGAATCTCGTCAAGGTCATCCCCCGAAGTCCTCTCCGGTGTAGTTGCCGCCGGAGCCTCTACCTCCGCGGTAACCACCCCAGCTATGGGTGAGTTGGGGACCACCGTATCCTGCTCCGAACTCACAATAGCGGGTGCTGGAGTGTGTGCCGTGTCCGCCTCCGCAGCCTCCCGGGCAGAAGCTTCGATTGGGGCTCCTGCTTCATCTTCGGCTTCATCCAAGAGATAATTCTCGAAGTCCTTCGCCAGTTGGACGTCAGAGTCCTTGCTTCTGGACCCTTTGCCCCCAGATTCATCCAAAGCTGAGCTCTGAATGCCCAGGGATGAGGTAGATGAAGCTGGGGTTAGCTGAGGAGGAATCTTCGCCACCTTCTTCCCCTTCTTGATGGGGGTTTTGCCAGCTTTTTTCGAAGGTTCGGCAATAGCTTTTCTCTTCCGGGGGCCACTCCAGCCGGGTTGAAATCCGATAGAGGAGGGGGCACCATGTTGAGGGCCCCCCATACTCTGTTGGAGCGTTCCCAGCTCGCCACAAGCTCTATCCTTTTTAGCCTTTCGGCCACCATAGGGGCTCTGAGGACCCGTTCGGTGGCTCGTGTTATCTGCTCCGGGGACAACGCTAGAGGAGCCACTACAAAAAGGTAGCATATTATAAGTATGTTATTTTTTTCAACTAATACATTATCATGGGAAAGTCGAAGTCTTACCTAAACTTTGGAGCTCACCCTCCGAAGCGTGCTGGAACACTATCGGCCAGTCAGCTCCGAGGGGTGAAATTCGGAGGGCGATGAATTCTTCGACCAGGTCGCGCATGCTCATGTGATTGGCAACTGAAGTTAATAGCCCTAGCCGCGTTGAGAGCAGGCTAGGGTTCGGGGTGACCTCCGCCTCCTTTCGAAACAAGATCTCTTGGAGGGGTCCATCGAAGGGGGAGTCCTCTCCGACTTTGGCGTAGAACCACCGAAGGATCCAGTTAGTATACCATCGGTCGTTGATGGCCTTCGCTGGAAAATGATGGGCGTGCTCCCTCCACAACCTGAAGTTGACACTTCCGAAGGCCGTAATCACCTTGGTATCTCCGGGGCCATCTTGCGGCTTTGGCTGGCAGATGGCTTCGTGGGTGGCGGTGAAGACCTCTGATCACCCTTTGCACCCTTCGGCTCGAAGCGCCCACTCAAAGATGGCCAGCCGGGTGATAGCATTGGGAGACAGCTGAGGCAAGGTAATGTGGAACATTTCCAATACCTTTGATAAAAAATTGATGGCAGGAAGCCACAGGCCTGCTTCGAAGAATGCCTCAAAGACCACGACTTCTCCGCTTCATGGCCTCGAAGTTGATTCTGGTCCGGGGACCCGAGTCCTCATTCCGGACCCCAGCTTCCCTTCCACGGCTTCTTCGATGGATTTCGCGGTGCTTGTGGATTGGCCGATGAGGAAGCTTTGGAGGATTTTCTTCTTAGATGGCGGGCGGAGCTCTCGAGGGTTCTTGGGCCAGGCGTCTCCTGGAGCTCCCGTCATTGCTGCTACTGCTGAAGCCGCCCAAGCTTGCCTCTGCACCAAAGTACCCGCCGCAGCTGGTATAGTGTGGCTGGTCCTCGCCATGGCTCGATCGCTCAGGAAGCTGAAGGAGTTGGAGGTTGAAGAGAGTAAGTTTCGGATGCTAAGCACGGTAAAAAGCCGTTGGTGAATTCCGATTCCCTTTTTATAGCGTTCTATTAGTTGTTATGCTTCGATCGCATTCACACTATAGGTTCGACTTCCATCGCTGACAGGTGGGTCCAAGAAGCGAAGCGGTGTGAGTCCGCCATAAATTTCGACCGTTACCTTTCGAGAGCATAACGACTACTTGTATAGTAACGGCTCCAAATAAATGGCTCTTCACGACGTTTGGACTTCGCAACGTTTATTTTTCCCACGAAGCGTTCACACGGCGATTTCGGGTTCGAAGCCATTGTTCGGGTGTTTCAGGGTCAAAGACCCTTCGAATAACTGTAGTGTGCTCAAACCTCTCTAAGTCTCAGAATATGAAAATATTCCTTGTGTATACTGCTTCCCTTCTATACAGGTTAGATTCAGAGAAGCGTATTCGAGGGGCTACTGTTGGGGGAAAATGCTTCACTTTCAAGACTTAGAGATTAACAGTTCAAGATAACTTATTAGCTTCAGAGCTGATAAGCTTAAGCCCGAAGATAGTGGAGTTGTTAAGCCGAAGGGTGCTTCGGCTTACAGTCCAAAGGAACCCTCCACACGGTATGAAGCTCGGGTGATAAATGACAAGGTTGATAAGATGTTTGACTTATCTACTTGCTCCGGGTAGATTTTACCATTTTAACCCTGTTCAGGGTACCGAATAGTTTCCACTATGTCGGTTGTAATCGAGGGGTAAATAGGTATTTTACTTAGACCTTTTTACCTATAAATACCCCCTTCTTACCGTGTAAGGGGGATCGAATACTCAGTTATTCAATACACACATTCGGACTACTTGAGCTATTATCCACTTCGGAGGCTTGAGATAGTTCTTAAACATGAATTCACTGTTTGTTAGTTCTTAATCTTAGAGAACCTGTTAGCGTAATCTTTTACGCCAACACTTCTCTCCTAACTTTATAGATCTAGCGGAGAAGCGTATTCGAGGGGCTACTGTTGGGGGAAAATACTTCATCCTCAAGGTCACTACTGTAACAAGACAAAGGCAGGCTATTTAGCCGAAGGTTTTCAACATCTAACTCCGGCTTAGTACTGGGACATGTTCGAAGGATAGAGGCGAACTCTAGTTCGGAGTATATCTTCGAATGTAGACTCTTCAGAGAACCTCCTTGCCAGCTAAGATGGAAGGCTTATCTTCTTTCTCATTAGACTAGTCTTTTACCGTTTTAGCCCTATTAAGGGTACCGAATAGTTTCCACTATGTCGGTTGTAATAGAGGGGTAAAAAGGTCTTTTCCTTAAGGTTTTGGCCTATAAATACCCCCGTTCTACCCTGTAATGAGCACGGAATATTGAGTTATTCAATACACATCTTCGAACTGTTTGAGCTATTATCCATTTCGGAGGCTTGGAATAGTTTACTTCACAAACACTTCGTTTGTTAGTTTCTAATCTTTAGAAACATGTTAGCGCAATCTTTTGCGCCAACACCTGGCGACTCTATTACCCTTACAACCATTAAGGATCCGTCGGAACGAGACATCGGCGCCGCGTCACGCTTAGGTTTATCCCTAAGTATCCGCGCGCTTTTGGATCGTCAAACTGACCCAAGTGTGGGCGTGTTTTCATGTCAACACACTTTTGGCGACTCTGCTGGGGACGACATCAACATGACGAGCACGTCTACATCGGCCACAACTACTACGACTACAAAAATAGTAATCCTATCGTCAATAGACCCAAGGGGCATGAACACGGAAATCGACAACCGCAACATCATCCTCCCCACTCTCGCGGACATCCCCGAAGAGGATCGGGCCGAGATCAAAGCCAAGACGAAGGAATTCCACACCCTTATGCTCGGGCGCTACACGAAAAATCACACAAGCTTCGTCAAGCGCGACATAGATATCCCGGACCCCTTCAGAAAGAAGGTACCACCACCATCCCTCCCGTCTTTATCCCCCTTAGAGATTAGACAGGAGATAGCCGCTACAGTGGATCAGGCCGTTAGTGCTACATTTTCAAATCGACTAGGGCCTGAAATGGAAGTGATGTTTAGGAGATTCGGATTTTCCGAGACTGTTTCTCACAGCCCGATTGCTAGCCTACCCCCATGCACCACGTACACAGTAGAACCGACGGGAGAACTGTAAAGGCCATTACATATACACCTTCAATTTTCAGGGCCGAGGCTATGCACACCATCGTCGGTCAGGTCGGCCCTTGGGCCAGCCAAACCAGCACATACCAGGCACCATCACCGACGACAGTCAGTTTGACCGGCTACCAGGCCATTCCGGCCGACCCATATACCTACAGTCAGGCCGGCTACCAGACCAGTTCGACTGGCCAGTGCACCTATGGTCAGACCGGCTCGATGGTCGGTCAGACCGCCCCATTTTATTACACGTCGTCTGCGCCCGTGCTACCCTTTCACGCACTGCTCGTAACTCCTGCTCCCGCATACCCACATAGGCCTGAGCATCCCATTTACCATGAGTCACCACGAGAGGAGCCGCACGACCGACACCCCAACATACCACCATGTGTCGTGCCCTCGCACGAGAGACACGCATAGGCCAGAAGCATAGAGGATATTGATGAGCGAATTCGTGCGCTTGTTAGGGAATGCACTGGTTACACGCCTCAGGATCGGATTAGGGTTTACCATAAGCCGTACCCAGACAATTTCGATGCCATCCCATATCCTCATGGCTTTAGGGTTCCTGAGTTCACCAAGTTCGATGGCGAGAGTAGTAAGATCACCATAGAGCATATAGGCCAATTTCTAGCACAGTGTGGTGAAGCAAGCGGGTCGGATGCGCTTAAGCTCAGATTATTTTCCTTATCGTTGTCCGGCACTGCTTTCACTTGGTTTTCGGTGCTACCGCCGAACTCTGTCCAGACTTAGGCCAAGTTAGAACAGAAATTCCACGATTATTTTTACACTAGGAAACCAAACATAGGCTCTCAGATTTGACATCGGTTAAACAGAAGACTAATGAGAGCATCTCCTACTATATTAGGTTCTTCCGAGACACTAGGAACCGATGTTTTATTTTAAACATCTCCGAGAGGGATCTGGCTGACTTAGCTTTCAACGGTTTGCATTCCGAAATTAAGGAAAAGCTAGACGACCGAAACTTCCTCGAGGTTAGTCAGGTTTTACAGCAGGCTCTAGACCAGGAAGGCCGAGCTAGGGCCAAAAGGTCTGTCAAAGTTTTTAGTGAGCCTAAGGCCGAGCTACACATCGTGGGCACTCCAAAGAAGAATCATCAGGAGAAGAAGATTCGGCTGACATGTACGCAACCGAATGGACCTGGCCTAGTGGATCTAAAACAATCACGTGCTCCGAATTACGGCCGTCTCCCGCTAAGAGTCGGCCCAACGAAGTTTAGTACTCGTTTGATGTGACCAAGTGCGATAAAATATTTGATTTTCTGTTGAAAAGCAAGCTCCTCAGGTTGCCCAAAGGTCACATCATTCCATCTGCCGACGACTTCAAGAAACGTGCATACTGTAAGTGGCATGATTCGCTTTCCCATTCTACTAATGAATGCAACATTTTTCGTCGACATGTTCAATCGGCCATAGATGAAGGATGATTGAAGATAGATTCTAGCCCTATAATGAACCTAGATCATGATCCCTTTCTCGTAAACAACATTGATCTTGACAGGAAGAAGGTACTAATTCGGCCCGAACAAGCCGAGTCATCTAAAGGAAAGGTAGTCGTCATTGGGAAGCCTCGCACACGCATGCTCATACCGAAGAACCCTGAGGTAGGAGTAAATGTAGGCAAGCCATCATCGGCTAAATCCCGCAAAAAGCCAGAGGTAACTTTTGGGATGCTTCTCCAGAGGCATAGGAGAAGGGCCGAGGACAAATGCCCTCGGCCACCCCCACCAAAGAGGTCGATCCCTCAACAGGAGCATGAGTTCGGCCCGCAGGTAGCTAAAGCCATTCCAGGTACACCCCATTCGGCCGAAGGTTCCGGGAGCAAATTTGCGACGCCCGGAACCAAGCTGCAAGCTTCATGGGCACCTCCCGGGATGACTAAGTCCCAAAATAGGAGATTGGAACATCTTCGTGCCGTGTACCTTAGAGGGAAAGAGGCTGAAGAATGCAAAGGTAGCCCACCCAACGAGTACACAACTGTAGCTAGGACACACCAGGTATGGAGACCGAAGTTGGCTTACAAGCCAGCTTCTACCCACATTGAGTAGGAACCACATCCTTGCAAGGGACCCTGGGGGCAAGACAAGTAAAATTACTAAAGGCCAATTTGATGAAAAATCCGGTGCTTAAGTCCCCTGGTCATAATAGTGAGTCGTACAAATCGTCCTCATCAAATTCAAATGTCTTGGGTTATGAAATGGACGATTTGGTAGGTAAACAAATAGAGAGTACCGTGCATGACTCACTGTCTGTTTAGCTCACTAAGTTTGCTAAAAGGCAGGGGGCATGTGTTGACACTCAAATTTGGCATTAATGGTCAAAATTATTGAAATATCAATTTTGGTAATTTGGGCCAAAAATATGCCATCTCCGGCATAGGCCGAACCCCTGAATTACCGAAGGCCCGTCCTACGTTGGGCTTCGACAGCACCTTTGGAGACCTGCTTCGTAGGCAGGCTTCGGCCCAGTGGGTCCTTCGGTGGCCTATAGGCTTCGGCGAGGCCTGCGGAAGCCCACTCCGGCCGGCAGAGTTGTATTCAGATTAGTATGGTTCGACTGTTTTTGATCTCTTATCCAAATCTTAACCACCTGGCTGAATCCTACTCAGATTAGGTGAGACCTCTTATCCAAATCATAACCACCTGGTCGAATCCTAGTCAGATTAGGTGAGACCAACCCCTATAAATATAGGGGTGAGGCCAATTCAAGAGGACCCCTGCTTTCATATCAACATATAGGGGTAATGTCCATCTTCATGGGTTTGCACTGAAAGCCCTCCGTCCGCCGCGTCGCAATCATGGTAACCCTTGTTAATTCGCTCATGAATCTCCCGTTAATACACAAAACAGATTTTTATCGTTTTATCGGTTTTATTCTACTACTCTTGGGAGTTCGGTCTCTAGGCCAGATTGCACTTGATCGTTTACGGTTTTGTAGGGGAAATATCTTCAAAAATCATCGCCAAGAAGTTTGGGGGTGATTGCTATTCATCTACAAAGTCACAAGAGCACTCTTCGCCGTCACACCGAAGCCCTCTTCTGCCAGAACCGTTCCGCGGTGGACCACAACGCACTGGAGCACCCTTCGTCGTCGTGCCGAAGCCCTCTTCGGCGAGAACCCTCTGTAGTAAATTACTCCGCACCAGACTCTACGATGCCAAAGCCCCGGTCTGACTGAAGCTTCGATGTCAGTCTGACTGGGTACCCTCCATCGGTCTGACCGCCCGTAGCCCGCTTCGCACTGGAACGCCAAAGCCACCTTCGGTGACCAATTCGCAACAGGCCGAAGCCTCCCCCCTTTGGGTTACTTCCGATCTATCCCATGCCGAGCGCCAAAGGGTACCCCTTCGGCGATACTTCGCATCACCGGTCTGACCGGAGAGTATACCTCTGGTCCGACCACCACTTTATTTGCAGATCAGAATCGGCCCTGTTTTGGCATGTTTGATTAGGTTTTATTATTTTTCGTTATTTTCTCACACATCGGCTAATCGAACTTTATTTCTTAATATTTGTTTGATTACCTGGCGACTCTGTTACCCTTACAACTGTTAAGGATCCATCAGAACGCGACATCGGTGCCGCATCACGCTTAGGTTATCCCTAAGTATCCGCACGCTTTTGGATCATCGAACTGACCCAAGTGTGTGGGCGCATTTTCGTGTCAACAGCAACAACTAGCCACAGCTACATACTCAGCCTTAGTTGTAGACTACGCAATGCTAGACTGTTTGCGAGAAGACAACACACAAGAGACAACCCAGAAAATGACAAGTACCAAAGGTACTTTTCCTGTCAATTCTATAACCAGCAAAATCAGCATCCGAAAAACCTCTCAAGCATAAAGAAGAAGATGCAGAATACCAAATGCCAAATTCAAGAGTGTGCTTGAGGTACCTTAGTATGCACTTAACCGCTTGACGATGTGAAGCCCTTAGAGAGGCCTGAAAACAAGTGCACAGACATATTGAAAAGTGTATGTCCGGCCTTGTAGCCGTCAAGTAGAGGAGGGAGCCGATCATGCTCCGAAACTCCTTCTGATTAACTTCTTCTCCATATTCATCTGGGTCTAGCGCAACTGAGGTAGCCATCGGAGTGACAAGTGGCTTCGCATCGGCCATGTAAAAGCGCTTCAGCAGGTCCTTGGTGTACTTTGTATGATGCACAAAAGTACCTTGTTTGCTTTACTTGATTTGCAAACCAAGGAAGAAACGTCATCTCACCCATCATCGACGTCTCAAATTCCTTGCTTATAGAATCAACAAACTCAGCCACAAGTGTATGAGAAGAGCCACCAAAAATAATGTCATCAACATATATCTGAACAAGTAGGAAATCATTGTCATGCTTCAAAGTAAATAGGGTTTTGTCAACATAGACCATTTTGTACCCGTGCTCAAGCAAAAAGTTCCTAAAATGATCGTACCAAGCACTAGGAGTTTGCTTGAGCCCATACAAAGCTTTGTGGAGTTTAAAGACTCTATGAGGGTACTTGGGATGTTCAAAGTCTGGGGGTTGCTTGACATAAACATCCTCTCGTATGAAACCATTAAGGAAAGCACTTTTAACATCTATTTGATAAAGCTTGAAACCACGAGAAGATGCAAAAGCAAGCAAAATCCTAATGGTCTCAAGTCAAGATACTAGAGCAAAGGTC
Organism: Zizania palustris; assembly: GCA_019279435.1. NCBI lineage: Eukaryota > Viridiplantae > Streptophyta > Magnoliopsida > Poales > Poaceae > Zizania > Zizania palustris. The sequence continues at coordinate 10,962,724 of JAAALK010000285.1, forward strand.
TCTCCAAAATCAACCCCTCGACTTGAGAATAACCCTGAGCCACAAGTCTATCCTTGTTTCTCACTATAGACCCATCCTCCCCTTGTTTGTTTTTGAAAATCCACTTTGTTCCAATGATATGAATGTTAGGGGGTAGATATACAAGAACCCATACTTGATTTCTATCAAAATTTTCCAACTCATCATGCATGCGCGGTCTACTTTCAAAGCGAGAACCTAAAAACGATGAGATCTCCCAATCTGTAGAGGACCAAAACCACTAACACATGGTCTAGCACCATATGAAGTATGATGTACACCATGATTGGCAAAGCCTCTCATGGGACCATGGGGAGCCTCGAAAACAGGACGAAAGAGAGAAACAGACTCATGCATACCTGAAGATGGGTAATGCATGTCTCGAAAGCTCATCACCTGAGAACGCCGTTCATCCTTGATACGACGAAAGCAAAACCCAACCAAGTGATCCACCCGCTGATAATAGGAGCAATGATACACTCTCTTAGGGGTATGAGCATGGGTCTCAAGAGCAAATCTCATAGACTTCTTGGGTTTCTGCTGAGGGGCTTTCTTTGGTGGAGGTAGTGTTTTCTTTGTATGTTGGGTAGGCTTCTCGGTTTTTTGAGTGGTGTCTAACTAGGCTCTCTCTTTCTAAAGGGTAGTGAGTGCAGTGAACACAGTTTTGCTTGGAGTATTTAAAGTGGTTCTCTCATAACCCAGCCCAAGAGCTAACCCTGCCCTATCAGCACACAATTTGGTTCTAGCCAAAGAAAATCCATTCTACCCTTCCCTTTAGTACATTTATCCACCACGGAGAGAAGGTAATCATTTTCACTTTTGAGTTTTTCAGCTTGCTCTCTACAAAGTTGAGTTGGTCCTTAAGGGTGATGCAGGTGGGACAAGCTGGTTGCATATCCTTAGAACACTCATCACTCTTTAATCTAGCCTTCCGTTCATCAACATGCTTATCCCTCAAATTAATGTTTTCAATGAGTAAAGGATAGTTCATGCATTCATGAATGACAGTAGGACTAGATTCCACCTCCAAAAGCTGCTTCTGTGCAATCTCAAGCTTATCAATAGTTTGAGCATGCAAAGAACGCAACTGAGCAAGCTCACCCATGACAACAAAACAAGACTCACATTCAGCATCATCAGAATTAGATCTAAGCATGGCAAGTTCAGTAGAAATAGATTCTGGCCTGAATTTGAGTTCCTTTCTTTCTTTAGTAGCTTGTTTAAGTAATCTATCCTGACCAATGACAACATTATGCAATTCATCATTTTTAACAAGAAGCTGGTCGCGATATAGATATACCTCAGATGAGTCTAGCTCATCGCCGCTATGTATGCCGTTGGCCATGAAGCAAAGGCCGGTGAAGTATTTTGTCTTCTTCTCCTTCTTCTCCTCATTCTTGGGAGGCTCCTCCTCATCCGAGCTTGGCTCCTCACTTGATAAAGTGTCTATGTCGCTGAGGGCGGCCACAAATGCTCTGGCTACCTTCTTAGCCACTTTGTCGTGCTTCCCCTTAAAGAAGGGCTTCTTGTCCTCTTCTGGTGCTTGTGCTCATTTTCATTTTTTCATTTTCAATTTTGGGCAATTCGGTTTAATGTGAGAAAGATATCCACATTCAAAACATCCCTGAGAGCCTCCTCTCCTCTGATCCCGTCTATCATTATAGAATCAGATGAACTTTTTGACTATGAGGGCAAGCTCCTCATCGTCCAAAGTGTCCACCTGCTCTTTAGTAACAGAGACCAAAGAAAACAAGGCAAACCCTCCAAAAAAAGCACAAACGCTAGAACCACTAGAAAAATTACCTCCAGATGAGGTGTCACTGCTAGAACTGGAAACTAGTGCCATGGATGGTGGCAAAGAGTTTCCAATTCCATACCGAGATGCCTTCTATCTCAGTGGAATTGAGCTTACTGAAGAGTTCATCACAAGTCAATGTGTCGTAACTTGCCGATTCTTCAATACTAGAGATCTTCACCTCCCATATGCTACGATCGAGAGTATAGAGAAGTTTGATAGCTCTATCATGATCAGAATAATCTAAAGTCCCAGTGGAGCGCAAGTTGCTTAGAATTCCATCAAAACGAGCAATCATGGCATCTACATATTCACCAGGGCCTTGCACAAACATTTAACATTCTTGATTATATGTGCTCTAGCGCCTAGCCTTAATCTAAGTAGTGCCCTCATGGAAAGTGGTCAAAGTGAACCAAATTTCAAGTGCAGTTCATAGGTGTTGCCTTGTTGTTACAATCGTACTTTTCCTTTTCAGCCCGAGTGGTGCGAGTATCAGGGATCACATATTGGGAAACAAAAATGTCCCATATAGAACTTAATTGTATTTGTAAATAAGCCTCCATGTGCACCTTCCAATAAGCAAAATCGCGCCCATCGAAAACCAAAATCTTGCTATGTTTATCCATGTCGCCTACGGATCACAAAAACCGGTTAAGGTCAACTAGTGATCTAATCGGCTCTAATACTAATTGTAGGACCAAATTGGCGACTAGAGGGGGTGAATAGGCGCCTAAACAATTCTTTTGAATTGATGGCCTTTTCAAACACCCAACGCTCCTCTCAATCAACAAGTGATAAACGTGAAAAAAATGCTAGCCGAATGCACTCGAGTAATGATACCCACAAAACAGAACATTAATAATACTTCATTTAGGATCCTTGAACGATTAGCACGTTGATCAAGGAAAAATACTAAGCTAAAATATAACTCGGTTGCAGAAACCATGTGTTAGAACTTGTTGATAGCAAAAAATGACATTAATGGTCAAAATTATCAAAATATCACTTTTTTGTAGTTTTACCGAAATATGCCAAGAACTGGCACAGGCCGGTCCAACCGGCCATGTAGACCCGGTCCGACCGACCATGTAGGCCTGGTCGACCGGCCCAATCTGTATACGATTCAGATTAGCTGATTTCGGGTCTATTTTATCTCTAATTAATTATTGATGACTTGGAACCCGTGTCCAACACAGAGAAGAGCCCAAGAACTCTTGACCAACCTCTATAAATAGAGGCAAGGCCAATTCAAGGAGCCCCCAAAATCCTATTAGATCCAATCTATTATCTACCTTGAATCGCATTTACATTCAATTTACTTTTCTTGCCCTAGGATTAGCCAAGTAACGTTCATCTTTGCTGGTTTGCGCTGTAAACCATTCGTCCACCGTGTTGTAATCACGGTAAATCCTTGTCAGTTCGCTTGTGAATTGTCTGTTTCATCCACGTAACGGATTTCTATCATTTTATCAGTTTTTACCGGTAATTCGGTCTCTTGGCCGAATTACCCCTTTTTCTGGTGTTTTTGCAGTGTCTCATCTCTCTTATATTTGCCAAGAAGTTTCGAGCAAAGGCACCAAATACAAGGTGATCGTCGGGCAAAGGTTACCATCAATCTGATCAACGTTGACAGGCTGGTCCGACCGGGCTATGCCGTGCCGTAATCTCATGGCCGACATACGCTGGTCAGACTGGTGGCACACAGTTAGTATGACCAGTGGTGTGCAGGCAGCCCCTGGCACACCCTCTTTGTACTGCTAGTCAGACTGCCGCCTGTAGGCCGGTCTGACCGTAGTCTCTTGGTCAGTCTAACCAGCAACCCTAGGCCGGTCCGACCGCTTAGCTTCTGTTAGGTTTAATCGGTTTAGGCTAGCCGATTAGATTTAATCGTCTCTGCTTCGGTTTAATTATTTTAGTTACTTTCTCACACATCGGTTATTTGAATAATTTTAGATTAATATTATTTGATTGCTTGGCAACTCTGTTATTTCCTTACCACTGTTTAAGGATCGTCGAAACACGGCGTCGGTGTTGTGTTATGTTTAGGGGTTTACTCCTAAATATCTGCACGCTTTTGGATTGTCGGATCGGCATTAGTACGTTAGGCGTGTTTTTGTGTCAACAAACTTTTTGGTGACTCCTCTGGGGATAAATGTAACACCCCCAAATTTTCAGAGAAATAAAAATACCTTTTATTATATTTTTCTGGAAATAATTAATTTGGAAATACCTTTAATACCCTTCTAAGCTTAATTGAACTAGAATATAGATAAAATATCCAAACCAGGAGCTAGAAATTTTTGTGTATGATCCCAAGGCCAAGATATATTTTTGAGAATTTTTACAAATTTTATCACCCATGGAGGTAGCCCAATATTTTAAACTAATTTCTGCAATTATTTTTATTCAGAAAAGGATTGGAACAGTAACGGGCCTCCCTCCCCAATCTCTCCCCTCTGGCCAGCCCAGCCCGCTCCCCTCCCCGCACCCGTACTAACACCTAGGCCCCGCTTGTCTGTGACCCCCTCTCCCTTCGCGCGCTGCGCTCGACCACCCGACCCCACCTGTCGGCGCCAACTCCCTTTCTCGGCCGAGCCTAACCCCACCCATCAGTCGCCACACCCATACGCTCGCGCCCGCTGACCGACTTGGCCCACCTGTCGGAACCGTCGTCCACCTCGTGCCAACCCCCCTAACTTCGCTAGCCACCGATCCCGCCTCGAATCCGCCCCCGCCGGCCCCCTCGCGTTAATTCGTCGTCACCATTGACACCCCCACGATGCGCCGGCTGTTCCCCCTCGTTACTCCACGCGCCATCGCCCCAGGATCACGCTGCGCATGCTTGACCGAGCCCCACCAACGCCATTGAAGACCCCCCCTACGCTTTCCTTGCATGCGTCCACCTCGGACCCCCGCGGGCACCCCTATTTAACCACCTGTCCACCACTGCGCTCAACCCCTACGTCCACTCGCTGCGAGAACAAACAGAGTGCCCGTCGCCCAAGTTCTAGCGCCACACCGCCGCCCTCACTCCAGCCCCCGACCTCCATCGCCGGAGCCCTCCTATGCCCTCGGTGACCGAACCACTGTGATCACCAACGCCTCCCCGACCCTCGGCCACCACTCCATCGTCTACGAACCCAGCCGGAACGCCATCGCCGACAAGGGACCCGAACCCCTCCGCCATCTACCCTTGTTGCCGGCTACACCCCGTCGACCTCGGACCACCGCAATGGTACCCCCGTGCTCCCCTTGACGTCCTCTTTCCATTTCTAGGCATAGCTTGGACCGCCGTCGCTCGCTGTGGCCCCTGGCCCGCTCGCCATCGCCCAAGAAGACGACCAGTGCGGGTAAAATACTCGTGCCGTGTCGGATTAATCCCCGACTGCGCGATCGTGATCCGACGGCCAAGATTAAATCGGTCCCTTAGTTTAATCCACGCCGTCAAATCTGAGTGAATTGGTACGGTGTGATCTCGTGTGTCCGTTAGTACTAAAAACCCACGATGAATCTAGGCCATCCATCGCATACCGGCTCGATGTTTTAATCCTGGCCATCCATGTTAAATTAACTCCCCCGCCTCGCCCGTGGCCGCCCGATCGTGATCCAACGGTCTATGATGGGTCGAGCCACGTGCATAGTGCGCGAGTTCACGATGTATCCGGTTCACCGTGGACCCGAGACTATTTTCAATTTAAATAAAAATCCAGAAATTGATTTAAAATTTGGAAATTGATATCTTGCTCATTTTAACTCCAAATTTAACCATTTTAATTCCGGAAAATTCATAATTTTATTCTCTACATGTTAATGCAATAAAAACAGTAGGTTTATTTTGAGTATTTCATTTTTATTTAATAAAGTATTCAAGTGCACTTTAGGATAAACTCAAATTTATCCATTTCAACTTTAGAAAAATTTATCTTTTATCCTCTCCATATGGTGTAATTGAAACAATGGGTTTATTCTGAACTTTATATTTTAAATTAATTGGGAGTTTATAATACATTAGTTACATTATTATTCCTTTTTAAAAGAGGCCATAACTCCATTAAAGTTCATTTAAAAATGTTTATAAGATAAACTCCAGAAAGTTAACCACCTTATTTTCCTTGGTTCAGACCAAGCAAAACCTATATGCCTATTGTGTGGATTTTGGATTGTTTATTGAATGTTATGTTTGTTATTCATATCAAAAAGACTACGACGCCACTGAGGAGCCGGAATACTACCCGGAGGTTCCCCCGTCACCTTTCGCTGAGCAAGGCAAGTCACCAAACCAATCTTTTGAGCATGTTGAACCCATGTTTTACTAAACTATCGCTAAAACACATAGGATATACATGCATTAGTCAAATGAAAGCCTTATGATATATGTATTAGGATCCCCCGACCTTGATGTGCAACCCAAGCCATGCTATCTAGCCTAAACTCCTTGTCACCATATTACTAGTACTATTAGCTAGTGTCCAATGTATCGACATGATTTCTATAGGATTAAAAATGAGTCGTAGCGATTGGAATCTACTATATGATCCCTGTTATCCTTATCTCTGGATTTCTGTTGGTGATAGAGTTATGGTTATGAGTGTATGCATGGTGGGTTCCGGGTGCAAGCTAGGGCATTGGTCGGTAGCACCCGGGGCACTATAAGGACCGGTCTGCGGGATCCATTGCAATACACTTCCGTACTAACCACAAGTCTAATGGGTAAGTCCTAACTAAGGTATGGAGTGTTCCAACCCGTGGCTACCACTTGGAGATGGGTCAAGCAGCACCTGCGGGTGGCTTGTACTGACGTGGCACAAAAGGGGGTGCGACGTTAGCCGGGATGCGGCCCGGCGCGCCGGCAAAACCTAGAGCGAGTGGTTATCGCTTGGAGCATTTCATGCTGAGGTTTTGGCACAAGTTCCCGTGGTATGGGTCATCTCATTACACTTCGGTGTTTGGGATGAGTGCGTGCCTTGTGGGTACAGTAGTACATCTCTGAACAGAGTCATAAATCTTTTCGAAAAGCTGAGCCCACGATCAAGGGCGGGTTGCGTGACATCCCACAGTTAGTTTACTTACAATGAATGTGCATGGTGATCTGACATGTAAGGACCATTGTGCGAGGAGGGAAAACGTACTCCTCGAGTTAGATGGTACTATGATGTTCATGTTTATTATTCCTCATAATTAAATTTGACTAACACTAAATGCAATAACTGAAAATGTACATTTCCGCACTTTTAGCCATTATCCTTCCTTTTTTGTTATCTTGCATTACTATTGCATTTGTGGTGGCTTGTTGAGTACTTTTGTGCTCATACCCGTTGGACACACAATTCAGAGGATGCCTACTACGAAGATGGTCTGGAGTAGCGACCCAGTCAAGAAGAAGATCCTGAAGAGGGCGTTCGTCATGCTTTTCATTATTTATTTTATTTTTACTCTTTGTAATAATATGGTCTGCGTACCATGAATGCTTGCTCGTATGTACGTGTCGCATGATGAACCTCTTGTATTTTTGTTTTTCTTTGGAAATTCAATAATGTTCCGATTTCGATAAATCGGGGCGTCACAAGATGGTATCAGAGCCAACTTGACTGTAGGAAGCCAAACGGACCAGCCTAGCACTTAGTTGGATAAAACCTATTTCATGAAAACCTACTTTATAATTTTTTTCCTCCCCTCACTTTTCTTCAACTTGTTGTTTTTGTAGATGCCGGTCTACCAAGTGCACAACTTCTGTCGTCACTTCGAGGGCTTCGTTAGGGAGCTCCAAATGATGGTAACCTTCCTTGGGTTCCTCTTCGAGCCTGAGTTCCATGGCGTGTACATGGAAGAGTTCGCAGGACCCTACGACGTCTCCCTCACCATCCATGGATCCGGCGAGCACCTTCCATTCTTCACGGCAGCACTTGGGGGCCCAACCTTTGACGTCGCATACCAATGCGTCGCCCTCCAAGCCCTCATGGAGTTGAGGATGATCTATGACGATCGTCTTCAAAACACGTCCTTCCGGCTTGTGCCGAAGCGCACTCCCGGCTCCCACCGCAGCATCTACATCAGAGTCCACTCCGATCGCGATCCGGTCATGGCCCAGCAGACGCGTCTTCTTTAGGCCATGGACGATCTCCATATCGAGGCCGTGCTTGACGCCGAAGAGCACCACGAGGCGGTCGAGTTCCTTCGCCAGGATACGAAGAACTTGATCCAACAAAATGGCGAGATGCAGCGTAAGATCATACAGCTGTAGAAGGACATAGTGGAGATGGTTCCCCTCGTCCCGAGGAGGAAGAAGCCCATCTGCGAGCCCGCTCCTCGCCCCAAGAGGATACCGCCACACCCCACGGCCGCCAGACCGTCCAGCTCCAACGCTCCTGCCTCATGCCCCGCCATCGTATCCTACCCTATCATCGAGAATTTTCTCAAGCCCACCATCCCTCAGGACCCTCGTGGCTCTGAGAGCACGGAGACCGCCTTGGACGATGAGTAGGTGGTATCTATCGTTGTTTGATTTTAATAATTTTGTGATTGTGGTACCACCTGCAACGACTTGAGTTGTAGGCGAATTAAAATAAGAGCATTGATGTAAAGGACACTTTTTACCACTTATATACATAAGTGAGCCCCTCTGGGCTATTCTTGGTTAAAAATTCATTTTAAAGCTTTTATCTTATGACCAAAAGTCTTATATATTCAGAAGATGGCTGAGAATCAGAACACCGGGTCCAACAATGGAGAAGGGGCAAGCAACGGTCTGCCCGGGAGCATTATGCCCAACTGGGGTGCAACGGGCCAACGTCAGATTGGGCCACCATCCGCCAACCATCCCACCTTGGCAGAAATGATGGAAAATCAGAACCAGTTGATAACTGCCCTCCTCACTCAGATGCAGCACTAACAGGTGCAGTTGGATCGGCTGCAACAGCAGAATGTGGAGCCCGCCCCTCGTGCACCAGCCCCCGCACCCGCGCCTCAACTCTCCGAGTTCTTGCACGTGCGACCCCTATCTTCTCCAGCACCATGAACCCCATGGAGGCTGGAGATTGGCTCGCACCATCGGGAAGAAGTTGGACCTCCTCCCCTGCACTGACCGGGAGAGAGTGGCATTTGCCACTCATCAACTCCAGGGTTCCGCCGCAGAATGGTGGGACAACTATCATGAGTCCCAGCTGGAGGACCACGTGGTGACTTAGGCGGAATTCACCATCGCCTTCCGTGCCACCCACGTCCCTACCGGAGTTCATGGAGTATCTCCATGCATTCAACCATCTGGCCCGCTACGCGCCGGAAGAGGTGCGAACGGATGCCCTCCGCCAGGCTAAGTTCCACCGGGGACTTAAGGATGAGCTGTCCATTCAGCTCGTCGCCATCGACTACGCCAACTTTCAACGGTTGGTGAATAAAGCACTGATCCAAAAGACTGAGCAAAACAAGTTGGACCTCAAGAAGAGGAAGATGATTGCGTTCAAGAATCATCAGGCGAACCCTCAGAGGCCCCAATTCATCCCTCCGCCACCGGCACCTGCCTACCATCCTCGGCCCATCTACAGGCCGCCTCACGCCGCTGGTGGATCCAACGCCGGGCATCCCTGCCCCGCTCCACCAGCTCTGGCCGCTCAGCCGACGCCCACCGCCAAGGCCCCGATAATGAGGGACCGCCAAGGAAAGCCGGTCGTCTACTTCAACTGCCGGAAGGAAGGGCACTACTCACATCAGTGTCCTCACCCTAAGCAGCCACAAGGCACGGCACCCAACTAGGCGGTTCGTGCCCGCATCAACCACATCAACGCGGAGGAAGCTCAGGAAGCTCTTCAAGTCATACTCGGTACGTTTACAGTCAATTCCATACCAGCTATAATAATGTTTGACTCTGGAGCAACGCACTCCTTCATCTCGGGAGACTTTGTGAAAATGAACGAGTTGGAAGTGCTCCCTCTACCCGTCCCCATGATGATTGCCACCCCCGGCAAGAAGACCTTAGCTAACCTATTCAGCCCTAAGGTAAGGATAGAGATCCAAGGAATATTATTCTAGGCCGAGTCAGTCCTCATCGAGTGCACTGGACTCGACCTCATCCTAGGGATGGATTGGTTGATGAAGCACAAGGGAGTGATCGACTGTGCCAGCAAGTCCGTAACTGTGACCAACCCTGAGGGTGAAGCCGTCACTTTTCGGATGACCAACCGCAAACCGCGCAAGGTGTCTCTTCACTCGCTAGCCCTAGAGGAAGTGCTCGTGGTCAAGGAATACATGGATGTCATCCCAGAGGACCTACCAGGAATGCCTCCCAAGCGAGACATTGAATTTTGAATCGAGCTTGTCCCCGGAACCACTCCAATCTCCAAGCGACCATACCAGATGGCCGCAAATGAACTAGCCGAAGTCAAGAGCAACATCGAAGACCTGGAACAAAAGGGATATATCCGACCGAGTACCTCGCCCTGGGGTGCACCGGTTATCTTCACCATGAAGAAGGACAAGACCAAGAGAATGTATGTGGACTATAGAGCCCTGAACGACGTAACCATCAAGAACAAGTACCCACTGCCTCAGATCGACGACCTGTTCGATCAGCTGAAAGGATCCTCGGGGTTTTCCAAGATCGACCTCAGGTCAGGGTATCACCAATTGAGGATTAGAGAAGAAGACATCCCCAAGCCTGCCTTCACCTCCCGCTACGGACTTTATGAGTATATTGTGATGTCGTTCGGACTCACGAATGCCCTGGCCTTTTTCATGAACATGATGAACAGTGTATTCATGGAGTTCTTGGATAAGTTTGTCGTGTTATTCATCGACGATATCCTCGTCTACTCCAAGACCAAGGAAGAACATGAAACCCACCTCCGTCTGACTCTCGGAAAGCTAAGGGAACATCAATTGTATGCCAAATACAGCAAGTGCGAGTTTTGGTCGTCTGAGGTGAAATTCCTCGGTCATGTCATATCTACCGGAGGAATAGCAGTGGACCCAACCACTGTGGAAGCAGTGACCAATTGGCTACAACCCACGAATGTGACTGAGATCCGGAGTTTTCTCGGATTGGCCGGATATTACCGCTGATTCATCGAGAATTTCTCGAAGATAGCCAAGCCCATGACCAGGCTATTGCAGAAGGAGGTAAAGTTTTGATAGACCCCAGATTGTGAAGAATGCTTCCAGACCCTTAAGAAGAAGCTTGTGTCAGCCCCAATTCTGACCCTGCCAGACATCCGGAAGGACTTCCACGTCTATTGTGATGCCTCTCGCCAAGGGTTAGGATGTGTCTTGATGCAAGATGGGAAGGTGATATCTTACGCCTCTCGCCAGCTGAGACCACATGAGCTAAATTACTTGAGCCACGATCTGGAATTGGTAGTTGTGGTTCATGCCTTGAAGATATGGAGACATTACCTTGTGGGAAATCGGTGCGAGGTCTTCACCGATCACAAGAGCCTCAAGTACATATTCACCCAACCGAACCTGAACCTTAGACAAAGAAGGTGGTTGGAGCTGATCAAGGATTATGACTTGGGCATCCATTATCACCCATGCAAGGAAAATGTGGTGGCAGACGCCCTAAGTCGAAAAGGGTATTGTAACGCCATCATGGTACAAGACCAGGCCCCTTTGCTATACAAGGAGATGGAAAGGTTGAACCTAGGGATCACCACCAGAGCGTACCTCGCTGCTCTAGAGACCAGGCCTGTCTTAATAGACCAGATCCGGGAGGCGCAAAAGGAAGACCCAGACATCTTGGAGATCCAACAGAACATGCAGAGAGGTAAAGCCCCCGGATTCTCCGAGGACGAGCACAATACCGTCTGGTTCAGAAACCGAATATGCGTGGCTGACAAGCTAGAGTTGAAGGCCCTCATCCTTCAAGAAGCCCACGATACTCTATACTCCATACATCCCGGGAGTACAAAGATGTATCAAGACCTAAAGGAGAAATATTGGTGGGTTAGCATGAAGAGGGAAATAGCTAAGTATGTGGACAAGTGCGACACATGCCGGTGAGTCAAGGTAGAGCACCAGAGACCTGTTGGACTATTACAACCCCTCAAGGTCCCCGAATGGAAGTGGGAAGAGATAGGAATGGACTTCATCACAGGACTGCCAAGGACCCAAGCCGGTCATGATTCTATCTGGGTAATCGTCGACCGACTCACCAAAGTGGCTCACTTCATCCCCATCAAGACAACTTACACTGTCACCAAGTTGGCTGAGTTGTATATGACCCGGATTGTGTGCCTACACGGAGTTCCGAAGAAGATTGTATCTGACCGTGTGAGTCAGTTTACCTCTAAATTTTGGAAGAACCTTCAAGAGGAACTTGGCACCCGGCTAAACTTTAGCACCGCCTATCATCCACAGACCGATGGTCAAACCGAAAGAGTCAACTAGATATTGGAGGATATGCTTAGAGCTTGCGCTCTAGACTTTGGCGGAATGTGGGACAAGAACTTGCCTTATGCAGAGTTCTCCTACAACAATAGCTACCAAGTTAGCCTGCAGATGTCCCCGTTTGAAGCACTGTATGGGCTTAAGTGCAGAACACCATTACTCTAGGATCAGACTAGAGAATCGCAACATTTCGGGACAGATATATTGCGAGAAGCCAAAGAGAAAGTCAAGATCATCACAGATAGATTGAAGACAACCTAGTCCCGACAAAAGAGCTATGCCGATAACCGACAGAGAGACCTAACCTTTGAGGAGGTCGATTATGTCTATCTCCGAGTCACTCCCCTCCGTGGCACTCAAAGGTTTAACATGAGAGGCAAGCTAGCACCCCGCTATGTCGGACCTTTTCCGATCCTCCGACGGCAAGGAGAAGTGGCATATCAGCTAGAACTACCTTCATCCTTGGCAGGAGTCCATGATGTGTTCCACATCTCTTAGCTGAAGAAGTGACTCCGTGTGCCCACCGAACAGGCCGACCTCCAACAGCTCAATGTCCAAGATGATTTGACCTACATTTAGAAACTAGTCAAGATTCTGGAAACTAAGGAAAGAGTAACCAGGAGCCGTGTGGTTCGCTTCTGCAAGGTTCAGTGGGACAACCACCCCGTTGAAGAAGCCACATGGGAAAAAAAAGACGAATTGAAAGCCCAATACCCCGAGCTATTCAAGTGACGTTCCAATCTCGAGGACGAGATTCTTTGTAAGGGGGATAGGTTTGTAACACCCCAAATTTTCAGAGAAATAAAAATACCTTTTATTATATTTTTCTGGAAATAATTAATTTGGAAATACCTTTAATACCCTTCTAAGCTTAATTGAACTAGAATCTAGATAAAATATCCAAACCAGGAGCTAGAAAATTTTGTGTATGATCCCAAGGCCAAGATATATTTTTGAGAAGTTTTACAAATTTTTATCACCCTTAGGGCATCTCCAATGCATGAGTGTTTAAATAGGTGCTAAAACAACATATATCGATAAGCATCTCATTTAAGAGCTTCAAGTTTCAATGTAAAGTGCTAAAGGTAGATGCTTAACCTGATTTTTTCAAATCAGAGCACCCAATGAAGCATTTTATAGTCCGATGCTAGCCTCATATTTTTAAATATTTTGAATGGGCTATACACAATTAAAAAAAATCAAAAAATATTATTTAAAAAAATTGTTCCACATATGTGTGTTATTTTGGAGTTGCTCCGGTCGGTTTATTGGTTTTCACTGTTTTCTCACAAGAAAATTATTTTGTTACTTTGTGATGGACTTTGGTTTCCACTGTTTTCTCACAAGAAAATTATTTTGTTACTTTACGATGAACTTTGTTGTTGCTGGTATCGATGTCAAGACGAACGAAACAATTTTAATTTTTTTCACTCGAGCACCCGTTAAGCATTGATGCTTGGTGAAGCGTCGACTCTTCATGCAAAGTATCCGGTTCACTGAAAAAACCGGAATTTTGTGCACTAGCTCCTTCTCAAGCTGTGCGTTAAAGCTGCTCTTAGAGGTAGCCCAAATATTTTAAACTAATTTCTGCAATTATTTTTATTCAGAAAAGGATTGGAACAGTAGCGGGCCTCCCTCCCCCAATCTCTCCCCTCCGGCCGGCCCAGCCCGCTCCCCTCCCCGTGCCCGTACTGACACTCGGGCCCCGCTTGTCTGTGACCCCCTCTCCCTTCGCGCGCGCGCCCGACCACCCAACCCCACCTGTCGGCGCCAACTCCCTTTCTAGGTCGAGCCTGACCCCACCCATCAGTCGCCACACCCGTACACTCGCGCCCGCTGACTGCCTTGGCCCACCTATCGGACCCGTCGTCCACCTCACGTCAACCCCCCTAACTTCTCTGGCCACCGATCCCGCCTAGGATCCGCCGCGACGCGCCGGCCGTTTCCCCTCTTTACTCCACGCGCCATCGCCCCGGGATTGCGCTGCGCATGCTTGACCGAGCCCCACCGGCGCCATTGAAGACCCCCCTCGGCTTTCCTTGCATGCATCCACCTCGGACCCCCGCCGGCACCCCTATTTAACCCCCTGGCCACCGCCGCGCTCAAACCCTACGTCCACTCACTGTGAGAACAAACAGAGCGTCCGTCGCCCGAGTTCTAGCGCCACACCGCCGCCCTCATTCTAGCCGCCGCCCGCTGTCGCCGGAGCCCTCCTACGCCCTCGGTGACCGAATCGCTATGATCACCAACACCTCCCCGACCTCGGCCACCACTCCGTCGTCGACGAACCCCGCCGGAACGCCATCGCCGACAAGGGACCCGAACCCCTCCGTCGTCTACACTCGTCGCCGGCTGCACCCTGTCAACCTCAGACCACCGCAATGGTACCCATGTGCTCCACTTGACGTCCTCTTTCCATTTCTAGGCGTAGCTTTGACCGTCGTCGCTCGCCATGGCCCCTGGCCCGCTCGCCGTCGCCGGAGAAGACGACCGGCGCGGGTAAAATACCCGTGCCGTGTCGGATTCATCCCCGATCGTGCGATCGTGATCCGACGGCCGAGATTAAATCGGTCCCTTGGTTTAATCCACGCTGTCAGATCTGAGCAAAGCGGTACGGTGTGATCTCGTTCGTCCTTTAGTACTTAAAACCCGCGATGAATCTGGGCCATCCATCGCGTACCGGTTCGATGTTTTAATCCTGGCCGTCCACGTTAACTTAACTCCCCCGCCTCGCCCGTGGCCGCCCGATCGCGATCCAACGGTCCAGGATGGGCCGGACCATGCGCACACTTTGTGGGTTCATGATGGATCCGGTTCATCGTGGACCCGAGACCGTTTTCAATTTAAATAAAAATCCAGAAATTGATTTAAGCTTTGGAAATGCATGGTGGGTTCCGGGTGCAAGCTAGGGCATTGGTCGGTAGCACCCGGGGCACTATAAGGTCGGTAGCAATACACTTCCGTACTAACCACAAGTCTAATGGGTAAGTCCTAACTAAGGTATGGAGTGTTCCAACCCGAGGCCACCACTTGGAGATGGGTCAAGCAGCACTTGCGGGTGGCTTGTACCGATGTGGCACAAAAGAGGGTACGATGTTAGCCAGGATGCGGCCCGGCGCGGCGGCGAAACCTAGAGCGGGTGGTTATCGCTTGGAGCGTTTTATGCTGAGGTTTTGGCACGAGTTCCCGTGGTATGGGTCATATCATTACACTTTGGTGTTTGGGATGAGTGCGTGCCTTGTGGGTACAGTAGTACATCTCTGATCAGAGTCATAAATCTTTTCGAAAAGCCGAGCCCACGATCAAGGGTGGGTTGCGTGACATCCCACAGTTAGTTTACTTACAATGAATGTGCATGGTGATCTGACATGTAAGGACCGTTGTGCGAGGAGGGAAAATGTACTCCTCAAGTTAGATGGTACTATGATGTTCATGTTTATTATTCCGCATAATTAAATTTGACTAACACTAAATGCAACAACTAAAAATGTACTTTTCCACACTTTTAGCCATTATCCTTCCTTTGTTGTTATCTTGCATTACTATTGCATTTGCGGTGGCTTGTTGAGTACTTTTGTGCTCATACCCGTTGGACACACAATTCAGAGGATGCCTACTACGAAGATGGTCTGGAGTAGCGACCCAGTCAAGAAGAAGATCCTGAAGAGGGCGTTCGTCATGCTTTTCATTATTTATTTTATTTTTACTCTTTTGTAATAATATGGTATGTGTACCATGAATGCTTGCTCGTATGTACGTGTCACATGATGAACCTCTTGTATTATTGTTTTTCTTTGGAAATTCAATAATGTCCCAATTTCGATAAATCAGGGCATCACAATAAACATGCCAAGTACTTCTAGTTCGGCAATGGGTACACCTACTACCTCTACATCAACGAGACCCCCGACACCGATGAATCCGGTGGGGAGCTCAGAGATCGATGATGGCAACATCATCATCCCCACCCTCGACAACCTCTCTGAGGAGGATAGAGAAGATCTCAAGGCTAGGACAAGGGAGCTACACACTATTTTTCTCGGCCGCTTCACCAAGACCCGCGGGGGCTTCGTCAAGCGCGACAGCGGCATCCCCGATCTCTCTAGGGCTAAGGTATCACCCTATTCTCCTCGAATGTCCTCCCAGGACCTCGAGCAAAAGATAGCTGTTGGGGGAAAATATTCAATCTTCAAGATTATCGTAGCAACAAGATAAAGACTGATGATTAAGATGAAGATGTCTGATATATAATTTCGGAGATGCATCCGGTCAAGTTCGAAGTATGATGACGGGCTCTAGTTCGGAGTACATCTTCGAACTTAGACTCTTCCAGGAACTTCTTTGCCAGCTAAGATGGAAGACTTATCTTCTTTCTAACTAGATTAGTCTTTTACCATTTTAGCCCTATTAAGGGTACCGAATAGTTTCCACTATGTCGGTTGTAATAGAGGGGTAAAAAGGTATTTTCCTTAATGTTTGGGCCCATAAATACCCCCTGTTTTACCCTGTAATGAGGACTGAATACAAGTTATTCAATACATACATTCGAACTATCCTAAGTTATTATCCTTTCGGAGGCTTAGAATAGTTTCTTTCGCAAACACTTCGTTTGTTAGTTTCTAATCTTCAGAAACCTGTTAGCGTAATCTTTTACGCCAACAGTTGGCGCCGTCCGTGGGGAACTTAGTCCAAGAAACTTTGTTCTCTACCAACTTCTTACACCATGCCTCCTAAGCGGAGCACAACTGGTAACCCTGTTCGGAGGTCCCCTCGGACCTCCGGAGTGACATCTCCTGACACAGTTGAGGTCGGAGGACCTTCGACGTTTCCTCCACCTCAAACTCCGGAAGGGATTCCCATTCCTCGAGCATACGGAGTTCCTCCACCAACTCCATCTATACTTCGACCACCCGGAGTTCCTCTTCCACCTCAAGTTCCACTCCGAACTGATCCTTACAGTTCTCAAGACCCGGAAGATCCTTCCGGAGGAGATGAAAACAATCTTGGTGATATGGCCGCTCAAATGGCCAGTCTCCAAGCTGAAGTAGCGAGATGGTGACAAGAAGCTGCAAATAGGCTTCGCTCTCAAGCCATCCCAGTTATTCCAGAAGTGCCTGAAGACGACGAACCTATCTATCCTGAAGCCCCGGAGAACGCCTCCTTTGATACTGAATCTCCGCTACATCCTGAACTGCAAAAAGTTCGCTTCGACCCGAAGTTTAAGACTTCGAAGCTTTGCAAGTATGCTGGAGATGAAGATCCAGGAGAATTTGTCCAATCTTACGCTCTGGCGATTGAAGCCAGTGGAGGAGTGTGGGACACCATGGCAAAATGTTTCCCCTAGCTCTTCAGGGAGTAGCTTTGCGATGGTTCTGGTCTTTAAAACCAGGATCAATCAGTTCATGGGGACAATTGGAGAAAAAGTTCGTGAGTAACTTCCAAGGCACCTTCCTGCCTCCAATGTCGACAGGAAGTCTTTTCCAGGTGAAGCAGCTCCTTGGAGAAACATTAAGACAATACTTCAAGCGCTTCGCTCATACGAAGTCGCAGATCCGAGGGTTAACTACGTCTTCAGTAGTTGACGCAGCTCGAGAAGGAGTCATTCATCTAGGCCTCCTTGATAAACTCCACCGGAACAGCATATCTTCTATTTCTCAACTGATGTCCTATTTTGAAGAATATGCAAGGTCAGAAGAGGGCTGGCTTCAGAGAATTGCAGCTTCTCTGTCCATACTACAAGAAGTAAAATTGGAAGTGAAAACTTCGGCACAGCCACGGGAACCTACCTTCGAAGTTCAGCATGATAGGAGAAGGGGGCAAAAGCATCCTCGTTCATAAGTTCTGAACATTGCACCCCCGCAGAAGTTTGCCCAAAGAGCTCCACAACCTTCGGGAAACAAGGTCAGCGGCTGGAGGCCGCCAGGGAAACCGGCTGGCAAGGGCCAGACCCTTTTCTGCTGTATTCATGGTGAAAACCGAAGACACACAACTGATGCGTGCAAAGCTATACTTGCCCTGAGAGGAGAATATCTAGAAAGAACTTTAGGTCGAGGTACTGCTGACCGAGTTCCAGCTGAAGTGCGCCCGGAACCTGTCCAGGCTGTGGCGTGGATAAAAAACTTCAAAGCCGCAAGACGCCCTCCGGTGGTCAATATTATGCCACCTTCGAAGCAAGAAGAGGGGCAAGACCGAGGAAAATGAGTAGTCCTCCCTATCTCTGGAGGAGGTACTCTCGGAAGCATGTCAAAAAGGCAGAGGAGAGAGTATGTCCGAGAAGTAGGGCACATTGGAACTTCGTCATCTGCAGCTGCTATGCCTGAATGGTCCCATGTGCCAATATCTTTTTCTGCAGAGGATGCAGCTGGCATTAAATTTCCACATGCAGATCCACTTGTCATTACTGTCGACATTGCAGGAACTGAGGTTCGAAGAGTACTAATTGACAGAGGGAGTTCGGCAGACATTATTTTTGTTCAAGCCTTCGATCAATTATGCATCTCAAGAAAGCACCTCCTTCCAGCGGCTCGTCCTTTGCAAGGCTTCGCAGGACCTCCGCTTGATGCACTCGGCCAAATTGGCCTGGAAGTTACCTTCGGAGAAGGATTGTTAGCCAGGACAGAGGAAGTAATCTTCGACGTCGTGGATGCTCCATATGCCTACAACGTCATATTCGGAAGAGGCATGTTAAATCAGTTCGGAGCTGTGGCACACCACAATTACTTGTGCATGAAGATGCCCACGCAAGCGGGAGTGCTCACTATCTTCGGAGATCAAGCTACCGCCTGAAGAGCGGAATATGGTCACGACCCCCCTCTTGATCCAAGACAAGTGAATAATGTACAAGATAATCAAGAAAATTTTTCAGCTCCTTCCGAATCTTCGAAGAAATCCTTCCCAAGACCAAGTCCTGAAGGAGAGATTGCAACGAAGATTATTGTTAAAGATGGTAAAGAATATGCATTTAAATTTGGTAAAGATTTACCTCCAGAAGTTGCCACCTCATTGGAAAAAGTAGTTGAGGAGAATTTAGATGTCTTTGCTTGGTCTGACGAAGACATTACCGGAGTCAATCGGGATATTATTGAACATAGTTTACTTGTAAACCCGAAGGCCCAGCCTGTTCGGCAAGGACTCCGAAAAATGTCTGCAGAAAGAGCTGTTCTTGCAAAAGACAAAGTTGAAAAATTGTTGAAGGCTGGGATTATCAGAGAAGTGGCTCACACAGAATGGTTAGCCAACCCAGTCTTCGTCAAGAAGAAATCCTCCGGGAAGTGGCACATGTGCATTAATTTCACATCCTTGAATAAAGCATGCCCTCGTGACCCCTACCCCATGCCCCGAATTGAATAATTGGTCGACTCCACCTCAGGTTCGGAGTTATTAAGCTTCCTTGACGCGTACTCCGGTTATCATCAAATATGGTTGAAACGCGAAGATGAGATCAAGACAAGCTTCGTAACTCCCTCGGGAGTTTTCTGTTATGTAAGAATGCCTTTTGGCTTAAGAAATGCCGGGGCTACTTTTTCGAGGTTAGTTGCTAAGGCTCTAGGTCATCAATTAGGTCGCAATGTGGAGGCCTATATGGATGATATTGTAATAAAGAGTGCTTTAAAGCACCAACATAGCCTAGACTTAGGAGAAACATTTAATAGCCTTCGGGCATGTGGGATTCGTCTTAACCCCGAGAAATGTATCTTCGGAGCTAAGGCTGGGAAGTTGTTAGGGTATTTAGTTTCAAGCAGAGGGATTGAAGCTAGCCCTACTCAAATAACTGCGCTACAGAAGATGGCTCCTCCGGAAAATTTAAAGCAGTGCAAAAGCTGACTGGTCGTTTGGCAGCACTTAGCAGGTTTTTGGCAAGGTCTGCGGAGAGAAGTTTGCCCATCTTTAAAGCATTGAAAGGGTCCGAAAATTTTGCATGGACACCGGAGTGTCAGAAAATCTTCGAAGATATTAAAGAGTATCTCAGTAATCTTGCTACACTCACGGTGCCTACTACGGACGAAACCCTACTCCTTTACCTTGCGGCTACTGGCTCTGCTGTCAGTGCAGTTCTTGTCAGAGAGATTGATGTCAACGGGAAGTTGGTACAAAATCCAGTTTACTTTATGTCCGAAGCATTGTCCGGAGCAAAAACAAGATATTCCGAGCTTGAGAAATTCGTTTATGCTCTGATAATGGCTTCGAGGAAGTTAAGGCATTATTTTTTGGCACATAATGTTGTGGTACCAACTTCGTATCCTCTGGGAGATATGCTCCAAAGTAAGTCTTCCACTGGAAGAATTGGGAAGTGGGTTGTTGAATTAGCACCCTTCGGCATATCTTTCCTAGCAAGAACAACAATTAAGTCGCAAGTATTGGCCGACTTCGTAGCAGAGTGGACTCCCCCTGCAACATGGGCTCCAGAGAAGCCAAGCGAAGAAATTTGGACTATTTACTCCGATGGAGCTTTTCAAGCATCTGGAGCAGGTGTCGGAGCCGTGATAATTTCGCCTTCAGGGCAAAAGGCTTTCTACTCCGCAAGACTCAACTTTAAGTCTACCAATAATACAACGGAGTATGAAGGAATTCTGTTGGGAATTCGCAAGGCACGTGCTCTAGGGGCTACAAGAGTTGTTATTAAAACAGATTCTCAGATTGTAGCAGGGCACGTGGACAAGAGTTTTCAAGTCCGACATCCGCAACTTGCAAAGTACTTAGAAGAAATTCGAAAGATCGAAGCAGCATTTAAAGGAATTTCTATTCGAAGTATACCTAGAGCAGAAAATATGCAAGCGGACATCTTAGCGAAAGCTGCAGCCGGAGCTATAGATATACCCGAAGAAGCTTTTATGAAGAACTTAATACACCTTCGGTGCCACAAATTCCCTCCGCAGAGATTCTTTGCATTCCAAGTACAGATTGGAGAAATTCGATCATGGAACTTTTGCAAGGAGGAGCAAATTCATTTGAAGAGCCACAGTTTTCAAGATTGAAACTCAGGGCTAGGAATTATCAAATAATCAACGGTATTTTATACAAGGCTGGAGTATGTTCCCCTTTACTCCGATGTATATCCCAAACCGAAGGCCAAGATATTCTTCGAGATATTCATGAAGGGCTTTGTGGTAGCCATCTGGCCCCTCGAGCTTTGGCAGGGAAAACACTTCGCTAGGGGCTTTATTGGCCTACGATAGTAGCAGATGCGGAGAACTTAGTCCACACATGCCAAGGGTGTCAGTGAATGGGTCGACAGAGTCATCGCCCACCAACAGCTCTTCAAGTTATTGCTCCGGTATGGCCCATGGCCAGATGGGGTATGGATTTGATTGGTCCCTTTCCAGTAGCTAAGGGAAATTTAAAGTTCGCAGTGGTAGCTATTGAATATTTTTCTAAGTGGGTCGAAGCAGAACCCTTAACAGCTATCACTTCGAACAATGTACAGAAATTCTTTTGGAAAAGTATCATTTGCCGGTTCGGAGTGCCTAGACAACTCACAGTTGATAATGGAACACAGTTCGATGCAGAACCTTTCAGAAAGTTCTGCGAAGATCTAGGCATCCAGTTATGTTTTGCTGCAGTGAGACATCCTCTGTCTAATGGAGCTGTAGAAAGAGCAAATGGTAATATTTTGTCAGGGCTAAATCGAAGGATAGTAGGATTGGCAAAAGGACTCTGGACCGAAGAACTTCCGAAGATTTTGTGGTCCATTCGGACCACTCAAACGAGGTCCACGGGTTTCACTCCATTCAGACTATTATTCGGAGATGAAGCTATGACACCAACAGAGCTCAAAGGAGGATCACTTCGCAGCACCGAACCGGAAATAGAAGGAGAAAGACAAGCTTCGCTGGATTTAACAGAGGAGACAAGACTTCGAGCTGTGGCCAATTTATCAAAGTATCACCAGCAGATGAAGGCTTGGTTTGACCCGAAGGTTAAGATCAATGAGCTTAGACCGGGTCATCTCATTTTGCGAAGCATTATAGCGCCAGGAAAATTAGAAAATAAATGGGAAGGTCCATACTTAATTGTTCGTTCAGGACGTCCTGGCTCTTTTAAATTAGCTAATTTGGAAGGTGAAGAATTAGCGCATACTTGGCATGCGGAGCACCTAAAGCGATACTTCGCATAGGGGCTCCTTGTAATCATTTGTAATCATCCTCTAAATTAATAAAGCATATGGTTCAGATAGTGCCTACCCCTCATAAACTTCCAGCTTCCGAGTGGACGCACTGGAACCGTGGAGTTGACCGAGAGGGAAGTGTCATTAATTTGAATCATATTTTCCGAGGTGGTGGGCTGACATAATCCGGAGTCCAAGCCACCGGCTTGAAGACATACGTAAAAGAGCCTGAAAACTACAGAATGCGGAGTCCAAGCCACCGGCTGGAAGACATCCGTAAAAAGAGTCCAAAGAGACCAAATAATGCGGAGCCCAAGCCACAGGCTTGTAGGTATCCGTAAAAAGAGTCCAAAGAGACCAAATAATGCGGAGCCCAAGCCATCAGCTTGTAGGTATCCGTAAAAAGAGTCCAAAGAGACCACTGTGAACTCCAAACCACTGGTTTGACAGAATTCGCAAAAAAGAGCCGAAGGAGGCCAAAACAAAACAGAGTTTGAGCCATGAGCTTCGAATGTCTGTTAAGAAAGTCCAAAGTGACAAATTATCTAAGACATTAAAGTGTCCGGAAAGTTATCTCAAGTGATTTCTTTCAAAAACATAAGGTACTAAGTTGCCAACCTTCAGACTACAAATAGTGAAAGACATTTTATAAGATTTTATTCGATCTTTAAATTACTGAGGGGCTCCGAACCCCAAAAATTGTACTCCTAAGTTTTCTTTGTGCCTGACCATCTTTGAATACAATTTGAAGTTGCTTACGCCCAAAGAGGGGCTAATAAATAGGGAGACAATTTTAATCGATATTTATTATTCGAACAAATATGATTACATCATGAAAAATTGGTATCTATACCAAGAAGGAATCGGAGACCTCTTCGATCTCTAGAGCTAGGGTTGGAACGACTAGTTCCAGTACCTGGAGTCCTAACAACTTTGCGTTTAACTCTCCTACCTCCCTTCGAAGCTCTAAGTCTTTTTGTTCTTGCTAAAGCTCGGCCCAAGTTCGAAGCCGTTCGGGGCTCCTTTCTCAGCTTCCAAGTTCTTCAGGCTTTTTACCTTGAGCTTCATCTTCATCTTCGGACCATATAATGTTTTCAGAAGATGAAGTTTCCAAGTTAACTTCTTTTTCTTCCTCTTTAATGCAAGATAATATATCTTTGTTTATTTCGGACGTAATCATTCCGGAACTATCTCAAGGAACTAGAAATCGAGGGCGCTTGTGAAGTTTTAAGATTTCGAAGGTAGCCCATAATAAGAGAAGTTTGTCGTTAACATCTAACACTTCGACATCTTCCGTATGAGGCAAAGCCTAAAAACATGATAAACAAATCTTCATTCATAAATGTACAAAGCGTAGTGCTTTACATAGTTGAAGATCCTAAGGTAATTCTAAACCTGCGGGTTTGGAGGAGGCTGACTGCTCGAAGCTTGGGACCGAGCCTACTTCTGGTGTTGTCCTTCGTCAATCCAGGCCTTGATCGCAGAACGACCTTCGGCTCTCCATGAAGTTTGAAAGGCTTGCCAAGCAGCGGCCACACCTTCGGAGGGCGTGAGAAGCTGGTCGTCGTCGAAGGTAATGGGACCCTCTCCTGCGCTCGGAGTTATTGATCGGCCCAAATCTTCGTAGTAACGAAGTAGACCAACGGCAGCCACTTGTCCGGAGATTTCTCCGTAACGGATGCCTGTTGTCTTCATTTGCTTCGCTACTCCTTGAATCCTTTTCAACCGGTGCAGTAGGGAGATGTTGTCATCCGAAGGAAGCATCCCAGTAGTACCGAAGTACTCCAGAACACCTAGCAATTGGTCCATAACCTCCGCAGCTACCTTCTCAGACTTCAGCTTATCTTCAATTAACGCATCCTTCGCCGAAGTTAGCTCTTCTATTACTCCAGAGAGTCTAGCAGCCTCCGTAGCCAAAGAATTCTTTTGATTCAATAGCTGGCTAGCTTCTTCTCGGAGCCTAACAAGCTCGGCCCCCGCAGTAGCGTGTTCCGCCCGCATCTTTTCAATTTCTGTTAGAAACACAATTTTTTCTTCTTCGAGCTCCTTGTTCGCAGCCTCCAAGCTTTGTCTGGCCCTGTGCTCCGTTGAAACCATATTGTCCATGTGGGCCACTCGACCTTCGGAAATAGTAAGATTTCGTTGAAGAGTTGCATTCTCCTCTCGAACGCGAATGTTCCCACGTTCGTTGGAGATATTTGCAGCTCGAGCCAAGACTGTTTGCTTCGAAAAGAAAAAGTCAAGGTGAGAAATTATTTGTATATAAATTTGATTCTATTTTGTAGATACTTCGTACCTGGTATGCTGCGCGTTCCATGGCAGCATTAAGCTCCGAGCTCTCCGCCTCACTCAAGATGGCCACCAAGTCCGTCTCCCCAACTTCGCGACTAGCTCGATCCAAAGGCTCGAGCAAAGTCTGAAGCCCAGTTCTTCGCTCTAAGAAAGGAGCTAGAAGGGGGAGCATGCTTAAGGCTTGTTTGTCATCTTCGTTTGGCAAAGGCCCGGAGTGTTGAGCTGTGGTCTTCGGATCCTCGGGAGACTGACCCCCTCAGTAGATTGGCTCTCGTCTGTTGATTCAGACGGAGTTGATCCTGAGCTCGGAGCAGGGAGGGGGTTCATTTTTCCTTTGCCTTTTCCAGGCCCCATTTGAGCGGCTTCTGGGGTTGGCTCCGAAGTTGTCGAAGGTCCAGGAATTGTATCTTCAGGACGGACTTCTTCCATGGAGATGGATCCTGTAAAAACAAAGGTATTATACATTGTATAATTTTGTAGGAAAAAAGAACAAAAGAATTATGCGAAGTTTACCTTTGACATTCTGGCGACGGGTGAGCATTGGGCTGCTTGGCGGGTTGAAGGCAAGGTCTTCGTCAGAGTCAAGAGTCAAATCTTCGACTGTCAGAGCATCTCCTTGAACAGCCGTTGTTACTTCACCTGGAATCGAAGCTGTAGTGACTTCGACTCCACTCTCATCCATAGGAGCTATGTCCTGAGGTAAATCCTCTTGAACAGCCAGAGTCCTTGCTTGCTCAAGATTCTCTTGAGACTCCGGCACATTCGCAGGTTCTTCAATTTGTGCAGTTCCTTGGGCTGCATCCTCGTCAATCAGCCTCACAAGCAACCTGCCTTCATCCTCCTGAGAATCGGAGATTGAAGCTCTTGAGCTCGAAGGCGCTGGATTTTTGGTTTTCGAGCCACCTTCTTGACCGGAGTCTTGGCAGAGCTCGAAGTTCCAGCTTCGGCTTTCCTCTTCTTGGGCCCTTTCTCCGAAGGCACCCAATACACCAAAGGGGGTGGAACCACTTCGAGTAGCCCCCATACTCGGTTGGATTGCTCCCAACTACCAACCAATTTGATTCTCCATTCTTTCTCGGTCGGAGTTGGGACGCCCAAAATCTTCTCCGAAGCTCGTACGATTTGCTCCGAAGTTATAGGGGCTGAAGAAGCTGAAAAATAAGTTAAGTTCGTTAACTCTTCGAATAAATATACATAGAGTATGTTGTTTTCGTAGTTACCTGCAGGACTCGAAGTTGAAGAAATTTTCGAAGACCGCCTTCCGAATCCTCTTCGAAAGTGATTGGCCAGTTGGCCATCAAAGGAGGGATTTGAAGCCCGAGGAATTCTTTGGCTAAGTCTCGCATGCTCAACCGATGACTGATCTTTTGAAGCAAGCTAAAGCAAGCTTCGAGCTGACCCGGATCTGGATGTACAAGGGCTTCCTTTCGGAAGTTGATGTCTTGCAAAGGTCCGGCTAGACGGTTGCTCGCCCCAACTTTGGCGTAAAACCACTTCAAGATCCAATCGGTGTACCATCTGGCATTGATGGCCTTAGCGGGAAACCGAAGAGCATACTCGTCTCGGAGTCTGAAGTTGATGCTTCTAAAGGCTACTACCATCTTTTCACCTCTAGGGCCTACGAAGGTCTTCGGTTGGCATGAAGCTCTATGCAGTGCTGCGAAGATCTCCGCCCTTCCTTCACAACCTTTGGCTCGCAATGCCCATTCAAAGATGGCAAGACGCGCTACCGCATTTGGAGAGAGTTGGGGGAGGGTGACGTGGAACAAGTCTAATACTTCTGCCAAGAAGTCTACCACCGGAAGCCCCAAACCAGCTTCGAAGAAGGCTTCGAAGACGACCACTTCTCCGGGTCTTGGTGACGGAATGACTTCCTTCCCAGGTTTGCAGATCATAACCCCCGAACTAATCTTGCCTTCTACTGCAGCCGCAAGCAATTCCCTTTTGCAGGTTGACGGCCCCAGTTGATAAGACTGATCCGTATACTTCGTCGACGCTGGAAAGAGGTCTTGGGGGCCGACATTTTGGGGATTTCCTCCCACCGG
Source organism: Zizania palustris (assembly GCA_019279435.1). Taxonomy (NCBI): domain Eukaryota; kingdom Viridiplantae; phylum Streptophyta; class Magnoliopsida; order Poales; family Poaceae; genus Zizania; species Zizania palustris. Next base: position 10,989,356 of record JAAALK010000285.1, read on the forward strand.
CGCCATTGCCGCCACTGAGGGATTTGGAGTTGCCATCACCGATGATGCAGCCGCTGCCGCCGCAGCAGCTTGCTGCCGGGCCAAGGCTGAAGTCGCTCCAGGACCCTTGAAGCTAGTTTTCGCCATTGGATTTTGTGGATTGTTTCAGAGGAAAAACGGCGGCTAGGGCTCGGGTGATGGCTTGTTCGCACGAAAGCAGTGAAAACGTACTCACTAAGGGTTTGGGCCCTCTATTTATAGCCCAAACCCTGATTTTTTACCGTTTGCCTGTGTCGCTTCACATTCCTAACCGTTACTTTGCTCCGAAATTAAAGCATTCCGTAACTTCCGTTAGAAGAAAGAAGCTAACGGCTATTTCTTCTAAGTCTAAAAAGACTTTCAGATTTTTCGAGTTAGTTCTAAGTTACTTCGAAAGTAATTTTATTAAAAATTGATTCGAAATTTACATCTCCACGTAGTTCGGAGATGGTTTACATCTGTTAATGCCTACGCATGAATATGTTTCCTTGCATATACTGCTTCCCTAACATCACAGATTTAACGGAGAAGCGTATTCGAGGGGCTACTGTTGGGGGAAAATATTCAATCTTCAAGATTATCGTAGCAACAAGATAAAGACTAATGATTAAGATGAAGATGTCTGATATATAATTTCGGAGATGCATTCGGTCAAGTTCAAAGTATGATGACGGGCTCTAGTTCGGAGTACATCTTCGAACTTAGACTCTTCCAGGAACTTCTTTGCCAGCTAAGATGGAAGACTTATCTTCTTTCTAACTAGATTAGTCTTTTACCATTTTAGCCCTATTAAGGGTACCGAATAGTTTCCACTATGTCGGTTGTAATAGAGGGGTAAAAAGGTCTTTTCCTTAATGTTTGGGCCTATAAATACCCCCCGTTTTACCCTGTAATGAGGACCGAATACAAGTTATTCAATACATACATTCGAACTATCCTAAGTTATTATCCTTTCGGAGGCTTAGAATAGTTTCTTTCGCAAACACTTCGTTTGTTAGTTTCTAATCTTCAGAAACCTGTTAGCGTAATCTTTTACGCCAACAATAGCCAACACCGTTGACCAGGCCGTTAGTGCTACCATTGCAAACCGCCTAGAGTCCATAGTTGATTCTAAATTGGAGACAAAAATGGAGGCGATGTTTAGGAGATTCGTCTTTTCCGAGGCCGCTTTCCCCACTCCAATAGCTAGTGTACCCCTTATTCATTGCGTATACAGTAGAACGGATGGGAGTACCAGAAAATTTGTCGCGTATTCGTCTATGCCATCCATGGTCTATGCCAATATGTGCCAGGTTCTATAGACAACAATGATTGGTTAGACCAGCCATCAGGCCGGTCCGACCGGCCATTATGCCTCTGGTCAGACTGGCCCTATGGCCAGTCCGACCGCCCCTACAACATTTTATGCGCTACCACTGCCCCATGCCTGTGCTACCTCTCCCCTCACTGCCTACACCTCCTGCTCCCGCACACCATCAAAGGCCCGATTACGTCCCGTATCGCGAGCCGCCATGAAAGGATGAGTTGCATGGCCGACACCATGATATACCACCACGTGTCACGCACCCACATGAGAGAGCGTGAAGGCATGAGGCGTAGATGATCTTGACGAGCAGATTCACACACTATTTAGAGAGGTTGCGGGTTGGACACCTAGAGGTCGAGTTAGGGGTTATAACAAGCCGTACCCTGATCACTTCGACACCATCTCGTACCCACGCATCTTTTGGGTGCCTAAGTTTACAAAATTTTATGGCGAAGGTAGTAAGACCACCCTAGAGCACATAGGCCAATTCTTAGCACAGTGTGGCGAAGCTAGTGGGTCTAATGCTTTGAAGCTTAGATTATTTTCTCTATCGCTTTCCAACACTGCTTTTACATCGTTTTCGGCGTTACCGCTGAACTCCGTTCAGACTTAGGCCTAGTTGGAGCAAAAGTTCCATGATTATTTTTATACTGGGGAGACCGAGCTTAGACTTTCACACTTGATATCGGTTAGACATAAGGCTAATGAGAGTGTCTCTAAGTACGTTAAGCGTTTTAGGGACACTAGGAACCGATGTTTTACTTTCAACATTTCTGATAGAGACTTGGCCAACCTATCTTTTAACGGTCTCCACTCCGAACTTAAGGAGAAACTAGATGGCCAGGATTTCTTCGATGTTAGTCAGGTGCTATAGAAGGCTCTGGTTCAGGAAAGCTAAGCTAAAAGTAGAAAATTCACCAAGACATTTAACAAGCCTAAGGTCGAGGTGCACGTCATGGAGCACTCCAATGAGGAATCATCGGAGAATGAGGATGACTCGGCTGATATGTACACCGCATATTGGACTTGGTCTAGTAAGGCCAAGCCCATCACTTGCATTGAATTACGGCCGTCTCCCACCAAGAGTCAGCCCAACGAGGTGAAGTATTCTTTTGATGTGACCAAGTGTGGTAAGATATTTGATTTTTTGTTGAAAAGCAAACTTACCAGGTTACCGATGGGTCAGGTCATCCTGACTGCCGATGACTTGAAGAAGTGGTCTTATTGTAAGTGGCATGATTCTCATTCCCATTCTATTAACGATTGCAATGTTTTTCGTCGGCAGGTTCAATCGGCCATAGAAGAAGGACGGTTGAAATTGGATACAAGTCCCAAGATGAAGCTCAACCAGGACCCTTTCCCCGTGAACACTGTCGATCTCGACGGGAAGAAGGTGTTGATCTGGCCTGAGCATGCCGAGTCCGCTAAGAGAAAGGATATCGTGATCGGAGAACCACCCACACACACTCGTGCCGAAGAACACCAAGGTAGGAGTGGGGAAAATGAACACGAACGCATCGTCTTCGGCTGCGAATCGCAAGAAGCCGAATGTGACATACGCCATGCTACTCCAGAAGCACAAGAAGAGGGCCGAGATGGAGAGCACTCAGCCAGGACCTCCAGCGAGGCCAGGCCCCCTAAGAAGAATGGGTTTGGCCCACAGTGGTCAAGGCCATTAGATCCACCTTTCCCTCCACCGCCGTATCATCTGCCGATGGCGTAGTGGCCCCCTTGCTACTTTACGCCTCCCGGATACCCTGCCCCATATTATATTTCTCCATTTGTGCCATCCGGATTTTATAACATGTAGGGTGAAAAGAGCGCTCTAAAAGGGGATGTCTTCTCCAGACTATCCGTCACGCTACGAGGACATCCGGAGGCGGTGTCCGAGGCTATCATCGTCAAGGTGGGGTCCCAGGATGTCCCAATTCCTAAGGAGGCCCCCATGGAACAAGACGGAGGTGAACAACGGAAGGAGATCGAGTAGCAGTCAGTCGGTCTGACTGTAGCCATAGGGCCGGTCAGACCGCCCTCGGTACCCTGGTCTGACTGGCCTACTCTGGTCAGTCTGACCGGTCTATCGTAGGCGACTGACACCAATCGGTCTAACTAGCCCCCTATGGCCAGTCCGACCGACACAGCCCGGTTAGACCGACCCAATAAGGCCAGTCCGACCGATAGCACTCAGGAGCAGGGTTCCGCAAAGCGCAAAATTGCTGAGGCCGTGTTGAGCAATTCTCATTCGGCCAAAATTTCTAGGAACAAAGTTGTGGCACCAGGCACTATGCCGAAGCCGTCGTGGGCACCCCAAGTATGACCACGTCCCAGAAAATGTGGCTACAACATCTTCAAGATCTGGAGATGCGTGAGAAAAAGGTCGAGGACGAGCGGGACGCCGTGTTCGGGGAGATCCGTCCCCGACTAGCAGCGAGACATGTATGGAAGCCAAAGTCGGTTGTTATAAACAACCTGGCTCCTACTCTGAGCGACGACGAGGATGATCTAATGGATGAAGACTACTCGCCCATTTCTAAGGGCCCCCCTCCTCATGTGATGGACATAAATGTCATCATGCTGCCTACTGAGTTTGCTCTTCCACGGGATGAGGCCGAGGTCGCTCAGTTGAGCCTCGGCCCATAGAAGGCTATTTTTGAGAAGCCCGAGGATACGGCTCGTCACTTGAAGCCTCTCTATGTCAAGGGGCACATCGACGGGAAGCCGATCTTGAGGATGCTTGTAGATATAGGCGCCACCGTCAACCTGATGTCATACTCTCTATTGAAGAAGCTCGTCAAGAATGAAGATGACTTGATGAGGACCAACCTGACGCTTAACGGCTTCAACGGCGAGAGCTCCGAGGCAAGGTCATACTTTCTCTAGAGCTGACGGTGGGCAACAAGACGTTGCCGACGGCGTTCTTTGTCGTCGATGTGCAAGGTAACTATAGTGTGCTACTTGGGCGTGACTGGATTCATGCAAATTGATGTATTCTGTCTACTTTTCACTAGTGCTTGATTCAGTGGGACGACGATGATGTGAAGGTTGTACCAGCTGATACTTCGGCCCAGGTCGCTTTGGCCGATGTGTCTATTGATGCCGTCCATGATAAGGTAGAGTGTCTGTTAGGTAGAGATCTCTCGGATCATGACTTTGTTAGCGTGTCCGAGGGATGTTTTGTTCTCGTGTCTATAAAGCTGGTTGGTGTAGCACGACTATCTCTAAACTAGTAATTATGTCTAGTAAGAGTAATCTTTGTTGGCTAAAGTCTCGTGTGGAGCAATATCGGTCTTCTAAAGACGGTATTGCTGAAGCCATTGAAGATTTTGGCGAAGTAGAAAAGTGAGGTCAAGGTTTTGCGTCGGCTGATCCTCTAGAAGAGATCGATATAGGCGATGGTAGTATTCCAAGGCCGACTTTTGTAAACAAAAATTTGTAGGCTAATGAAAAGGCCGAAGTAATAAAGTTGCTTTGGTCGTATGTCGATTGTTTCACATGGGAGTATAGTGAGATGCCCGGACTAAGCCGTGAGCTCGTGGAGCATCGGCTACCTATTAAACCCGGGTTTAGTCCTTATAAACAACCCCCTCGTCGTTTTAATTTGTCCGTGTATGACCGAGTTAAAGAGGAGATAGAACGGTTACTCAAGGGTGAGTTTATTAGGCCATGCATGTATGCTGAATGGGTTGCTAACATTGTGCCTGTGGAGAATAAAGGGAGCAGCAAAATATGAGTTTGTTTTGATTTCAGGGATCTAAACAAGGCCACTCTGTTGATAGCAAAAAATGGCATTAATGGCTAGATTGTCAAAATATCAATTTTGGTGATATGGGTCGAAAATACACATGTCCAGGGTCCGTCCGAAGCCCTACAGGGCCGAAGTCCATTGAGCTATGGGCTCCAAAAGCCTCTAGCCAGCCCATGGGCTTTGGCCAGGAAGCCTTCGGAGGCCCACGCCACTGAAGCTTCGGCCCGAGGAGCCGGCCTCGACGGGCCTAGACGAAGCCCACTTCGGCAGAGGTAGAGTTATATGCATTTCTGGCTCAGTTTTTATCTCTATCCGGCCGGGTTAATAGCATATTAGATCAGAGATTAAGCCCCTATAAATAGAGAGGCGAGGCCAGCGTAGAGGCCCACCCAAAATCAAACCAAACCAAATCCCTAGCTTTGATCGTATTTACTTTACCTTTATTTTTCCTGTACCTCTTCGTGGGTTTGCCTGGAAGCCCTCCACCGGCCACTACGGAATAGTGGTAACCCTTGTTACTTCGCTTGTGAAGTATCCATTAATCTACGTAATAGATTGCTATCGCCTTGTTACTTCGCCTGTGAAGTATCCGCTAATCTGCGTAATAGATTGCTATCGCCCTGTTACTTCGCCTGTGAAGTATTCGCTAATCTGCGTAACAGATTGCTACCTTCGCTACTAGTGCAACACTTCGCAGAATTCGGTCCTCAGGCCGAATTGGTACTTCGAATTCTCTTTGTTGCAGGTTCCCACGTTCGGAGCTACTTCGTCGGAGGTGTCCAGAGCTGAGAGATCGGTTTCAAAGGTCACCAGGGCACCCTTCGGCGAGACCGCAGGCTCCGGCAACAGGCTTCGCCAGCACACTTCGTCACAGCAGGCTTCGCCACGACCATACTCCGCACTGGATGAAGTTACGCTCGCGCGTGGCCCTCGCGTCATTATGCTGTAGTTTGCTGTATTAGAGACCTCATGCCGAACCCCACCGTTCGGAGGTGATCATCGCGTCCAGATCCGTTCGGAGTCCATCTTTAGACGGATCAGTCTGAACGCCGAAGCACCCTTCGGCGGGACACTGCGCACCAGACGTCGAAGGTACACTTCGGTGACCCCTTCGCATCAGACTTCGAAGCAGACAGGCTCCGACCAGTTTGCTGATTTTATTCTATTTAATATATTTTTTTGGCTAATTGGGTTACTTTGTGTGATTTGATTTCCTGGCGACTCCACCCCCTTATCACGACTAAGGGTAGTCGGAACGCGGCGTCGGTGCTACGTCACGCTTAGGATTGTCCCTAAGTATCCGTGCACTTTTGGATCATCGAACTGACCCAAGTGCGGGGGAACGTTTCCGTGTCAACACACTTTTTGGTAACTCCGCTGGGGAAGGCTACGCCAACATGACAAGTGCATCTACATCGGCCACCGGTACATCTACATCGACTACTACGTCTACACCGCCGATGGACACAATGGGAGGTGCGGATATCGACAATCGCAACATCCTGACACCTACACTTGAAGATATTCCCACAGAAGACCGAGCAGAGATCGAGGCAAAGTTAAAGGCACTCCAAGACATGATGCTTGGGGGCTACGTCAAGACATGCGCGGGCTTCATCAAGCGCGACATCGTCACCCCCAACCTCACTCAGATCTAGGTAACACCTATATCGCCTCGTTTATCTTCTTTAGAGATTGAGCAAAAAATAGCCGCATCAGTAGATCAAGTCGTTAGTGCTTTGCTAGCCAACCGTTTAGATTCGGCAGTCAGCTCCCAAGTAGAGGCGACTCTCAGGAGGTTCGGCTTTACTAAAGCCATACCCTCGGTTCCTATTGCTAGTGTACCTCTAGCAAACCACGTGTACGGTAGGACTAACGACAGCACTGGCACAATCATGTCTCCGGCCTCAACACTTATGGTCGAGACCAATCATTACACCTACAACCAAACTAAAACCGCGTACCATGCACCACTACATGCGTCGGTGCCCGCGCTGCCCGCACCACATGCGCAGGCACCCGGACACAAGCATGTCATGCAGATAGCGCGCGGGGAAGAGGCCCATGGCCGACACGCCGACATCCCACAATGTGTCATGCCCCCGCATGAGAGACGCGCACAAGCAACATGTCAAGATGACATAGAGGAGCGGGTCCACGCACTATTTAGAGAGTGTGCCGGCTTCGTGCCCAAGGGACGGGTTAGGGTATCCTACCACCTTGATACAGTACCCTACCCCCGCGTCTATAGAATTCCTGAATTCACTAAGTTCGATGGCGAGGGTAGCAAGACTACACTAGAGCACGTTAGTCAATTTTTGGCACAGTGTGGAGAAGTTAGCAGGATAGATGCTCTGAAGGTTAGACTATTTTCTCTCTCGCTATCCAGCACTGCTTTCACTTGGTTTTCGGCGCTCCCACCGAACTCCATCCAGACATGGGATGATTTAGAGCGGAAATTCCATTATTATTTCTACACGGGTGAGACAGAACTTAGGCTTTCACATTTGACATCGGTTAAGCAGAAATCTAGCGAGAGCACCTCTGAGTACATCAAGCGTTTTAGGGATACCAGAAACCGATGTTTTAGCCTTAATATTTCTGAAAGGGACTTGGCGGAACTAGCGTTTAACGGGTTGCATTCCAAAATTAAAGAGAGGTTAGATAACCAAATCGTTTTAGAAGTTAGCCAAGTTTTACAGCAGGCTCTAGTCTAGGAAGGCCGAGCCAAAGATAAGAAGTTTATTAAGACATTTAGCAAACCCAGGGTTGAAATCCACATCATGGAACGTTCTGACGAGGAAGAGTCAGAAGAGGAGGATTCTGCCGATATGTACGCGGCCGAATGGGTGTGGAACGCTAAGAATAAACCTATCACCTGCTCCGAGTTACGACCATCCCCCACAAAGAATTGACTTAGTGAAGTCAAGTACTCATTTGATATAACTAAATGTGATAAAATATTTGATTTTCTATTAAAAAGTCAGCTTCTCAGGTTACCTAAGGGTCAAGTCATTCCACCTGCCGATGAGTTAAAGAAGCATCCATACTGTAAGTGGCATGATTGGCATTCACATAATACTAATGACTGCAATGTTTTTTGATGGCAGATACAATCGGCCATAGAAGAAGGACGATTGAAGATAGACCATGATCTGAAGATGAAGCTGGATAAAGATCCTTTTCTCGTCAACGCCGTCGACCTCAGCGAAAAGAAGGCGTTGATTCGGCCAGAACAGGCCGAGTCGGCTAAGGGAAAGGATGTAATTGTTGGAGAGCGACGCACTCGCACGCTCATACCGAAGAACCCCGAGGTAGGAGTGTGGAAGCAGAACATTAATACCCCTTCGGCTAAGTCTCACAAGAGGCCGAAGGTAACATATAACATGCTGTTGAACAAGCATCAGAGAAGGGCCAAGGAAGCAGGTTCACACGCTAAGAAGCTAAAGTAGCTGAAGGGTCCGGGGCTCTCGGAGGGTAGCTTCGGACCGAAGCAGGCGGACCCTCCGCACGGAGGCTTCGGACCACAGTGGCCTGATACTCCGCACGGTGGTTCCGAGCCACAATGGTCGAATCCCTCGTACAACAACTTCGAGCCCCAGTGGTTGGGCACCCTATACAGCAACTTTGGCCCCCAATGGCCGAACCCCGCACCGTGTTGGACTTCTCCTATGGGAGGCTTTGGCCCGCACTGGCTGAACGTACCTCCGGCCTGGTAGGACCCTTCGCTGGCGTGGTCCGAAATACCATCAACTCTGTTGAACCCCCTTCCGGGTAACGGGTTCGGCTCACAGTGGGTGAGGCCACTAGAGCCGCCGATGCCTCCGCCGTATGACTGGACGGGGACCCCGTGGGCTCCGTACATATCTGGGTCAGGGTACCCTCCACAACCTAACACTATGCCTTGTTTTCCTTCGGAGTATTATGGATGGCAGGGGCAAACAGACGCAGCGGAGGGGGGCATCATCCACAGACTGTCCGTGGTGCCTCCGAATCGGGCCATGCAGAGCGAAGCCGAAGGGTGCGAGCACGCGGAGGCTGAGGTTAGGGAGTCTGAAGCCATAACCATAAGAGTTGGGTCTCAGGAAGTCCCAATCCCGAAGACTTTGTCACCGAGGTTTGATGGAGGTAAGTCTCATGCTTCGGCCAAGCTCCGCGCTGAAGCCTGCTTCGGCCGACCAAATGAGGCTTGTCCGTCTGTCGGAGTTTGTGGTGAAGCCCCCTCCGAAGACAGGGTGCGCAAGGCCGAAGGGCACAGTACCACTTCGGCTAGAATTAATAGAAGCCGAACAGTAGCACCCGGCACCAAGCCACAACCATCTTGGGCACCCCCAGGCATGTCAAAATCACAGAAGAGATGCCTACAATGACTACGGGAACAGGAGATGCGCGAGAGGGAAGCTGAGGCCGAGCGCGATGCCATCTTCGAATAAATCCGCCCTCAACCAGCTACAAAACAGGTATGGAGGGAGAAGCCGGTTGAGATAACCAACCTAGCTCCTAGTCCGAGCGATGACGACGATGACATGCTCGACGACGATTACTCACCCATCTCTGAAGGGCCCGCACCCCAGGTGATGGACATCAACATCGTCACGCTGCCCGCCGAGTTCGCCCTACCACAAGACGAGGCCAAGGTCGCTCAATTGAACCTCGGTCCGCGCAACGCCATCTTCGATAAGCCCGAGGACTCGGCTCGCCATCTAAAGCCTCTCTACGTCAGAGGTCACATCGATGGAAAGTCGATTTCCCGAATGCTCGTCGACGGCGGCGCCACTGTTAACTTAATGCCTTACTCGTTGTTGAAGAAGCTTGGCAGGGATGAAGATGACCTGAAGAAGACCAACTTGATGCTCAACAGCTTCAATGGCGAGAGCTCCGAGGCCAAGGGCGTACTCTCTATGGAGTTGACGGTGGGCAACAAGACGTTGCCAACAGCATTTTTCGTCGTCGACGTGCAAGGTAATTATAGCGTACTACTTGGGCGCGACTGGATTCACGTGAACTGTTGCATTCCTTTTACTCTACACCAGTGCCTGATACAGTGGGACGGCGATGAGGTGGAGGTCATTCCCGTGGATACTTCGGCCCAAGTAGCATTGGTCGATGTATCGGTTGATGCCGTCCATAACAAAGTATAGTGTCTGTCAGGTAGAGATCTTTCGGATTACAATTTTGTTAGTGTATCTGGAGGACGGTTTGTACCAGTGTCTGTAAAGCCGGCTGGAGTAGCACGGCTATTTTTGTATTAATAGTCATGTCTATCAAGAGCAATCTAGATTGACTAAAGTCTCGTGTGGAGCAATATCGGTCTAATAAAGATGGTATTGCCGAGGTCATCGGGGACTTTAGCGAAGTAGAGAAAATAGGACAAGGTTTTGCGTCGGCTGATCCCTTGGAGGAAGTTGACATAGGAAATGGTAGAGTTCCAAGGCCGACTTTTGTAAACCAACATTTACAGCCCGATGAAAAGGCTGAAGTAATAAAGTTACTTCGGTCATATGTCGATTGTTTCGCATGGGAGTATAGCGAGATGTCAGGGTAAGCCGTGAGCTCGTGGAACATCGGCTGCCCATCAAGTCTGGATTTAGGCCTTATAAGCAGCCTCCCCGCCACTTTAATTCGGTCATCTATGACTGAGTTAAGGAAGAAGTGGAGCGACTACTCAAGGCTGGGTTTATTAGGCCGTGCAGGTACGCGGAATGAGTTGCTAACATTGTGCCTGTAGAGAAAAAAGGGAGCGGCAAGATATGGGTGTGCATTGATTTCAGCGATCTGAACAGAGCCACTCCAAAGGATGAGTATCCAATGCCAATTGCCGACATGCTGATCAACGATGCTTTAGGATAGAAGGTACTAAGTTTTCTTGATGGCATGCTGGTTATAATCAGATCTTTATGGCCGAAGAGGACATCTACAAGACTGTCTTTCGATGCCCTGGTTTTGTCGGTTTGTTCGAGTGGGTCGTCATGACTTTTGGTTTGAAAAATGCTGGCACCACATATCAATGCGCTATGAACTTGATCTTTCATGAATTGTTAGGAGTTATGTTAGAAGTCTACATCGATGATGTCGTAGTCAAATCGGACGCTATGGGGAACCATTTAGCCGATTTGAAGGTTGCTTTCGATAGGATGCGACAGTATGGGTTGAAAATGAACCCACTCAAGTGTGATTTTGGCGTGTCGGCATGTAAGTTCTTAGGTTTCATGATTCTTGAGAGAGGCATAGAAATTGATCCTAAGAGGCTTGAGAAAATTAGAAACATTGCAGCGCCGATGTGCAAAAGGGACATACAGAAGTTGCTAGGCAAGATGAATTATTTGCGTCGCTTCATATCCAACTTGTCTAGCAAGATTAATGCCTTTGTCCCCATACTCTGGCTAAAAAATGAAGCCGAGTTCACTTGGGGGGCAAGCCAGCAAAATGCTTTTGAGAAGATCAAGGAGTGCTTGTCATCACCGTCTGTGGTGAGAGCACCCAAAGCCGGGATTCTGTTTCGGCTATACATCGCTGCTGAAGATAGCGTGATTGGGGCCGTGCTAACCCAGGAGGTAGAAGGGAAGGAGTACATCATCACATTCTTGGGCCACCACCTGCTGGACGCCGAAACCAGGTACGCGTTTGTGGAACGATTGTGTTTATCACTTTATTACGCGTGCACCAAATTACGCCATTATCTTCTCCCTACTACATGTGTTGTCGTTTGCCAGACCGATGTTATAAAACACATGTTACAGAAGCCGATTCTAAGTGGAAGAATCAGAAAATGGACTTACGCGCTGATTGAGTGCGATTTGGCCTACGAACCCCTCAAAGCGATGAAAGGCCAAATTGTAGCCAACTTTATAGTTGATCACCACATAGATGTCAGTCGGAGTGACGGTATTGCTCTATTTGAGGTAGTGCCATGGACGCTTTATTTTGATGGTTCGGATTGCAAGAGTGGCCAATGTATTGGAGTGGTTCTCATATCACCTAATGGAATGCACTTTGAAACTTCGGCTCGTCTAGATTTCTCTTCTACTAATAATCAAGCCGAATACGAAGCTTTGTTGCTAGGTCTTGAATTACTAGATTCTGTAGGTGCTAGACATGTTCATGCATACGGTGATTCTTTGTTAGTAGTGCAACAAGTGGCTAGAAGTGCTCAATGCTTTAACGGCTTGCTAAATAGTTACTTGGATAAATGTATTGACATAGTTGCCACTTTTGATGACTTCAAAATCTCTCACGTGTCAAGAGAGGCCAATTCAGTCGCCAATGATTTGGCTCAGCAAGCATCTGGCTACCAAGTCAGGAGAGGAAAATTTTCCGTATTGGAGAAGTCGGTGTTTGGTCTCACTATGGAAGCCAGTAACGGTGGGCAGGCACACCCTCCGGATCGAACTCCTCTGGTCACCGAAGTTCACTGCGCACCAAGGATCCTGGATCGGAGTGCCCTGTCGACCGAAGGAGCTGGCATGCCAAAGTCTGTAGGCCGAAGCCTCCTGCACGGAGAAGGCTCCCCATAGTCCGAACCCTCTGAAGGGCTTCGGCCTAGCACACTCCGAACGGCCACCCCGGCCAGGCTTCGGCCGGAGCTGGAATGGCTTGGGGGGTACCCCGAAGTTAGTAATTTAGAGGTTTTTTCAGAAGGTGGACCAGCATAACCCTCTTAAACTTGTAAGGGCGATTGGAGAATCCCAATCGTCCAGTATTTGAGAGACCCTAGCCAAACGGTTGATCGGAAGGTTCAACGACAAGCGTTCAAATTCGTGTTGATAAACGACACATTGTACCGCCGAACCATCGATGGAGTACTATTGAAGTGTTTAGACCACGAACAGTCCCAAGTGGCTGTGGGGGAAGTCCATGAAGGACTTTGTGGCACTCATCAGTCAGCCGAAAAAATGGGTTGGATGCTCAAAAGAGCGGGTTTTTATTGGCCGACGATGACTGAGGATTGTTTCAAGTACTATATGAGGAGCCATGCTGAAGAGCGTGGGCCTCATGGCTCCAGATGTGATGAGTCATTGTCAACGGAAGTCAAAGAGGAAACGAAGAGAGGAGAAGACCTACTGCGTCTAGGCCGCATGTAACTCAGGTACACGGGCAGGGAGCGACTGTCGGGCAGAGGGGCCGCGAAGTCGGGCTGGCCCAATCTGGGTACATGGGCTAGGAGCCATAGAGGATCCACTAGGCTGTTGACCAGGATTGACTCAGGTACACGGGCGGCAAGTGATTGCTAGGCTGAGAGAGCTGTGGAATCGGGTCGGCCCAATCCGGGTACCTGGTGCAAAGTCGGTGGACGCTTTGTCAGTTTCGGCGCAAAACTGACGACCGTTGATATTGGATCGGACCGTCCTGGAGCGAAGTCGTAGTTTCTACGAAAGCTCTGCTTCCGGATAAGTCATCCGTAAATAGGAGTTTACTATTTTGTCCTTAGGCCCACATTCAGTCAGTCGAGTCTGTAAAAATATCCTAAGGGCAGTTTGATCTTTTCCATTTATTTCAGCGTCTGTAAAAAAACCCTAAGGGTCTGTTGGAATATTCCTAGGCTATTGGGCTGCCTACAAATAGGGCCCCAATCCCTAGGGTTAGGTCACCCTTTCAGAAATCACTTTACTAATTCCAAAGATTGGGTCATTTTTATTCGTGTGTTCTTCTACCGCCGCTAGTTTGTGTTTGGCTGAAATCTCCGTCACAGCCACAACTCATCGCGCGCATGAATCTACAACTCAGGCACGTTGAGAAATCACATATTCAGTTGTTTATTCTTCCTGTCTCTCAATTCGTGCGTTGTTGTGACCTCTTGATCTTGTTTTGCGTGCATCTGTCTGTGAATGGATTAGTTTATTTTATTCTGTTTTTGTGTGCCTGAAAGTTTGTTCATCATCGTCTCTGTTTGTGCTTAATTGTTGTGATGGTTTATTTCTGTGAACCTTGATCTGCTCATATTTTAAATGATCTATTAATCTGCCTATTAGCACTGTGTTGGTGTTTCTTTGTCTAGGACACCGGTCGTTTATAGGCTAGATACTTTTAGGATTTGACGATCTGTTTGCGTTTTCCTGCTAAGTCTTTTGAGGTGCATTGGGTGTTGGGAGCAGGCCATTGATTCGAAAGAATATTTTAGGCGCCCATTCACCCCCCTCTAGTCGCTACTTTCGGTCCTACACTATAGAGGGTGTGAAGCATGTCAGAAGTTTGGCAATATCTAGTTAGCTCCTGCCTCATTGCTCAATCCTATTGTCAAGCCATGGCCGTTTCGAGGTTGGGGTTTAGACTTCATCAGCCAGATTCACCCTCCTTCCTCAAAAGGGCATCGGTTCGTGTTGATAGCGATGGATTACTTCACTAAATGGACCGAGGCCGTACCTCTCAAGAACATGACTCACAATGAGGTACGTGATTTTATTTGAAAGCGCATCATACATAGGTTCGGCATTCCTCAAACTCTTACTACGGATCAAGGTAGTTCATTTGTCTCTAGATAAGTAAGGGATTTCGCCGAATACTATGGTATTAAGTTGATAAACTCTTTGCCTTACTATGCTCAGGCCAATGGTCAGGCCGAGTCTAGTAATAAAACCATGATTAAGCTTACTAAGAAGAAAATTGAAGAGTTTCCTAAAAGGTGGCATGAAGTGCTTTCCGAGGCGCTATGGGCTTGTAGGATTGCAAAGCATGGTGCTACCAAAGTCAGTCCATATGAATTGGTATATGGACAAGAAGTCGTTCTGCCCGTAGAGGTAGATCTTGGCTCCTTAAGAGTGTTAAAGCAAGATGGCTTATCGGTCGACGAGTATGAAACTCTTCTAAAGGATAATCTATAGGAAGTGACCGATAAGAGACTAAGGGCTTTAGAAGACATAGAAGTAGAAAAGAAGAGAGTAGCTAAAGCCTACTGTTGGGGGAAAATATCTCATCTTCAGGGTTATTGCCGAAGATGCATGAAGGCAGTCAACCAGTTCGAAGATTCTCCGAAGATCATCTTCGAAGATACCCGGAACCCCGTTCGAAGCCTGAAGACAGGCGTTGGTTCGAAGTATGTCTTCGAACTAAAGCCCTTCAAGATCTTTTCTGCCAGCTAAGATGGAAGACTTATCTTCTTTCTTATTAGATTAGTCTTTTACCATTTTAGCCCTATTAAGGAAACCGAATAGTTTCCTTAATGTCGGTTGTAATAGAGGGGTAAATAGGTCTTTTCCTTAATGTTTGGGCCTATAAATACCCCCCATTTCACCCTGTAATAGGGACCGAATACAAGTGATTCAATACACACTTTCGAACTATTCTAAGCTATTATCCTTTCGGAGGCTTAGAACAGTTTGCTTCACAAACACTTCGTTTGTTAGTTTCTTTTCTACAGAAACCTGTTAGCGTAATCTTTTACGCCAACAGTTGGCGCCGTCCGTGGGAGACTTAGTCCGAAAAACTTCGTTCTCTACCAACTTCTTACATCATGCCTCCTAAGCGGAGCGCACCTCGCAATCCCACTCGGAGGTCCTCTCGGATCTCCGGAGAGATACCCTTCGACACAGTCGAAGTCGGAGGGTCTTCGACTATCCCTCCACCTCAAACTCCGCAAGGGGCTTCTACCCCTCGAGGATACGAAACCTCTCCGCCAACCCCTTCCATACTCCGACCGTCCGGAGTTATTCCACCACCCTCCATCCCGATTCGAACTGATCATACCAGTTCTCAAGACCCGGAAGGTCCTTCCGGAGGAGATGAAGATAGCCTTGGAGACATGGCCACTCAAATGGCCAACCTTCAAGCTGAGGTAGCGAGGTGGCGGCAAGAGGCTGCGAACAGGCTTCGCTCTCAAGCCACCCCAGCTATCCCCGAAGTGCCCGAAGACGACGATCTTGGTTATCCCGAAGCCCCGGAGAACGCCTCTTACGACAATGAATCTCCGTTGCATCCTGAGCTGCAGAAGGTTCGCTTCGATCCAAAGTTCAAAACCTCGAAGCTCTGCAAGTATGCCGGAGACGAAGATCCCAGTGAGTTCGCGCGTTCTTATGCCCTAGCGATTGAAGCTAGCGGCGAAGACAGAGAAACTATGGCGAAGTGCTTCCCGTTAGCTCTTCAAGGAGTGGCGTTGAGATGGTTCTGGTCTTTAAAGCCAGGATCAATCAATTTGTGGTCACAGTTGAAGAGGAAGTTTATAAGTAACTTTCAGGGCACCTTCGTGCCTCCTATGTCAACAGGAAGCCTTTTCCAAGTGAAACAGCTCCCCGGAGAAACATTGAGGCAGTACTTCAAGCGCTTCGCTCACACGAAGTCGCAAATTCGGGGGCTGTCCACATCCTCAGTGGTTGATGCGGCTCGGGAAGGCGTTAGTCATAAAGGCCTTCTGGATAAACTGCATCGGAAGAGCATCACCACAGTATCACAGCTGATGTCATACTTCGAGGAGTATGCGAGGTCAGAAGAGGGTTGGCTTCGGAGGACTACTGCTACTTCGACAGTATTGCAAGAAGTTAAAGCAGAGGTGAAGACTTCGGCATAGCCGCAAGAACCAATCTTCGAAGTGCAACATGATAGAAGAAAAGGGCAAAAGCACCCTCGCTCTGAAGTCTTAAACATTGCACCCCCACATAAGTTTGCACCAAGAGCTCCACAGTCTGCGGGGAACAAGTCCAGCGGCTGGAGGCCGCCAGGGAAAACGGCTGGCAAGGGCCAGACCCTTTTTTGCTGTATTCATGGAGAGAATCGAAGCCATGCAACTGACACTTGCAAGGCTATCCTTACCCTAAGGGGAGAATACTTGGAAAGAACTTCGGGTCGAGGTAGTACCGACCGAAGTCCAGCAGCAGCGCGCCCAGACCCGGTCCAGGCTGTGGCGCGGATAGAAAACTTTGATGCTGCAAGGCACCCTCCGGTGGCCAATGTTATGCCACCTCCGAAGCAAGAGGAAGGGCAAGATAGAGGAAAGAGAGTAGTTCTCCCTATCTCCGGAGGAGGTACCCTCGGAAGCATGTCCAAGAGACAGCGAAGAGAGTACGTTCGGGAAGTAGGTCATATTGGGACTTCGTCATCTGCAGCTGCAATGCCGGAGTGGTCTCATGTTCCAATATCTTTCTCTGCGGAGGATGCAGCTGGTATTAAGTTCCCGCATGCAGATCCATTGGTTATCACTGCTGATATTGCAGGGACTGAAGTCCGAAGGGTGCTAATTGACGGAGGTAGTTCGGCAGATATCATCTTTGTACAAGCCTTCGATCAGTTATGCATTTCCCGGAAGCATCTCCTCCCAGCGGCTCGTCCTCTGCAAGGCTTCGCAGGACCTCCGCTTGATGCACTTGGCCAGATAGGCCTGGAAGTAACCTTCGGAGAAGGTTTACTAGCCCGAACTGAAGAAGTTATCTTTGATGTGGTAGATGCCCCGTATGCTTATAATGTCATCTTCGGACGGGGCATGTTGAATCAGTTCGGAGCTGTGGCGCATCACAACTACTTGTGCATGAAGATGCCCACACAAGCAGGAGTCCTGACAATCTTCGGAGATCAAGCCATGGCTCGGAGGGCAGAATATGGTCACGGTCCTCCTCTTGATCCGAGGCAAGTAAATAGTGTCCAAGATAATGAAGAAATTTTTTCAGCCTCCTCCGAAGCTTCGAAGAAGTCATTTCCGAGACCAAGTCCCGAAGGAGAGATTGCAACGAAGGTCATTGTCAAAGATGGTAAAGAATACACTTTTCAATTTGGTAAAGATTTACCTCCTGAAGTTGCAACTTCCTTGGAAAAGGTCGTAGAAGAAAATTTGGATGTCTTCGCTTGGTCTGATGAAGATATCACCGGAGTCGATCGGGATATTATTGAGCACAGTTTGCTTGTAAACCCGAAGGCCCGGCCTGTTCGACAAGGACTCCGGAAGATGTCCGCAGAGAGAGCTGCTCTAGCTAAGGACAAAGTTGAAAAACTGTTGAAGGCTGGGATTATCAGAGAAGTGGCCCACACAGAATGGTTAGCCAACCCAGTCTTCGTCAGGAAAAAGTCTTCCGGAAAGTGGCGCATGTGCATTGATTTCACATCTTTGAATAAAGCATGCCCACGTGACCCCTACCCCATGCCCCGAATTGATCAACTAGTTGACTCCACTGCAGGTTCGGAGTTACTAAGCTTCCTTGACGCGTATTCTGGTTATCATCAAATATGGTTGAAGCGCGAAGATGAAATCAGGACGAGCTTTGTAACTCCTTCGGGAGTCTTCTGCTATGTAAGAATGCCCTTCGGCCTAAGAAATGCCGGGGCTACTTTTTCAAGATTAGTTGCTAAGGCTCTAGGTCATCAACTAGGCCGCAATGTGGAGGCCTATATGGATGATATTGTAATAAAGAGTGCTTTAAAGCACCAACATAGCCTAGACTTAGCAGAAACATTCAATAGCCTTCGGGCATGTGGGATCCGTCTTAACCCCGAAAAATGTATATTCGGAGCTAAGGCTGGAAAGTTGTTAGGGTACTTAGTTTCAAGTAGGGGAATTGAAGCTAGCCCTACTCAAATAACTGCACTGCAGAAGATGGCTCCTCCGGAGAATTTAAAGCAAGTGCAAAAGCTGACTGGACGTCTGGCCGCACTTAGCAAGTTTTTATCAAGGTCTGCGGAGAGGAGCTTGCCAATTTTTAAAGCTTTGAAAGGGTCCGAAGATTTTGCATGGACACCGGAGTGTCAGAAAAGCTTCGAAGATATTAAAGATTATCTCAGCAATCTTGCTACACTCACGGTGCCTATTGCGGACGAAACCCTACTCCTGTATCTTGCAGCTACAGGTTCAGCTGTCAGCGCAGTCCTTGTCAGAGAAGCAGATATCAATGGGAAGTTGGTCCAAAATCCTGTCTATTTTGTATCCGAAGCATTGTCAGGAGCGAAGACAAGATACTCCGAACTTGAAAAGTTCGTTTATGCTCTGATAATGGCTTCGAGGAAGCTAAGACATTATTTTTTGGCTCATAATGTAATTGTACCAACTTCGTATCCTTTAGGAGATATGCTCCGAAGCAAAGATTCCACTGGAAGGATTGGAAAGTGGGCAGTAGAGCTAGCACCCTTCGGCATATCTTTCCTGGCAAGGACAGCTATCAAATCTCAAGTCCTAGCAGACTTCGTAGCAGAGTGGACTCCACCTGCGAAGTTGACTCCAGAGAAATCAGATGACGGAGTTTGGATTATTTACTCCGATGGGGCTTTCCAAGCATCCGGAGCAGGCATTGGGGCAGTATTGATTTCACCGTCAGGGCAAAGAGCAATGTACTCCGCAAGACTCAACTTTAAGTCTACCAATAATATAGCGGAGTACGAAGGGATTTTATTGGGACTCCGGAAAGCACGTGCTTTAGGGGCTACAAGGATAATTATAAAAACAGATTCTCAGATAGTAGCAGGGCACGTAGACAAAAGTTTTCAAGTCCGACATCCACAGCTTGCAAAGTATTTAGAAGAAATCCGCAAGATCGAAGCACACTTCAAGGGTATTTCCATTCGGAGTATACCAAGAGCTGAAAATGTGCAAGCGGACATTTTAGCGAAGGCTGCAGCCGGAGCTGTGGATGTGCCTGACGAAGCTTTCTATGAGGAGCTCAATGTACCTTCGGTGCCACAAATTGCCTCTGCAGAGATTCTTTGCATTCCTAGTGCAGATTGGAAAGATTCGATCATAGAACTCTTGCAAGGAGGAACAAATTTGCCCGAAGAGCCCCAATTGTCAAGATTAAAGCTCAGAGCAAGAAACTATCAGTTAATCAACGGTATATTATACAAGGCCGGAGTATGTTCCCCTCTACTCCGATGTATATCTCAAGCCGAAGGCCAAGAGATTCTTCGAGAAATTCACGAAGGCCTTTGTGGAAGCCATTTAGCCCCTAGAGCTCTGGCAGGAAAAACACTTCGCCAGGGGCTTTATTGGCCCACAATAACAGCTGATGCGGAGAGCTTGGTCCGCACTTATCAAGGATGCCAGTGGATGGGTCGACGGAGTCATCGCCCACCAACAGCTCTTCAAGTCATTGCTCCGGTATGGCCTATGGCCAGATGGGGTATGGATCTAATTGGTCCCTTTCTGTTAGCAAAGGGAAATCTGAAGTTCGCAGTGGTAGCTATTGAATATCTTTCTAAGTGGGTAGAAGCAGAGCCCTTAACAGCTATCACTTCAAACAATGTACAGAAATTCTTCTGGAAGAACATTATTTGCCGGTTCGGAGTGCCTAGATATCTCACAGTTGATAATGGAACACAGTTCGACGCAGAGCCCTTCAGGAAGTTTTGCGAAGACCTAGGCATTCAACTATGTTTTGCTGCAGTGAGACATCCTCAGTCGAATGGAGCCGTTGAGCGAGCCAATGGAAATATTTTATCAGGGCTAAATCGAAGAATAGTAGGATTATCAAAGGGACTGTGGACCGAAGAGCTTCCGAAGATTCTGTGGTCCATTCGGACTACGCAAACAAGGTACACAGGTTTTACTTCGTTCAGACTGCTATTCGGAGATGAAGCTATGACTCCAACGGAGCTCAAAGGGGGATCATTTCGCAGCACCGAACCAGACATCGAAGAAGAGAGACAAGCTTCGTTAGATTTGTCAGAAGAAACAAGACTTCGAGCTGTAGCTAATTTATCAAAGTATCACCAGCAGACGAAGACTTGGTATGACCCGAAGGTTAAGCTCAGCGAGTTAAGGCCGGGTCATCTTGTTCTACGAAGCATTATAGCACCAGGGAAGTTAGGCAATAAATGGGAAGGTCCATATCTAATTGTCCGCTCTGGGCGCCCTGGTTCATTCAAATTAGCTAATTTAGAAGGTGAAGAGTTAGCACATACTTGGCATGCGGAGCACCTAAAGCGATACTTCGCATAAGGGCTCCTTGTAATTCGCTTGTAATCACCTCTAAATTAATAAAGCATACACCCTGATAGTTGCCTTCCCCTTGTAGACTCCCAGCTTCCTGGACGGACGCGCTGGAACCGTGGGGTCGACCGAGAGGGAAGTGTCATTAAGCTGGGCTGTATTTCCGGACTTCGTACCCATAAAGTCGAAGCCTCCGGTGTGGTGGCTGAAATCCATCCAGAGCCCAAGTCACGGCTTGTAGGCATCCGTAAAAGAGCCAATACCACATTCTACGGAGTCCAAGCCATTGGCTGGTAGACTTCCGTAAAAAGAGCCGAAGGTGGCCAAAATCTGCGGAGTCCAAGCTGCAGCTTGCAGACATCCGTAAAAAGAGCCGAAGGTGGCCAAATTCTGCGAAGTCCAAGCCATTGGCTGGTAGACTTCTGCAAAAAGAGCCGAAGGTGGCCAAATTCTGCGAAGTCCAAGCCATTGGCTGGTAGACTTCTGCAAAAATAGCCGAAGGTGGCTACAATTATACGGAGTCCAAGCCATTGGCTGGTAGACATCCGTAAAAAGAGCCGAAGGTGGCCAAATTCTGCGAAGTCCAAGCCATTGGCTGGTAGACTTCTGCAAAAGTAGCCGAAGGTGGCTAAAGCAAAACAACATTTGAGCCATGAGCTTCGAATGTCTGTTAACATAGTCCAAAGTGACAAATTTCTTAAGACACTAAAGTGTCCTGGAAGTTATCTCAATTGATTTCTTTCGTTAAACAAAGGTACCAAGTTACCATTCTTCTGACTACAAAAAGTCGAAGGCATTTCATAAGATTTCAAAAGATCTTTAAATGACAGAGGGGCTCCGAACCCCAAAAAATTGTACTCCGAAGTTTTTCTTTGCGCATAACCATCTTTGAATACATTTCGAAGTTGCTTATACCCAAAGAGGGGCTAGTAAATATGGAGACAATTTTAAATCGGCATTCATTATTGAAATAAATGTATTTACAGATTACATTATGAAAAATTGGTATCTATACCAAGAAGGAATCGGAGACCTCTTCGGTCCCGAGAGCTAGGGGTGGAACGACTAGTTCCAACATCGGAAGTTCTAAGAACTTTGCGTTTAACTCTCTTCCTCCCCTTCAAAGCTCTAAAATCCTTCTGCTCTTGTTGAAGCTCGGCCCAAGTTCGAAGCCGTTCGGGGCTTCTTTCCCAGCTTCTAAGATCTTCAGATCTTTTATTTTGGGCTTCACCTTCGTCTTCGGACCAATTAGTGTCTTCAGAAGACGAGGTGTTTGCGTCAATCTCTTTATCTTCCTCTTTAATATAAGACAATACGTCTTTGATTACTTCGGGCGCAATAACGCCGGAGTCATCTCGAGGAATAAGAAATCGAGGACGCTTATAACTCTTTAGAAGTTCGAAGGTGTTCCACAATGAGCGAACTTCGCTGTTAAGCTCTAACACTTCGATATCTTCCATAAGAGGCAAAGCCTAAAAATATGACAAACAAGACTTTCATTGATAAATGTTTACAAGCATAAAGCTTTACATGGTTAGAAATCCTAAGTAATTCCTAAACCTGCGGGTTCGAAGGAGGCTGACTGCTCGAAGCTTGACTCCGAACTTGCTTCTGGCGTTGGCCTTCATCAATCCAAGCCTTGATCGCAGATCGACCTTCGGCTCTCCATGAAGTTTGAAAGGCTCGCCAGGCGGCAGTCACGCCTTCAGAAGGAGTCAAAAGTCTCGCGTCGTCGAAGATGATGGAGCCCTCTGCGCTCGGAGTAATTATTCGACCCAAATCCTCATAGTAACGAAGTAATCCAAGGGCAGACACTTGTCCGGAGAGTTCTCCGTAGCGCATGCCTGTCGTCTTCATTTGCTTCGCTGCTCCTTGGATCCTCTTTAACCGGCGCAGCAGAGTTACATTGTCATCCGAAGGTAGTGATCCCGTAGTACCAAAGTACTCCAAGACACCTAGCATCTGCTCGATGACCTCCGAAGCCACCTTCTCAGACTTGAGTTTTTCCTCAATAAGTGCATCCTTGACCGAAGTCGTTTCTGCTAGAACTCCAGAGATTCTAGCATTCTCCGTAGTCAATGTATTCTTTTGAGTCAGGAGTTGGCTAGCCTCTTCTTGGAGTCTCACAAGTTCGGACCCCTTAGCAGCATCCTCCTTCCGCAGTCTTTCAACTTCTGCTCGAAGCACAATTCTTTCTGCTTCGAGCTCTTTCTTCGCAGCCTCCAAGATTTGCCTAGCCCTTCGCTCTGTTAGTATTACATTATCCATCTGAGCTACTCGACCTTCGGAGAAGTTAAAATTTCTTTGAAGAGCTTCGTTCTCTTCCCGAAGTTGAGCAATTTCATTTTCGCTCGATAAAGCCGCAGCGCGGGCTAAGACTGCTTGCTAAGAAAAAAGAAAAAC
The DNA here is from genome assembly GCA_019279435.1 of Zizania palustris. Taxonomy (NCBI): domain Eukaryota; kingdom Viridiplantae; phylum Streptophyta; class Magnoliopsida; order Poales; family Poaceae; genus Zizania; species Zizania palustris. The sequence goes on from JAAALK010000285.1 coordinate 11,012,660, forward strand.
TGAAATAAGAAATTATTCATATATAATTTGCTATTTGGTTCGAAGATGCTTTATACCTGATAAGCTGCTCTTTCTACAGCAAGGTTAAGCTCCGAGCCCTTCGCCCTGCTTAAAAGGGCTACCAGTTTTGTTTCCCCGACTTTGCGACTGGCTTGACCCAAAGGTTTAACCAAAGTCCCAAGTCTGGTTTTCTCCTCCAAAAAAGGAGTTATGAGAGGAAGCATTACTGAAGCCTTCTGATCAGCTCTGCTTAGCGAAGGTCCGGAGAGTTCTTCCGAGGCCCTTGGAACTTCTGAAGATGGCCCCCCCTCAGTTGATTCACTTTCATCTGTTGACTCAGATGAAGTCGATCCTTGAGTAAGAGGAGGCTCTATGTGCCTTTTACCTCTTCCAGGCCCTTGTTGAGTAACCTCCGGGCGTGGCTCCGAAGTTGTCGAAGGCCTTTGAATTGTATCTTCGTGAGGTACTTCGACAACAGGAGGCTCTACAAAAACAAAAATATTATACATTGTAAAATTTTGCAGAAAATGATAAGAATTATGCAAAATTCACCTTCGACATTCTACGGAAGATCGAGCACTGGACTGATCGGAGGGTCAAAAGTAAAGTCATCATCTGACTCCGCAGTTAGATTTTCCACTGACGGAGCACCTCTGTGAGCAGTCCTTTCCTCCACAACCGAAGTTGCAGGAACTTCGGCTTCATCTTCACCCATAGGAGCTTCGATTTGCTCCTCTTGGGTATCCGGAGCTCTAACTTCTTCTATGTTGGCCTGGGGCTCCGGAATACCTGCAGTATCTTCAGTATGAATATTTCGTTGAGCTGCATCTTCGTCAATCAATTTCACTAATAATGTACCTTCATCCTCTTTAGAACCAGAAATTGAGGTTCTTGAGCTTGAAGGCGCAGGATCCGAAGGTGCAGGATCTGAAGGTGCGAGGTTCTTCGGCTTCCGAGCCACCTTCTTCACCGGAGTTTTCGCTGAACTTGAAGTTCCAGCTTCGGCTTTTCTTTTCTGAGGCCCTTTCTCCAAAGGCGCCCAATCCATCAGAGGGGGAGGAGTGAGTTTCAGCATTCCCCATACTCTGTTAAATCTCTCCCAACTCCCAACTAGTTTAATTCGCCACTCTTTCTCAGCCGGAGTTGGAGCACCCAAGATCTTTTCCGAAGCCCTTATAATCTGTTCTGAAGTAACAGGGGCTGAAGAAACTGCAAAATAAATAATTCAAGTTAGTTTTTCTTCGAAGTAAATATGTTTAATGCATGTTGGTTTCGAAGTTACCTGTAGGACTTGAAGTCAAGTTAATTTTGCGAAGACCGCCTTCGGAGTCATCTTCGAAGATGATAGGCCAGTTGGCCATCAGTGGAGGAATTTGAAGACCAATGAATTCTTCAGCCAAGTCTCGCATACTGAGCCTTCGGCTAACTTTTTCAAGCAGGTTCAGACGGGCTTCGAATTGGCCTTCGTCGGGTCGCACCAAAGCTTCCTTTCGGAATTGGATTTCTTTAAGTGGTCCAGCCAGAGGATTGCTTGCCCCAACTTCGGCATAGAACCATTTCAGAATCCAATCGGTGTACCATATGGCGTTGATAGCTTTAGCAGGAAAGCGAAGGGCATACTCATCCCGAAGTCTAAAGTTGATACTGCCAAAAGATATTACTACTTTTCACCTTCGGGAGTTACGAAGGTTTTTGGCTGGCAGGTTGCTCTATGTAATGCTGCGAAGATTTCAGCCCTTCCTTCGCATCCTTCGGCTCTCAAAGCCCACTCAAAGATAGCTAATCTAGCTACCGCATTCGGAGATAGTTGGGGGAGGGTTACATGGAATAGGTCAAGTACCTCCGCCAAGAAGTCCACTGCAGGGAGACCCAAGCCCGCTTCGAAGAAGGCTTCGAACACTACCACTTCTCCGGGTCTTGGCACTGGAATTACTTCTTTTCCTGGCTTTCGAATCATAACTCCCGCACCAATATTCCCTCCTACTGCGATTGTCAAGGACTCCCTTTTGCAGGTTGAAGGCCCCAACTGGAAGGACTGATCTAAATACTTAGTTGACGGGGGCACAAACCTTGGTCAGCAGAGATTTGGGGATTTCCCCCTCCAGCCGCCATAGATGTTGTTGCGGCCACCGAAGGTATCGCCGCCAACGTTGTTGCTGCCGCTGCTGCCGCCTGTTGCCGAGCCACAATCGAAGGAGGCGCTGATCCCTTGGTCTTCTCCATTGCAATCTCTGGATTGCTTTGGAGGAACTGGAGGCTAGGGTTTAAGAACTCAAGGGGCTCAGAAATCTCTTGATTGTGAGAAAGCGGTGAAAAGGTAACCGGGTAACTTCTAAGCCCTTAATTTATAGCCTGAACTTCACTTTCTTACCGTTAATTCATGTCGTTTCGCATTCCTGCCATTACTTCCTTTGCGAAATTAACGCCTGCTACAGTTTCCGTTGTAAACAGAAACTAACGGCTATATCTTCTAAGTCTAAAAAGACTTTCGAACTTCCTGAGCTAGTTCTAAGATAGTTCGAAAAGTAACTACCTTAAAACTAATTCGAAGTTCATATCTTCATGCATTTCGTAGATAAAATAAAAACCAATAACCCCTATGATTGGTTATCTTTTCTTTCCGTATACTGCTCTCCTAACGTTACAAGTCGAACGGAGAAGAGTATTCGAGGGGCTACTGTTGGGGGAAAATATCTCATCTTCAGGGTTATTGCCGAAGATGCATGAAGGCAGTCAACCAGTTCGAAGATTCTCCGAAGATCATCTTCGAAGATACCCGGAACCCCCGTTCGAAGCCTGAAGACAGGCGTTGGTTTGAAGTATGTCTTCGAACTAAAGCCCTTCAAGATCTTTTCTGCCAGCTAAGATGGAAGACTTATCTTCTTTCTTATTAGATTAGTCTTTTACCATTTTAGCCCTATTAAGGAAACCGAATAGTTTCCTTAATGTCGGTTGTAATAGAGGGGTAAATAGGTCTTTTCCTTAATGTTTGGGCCTATAAATACCCCCCATTTCACCCTGTAATAGGGACCGAATACAAGTGATTCAATACACACTTTCGAACTATTCTAAGCTATTATCCTTTCGGAGGCTTAGAATAGTTTGCTTCACAAACACTTCGTTTGTTAGTTTCTTTTCTACAGAAACCTGTTAGCGTAATCTTTTACGCCAACACCTACAATAAAAGGGTTAAACCAAAATCGTTTCAAATAGGAGATTTGGTGTGGAAAACGATTTTACCCTTAGGCATGAAGAGTCCCAAGTTTGGTAAATGGTCACCTAGTTGGGAAGGTCCTTTTAAGATAGCCGAAATCGCTCCTGGCAACGCATACGTGTTGGAATCACTGCAGGGAGAGCGGTTTCGAAGAGCTTTGAATGGTAAATACTTGAAAAGGTATTTCCCAAGTGTGGGCAAACATCATAAAAAGTGTCGAAAAGACGATATGGATGGTATCGTCTTCAGCTCGTTATGCTTTTAGTTCACTCAGTTCACTAAAAGGCAGGGGGGCATGTGTTGATAGCAAAAATGGCATTAATGGCTAGATTGTCAAAATATCAATTTTGGTGATTTGGGCCAAAAATACACATGTCCAGGGTCCGTCCGAAGCCCTACAGGGCTGAAGTCCATTGAGCTATGGGCTCCGAAAGCCTCTAGCCAGCCCATGGGCTTTGGCCAGGAAGCCTTCAGAGGCCCACGCCACCGAAGCTTTGGCCCGAGGAGCCGGCCTCGACGGGCCTAGCCGAAGCCCACTTCGGCAGAGGTAGAGTTGTATGTGTTTCAGGCTCAGTTTTTATCTCTATCCGGCCGGGTTAATATCAGATTAGATCAAAGATTAAGCCCCTATAAATAGAGAGGTGAGGCCAGCGTAGAGCCCCCCCCCCCAAACTCAAACCAAAGCAAAGCCCTAGCTTTGATCGTATTTACTTTATTTTTCCTGTACCTCTTCGTGGGTTTGCCTGGAAGCCCTCCGTCGGCCACTACGGAACAGACCTTGTTACTTCACTTGTGAAGTATCCGTTAATCTGCGTAATAGATTGCTATCGCTTTGTTACTTCGCCTGTGAAGTATTCGCTAATCTGCGTAACAGATTGCTACCTTCGCTACTAGTGCAACAATTAGCAGAATTCGATCCTCAGGCCGAATTGGTACTTCGAATTCTCTTTGTTGCAGGTTCCCACGTTCGGAGCTACTTCGTCGGAGGTGTCCGGAGCTGAGAGATCGGTTTCGGAGGTCACCAGGGCACCCTTCGACGAGACTGTAGGCTCCGGCAACAGGCTTCGCCAACACACTTCGTCACAGCAGGCTTCGCCACGACCATACTCCGCACTGGACGAAGTTATGCTCGGGCGTGGCCCTCGCGTCATTATTCCGTAGTTTGTTGTATCAGAGACCTCACGCCGAACCCCGTCATTCGGAGGTGATCGTCGCGTCTAGATCCGTTCAGAGTCCATCTTCGGCCGGATCAGTCCGAATGCCGAAGCACCCTTCGGTGGGACACTGCGCACCAGACGCCGAAGGTACACTTCGGTGACCCCTTCACATCAGAGTTCGAAGCAGACAGGCTCCGACCGGTTTGTTGATTTTATTCTGTTTAATATATTTCTTTCGGCTAATTGGGTTACTTTGTGTGATCTGATTGCCTGGCGACTCCACCCCCCTTATCATGACTAAGGGTAGTCGGAACGCGGCGTCAGTGCTACGTCACGCTTAGGCTTGTCCCTAAGTATCCGTGCACTTTTGGATCATCGAACTGACCCAAGTGCGGGGGCACGTTTCTGTGTCAACACACTTTGAAGGACGAGTACCCAATGCTGATAGCCGACATGTTAATCAACGATGCTTCAGGACACAAGTTACTAAGTTTTCTTGATGGAAATGCTGGTTATAATCAAATCTTTATGGCCAAAGATGACATCTACAAGACAACCTTTCGATGCCTTGGTTTTGTCGGCTTGTTTGAGTAGGTTGTTATGACTTTTGGTTTAAAGAATGCTGGCGATACATATCAATGTGCTATGAACTTGATCTTCCATGACTTGCTAGGAGTTATGCTAGAGGTCTACATAGATGATGTTGTAGTCAAATCGGATGCTATGGGAAACCATTTAGCCGATTTGAGAGTTGCTTTTGACAGGATGCGTCAGTATGGCTTAAATATGAACCCACTCAAGTGTGCTTTTGGCGTGTCGGCGAGCAAGTTCTTAGGATTCATGATTCATGAAAGAGCTATTGAGATTGATCCTAAGAGGCTTGAGAAGATTAAGAACTTTGAAGCGCCAATATGCAAGGGAGATATGCAAAAGCTGCTAGGCAAGGTTAATTATTTGCACCGCTTTATATCTAACTTGTCTAGCAAGATCGATGCTTTTATCTCCGTACTTTGGCTAAAGAACGAAGTTGAATTCATTTGGGGGGCAAATCAGCAACGCGCTTTTGAGAAGATTAAAGAGTGCTTGTCATCACCACCTGTGGTAAGAGCACCAAAAGCCGGGATTCTATTTTGGCTATACGTTGTTGTAGAAGATAGCGTGATAGGAGTTGTGCTAACTCAGGAAGTGGAGGGAAAAGAGTACATCATCACATTCTTGAGTCATCACCTATTAGAAGCCGAGACAAGGTTTGTGTTTTTAGAGCATTTATGTTTATCACTTTACTATGCACGTACCAAACTTAGACACTATCTTCTATCTGGCACATGTATTGTTACTTATCAAACTGATGTTATAAAGTACATGTTGCAAAAGCCGATTCTAAGTGGGAGAATCGGAAAGTGGGCTTATGATTTAATTGAGTACGATTTGGCTTATGAACCCCTGAAAGCTATGAAAGGCCAAGTCGTTGAGAATTTTATAGTTGATCACCATGTAGATGTCAATTAGGGTAGTGATACTACTTTGATTGAAGTAATACCATGGAAACTGTACTTTGATGGTTCGGCTTGCAAGAATGGCCAAGGTGTTGGAGTTGTGCTCATATCACCTAGTGGTATGAGTTTCGAGACCTCGACCTGGTTAGAGTTTCCTTGTACTAATAATCAAGCCGAATATGAAGCTTTGTTTCTAGGACTTGAATTGTTGAGTTCCATGGGTGTTAAATATGTTCATGCATACGGTGATTCACTATTAGTAGTTCAACAAGTAGCTAAATTTGCTCAATGTTTTAATGGTCTGCTAAATAGCTACTTGGATAAATGTCTAGACATAATTACTACTCTTGATGATTTTGAGATTTCATGTGTCTAGAGAAGCCAATTCAATAGCATATGACTTGGGTCAGCAAGCATCTGGTTACCAAATTAAAAGAGGTAGATTTTTCACACAAGAAAAACCGATGCTTGACTTTATTTCAGTACCCGAGTCAGAACACATCAGTCTGACTGGCCTAACATGGCTGATCCGACCGCAGGTGCCTAGTTGGTCTGACCGGCCATGTCAGACCGGTCTAACCGCCCTATGCCGGCCATCCATCAATGACCGGTCTGACTGGCCCCCTATGGCCGGTCAGACTGCCTTGTGTCAGGAGGTTTTAGGACACGGGGGGCAAGTCAAAATTTATGATTTGGACGCCAAGTTGAGCATGGATTTGGCGAGTACTTCAGGAAATCATGAGGATGATTAGAGGACTCCAATTATTCAATATTTGAGAGATCCTAGCAAGCGAGTTAATCGGAAAGTTCGGTGGCAAGCGTTTAAATTTTTATTACTCGATGATAAGTTGTATCGCCGAACTATTGATGTAGTACTTTTGAGATGTTTGAAAGCCAATCAATATAGACTTGTTGTGGGTGAAGTACATGAAGGTCTTTGTGGTACTCATCAGTCGGCCCAGAAAATGAGTTGGATGCTCAAAATAGCGGGGTTTTATTGGCCGACTATGACTGAGGATTGTTTTAGGTATTATAGAGGATGTGAAACTTGTCAAAGGTTTGGTAATATTTAGCTTGCTCCCACATCTTTACTTAACCCTATTATCAAACCATGGACGTTCCGAGGTTGGGCCTTGGACTTCATCGTCCAAATCTATCCTTCCTCTTCAAAAGGGCATCGGTTCGTGTTGATGGCTATAGATTATTTCACCAAGTGGACCGAGGCAGTGCCTCTCAAGAATATGACACAGAACGAGGTAATTGATTTCATCTTGAAGCACATTATACATAGATTAGGTATTCCTCAAACTCTTACTACAGATCAGGGTGCTTCATTTGTTTCTAAAGAAGTATGTGATTTTGCCTAATCTTATGGTATAAAGTTGGTAAACTCTTCACCATACTATGCTCAGGCCAATGGTCAGGTCGAGTCTAGTAATAAAACTGTGATTAAGCTCATTAAGAAAAATATTGAAGAGTTTCATAAAAGGTGGCATGAAGATCTTTCTGAAGCGTTATGGGCATGTAGAGTTGCAAAGCATGGTGCCACCAAGGTAAGTCTATATGAGTTGGTGTAGGGACAAGAAGCCGTTTTACCGTAGAGGTGAATCTTGGCTCATTGAGGTTGCTTAAGCAAGATGGCTTATTGGTCGATGAGTATGAAACTCTTTTGAAAGATAATTTGGAAGAAGTGACTGATAAGAGGTTAAGAGCTCTAGAGGCAATAGAAAGATACAAAAGAAGAGTGGCTAGAGCTTATAACAAGAAGGTGAGAGCGAAATCGTTTCAAGTTGGTGACTTGGTTTGGAAGACGATTTTGCCTTTAGGCACTAACAACCCAAAGTTTGGTAAATAGTCGCCTAATTGGGAAGGTCCTTTTAGCGTTGTTTAAATCACTCCAGGTAATGCATATTTGCTTGAGTCTCTTCAAGGAGAGCGATTTTGTAGAACTTTGAATGGTAGGTATTTGAAAAAGTACTTCCCAGGTGAGTGGAAAAATGCTTGAAGTGTCGAAAAGTCGATATGGAACATATCGCCTTTAGCTCGTTGTGCATTTTGCTCACTAAAGTTTGCCAAAATGCAGGGGTGCATGTGTTCATAGCATAAAATGGCATTAATGGTCAAAATTATCAAAATATCACTTTTTGGTAGTTTTACCGAAAATATGCCGAGACCTAGCATAGGCCGGTCCGACCGGCCATATGGGCCCGGTCAAACCGGCCATATGGGCCTGGTCAGATCAGCCCAATCTGTATCCGATTCAGATTAGCTAATTTTGGGTCTATTTTATCTCTAATTAATTATTGACGACTTGGAACCCATGTCCAACAAAGAAAAGAGCCTAGGAACTCATGACTAACCTCTATAAATAGAGGTAAGGCCGATTCAAAGAGCCCCCAAAACCGTAATAGATCCAATCTATTATCTACCTTGAATCACATTTACATTCAATTTACTTTTCTTGCCCTAGGATTAGCCAAGTAACGTCCATCTTTGCTGGTTTGCGTTGTAAACCATCCGCCCGCCGCGTCATAACCACGGTAATCCTTATCGGTTCGCTTATGAATCGTCTATTTCATCCACGTAACAGATTTCTATCGTTTTATCGGTTTTTACCGGTAATTCAGTCTCTTGGCCGAATTGCCCCTATTTTCTGGTGTTTTTGCAGTGTCTCATCTCTCTTATCTTCGCCAAGATGTTTTGGGCAAAGGCACCAACAGCAAGGCGATCGCCGGAGGACTCGAGCGATCGGATCTGTTACCGTCGGTTTGACCGACGTTGACAGGCCGGTCCGACCAGGTTGTGTCGTGTCATAATCTCATCGCCAGAACACACTGGTCAGACCGATGGCATACAGTTGGTCTGACCAGCGGTGTGCAAGCAGGCCCGGCGCACCTTCTTTGTACTGCCGGTCAGACCGTCGCCCGTAGGCCGGTCTGACCGCAGTCTCCTGGTCGGTCTGACCGGCAACCCTAGGCTGGTCCGAACGCTTAGCTTCTGTTAGGTTTAATCGGTTTAGGCTAGCCGATTAGATTTAATTGATTCTGCTTTGGTTTAATTATTTTAGTTACTTTCTCACACATTTGTTAATTGAATAATTTTAGATTAATATTATTTGATTGTCTAGCGACTCCGTTATTTCCTTACCACTATTTAAAGATCGTCGGAACACAGCGTCGGCGTTGTGTTATGTTTAGGGTTTACAATATCCGAACGCTTTTGGATCGCCGGATCGGCATCAATCCATTTGACGTGTTTTTGCGTCAACAGAACTAACGCTGAATATTCAACACATAGCTTGCAAAGACACAAGAATCAACAATTGTGAAAGTAATTAGTAACAATCACTTCAACGGAAGCTGCAATTATGCAGTGTGTGTGTTCCTTGCTTCTATCGAATGCTTTACTTCTGATGCAGTGATCAATTACAAAATGGCGAGGAGAACAAGTAATTCAGCTGTGTACCGTGCACCAGCAAGGAAAATTCTAGTGAACACAGACGACAGCCTTGCTCCTGGAGCCAGCAGGTAGGCTCCATCAGGCTGGAGCCTACCCTCCAATTTTACCAAAAAATTAGATATATATATATGTATACATGTATATATATATATATGTATGTATATATATGTATACATGTATATATATATATGTATGTATGCATATATATATGTATACATGTATATATATATATATGTATGTATGTATATGTTTATATATATATATATGTATGTATGTATATTGATATATGTATGTATGTATATGTATATATATATGTATATGTATAAGAATATATGTATGTATATATATATGTGTGTATATACTATTTTATAGCGGGATAGATAAGCAGCTATGACAATATTGATTATTTATGGAGAAGATAATCAGAGACAATAACTAATTGTAGAGAAAGAAAACTAGCCTAAGGTGGTACACATAGTTACCATGGAAATCAAATCCACATAAAAAATTTACGGCACCTTTATAACAAATCATAGAAGAGTATATCATAGACTACCATGTTTTTTTAAGAGAACTTATTTAAAAAGACTAAAAAATATAATAGAATTATATAAACACATACTACATTTTCAGCGGCATGTAGTGGCGTAGTATAATTCGTTGGCTCTTGGGAAGATATGAGAGAAGAGGAATATAGTTTGTTAGTTAGAAAAATATGTTATTGGATTAACTAGTAAATTTTGGGGCTAGATTTTAACCCAATTAAAACACACACATACATACTCAAAAATTTGCAAGAAATTGCTCCTATAGCCCCTAAGTACACACGTACAGGATGAGTTAGTCCATACTGATCAAATTCGATAAAATATAGGTTAGCAGATCCACTTGATGTCTTGGCCCATCTTCTATCCTCATTCATCAACTTAGAACTGGTATCAAGCGACACTATGATGAGCGACTAGTGCGAGAAACTAGATGGGTGGATAAGTGAGCACGGACTGCCACGTCGGCTCGCTATGCCCGATTAACTTTGTTGCTCCATATCTATCTTCTCCGTCTCTGCGCAACACAAGGACTAGCTGCTTACAACGAACATAATAAGTTGTTGTTTGTCATATCGACTTGTCGTTCCCGTTAACTCATATCTTATTGGTGTATCTTACTATCAAATTAAATCATATGTTTTTATTTGATTATGTATATATTATATTTAACATATGTTAATATATATAACTTAATTACACTTAGATTTGATTTAGCCCACCCTCTATATTTTTTCTGGATTCGCCTCTTCTATCCTCACGCCGACTTCGATCCAGCAGCACAGATCACTGGTCATGAGTAACAGAACTCAGCCAGTACACAACTTCAAACGTTCTATGCAAGAAATCCCGAGACAAGGAAGAATCGGAATAGCAGTGCTGATTGAAGACATCAATCGATCGGAAGAAAGATGAATTGCCACCGGCGGTAAAAAAATCAGGAGAAGATCCTAGATAAATACTAAGAGCAGTGAATCCTCAAGAAAACCAAAGCAACAGGAAATAGCAGGAAAATCAAAGCAAATGCACTTGCTGATGGATTCTTGAGAAGAATACTATCGCTAGGAGAAATTCAGAAACAAAATTTCACTTAACAACCTTTATGAACTCAGAGAAAAAATAGAGTAAACTGTAATCAGATTTTCTACAGATTTTTTTTCGGTAGTGGTATCAAGCCATACAGAAAATTGAATCGCCATGAGTAGGAAATCAATTATCAGAAAATTTAAACAAAAACAATCAAGAACACGAAGAACCGATGAACTCAACTTGTATGGATGACCAGTGATTTCTCAGAAAAAATCGAATTCCTCTCACCAAAAGTGAACAGCAACAAGAACCGCACCTTGCGTACATGCAGCAAAAAGCTAAATCTGTCCGATGATGGAGAAACTCAATCTACCGGTGGAAAACAGAACCGACGGCGGTGCTAGATGTAAAATCAGCCGGTGGCTGATGAGCAACATGTGCACACGCGACACTTCTGTCCAATAAATCTAAACGCACACAATTAATTGCAACGCAAAGAACTCCAAATCACAACACTTGGCAGAAAAAAAACGGAAGAAAACGGTGCAGAGAAACTACTCTAGAGAGCAAAAGCACGGCAGTGCACACAAGAGGGAGACAACCAATTTTCAGAAATGGATTAGTTCTCTCTAAGGGCATGTTTAGGAGCCCACAATCCCGGCTCATTCCTTGGGATGGGCCGAAATTGTGGGCTCCCAAGCTAGCCCTAAGTTTTTTCAACCTAAACCCCAAGGCATGGGGTCCCTTTTATAGCCATCCTTACAAAGGAATTCCCCAAAATGCCCCTAAAATTTAATTCCGTTTGGTATTTTTTATAATTAAAAAATTATAAAAATACACAAAGTCTACACCTATTTTATTACAACATTTTAACCTACTCTTTTGGTATTTTTCAGAATTACAAATTCAGAAAAATATTAAAAAATTACAAGTGATCAAACCTACTATATTGGAAAAATAAACTCATGTTTCTTGGAATTTTAAAACACTTTTTGATTCGACAATTTTTAGCCGAAACTGATAAAGCCCTCCAAATTGTCGATGCATGTCACCAATCCGCAAACTCGACCACCAGCAAGTCTCTCCTGCTCTCGATCCCTCGAGCCGCCTAGTCATTTGCACTGGCATCCCAACACCCAACGCACCTCAAGAGTTAACCAAAAAAACTCATACCAAAAACATAGATGGAAATAGCGTTATCACTCTCCTATCAACTATGATGTGATGTGATAGTCTGAGAGATCATAAGCACTAAAAATAATATAGCCTAAAAACGACCGGTGTCCTAATCGAAAAGACACACCACAAAAGCGTTTAAAGGCAGATTATAAAATCATTCAACTCACATGCATTTCAACTTGCACACGTATGATCATCACCAGTAATCAAGCATTTAATCAGATAAAATAAATGTAGATGAATGACATGCTCACAGATGAATCAAAATGCACTAAAGATACGTAGATACATCAATAAAGCATTCATAGTGCAATCTAAAAAATTAATTGCTTGCCGTAATTTAATCTACCACAAAACATTCAGAAATTAAATCTGGTGCACGAAGATCGAGGATACTATAGATGAAGTCTGTCATTGTCATACTATCTTTTGGAACACCACTCGCTCGAGGATTCATACCTCCAGGCCATCAGCGCAGTATCAAAAACACCAAGCCCGGTTGGTGCTCTCTGTTCCCACGCCAAGAAACGGTGCCCACGTTCTGCATGACGTTGCTTCCAGAACCAAAAGGCTGGAAGTGCAGGAACCGGACTCCGCGTGCCAAAGAACTCAGCGTCGCCGCCTAGAAAACGCCGCTCAACAGAAAAACCTCAACGCGTCAAGTACGCCGCTTGCGCCCGAGAAAATCGATCGCCACGCGTTGGCACAGAATAGCTGGCACCAGGAAAGCTAGCCAGCATTAGAGACAAGACATGGGCAATGGCCGAGAAAGCTAATACAACCGGCGGCGATGGAGGGATGAACAGAAGAAGATGATTGGAAAAAAAATTGGTAAAGTGAACTCAGGATTTTTTCAATTGGGAGAGTTGGAAAACCTAGGGGGATTTGGGCCCTATTTATAGGCAGCCCAATAATTCAAGAAAAACCTAATATACCTTTAGGGTTTTTTATAGACGCTGAAATAAATTGAAAAGACTAAAATGCCCTTAGGTTTTTTATAGACTCGACAAACACAGACTGTGGGCTTAAAAGGAAAAATAGTAAAAACCTAACTAAAGGTAACTTGTCCTGATGCGGAGCTTTCGTAGCAGCTACAGCTTCGCTTCAGAACTGTCAGATCCCCGATGAACGGTCTGGATAGATGCGTCGATTTTATTCCAAAACCGACAAAGCGTCTGTTGTCTTCGCACCGGGTACCTGGATTGGGCCGGTCCGATTCCGCGGCTCCCTCAGCCCAGCAATCGCTCGCCGCATGTTTACATGTGTCAAACCCAGTCAACAGACTAGCAGATCCACTACCGTTCCTGGCCCATTAGCCCGGCCCGACTCTGCAGCCCCTCTACCCGGCAGTCGCTCGTCGCCCGTGTACCCGAGTCACACGCAGCCTAAGACACGATAGTTCTCCTCTCCTCATCTCGTCTCCTCTCTCTCTTCTCTATGAATTCCGTTGACAATCACTCATCACTTCTGGAGCCATGAGGCTCATGATCTTCAACATGGCTCCTCACCAACTGAGCAACCTTTCTGTCATTGTGTAAGAACAATAGTACTATACGGGGTTGGTTACCCATAGAGGTGTTTTATATATGTATATGGGGGTGTCTGTGATCGATCAGCTCCCTTGGTATACCCTGCATGTCGGTGGGTTGCTAGTTGAAAAATGTCGATGTTGGCGGGAGGAAGCTTACGAGTGTGCTTTTCTATTTAGGATATAGCGTTGTCCCGATCAACTCCATCTTGTAGGGGTCATCGTCTGAGAGTTGAATACTTTTGTACTTAGTTGACAAGGGCAATAGGCTCAAGGTTGATAGCATGCCTAATATAATGTCATAGCCTCCATGTGGAATGACTTCCGTGTCATGATAGAAAGTATACCCCTGAATCCATCATTCTAGTTGAGGAACTATGTGATTGCACTTCAATATCGTTCCATTTGCTACCTTGACCCACAAAATAGGAATCTGCTCCTCCCGAGCATGTAATTTGTCGACTAATGTTTCATTTAAAAAACTATGTGAACTCCCTAAGTCAATTAAAACCAACATAGTTTGTTTTTGCACCAATACTTGTAGCTGAATTGTGGTCAGTTCATTCATTCCAGTCAATGCATTCAAATCCAAATTGGCCTGATCATCTTCTTCTATAGCACAACTCCCAGTTACTGCATCTAATAGATCATTTGACAAAAACTCTTTGTGGTTGATTGCTTCTAAGGCATGTGTTTGTGCTATAGGTAGAGGAACACACTGATGATTAGGAGAATTTTTTCCACACTTGAAGCATAGCCAATTAGCCTTTCTATAATCCTTCAACTGTTGTGCTTTCCAAATATCTTGAGCGACCAACTTTGGTTTATCCAACATCTTACCAGTAACTCCACCGTTGTTGATCTATTTCTTTTTATCATCAGTGGCCTCAATGAGACTTTCTTTTGCCAGGGCTAAATGATAAGCTTGGTTGACAGTGATAGGAAACTAGGCCTGCACATACAGCCTAATCTCTTCTTTTAAACCCCAAACAAAGTGACTTACCAACTAGAGTTCACCTCATGTATTGTCATACGACTCAATTTGATATAAAACTACATCAAATTGGCTCTTGTATTCATCCATAGTTCTCAATTGCCTCAGTTGCTTCAACTCATCCATTTTGATCTAATGAGTATTTTACTCAAACTCTTTCATAATAGCAGAACTGAACTCTTTCCAGCTGTGTCTTCCCACAATTTGTTTCTAGGCCTTGTACCAATGTGCCACTTTGCCTACCAAATTCAGTGAAGCATCAAATACCTTGAAATCCTCATGTATGTGATACATCTCAAAACAAGTGACACATTGATCCACACAAACTCCGACGTCTTCACCCTCAAAATTAGGAAAATCCATTTTAGGCATCGAGTTTCTTTTTGGATTATCACCAGCTCCCCTCCACACTCTATTTCCTACATCTCCTTACCCTAAGACATTGTGTTCTTTCCCATGTATATTTTGCATTTTTCTCGGGTTCAGAGTACCACCTGATAGATTTCTTCTCATATTCTGGTTAGTCATTTCTTGCCCTTGCTGTACACGCCCTAGAGTAGCCATCGTCAAATCAACCTTTGTCTCCATTCGATCTATCCGTTCTCTCTGCGTCTGAGAAACCAAGTTAAGATGTGCCTTGGTTTTGTTTAAGTTATGAGTGGTTGACAAGTATGCTAGGTTCGGAGTTTGGACTTGTGCTTGTTTTATGGATTCATCGAAGGGTTCGGTGTGTGTGGAAGAAATATGTTTGATTGTCTTATGGTGTGCAGGACTTGGATGCTACTCAACTATCAATAATAGGT
Organism: Zizania palustris; assembly: GCA_019279435.1. Lineage (NCBI taxonomy): Eukaryota > Viridiplantae > Streptophyta > Magnoliopsida > Poales > Poaceae > Zizania > Zizania palustris. The sequence continues at coordinate 11,028,064 of JAAALK010000285.1, forward strand.
TATTAGGACCAAGTGGGGAGCTTGGTGCTGGATGATCAAGAGGTCGGATGAAGTGGAGGATAATCCTAGTGGTACACATGAAGATGAAGTAAGTTATGGGTTGAAGGTTGATGAAAACAGTGTGTTGACTAATTCAAACGAAGGGGATGCTAGTGCAAATGATTAGGCGGCTCGAGGGATCGAGAGTGGAAGAGACTTGCTGGCAGTCAAGATCATGAGATGGTGGACAAGTGTTAAGAACAGGAAGCGCTTTGTCAGTTTTGGCTCAAAACTATCAACCACATATCAGAAGATCAACGAACACGATGTGAAGTTGTGGAAGCTACGAAAGGCATAGCATCGAATACATATTAGAACTTAGGTTTTTTACTTTTGTGCCCATTGGGCCTTGTGTCATGTGGATGTAACCCTAGGGGTAGGCTAGTACATTCCTTAGTCTTTTGAGGCTATAAAATGATGTATAGGCTATGTTCTAGGGCAATACTTTGAACTGAATCAACTCTCCACTTTTCTACCCAGAAATTTTATTTCCTTGGTTTCTTTATCTACTGGCCACTTTTGTCTTGTGTGCCTTTGTTCTTATTCCTTGCAATCTTGTGTGAGTTCTATTCTATTCTAATATGAAGCATGGTAGTATATGTTTGAGTCTGAATTCTTTTGTTATGAAATCAGCACTCAAGACTTTAATCTAGAGAGAAATTTATGTGTGAAAAGTGTTTTGATTACGTGCTTTTCATTTCAGCCGCAAGTGGCTGTTTCTCCCTAGTGTGTGTTGCTTGTGTTCTTCATTTCTGTTCTACCTTTTGATGATAATACTTGCATTTTGAGGATGTCTTCTCGTGTGTGCTGCCTTTTTTTGGGCAGCTTTGTGTTCAATATTGAGATAGCTTGTATGCACTACTTTTTAGTCTTGGTTGAATATGTCCTCTTTTGTGTGTGGTGATACTTTCTCTATATGTCCTATTACACATTGTCCTCATTTCTTTGAATTTGTTATTTTTGGTTTTATATAATTAGTAGCCAAGAACTACTTGAGATATGAAAATCTAAATAAAAAGGTTGATCTGCTTTGGACAAAATCTAAAGTGTTGTTTGATTCCTGTGGAGAAGAACTTTGTGTTGTTCTTGTGTTTTGATATAGTATGTCTTGTGTTCTGATTTATCATATTTTGTTTTCTAATACAACACATTTGTGTGTTCTGATATATCACGTTATTGTGCACCAGAGCAGTTCCTTTTGGTCAGAACTGTCTCCTGCAGTTCCTCCCGGTCTGAACTCAATTTTTCTGTTCCTCCTAGTATGAACTCTTTGTTTTTAGTAGTTCTTCTTGGTCCAAACCATCACGTGTTGTTCCTCCTAGTCCGAACAACCTTCTATTGATTTTCCTTTGTGCACTTGATATAACACTCCCTTGTGTTCTGATATATCACGTGCAATGCTATGAAATAACACATCACGTCTTAAGGAATAGCTCGTGGTATGGATTTCAGATTGGCTCAAGATTTTTGAGTTACTTTTAATCTATCTTTTGGCTTCCGCTAGTTTACCTTGGAGGAGCGTTGGGTTTAAGGAATAGGCCATTTTTTAAAAATAATTTTTTGAGGCTCCTATTCACTCCCTTGTAGTCGCATATTTTGGTCCTACAATTGGTATTAGAGCCGGTGAGATCACCAGTTGGCCTTAATCGGTTTTGTGATCAGTTGGCGACATGGAGAGACATGGGGAGATTCTAATGTTTTATGGGAAAGATTTCTCTTACTGGAAGGTGAACATGGAGGCTTATCTTTAGATCTAAGGAAGTGCAATTTGAGATATAGTTGAGTCAAACTATGAGATCCCCTGTCTGTTCCACCCAGGCTCAGGTTGAACAATCTGACTGCAATGACAAAGCTAGAAATATTTTGTTTACAAGTCTGAGCTGGAATGAATTTGAGAAACCAAGTGGGGTTTGCACTGTGGTTTTATCTTGGTGATGAGTGATTGACAAGTTTTCTTGTTTCATGGTCTGGACATGTGTTTTAGGCTTCACTGATGGGATCAATGTGCATCTTGCTTGGAGATTCGTGTTTTGCTTGTCTCTTGTTGTGCAGGGTTGAGATGCGAGTCAACTGTCAACGACGGGTGATCAGGGTCAAGCGGGGAGCTTGATGCCAGACGGTCAAAGATGCCTTGTAAAGTATATATCCCATCTAAAGGTACGTATACCTCGGTATCGAGCTTTGATCTCCAAAACGGTTTCAGGCCTTCGAGATGGTATCGCCGAAGGCTTTGCTCTGAAGAGCTTTGGGGGTCTCGACTTCAAGGATCTTTGAGGACTTTGAAGGTGTTGACTTCAAAGAACTTGGCGGGCTTTGAAGATATGTATATTAGGTGTGGCAATCCACCCGATGGGGCTGGGGACCAGCCCTACGGGGCCGGGGTTGGGTCAAATTTTTGACCCGTGTGTCTATCGGGTTGAGGCCCAGACTATAATCAGGTATGGGTCTGGGTTTAACAATTGACCTACAGGTCTCCGCGAGACCCCGACCCATTAACAAAAAAGCCCACTTAAAAAGGAAAAGCACCACTCAATGTCTCAAAGACAATCGTGCCTCCCAATGGCCTCCAGCCTCCACCTCCTCCCGCCCTAGATCTGTCAGCCTCCTCCCACCACCTAAGCCCCAAGGTGAGTCCACCTCCTCCTTCTGCCCTCGGCTAGCCGTCATTCTCCTGCTGCCCTATGCTAGCCAGCCTTCTCCCGCCACCTCTTGCCGTCCCCGACTTGTCAGCATTATCCTACCGTTGCCGGCCGGCCTAGGTCACATCTCGTCTTCTCCAAGCCACACCAATGACTGATGTTGTACCCCCTATCGAGCCGATTGTAGGACCGAAAGTAGCGACCAGAGGGGGGTGAATGGGCGCCTAAAAATTTCTTACTAAACTATATTTTAAGATAAACTAAAATTTTTTTGCAGTAAATAAAAACACCTAGATAAATCATGAGATATTTATATTGCCGTCTAGAAGTAAAATACTAATCATTTGAGTAAAAACATGGATCATCCAAAAATTAATTTAGAAATAAAACTAAAATATTTCATGTAAATCTAGAATGAAAATAGTACTGCGACTAATAATAAGTTTTTCTTTTTATACGAGCAGATTAAGAAAAATTATTTAAATAAAAATAATCGAGTACTAAAAAATACTTTGACAGATTAAATTACCCACGGAATTTCTAAACAAATTTTCAGCTAATTGATTAATAGATCATTATCTCTTAAACTGATCTACTAAAAAATAAGAGATTAAAAACTTACCTGTGTCATCGTCGTCGTGCGCCGCAGAGTCTCGTTGCTGAAGTTGCCGCCACGCACAAGGTACCCGGCCGGATGAACAATGCTTTCCTATGATTAATCTAGTTGTGTTCTTGGGAAGCGTGCAGAAGGGAAAAAGAACCACCAGGATGCTTGTTGCTTTGCTCCACGCCGTGGGACCCAGCCTCTGCTGCCTCTGATTTCCTCTCGTGCGTGGATCAAAGCAGAACGTCTCCATGTGCGCCAGGAAAAATTACCGCCGTGACTTCCTGTGGGACCCACTTAAGCTTGGCCGGCGTGCCACACAAACACTACTGCTGAACGCCTGATGCATCGTGTTGCTTGCGCCAGCCGCCGCCGTGGGCGCGTGCCGTGGCTGCTGCTCGCGGAAGAACAATCAGCGACTCCGGAAAAAGGTTCGCTCGAAGTAGCGAAGAACAGACGACGACGGCGACCGCAAAAATAGTAGATCAAAAAGTACTAGCTGCAAAAAAACTAATATGGACTATAGATTGATCTAATCAAAACAGTCATCTATCCCCAAGGGGATAGGGGCCTATTTATAGGCAAATCCTAATAAATGAAAAGTCTAATTTACCCTCGGGTAAAATTAGACTAACTCTAAAATAAATTCCGAAAATTACTAAAATAATCTTAGAAAAATTACCTGACTCAAATAAAAATATTCTAAACTTAACAACTAAATATTAATATCCTAAAAACGAATTAAACATAGATTGTCAGTTTTACGCCAAAACTGACAAAGCGTCCACCGTCTTCGTACCGGGTACCCGGATTGGGCCGACCCGACCCCGCAGCTTCCTCAGCCTGGCAATCGCTCGCCGCCCGTGTACTTGAGTCAAACCCAGTCAATAGACCAGTGGATCATCTGCCGCTCCTAGCCATGTACCCGGATTGGGCCAGCCCGACTCTGCGGCTCCTCTGCCCGGCCGTCGCTCGCTGCCCGTGTACCTGAGTCACATGCGCCTCAGACTCGGCAGGTCTTAATCTCTCCCTTCCTTTGACTTCCGTTGACAATCACTCATCACATCTGGAATATCAAAACCATATTCTTCAACATGGTTTCTCAATCTCCCCCTTGTTGAGTGCATTGTCAACACCCTTTTCAGCTCATCTCCAGAACCTGCAAAACATGTGGAAACAGAAAAACAAAGACAAAAGAAAATAGAAGAAAGAAAATAAAAGTTTAACCCTAATGACCAAAAGCCAAACAGAAGCAAGAAAATGGTCATTATGGTTGACCAAAAATAAAGACTCAAAAACAAGTGCAAATCTCAGAATTACCAACAAGGAACTCCCCCTGAAATAAATCCTAGAGAAAGCCAAAAATATATCCAAAATTTCTCCCCCTTGTTGACAACTGGACTCATCAAGTGAGACTAAATGCACTCTAAAGAGACATAAACACAAACTCCCCCTGAAATGCAGCTCCCCCTCAAAATATGCCATGAATGCAGATGGGGTGCAGGTGGAGTGTGAAAAGTATGCTTCTTAGATATGATTAACTGCAATTACAACATCTAACAGGTATAGCAAAGGATATACTGTCTAAGATACATGACATGATCAGTGTAACAGATGATATCCAAAGAGAGTCATTAGCACGCATTTTTCAATTTTTGCAAAACAAAAGCATCACCACATTTTCTAGTTGACAAGTAGAGTAAAGCATGAGATGCAAAAGCTAACTGATATATACCAAGATAAGCATTGTCCAAAACAAAGTGCTTCAGCAAACTTGTCATCTTTTCAAATTTTTCAGACTAATTCTTTTTCCCTTTTATTTTTTTTCATTTCTTCCAAGGGTTATTTGCAAGTCAAACCTTATGCTAACCGACCAAGTCAAGCCTAGGTCAGAACTGGACCATAAGAAGCTTAAGACATTGGTCTTGGCATACATTACACCGTCCTAGTTCATACCAAAGTGCTATGGTAAGCAGTCCAGAACAATGCAATGCGACAAAGCAAACCCACCTGGATCTTTTCTAATAATCATAAAAAATGCGTAAATTTTTCATTTTTCTGAATTTTTATCATTTTATAGCACATTTTGCATATTTAAAGCATATAAATGTCCAAGTTGCATATCTGCATCTAAGTAAGGATCTAGCTACAAGGCATGTAAAAGATAGCGAAAGCATTCAACCTACACATGCTAGTTACCAGAAGCAATGGTGATCATTTTTCAATTTTAAAGCATAAAAGCCATGCATATGACAAATATCAGATATATCATGTGAACTGAACCAGAACATGATCATCGGCAGGTAATCAAAAGCATATACTAGCTAGAGAAAGTAAAGCAGATTAATCATATAACAGAAGCAAGCTCAAAATGTGATAGATGATTATGCATGATATGAACGCACACAAAAAGACTCAATAAAAAATAAAGAAGAAAAGAAAAACTGACTCAAAGTATCCCAAAAAGGATACACAACTCCCAAATCAAGATCAATAATCATGAGTGGGAACAAACAGTCCAACGCTAGGTTTGGCAAAGGTGTTAAACCAGTGTCGAGCCATTTGCTCGTATGTAGGAAAGCAGAAGGAATCATATGAGTCTGGACCAAAACGCGGCTCAAAGCGCGGTCCTCTGTTCTTCCTAAAATCACGGCCACGAGGTTCAAAGTCGTATCCATAACGATCTGGAACTCTGCCGAAACGGAAACCACCCTCCGGAGCACGATCATAAAAACTGTCTCCTCTACCACCACCTACACGACGTGGCCTAGCCTCTAGCCTCTCTCTACATCAAGGAACTCTCTGTCTACCACCCTGTTGGTAGAACTGCTCCTGCCCACCTCGAGATCTCTCTGCTCGCTCAACCCGATTCCTCCTGATGCAAAACTCCTCAAGATGCCCGTCTCTCTAACAAAACTCACAGTGATAGGTAGGCTTCTTGGTATGTGGTTGAGGCTTGTGATTCTTAGGCTTGGTGGTGTTTGGTGTATCATCTTTGGTGTGAGAGGGTCCAGGTAAAGAATCAAGAGAAGTGTGAAGAGTTTTAGGATTTGGGACCCAGATTTGCTTCTTAGATAGAGCTTTAGGTTGTTCTTGGAACATTCCATCCTTGGGCTGATTATCCTTAAAGAACTCAGTGGAGTGAGGTCTTAGGATATCTCTGTTCGGGAGTCATCTTACTCCACTCCACTGCATGGCTAATGGCACTCTCAAAATTAGCCTTGGTATAGGTGTAACCTACCCCAAACCCATCATGTCTCTTGAACTGCTGGATCATCATGCCGAGCTGTGGCTCTCTAGCACTAATCCAACTCAGGATCTGACGGAGGTAAAAATTCTCGTTCTGAACATCAGCTAGCTCCTCTCTCAAAGAAGCTAACACCTCCACCTGAGACAAGCAAATCTCACACTCTTTATCAGCTTCGACAGACTTCTCAGCTTTTAGCTTGATCAACTCCATTCTAATGGTCAGACAGTTCTCACAAACAGTGGGTGGAACTGACAAGGTCTCAAGCTCTAGCTTAGTCTGCTCCAACTCAGCTCTCACTCCAACTAACTCGCTCAACTGCTCATCTGCCGCTCCTAGCCATGTACCCGGATTGGGCAAGCCCAAATCTGCGGCTCCTCTGCCCGGCCGTCGCTCGCTGCCCGTGTACCTGGGTCACATACGCCTCAGACTAGGCAGGTTTTCATCTCTCCCTTCTTTTGACTTCCGTTGACAATCACTCATCATATCTGGAATATCAAAACCATATTCTTCAACATGGTTTTTCACCGATGTTTGCAACCCTCCTGTAGTGTCGGCGACCACACTGTCATCCCCTTGCCACACCGACGACCGTGGCCCCTTGCCGCACCGGTGACCACATGGCCATGTCAGCTTGTCTTCTTCTTGAAGTTCGTGTGTCATGCCTCCCTTTGGTTTCCCATTTTTTCTCCCAAAACCCTAGTCTTTTCTACTCTACCGGGTTTGTGGGGGACCCGACAGGTTCGGGTTCGGGGCTGTATTTTCACACGCGGGGACAAGCGGGGCGGGTCCAAACGGGTGCGGGTATGTATCGATGCCTAATTAATCTGTGATAACTTGTTAAGTATGACAAAAGTAATTCCTCAATACCCAATTGTATAGATTGAGTTTGTACTTGAATTTTAGTGGAGTGACATATGCACACTATATATTTTAATTTTTTATAACCATTTGTATTGCATAGAAGAAAAATAAGTGCATGCTTGATGCGCCCCTACAATTTGGATCTGCCGATTGACGAAAGAAGGCAAACAGAGAAATGGTACTTTCACGGGACGTACGTATCTGAGATTCTGAATACGTAATGTCTTTACATAATTACATTTATGCATGCATAATAATACATGCCCCCAACGACGGCGCGGCGGCCGGCCGGCCGCCGGCGGCTAACCAGCGGTCGTCTATAGAAACAGTACGACTATAGGTATTACGCGGCGTGGATGCACAATCGTGCAGTGTATCGTATATTTACGTGCTCATCAGCAGCAGCTAGAATATCAGATCGGCTATATAATTATATATACATGCATCTAGAGGTCGAAGCTGTGGCTGTTGAAGTGGAAGACGGCGGCGGCGCGGCGCCTCCCCCCGCGGCGGCCGAGGTTCTGCGACCTGCATTCCCTCGCCACACTGGCCTGCAGACCCGGAGGACCGCACACCAGCACGCCCACGTCTGCCGCCACGCCGCCCTGCTGCCCGGCCACCCGCTCCGCGAACGCCGCGAACTCCGCTGATCAAACAATGAACGGCAATCACCCGTCAGTACGTATACGTTGACCGATGGCGCGCGTGTCATGACATTCGTGTGGTGGTGGCGGTGCATGCGCGCCAACGTACCTTCGAACTGTGGCCGGCACCCATAGCGCGTTGTCTGCATCGCGGCGAGGCTGACGCCGGAGGCGGCGGCGTGGTCGCCGCCGGCCGCGTTCGTTGTCTGTTCGGCTTCCTCCTCGGCGTGGTGCTGCTGCACCGAGGCGTCCCACCTGTCGTTCTCTAGCTTCCGCTTCTCCGACAGGTGCCACAGGAGGACGACGAGGCCGCCAGGGAGCACGACGCCGCCGGCCATGCACAGAGTGAACACGAGGCCCAGGTGCCACCACGCGACCACGTGGAAGCGCCGCACGTAGTACACCTGCGCCAGCGCGTACGCCAGGACGAAGCCCAGCGTGGACGCGGCGAAGTACATGGCCGCCCAGAAGTTGTCCCCCGTGCCGACCAGTCCGGACATGGTCGTCCCGTTCTTCACGAATATGCCGGGCGCCTTCTGGTCGTCCCCAACAATGCCCTCCTCCTGAAAACCAAATGCCATGAAATCACTCAACCAATCTTATTTTTCTAATTGAAAAGGTTGAAGCACTCGTTGATCAAGAAGACAAAGAGCTATACACTTCATGTATGGATAATCAGAGGAAGTGAACAACAACTAATGGATCGAGCATTCTCTTACCAATGGGTGTTGGGATTCTTGAGTGACAAAGGCCTGGATGTCGAGATGCAACTTGTCGGAAACAGACGAGCTGATGAACTGCGCGTCGACGGCAGAAAAGAGAGAGAGCTCCTTGGACTTCTTCACCGACCACAGCACCAGCACATTTTTGGGCATGCATGACTTTCCTTCCTCGATCCTATGGATTATATCACTCAGGATCGCCAGGAACGGCGATATGCCAATGCCTCCGGCCACCAGGATGAGATTCTCATACCTGAACACAACATAACACAAACATAAATCTTGAGCTAAACATCACCCATATTTTGGTACCAAATTACCAATGTCAGGATGAACTGGAAGGCGGAAGCTCACATCAGGTGGTATGGAGATTCATGCCCATAAGGCCCCTCGACGCAGGCGGTTAAGCGACCAGATTCTGACTTGGAGCCATTCCTGGTCTGCTCCTGGACGTCAGTGATGATGCCCCTCAGTTTTTCAGTCCATGAGCCAAGCACTTTGATAAGAATCGACATGTGGTATCTCCCATCCATGGGGCTCGATGACACACTGAACGGGTGCCACTGCAAGAATGACAGCTCGTGCACCTGAACGAAGATGAAACTGAGAGCATTGTATCGAAGACCTGCAGAACAGAGGAACAACTGCGTTCAGTCAAACCGTGGCAACATAAATGGAGCACTGTTCATCAACAAACTGAAGCTGCAAGATAAGTTCTTTACTTGGTGGCTTCGAGAAGACTAGCTCCACCGTCCCGCATGGGCGACAGGCAGCTGAGATGATGTCAACCTTGGCCCTTGATTGCCAAAACCTTAGGAACCGATCAAGCATGAAGAGGAAGATGGCCCCGGCAGAGATGCTGAAGACAAAGTCGCCGACGTGTAATGCCAGGAACACGACAAAGACTATGTAGAGCTGGTGGGTGTAGAAGAAGAGCTCAAAGAACCTCTTCCTCACCGGGTGGAGTGAAGTCACCCACATAAGCAGGCCAGCTGCCAAGCTGATCACACCAGGTAAGTTTGCTACCCCGATTTCCTTCCATTCAGTCATCTAACAAGATGAAAAAATAACATGGCTTATTAAAACTAAGGAAGTAGCACCAGATTTGTAACTTCTGAGAAATATTACATCCACTTGCAAGTTGTAAACTTTTCACTTCAAAAGTCCATTTCTTTACTAGCTATTATCCATCAGTGTATTCAGTAGAGTGGTACTAATTTGTTGCTTATTTACTTAACAAGATAGAGAAAAGCACACATGGCATCGGCAAATGCAAATCATTAACCTGAAATATTCTAGACAATTTCATACGTACTTCCTCAAGTAGATTCCCAACAAGAGACCATGAGATCACATAGCACAGGCCATGTAATGTGAAGAGAGCCATTGTAAGATGCCCCAGCCAGACATGGTATCTAGTAGCATGCTCGAATGGGATATCAATAAGCCGGAGAAGAACTGAACCCCTTGAGACAGGGAGGAACAGGAATACCATGCAAACAACCCAACCAATCCAAAACGAAGACCGATAATGTCCAGTAGCAACTCCCTGAAAAGCTTATAGCATGTTAGAAATGGGTTAAGATCAGGAAAAAATACAATGCATTAATGTTTCCGCAGTATCATCAATAGTAGCACAAACTGCACATGCTTTTACGGAAAACAATAATTCATGATACAGCATATATACCTGCCAACAAGAGAAGGAATGTCAATTTTTGAGATGAGGCTGACACTCTCCACAGTGTAATAGGTCATTGCATAGACAACATAGACGATAAATAGGACAATTCCGATGAATTCTACCGCAGAGACAACCCCGAAAGGGCCATCCACAAGAACAGGGAAAGTCCAGAGACGGAAACTTAGCGACCTCAGCTTTTTCTTCCTGATATCAAAGAGCAAGTAACAGTTAGCTGGAGGCATGAATCAGGTCACTCTAAAATATAGGAAGAAGTATTTGGTGCGTTCTGAACTTTTTACTGTTTCGAAATTGCAATCGAAATATTGAATCCACTGTGATGTTTTTCATATCAAATAAACACATATATGCGGTATTTGTTTACGCTGTTTGGTAAAGCTACTCAGAGAATTATGAATTTATGAGTGCTTAAATCAACAAACTCTCTGAATGTTCAAAGGACTCCTGTTCTGAATAACTACTGCTCCTTTTAAACACTATATTGTTGGACCTATAAACACCAAAATCCACCACAGTATTATCAGAGCTTGAAAACATCAAGATTATTTAGAAAATGACGTACTCTACATGGACATGGTCACCCGGGAAGGCGGAAACGTAGACATATGCCAGAGCCGCCAGGATCAGAATCGGCGTGCTGAATGCAAGGAAAATACTCCCTGCAAAAACCAAGAAAAAGCTAGGTTCTTTCACTTGTTTTCCTTTGCTTCGGCAGAAAAAATGGGGAAAGGGAAGCGAGAAAGAGATAGTGGGGATGGAAAAAGATAGGAAAATTCTTCAGAATTATGTACCGGTGATGCCAAACAGGGGCAGCTCGGTGGCCGCCATCCAGTTCTTGAACATCGCCTGTGCTGGCTTGGTGGGGTAGAAGAAGATCGCGGAGGCCCACGTGAGGAACACCGCCCACATCAGGAACTTGAGCACGGTCCTGGCCAGGGACGGCAGCGTCGCCGGCGAGCCCTTGGCACCACCACCGGCGGGATTACAGCAGCCGCCGCCGCCTCCGTTCTGCAGGAGCGGCTCCAGTTCTTGGGCCATGGACGGCAAGGGTGTGTGAGCAGTATAGCAGCAGCGGCGGCGGAATCTACGACTACGCGCCCCCCGAGCCGCCCGGGCGCTGCTGCTTTATGTGGCCCAGGTACGAGGCCCGCGCGGGCCCCGGCCGCCGGTCGCTGGCAATGGCGACGGCGATGGATGGGTGAGGAGCGCGCAACAGAGGCATACCAGGCACTGCCATGTAAGTCATTGGAGAGGGACGGAGCACGGGAGCAGGCCGACTGGCGAGAACCACACAACCACCGTGTGCTTGGCAAGGATCCTGCAATCAGAAGGGCTCAGGTCCCAACTCCCAACTCACAACGCCATCTCCGCCTCTCACTTGAACGGACAACGTAAAATCTCGGTTAGTTTATCAGCAGAATATTTGATGATGTCACTTTAAAAAACTGAGTTCGATTTTTGGTCGTTTTGTATTAATATTTAGATAATCTTGCTTGTTATTAATATAAGTAATAAATAATCAAATAATACAAATTGTTTAGTAGCAAAATTTTAAACATTGCTTTTCAGCCAACAAATTTTCCGAGAGACCACGGCGGCCTCCTCGTATATATCTTTACAGTACGTGTAAAATCGGCAAAAAATCGGAAATATGGATGAGTGGATTTAGAAGTCGTCTGAATTGCCAGGAAAATAAAAGAAAAAATGGGAAATCTTCCGTTTACGTGGTATGTAAAGAAAAAAAGCGAGTTTTTGCTGCACGAAAGGCGAAATCAATATTCACCGGGAATCTGACGATGAATGCCTACGGGTTTTCATCTCGTTCGAGGCTCGAACGCCATAAATTCTCTAGGAATTCCAGCGTTAGCGCACTGTGAAGAGAGAAATTTCCATAGCCAGGGAAATTTCAAGTGGCTGGTTTTGGGTACAGCGCGGTGGCGGCCGCTTGTGGCCATCGGCGATCGGTGGGGATCGATCTGTCCCCTTCGACGTCTCCGACGGGAAGCAGCAGCGACAGCCGACAGCGAGCGAGGATGGCTCGACGGAGACGACGACGGTGGGCCCGGCCCTCAGCTCTCACCATTGGAGATTTTCTTAAACAATAAACTTCCCGTCACAAGATTTAAAAAATCAGAAGATGTTTTAATATTCAGTAAATTTTTTATCATATTGTTGAAAAATATTTCAAACAGAAAAATATTATGTGATGTTGTTGAAACATAAAAAACAAATATATATAACCCTTGTTATATTTTAGTAGATGAAACTGAATGTTTCATAAATTAGAGTAAAAATTTTTAATTTATATTTGACTGTGTTTTAATTTATTTATTTTATTGAAACAATTTTATCGATTAACAAAATATTATCAATAAGTCTTGAAAAATCATCAGTTTTATTAAAAAAATTTAGAACGTCCGGCAGTTTTATCCTTTCTTAAACCGTACGAATGGCTTGTTTTCGAAGACTATAATATACTTTATTAACGGAAATTTACTCATATACTACCTGGATTTATTTTTAAATGACACTATTAATTTTTATTATAATATTTAACCATTCATATTATTAAAAAATTGTGCCAATATGCAAAAAAAAAGTTATGATTGAAGTACCTTCAATAATAAAACAAATTATAACAAAATAAGTGACGTTTCAAAATTTTTTTTGAATAAGACGAATGATCAAACGTTATGATAAAAATCAACATTGTTATTTAAAAATGAACTGAGTGAGTTACTTCTTGAAAATTTAAATTCCAAACACGATCTACATATTTAGAAACAATAAGCTCTGGATAGCACGAGCACTATTTATATTCAAAAATTTACTTTGTCTAGAACCTCTGTTGATTGAATTTAAACTTGCCTATATGTCTATATCTTAAATATTTTAAGAATATTTTATGACTATGGATTATTCCATTACTTCTTCAAATTGAGGTTCATCGAAATGCAAAACCTAAGACTAATAGAATACTACTAATAAAATAACATACAGAGCATGAGAGCATATACAATGTGCTAAAAAAGCAGTTTATAAGCATTAAAAATATTTATATAAGCTAGCTAAACTATGGAAGTAATCCTAAAGTGTAAATTGAATTTTCTCTCCAAGCCTAGCCATAAGGTCAGAAGGTTCTGAAGACTGTTTTGAAACACATATTTTTTATAAAAATTGTACTAACAAGTGTAGAGTGTTGGCCTGTTGCTGAATTGTGGATCCGGAACAAAGTTCATGTATACCTAATCCAATTGTACAATTTTGTGAAGAGTAGTACAGCGCAATCGGACGAAGACCATGCCTTATGGAGCATATATTCTATCTTTTCCCCCTTTCAAAGCAAGCGCACGATCGATCGAAGTGAAATGAAAACTGCACATGAGCTTCGCCACTAATCCTCCTATTTAGTTTTTATTGCTATTAGTAAGGGTACGTGTTTTGCGACGGGTTTATTTTATCGTTACGATGATAAGAAAATTTTCAGCGAATCTAACTGTCTATGTGAAAAATTCATAGTTTTGCGTGTTTTTTTCAAAAATCCAAGGATCTTTGCGCAAAATTCTTAGTTTCTCTGTAAATTTTCATAAATCTAAGGGTTTTTATACAAAATTCGTACTCTTGCGCAAGATACATAAATTAAAGTACTGAAATGCAAAAATACTTTTTTTCTTTTTCTTATTTTTTCCTTTTCTTTTCTTATTTTTTCTTTTTCTTTTTTTCTTTTTTTTCTCTTTTCCATTTTCTTTTTCTCCATGTGCTGCATGTTACATGCACGCGGGGATGTGGTTGGGGCGCTGGGTGCTTTTTTTCTTGGGTTAATTTTTTCCGTGCCATTACAATTTTCACGGTTTGCCAATATGCCATCGGTGTGTCACTGACAGATGAGGACCGCCACAGTCACTGACAGTGGCATATAGGCAATTTCTAAAAATTATAATGGCATGTGAGTAATTTTCCCTTTCTTTTCTTACATGCGGGGATGCAGTTCGGGTGCACTGGATGAGCGGGGCGCGCGAGCACGGGGAGGGGCGCGGACGAATGGATGAAGTTCGCGTTTTATATTAGTAGAGATATTAGCTCAGACATATTTTGGCATGTCAAATTATTAAATTGATTAACATATGAATTGTGGATTTGTGGTTGATGGATGAGAGAGGTACTTGCACGTGTTTTCTAGAAATTGAAGCTAAATCGATCGCACGGATGATGAAGCGGGTATTACTGTTAGTGTTAATGTTAACCTAAAAATAGTAATATTAGCATAATATCAAACAGAATAGGGGAATCACTCCAATCTCTAGGATGCCACTGGTTTCGTGGCTATACTGCTAATCGGTCAGTAGCGTATGGGCGCAACAACTAGTGAGGGATGGTAATGGGGACCAGGGGCGGACCTGTAATGGAGCAAGGGGGTACAGTTGTATCCCCAAATTTTTTTGCAAAAAATGAGTGTATGTATACATATATGTATATATATATATATATGTATGTATGTATGTATATATATATATATTTGTGTTTTTAATTGGGTAAAAATCTAGCCCAATAATTTAATAGTTAGTCCAATAACCTATTTTTATAACCAGCTAATTTTATTTCTCTTCTCATATTTTCCTAATAATCGACAAATTTTTAATATATTATATGTGTGATTTATAGTATGTTTAATTTCGTACCCCCATTGTATAAATCCTGGGTCCGCCACTGATGGGGACCCAATAACCGATACCCAACGGTGAATTCATCTATTAGAGGATGACTCTGACGTTTTTTTGTCCCAAAGAGATGGTTCGCTGGCAAAAAACCATCCACATCGGGGTTGGCGGGGTAGGGGCTAGGGAAAGTTCCCCCATCCCCGTTACCCGTCAGGGAGACCGATAGTAGGGGCTGACATGTGGACCCTGACCATATATATATCTGCAAAATAAGAAACTATAAGTCTAAACTATCCTACCTCCTAACCCCAGCCCAAAACCTGTTGTGCCTAGCCCCAATTTCTTCACGCCACATCGCCGTCACATGCATTGTGCCTCCCATGTTCCCTGGCCACGCAGTCGCGCCGCCCCACCTATAGCACTCACACCGCCATGCCCCTGAGACCCTGAATCCCTGATCCTCCCATGACGCGTCGCCCCACCCTCGCTGACCTACTGTGCCAGCACGCCCTGCTATGACCCGATGCGTCGCCTTGCCCTCGCTGACCCACCACCACGTCCTGCTCCAACCGGATGCGTCGCCTCACCCTCATCGACTAGCCGCACCGCCACACCCTACTTCGACCCGACGGGTCGCCCTGCCCCCACCAACCTATCACGCCGCCACACCCCCACCAACCCGCCGCATCGCTAGGAGATAGCTTGCCATGGACATGCCAAACACTACAAACATAACTTCTTTCTTGTTACTTTTTTTATTGTACAAATATAATATTTTTTATTTGTTGTCTTACTCTTGTTTATAATAGAGCAAAATAGAATGCTTGTTAGTTTTTGGACTTGCCTTCAAGATATTCAAGAAGGGATGAAGGTAAATTGCTATTGTATTCATTTTAGAGCTCATTTGTTGCCTTATGTTACTCCACAAATCTCAATAGCACTTTATATTGATTATTATTGTAGGACTTGAGCACATGACCTTCAGAAGCTGTCATATTCAATGTGTCGACACCCTTTCTCCTATGTTGTTGCTGCTACGGTGAATTTGTGATCAAGTTAATCAAAGCAATTAAGATGCCTTTTAAGTATTGTTTTATTTCAGTGTGAATGTGTTTCTTGGATGATTGGTGTATGGACTCCTAAAAATGTTTGTTATGTATGATTGTATGAACTTTATTGTGCTGATTGTATGGAATTAAATATTAGATAATTTATTTTTTAGTTGATTACAAGTATAGTATTATTTGCTATCAATGATTAATCGGTAAAAATACCCCATCGGGGACCTGCATCCCTCACGGGGGAGTATAGTATTATTTGCTATCAGTGGTTAATCGGTGAAAATACCCCATCGGGGACCCGCATCCTCGACGAAGGACGCAAACGGTGAAAACCCATCCCCGTGATCAAGGACGGGGCTGAGTTTCGGTGCCAATTATTCTATCCGGTCTCAGTTACCGGGTGGGGGTCCCATCAAGGATCATCCCATTGACATCTCTACTGTTGACCATGCACAGTGTCACACGACCAAACTCTGGTCTCCACGTCACAGAAGCAACAACATCATGACACGATGATGGGTGGCAACGTAGATGGTTATGTGAGGGATAAAAGATTAAGGCTTCATTGATAGATCATCTACTCTTTTTATTTATTATATAATCGGTGAGTTCGAGTGTGCGCATGACTATCTGTTAAATCACAGTCCTTCATTCACACCCAATAAATCATAGTTGTATGATCTTCTTTTTCTCTCTTGGGCCGGCCCAGCCCATTATGGCCTCCCTTCCTCTCTATGCCACTGAACCCTGCCTGTTTTATATGGAAACTGATCTTCTGTTTATATAGCAATTATTAATATATGGAAATCATCAATATATGAAAGCTGATCTGTTTTATATAGAAATTATTAATATATGAAAATCATCAATATATAAGCTGATCTGTTTTATATGGAAATTATTAATATATGAAAATCATCAATATATGGAAGCTGATATGTTTTATATAGAAATAATAAATAAATAGAAAATATATTCATGATACAATATTATTTTTGGAAGTCTCGGAATCCCCTTCCATACCCTCTTTCCTTCTTTGGTGCCTCCCTATAAAATCTGGAGACCATGGCAAAATCCCGCTATCAATTCTAGCCCTAGCCTTATGAACCCAAGCCCACATCATGCGTTTTTGCTTTGCTACCACCCACTCTCGTCATCGGCAGTTGTATCCGTCCTCGCTGTCGACTCCATTAGCTCTGCCGTCCTCTCCCCATCCCTATCTGCCGCTCCGATTGGATGCTTGATCATCGAATCACCATCACCGTCTTTATGTCAAACCATCATTGTAGCTCTTGCTCACCGTCGGCCATCTCTGTTTCATAATTGTATTGTTTTATAATTGTTTTTGATTCAACATTACATAGCACGGGTATGATAGTAGTAGATTGATGAGAACAATCATGTGCGATGTAATATAATGTATATATAGTGCATACGTGAGGCATATATGCGGAAAGTACATGCATGCAAGGTAAGTGCAAATCAAGTGAAACGTGAAGCATACAAGACAACATGACTATACAAGGCAATGCATACAATCATGTAAGGTAGACATATGTAAGACAAGCACATGAAAATGAATTAGCCTCCATGCATAGAAGACTAGCTATCTAACACTCCCACAGTTGCAACGACAAGCTCGTGGATGTTGAGATTGGAGCAAAACTTAGTGAAGACTAGTGTCAGGAGCTCCTTGTTAAATATGTTAGCAAATTGCGATGATGTGGGTACGTGGAGAACAAGTATAGCTCCCACGATGACCTTATCTCGAACAAAGTGAAGATTGATTTCAACATGCTTCATCCATTGACGCTGAACTGGATTGGAAGAGAGGTAGACCGCACTAATGTTTTCACAATACATGAGCAAAGCCTTGGCTAGAGGCGAATAAATCTCATGAAGAATTTGACGGAGCCAGTGACCTTGGCAACTGCATTCGCGATGGCACGGTACTCAGCCCCGACACGAGACTGCGTGTTGTCTTTTAGATGACTAGGACACCAAGTTGTAACCAATAAAGACAGCATACCCAGAGGTAGAGCATTGAGTGTTAGGACATCTTGCACAGTCTGCATTAGAGTACACCACCAAGTCCATAGAAGAGGAATAATGAAAGTGCAACCCCAAGTCCAGTGTACCTTGAATATAGCATAGGATCTGCTTTAAAGTAGTATGATGAGGCTCCTAGGGATCATGCATATGAAGACAAACTTGCTAAATAACATAGGAGATGTCTTGCCTTGTGAATGTGAGGTATTGGAGACGAGACTTCGAAATTCAGTGGGATTGGCAATAGGAGCTCAAGTAATCGTAGGTAGCTTGGCACAAGTGTCCACTGTAGCGTTGCGCGGCATGCAGTTGAACATGCCAGCATGATTGAGGATGTCGAGGCAGTAGTACCGCTGACTAAGGAACATACCACTCAACTTTCAAGACACACTGATGCTGATGAAGTGATGTAGATCCCCAAGATCCTTCATTGAGAACTCATTCTACAGTGAGGAGATGGTCCACTAAAGCAGCCTACTGGGAAAAGCGATGAGCACAATGTCATCAACATAAAGTAAGAGGTACACTGTGTGATGACCCGATTTATCAAATCGGAACATTATTGAACTTCCAAAGAAAAACAATAATACAAGAGGTTCATCATGCGACAACGTACATACGACAAGCATCCGTGGTACGCAGACCACAATTATTACATAAGAGTAAAAATAAAATAAACAATTAAAAGCATGATGAACGCCCTCTTCAGGATCTTCTTCTTGACTAGGTCGCTACTCCATACCATCCTCGTAGTAGGCATCCTCTGAATTGTGTGTCCAACGGGTATGAGTACAAAGAGTACTCAACAAGCCACCGCAAATGCAAGTAATAATGCAAGATAATAACAAAGGAAGGGTAATGGCTAAAGGTGCGGAAAAGTACATTTTCAGTTATTGCATTTAGTGTAGTCAAATCTTATCTTGCGGAATAATAAACATGAACATCAATAATACCATCTAACTCGAGGAGTACGTTTTTCCTCCTCGCACAACAGTCCTTACATGTCAAATCATCATGCACATTCATTTCAGTAGTAAACTAACTGTGGGATGTCACGCAACCCGCCTTTGACCGTGGGTTCGGTTTTTCGAAAAGATTCATGACTCTGATCAGAGGTGTACTACTGTACCCACAAGGCACGCACTCATCCCAAACACCAAAGTGTAACGAGATGACCCATACCACGGGAACTCGTGCCAAAACCTCAACATGAAATGCTCCAAGCGATAACCACCCGCTCTAGGTTTCGCCGACGCGCCGGGCCGCATCCCGGCTAACGTCGCACCCTCTTTTGCGCCACGTCGGTACAAGCCACACGCAAGTGCTGCTTGACCCATCTCCAAGTGGTGGCCTCGGTTTGGAACACTCCATACCTTAGTTAGGACTTACCCATTAGACTTGTGGTTAGTACGGAAGTGTATTGCAACGGATCCCGCAGACCGGTCCTTATAGTGCCCCGGGTGCTACCGACCAATGCCCTAGCTTGCACCCGGAACCCACCATGCATACACTCACAACCAAAACTCTATCACCAACAGAATTCCAAATATGAGGATAACGGGGATCATATAGTAGAACCAAGTTGCTACGACTCATTTTTTATCCTATAGCAATCGTGTCGATACATTGGACACTAGCTAATAGTACTAATCATATGGTGACAAGGAGTTTAGGCTAGATAGCATGGCTTGGGTTGCACATCAAGGTCGGGGGATCCTAATAAATATATTGTAAGGGTTTCATTTGACTAATGCATGTATATCCTATGTGTTTTAGCAATAGTTTAGTAAAACATGGGTTCAATATGCTCAAAAGATTAGTTTGGTGACTTGCCTTGTTCAGCGAAAGGTGACGGGGGAATCTCCGGGTAATATTCCGGCTCTTCGGCGGTGTCGTAGACTTTTTAACATGAATAATAAACATAACATTCAATAAACAATAAAAATCCACACAATAGGTATATAGGTTTGATTGGGTTAATTTAAGGAAAATGAAGTTGTTAAGTTTCTGAAATTCCTTTTGTGAATATTTAAAAATGAACTATAATGAAATGTTGCCCTTTATAAAAGAGATAATAATGTGAACAATTTTATTTTAAGTTTTCAGCTAATTTAAAATAAAAGGTTCAGAGTAAACTTAGTGGTTTCATTGTATTAACAGGAAAAGAATAAAAGATAAATTTTGCTAAAATTGAAATGAATCATTTTGTAATTTACCCTAAAGTGTATTTGAATACCCTATTAAATAAGTATGAGATATTCAAAGTAAGCATACTGTTTTTATTGCATTAACATGTAGAGAATAAAATTATAAATTTTCTGGAATTGAAATGATAATTTTTGGAGTTAAAATGCGCCAGATATGAATTTTACAAGTTTAAAACAGTTTCTGGAATTTAATTTAAATCAAAAACAGCCTCGGGTCCACGGTGAACCGGGCTCACGGTGAACCCGCGCACTGTGCGCGTGCGCCGAATCGAGATCCACCGTCGGATCGCGATCGGGCGGTCACGAGCGAGGCGGGAGATTTAAGTTAGCATGGACGGCTGAGATTAAAACGTCGAACCGGTACGCATCGTGCGGTCCAGATGCGACGTGGAATTTAAATACTAGCGAATGGCTCAGATTAAAACGTAACGCTTCGCCGAGATCTAACGGATCTGATTAAACATCACGAGGGATTTAATCGCCACCGTCAGATCTAGATCGCACGATCGCGATTGAATCCGACACGGCACGGGTACTCGACCCGTGCCAGTCGTCTTCTTCGGCGACGGTGAGTGGGCCAGAGGCCACGACGGGCGACGGTGAGGGGTCCTATGGGCTAAAATGGAAAGAGGACACTACGGGGATCACGAGGGTACCTTAGGCGAGGTGAGAGGTCATCGGAGCATGGTCAGTGACGAGGGTAGACGGCGGAGGGGTTCGGGTTCCTTGTCGGTGATGGCGTTCCGGCGGGGTTTGTCATCGGCGGAGGGGTGACCGAGGTTGGTGAGGTTCTGGCGGTCACGGAGGTGCGGTCACCTAGGACGGAGGAGGTCACCGGCGACGGCGAGCAGTGACCGGAGTGCGGGCAGTGGTGAGGTGTTTAAAACCAAAATGAGGCGCTCTAGTTCATTCTCAATGCGTTCGGGTGTGCGGGCTGGATGAGGGAGTGGCCGGGGTTTAAATAGAGGCGTCGGCGGGGGCAGAGGGGGCGCAATCGGGGGAGGCCGAGAGTAAAACCTCTCTTCAACGCCGGCGAGCTCCTTCCATGCATGCGTGCGCTTGATCCGGGGCGATGACGCGTGGAGTAAAGGGGGAAACGGCCGGCCGGGCGCGGGGGGTCGAGTAATGGCGCCAATTTAATGGGGGAGGGGCCGGCGAGGCGAATTCGAGGGGGATTAGGGTTCTGGTCGGTGAGGGGGGGGGGGTTGGGGGTGGATCCTGTGGGGAAGACGGATCCGATAGGTGGGGGCCACCGGGAAGTGGGCACGGGCGCGACAGCGGGCGGGGCTGACGGGTGGGGTCGGGTTCGGCTGAGAGAGGGGTGGCGCCGACAGGTGGGGCCGAGGTGGCGGGCGGGCGCGCGCGCGGAGGGAGAGGGCTCACTGACGGGTGGGGTCCATCGGTCAGTCGGGGGTGCGGGGAGGAGTGGGCTGGGCTGGCCGGGAGAGAGAGAAGAGGGGGAAGAGGCCCGTTACTATTTAAATACTTTTCCGAATAAAAATAATTACAGAAATTGCTTTAAAAATCTGTAAAAATTCTCAAAAATATATTTTGGTCTTGGGTACTCATACAAAATTTTCCAACCTCTGGTTTGGTCATTTCAACTAGGTTGTAGTTCAAATAGTCTAAGAAGGGCATTAAAGGCATTTCCAAATTAAATAATTCCAGAAAAATACAATAAATGATACTTTATTTCTTTGAAAATTTGGGGTGTTACAAACCTATACCCCTTACAAAGAATCTCATCCTCGAGATTGGAATGCTACTCGAATAACTCGGGGTATTGGGCTTTCAACTCGCCTTCATTTTCCCATGTGGCTTCTTCAACGGGGTGGTTGTCCCACTGAAGCTTGCAGAAGCGAACCACATGGCTCCTGGTTACTCTTTCCTTAGTCTCCAGGATCTTGATGGGCTTCTCGATGTAGGTCAAATCCTCTTGGACATTGAGTTGTTGGAGGTCGGCTTGTTCGACGGGCACACGAATACACTTCTTCAGTTGAGAGACGTGGAATACATCATGGACTCCTGCCAAGGATGGAGGCAGTTCCAGTTGATATGCCACTTCTCCTTGCCATCGGAGGATCTGAAAAGGTCCAACATAGCGGGGTGCTAGCTTGCCTCTCATGTTGAACCTTTGAGTGCCACGGAGGGGAGTGACTCGGAGATAGACATAATCACCCTCCTCAAAGGTTAGGTCTCTTCGTCGGTTATCGGCGTAGCTCTTTTGCTGGGACTGAGCTATCTTCAATCTGTCCCTAATGATCTTGACCTTCTCTTCGGCTTCTCTCAATATATCTGTCCCGAACAGTTGTGACTCTCTGGTCTGATCCCAAAGTAATGGCGTTCTGCACTTACGCCCATAAAGTGCTTCGAACGGGGACATCTGCAGGCTAACTTGATAGCTGTTGTTGTAGGAGAACTCCGCATAGGGCAAGTTCTTGTCCCACATTCCGCCAAAGTCTAGAGCGCAAGCTCTAAGCATATCCTCCAATATCTGGTTAACCCTTTTGGTTTGACCATCGGTCTGTGGATGATAGGCAGTGCTAAAGTTCAACCGGGTGCTGAGTTCCTCTTGAAGGTTCTTCCAAAACTTAGAGGTAAACTGACTCCCACGGTCAGATACAATCTTCTTTGGCACTCCGTGCAGGCACACAATCCGGGTCATATACAACTCGGCCAACTTGGCGACGGTGTAAGTTGTCTTGACGGGGATGAAGTGAGCCACCTTGGTGAGTCGGTCGACGATCACCTAGATAGAATCATGACCGGCTTGGGTCCTGGGTAGTCCCGTGATGAATTCCATTCCTATCTCTTCCTACTTCCATTCGGGGACCTTGAGAGGTTGCAACAGTCCAACAAGTCTTTGGTGCTCTGCCTTGACTCGCCGGCATGTGTCACACTTGGCCACATACTCAGCTATTTCCCTCTTCATGCTAACCCACCAATATTTCTCCTTTAGGTCTTGATACATCTATGTAATCTCGGGATGCATGGAGTATAGAGTATCGTGGGCTTCTTGAAGGATGAGAGCCTTCAACTCAGGCTTGTCGGGTACGCATATCCGGTTTCCGAACCAGATGGTGCCATGTTCGTCATCGGAGAATCTGGGGGCTTTACCCTTCCGCATGTTCTGCTGGATCTCTAAGATGTCCGGGTCTTCCTTCTGCTTTTCTCGGATCTGGTCTATCAAGACAGGTCTAGACTCCAAAGCAGTGAGGTATGCTCGGGTGGTGATCCCTAAATTCAGCCTTTCCATTTCCTTGTATAGCAGAGGGGCCTGGTCCTGTATCATGATGGCATTGCAGTACCCTTTTCAACTAAGGGTGTCTGCCACCACATTGGCCTTGCCTGGATGATAATGGATGCCCAAGTCGTAATCTTTGATCAGTTCCAACCATCTCCTCTGCCTGAGGTTCAGGTCCGGTTGGGTGAATATATACTTAAGGCTCTTGTGGTCAGTGAAGACCTCACATCGATTTCCCACAAGGTAATGCCTCCATATCTTCAAGGCATGAACCACGGTTGCCAATTCTAGGTCATGGGTCGGGTAGTTCAGCTCATGTGGTCTCAGCTGTCGAGAGGCGTAGGATATCACCTTCCCATCTTGCATTAATACACATCCCAATCCTTGACGAGAGGCATCACAGTAGACGTGGAAGTCTTTCCGGATGTCTGGCAGAGTCAGAATTGGGGCTGACACGATGATGAGGACATCACTTCACATGATACACACATGGAGCCTCCACATACAATTCAGCTACAAGGACCAATCACACGCGCCCGTGCCCGCCGCTTGAACCATGAGGTTAATTCTTTCCTTAGCAACTTTGATTATATTTGTTTGGACAGGATGCTACTGAATTCTAGTGATATTTTGTTGCTTAGGAACATGGGAGATGGAATAGAAGAGTTGGAGTTGAAGACGGAGTCACACGGATGATTTGAAGTCAAGACTTTGCTGGTTCGGACTACATCAACCACCCTGCACCAAAATGTGCATAACTTCCTTATACGAAGTCCGATTGGCGCGTTCTTGGACTTTTTGGAAAGCTAAGGAGAAGACGGATCTTTTGCCGTTGGTTTCGTCGCATTTGGAGTCTCGAGTCGATCTGTGTGATTAAAACAGTCCTGTGTGATAGAACTGGGCCGTGTTGGGCCATAGTC
Organism: Zizania palustris; assembly: GCA_019279435.1. NCBI lineage: Eukaryota > Viridiplantae > Streptophyta > Magnoliopsida > Poales > Poaceae > Zizania > Zizania palustris. The sequence continues at coordinate 11,052,664 of JAAALK010000285.1, forward strand.
TGAGTCTGTACGTCTTCTAGCCCACAGCCCGTGTCTGTTCGCCTTCCACAGGCTGCCGCCCTATATATTCTCACGCCAGCCACCTATAGGGTTAGGTTTTGCTTTGTTGCATCTACACTGTTGTGTTTAGATCCCGCCTCTTGCACCGGACCGATTGGCTGCTGCATTGGCGTTTGTGAAACCTCACCTTATCATCGTTTGTCTGTGTTTTGGCATTCGACTTGTATCCTTCCTGTTCTTGCTTGTGTTCTTGGGTTCGCTTGCAGGAATTAGCCTTCGTGGCGAGGTCAATCGCGTCCTGCGTGGTTGATAACCAACGGAGACAGTGGTGTAACGATTGCAAGGTTTTGATCCGCCGGACCGGAGCCTTGGATCGCCAACGTCGAGATTCTCCACCAACCCAAGTTTATCCTTTACCTAGCGGAAGATCGGGACCACTCCCCCATCAGTTGGTATCAGAGCTCAGATTTCCCGTTAGGTAATCTCGATCTGCTTTTGTTTTTACCTAGAGTCCAGAAAACCGCACCAAAAAAAAATTCCCCACCGAGAACCCCTTTGTGCCTTGCGATTTTAATTTCAGTTTTAACTTTGTTGAGTTCGTGTTCTTGGTCGAGTCTTGTTGCTGGTTTAGTCACCCCTCTGTGTCATTTGAGTAGTAGTTGTTCTTGTGTCTTAGAAAAAAATTCCCCACCGAAACCCCCCCCCCCTTCCACAACCCTACTTTGTTTTCCACATCGACTCTTGTGACCCCCTTTCAGTAAAACAGGCATAAATTTTCGCTCGTTTGGCAGAAAAATCTGAAATTTTTTGAGCGTGTTCCTGACCCAATTTGGGGGGTACCCTAACTCGGTTCCCCAGTTAGCCCTCACCAGAATCGCCAAAAAAAATCAGGAAGATAAAGAAAAAAATTGGTCAAAGTTTTTGCTCGCCGGACAGCGAACTTGTTTGAATTTTTGTGAGCCACATCCCACCTCAGTTGTAGGTGCCAATTTTTGTGGTTGCATCTTTGGTCATCCTTGTTCAAAAAAAAATAGAGTGAAAAAAAGGAGAAAAAAAAATTTAAAAAAAAAAGAGAAGCGGTCCTGTTAGTTGCTTGTCCGAACTCTTGTCCGATCTCTTGTCCGATCCGTGGCAGGCAGTGGCAGTTCCAGTGGCAGTTTCTGCTTGTCCAATCCCTTGTCCAATCTCTTGTCCGATCTCTTGTCCGATCTGCAGAGAGCTAAATTTGGCCTGTGTTGCTTCCATTTGAGTTTTGGGCACATAGTTTCCCTCTATTGCTTGAATTTTCTCCTTGGGAGCACTAAGGCCAGCAACTTTGACGAGTACTAGGGAATACTTATTGAACTTGGTTTAACTGTTATTATTATCGCTAATCCTTGCTACTCACTTTGCCTTCCAAGCTACACCTTTCTCTTGGTCAGGACAGGTTCATTCCTTGCAATTGCCACCACCCTCCACTTGGTTCATCACCTGTAGGCCGGTGACCTCACTGCGGCGTGGTAAGAACACTTGCAAGCGTAGGTAAGGTGCTTGACGGATTGCTTCCACCCCACACTCACCACCACACCTAGCTGTTTTCCATCAGGATTATTCTTTGTTGTTTTGTCTTTCACTAACATGGCAGATAACAACGGTACCCCTCCATCTGATTTTAATGAATGTGTCTCACAACGTGCTCTACTAGAGTCTCAGCGGCAGACCCAACATTCCATCGAACGTCTCGCACGTACTGTGGCTGACCTAGTAGACCGGATGACTGCCTTGGAAACACGTTTGCCTGCTGCACGAGCCAACAATGACCATGTTGAAGAGGAAGACGACCATATTGAAGAGGAAGACGACTTATCCTATGCCGGAAACAATGCCATTGACCCTGACGAGGCTGCACGTCATCGCTTTCAGTTCAACCGTCAAGGTATGGGCGGCCACCGCAACCGCCCTCCACGAGGTAACAATGACAACCACAGGAACAATGATCCCTACTCTAAGGTAAAATTTTCAGTACCTCCTTTTGCTGGCACCTATGATCCAGATGCATATTTAGATTGGGAGATGTCAGTCGAACAAAATTTAATGCTCACATGGTTCCTGCTATCCACCGTGTGCGCTTAGCTACTAGTGACTTCACTGGATATGCTCTTCTTTGGTGGACTGAAATAGTTCAGGTTGGCAATGAACCACAAACTTGGGATATGTTAAAACGGCAAATGCGTGGTAGATGGGTCCCTCCTTCATATAAACGTGATTTGAGAAAAAAATTGCAGCGCCTAAACCAAGGAAATAAATCGGTAGAGGAGTATTATCAGGAGTTGCAAATAGGTTGCATGCGTGCTGAAATTGAGGAGGACAATGAGGATAAAATGGCCCGTTTTTATGGTGGTTTAAGACGAGAAATTCAGGATATCATTGATTATAAAGAATACAATACTATCACTCGTCTTTTCCACCTTGCTATGCTTGCAGAAAAAGAATTGCAGGGTCACCAACAACCACAACGCAGCATGAGGACCAACATTGGTGGTTCTACTTCACGCTCAAGTGGGCAGCAACAACGACCACCACCACCACCTTCTCGACCGATGGCTACATCAGCACCTTCTACATCTACAGCCCAGGCTCAGAGCTCCAAGGCTGCAGCATCCAAGGCGCCAGCCAAGCCCACCTCCTCGGCGGCCTCTACTGCACGTTCGACAGCGATCCAGTGTCACCGATGCAAAGGATTCGGCCATGTCATGAAGGACTGCCCTAGTCAGCGGGCTTATATTGCTACGGTAGACGGTGGCTACGTAAGTGCTAGTGATGTTGAAGATGAATATGCGCTTGCTGCTAACATTGCAGGAGATGACGATACATTCAACGATGACGCTGTTTTTGCGCCGGATGCCTCGGCCGACCTTGAAGCACTTATTGTACAACGCGTCTTGAGCACTCACATGGAGCAGGATGATCGGGCATAACGGAATAATCTGTTTCAGACCTTCTTCGTCGTCAATGACCGTCGTGTACGTGTCATCATCGGCAGCGGTAGTTGCAACAATTTGGTGAGCCACGACATGGTAACAAAGCTTCAACTTCCCACACGTGCGCATCCACACCCTTACCATGTGCAATGGTTCAACAATAACGATAAGGTCAAGGTAACACAAACTTCTCACATCGAATTTTCCATTGGTACATACTTCGGAGTTGCTGATTTTGATGTAGTACCAATGCAAGCATGTTCTCTGTTACTTGGTAGACCTTGGGAGTATGATACTGATGCTACACACCATGGTAGGAGCAATAAGTACACATTTATGTATAAAGGAAAGAAAGTTACATTGCTTCCTATGACTCCTGCTGAAATTGTGAAATTTGAAGAAGAAAACATGCTAGGGACGCCCAAAAGAGCAAACAACCTTCTGAAAATCAGCAAGTAGCCAAAACGCTTTCGAGGCAACAGAAAGATAAACTTGCTTCTCCTTCTTCATCACAAGTTATTAATCTGAAAGGACGTGTCATGCTTGCAACTAAAACTGACCTTGCTGAAATTTGTGATGATACCCCCTTGCTATATGGCTTGATTTGCAAAAACGTGTTGTTTTCACTTGCGAACATTCCTAGCTCTGTTCCTGTTGCAGTCACTGACCTTTTGCAGGAGTTTAAAGATGTTTTTCCTGCTGAGATACCACCCGGGCTGCCACCAATACGTGGCATCGAGCACCAAATTGATTTGGTCCCGAGAGCGTCTCTTCCTAATCGTGCAGCGTACCGTACCAATCCAGAGGAGACAAAAGAAATTGAGCGCCAAGTACAGGACCTTCTTGATCGTGGGTACGTCCGTGAAAGCCTTAGTCCTTGTGCAGTACCCGTTCTTTTGGTACCTAAGAAAGATGGTAGTTGGTGCATGTGTGTTGATTGTCGTGCTATTAATAATATCACCATTCGATATCGACACCCTATTCCTAGATTGGATGACATGCTTGATGAGCTTAGTGGTGCCATTATCTTTACTAAGATCGATCTCCGTAGTGGCTACCACCAAATTCGCATGAAACTAGGTGATGAATGGAAAACTGCTTTTAAAACAAAGTTTGGATTATATGAGTGGCTTGTCATGCCTTTTGGACTTACTAATGCACCTAGTACCTTCATGCGCTTAATGAATGAAGTCCTACGGCACTTTATAGGACGCTTTGTGGTTGTATACTTTGATGATATCTTGGTTTATAGCAAGTCTCTCACTGAACATGTTGAACACCTACGTGCTGTTTTTTCTGTCCTCCGTGAAGCTAGAATGTTTGGTAACATTGAGAAGTGCACATTTGCACGGATCGAGTTGTGTTTCTTGGATATGTTGTCACTTCACAGGGTATTGAGGTTGACGCGGCAAAGGTCGAAGCAATCAATAGCTGGCCGCAACCACAAACTATCACACAGGTACGTAGTTTTCTTGGTCTTGCAGGTTTCTACCGGCGTTTTGTGAAAGATTTCAGCACCATAGCCGGTCCTTTGCATGAGTTGACCAAGAAAGGAGTTACATTTACTTGGGAGCCAGCACATGAACAAGCTTTTGCCACACTCAAAGATCGTCTTACACATGCACCTCTACTTCAGCTACCCGACTTCAGTAAGCCTTTTGAGTTAGAATGTGATGCTAGTGGGTTTGGATTAGGCGGTGTGCTGCTACAAGGAGGTAAACCCGTGGCCTATTTTTAGTGAAAATTACATGGTCCACA
>JAAALK010000285.1:11057481-11088749 GCA_019279435.1 Zizania palustris
GTATCTTCTGAAGCCCCTTTGCACACGAAGTGTGCAAAAGCTTCGGTAACGCGCTTCGAGCCAGAGGCCTTCGCATCACCGAGGATAGTCTTCGATATAATGACGGTTTTGAGCTGAAGCCGTTCAAAGCTCTCAAACATTCGCACCATCACCTCCGGAGTGGACCACCATAGCTTCGTAGCTACTCCCAGCTTGAACTCCGTTAGTCCGTGTACCGAAGCCATGCATAGCCGAAGTACCTCAAGTCAGCCACACTCTGAAGCCCACCTTCGGAGTACCTTCGCCACCTTCTGAAGTCCCTCTGTCCAAGGCCTCCGCATGAAGCATATCCATAAGCACCCCTCCGCAGTGTCTTAGCCCCAAGCACACTCTACGAAGACCCTTATTTAGACCATGCCTTCGATGCACCTTGACTTTTGAGACCTTCGTTAGGTGTCCCTTCGAGTGCCTCCATCTGGAGCACACTTCAAACACTTTGCCTCAATGTCGAGGACTTTATTCACCATACTCCGAAGTCACTCCTTCCAGAGCACCCTTCGAAATGCCTCGCCTCTGAGGACTTTGCCACGGGGTACCTTCAGCCGGAGCCACCCTCCGCACTTTTTGCCTTCGCTTGGCGCACCTTGACCCGAGAACCGACCTCGACCCCACGTAGCCTTCATGACCGAGCTCCCCACTCGCCTAGCATCAAGCCTCCTGCTTGACCCAAGTTCACTTGCTGCGAACCATCCGCCGCCTCCGAAGTCACATGCGCACCACCGACAAGCAGACAAAATTTCTAGTACCCGGAGACCTCTCTGGTAAACAACCTTCGGTACACATTTCAGTGTACCGCCCAAAGTACCGAGCCCTTCGGTACCGCATGTCATCATGCTCTACTAGACTCCTCCGACAGACACACTCCGCTGCACAGTTGCAGCCAGTAAACACCGAACCCTTCGGTAAACACCTCTGAACCCCATCAAAGGAACCCCTTCGTCCAAAAGAGAACTTGTCAATTACTCATCACAAACTTGAAACCAAGACACATTTCAACTTGGTTTCTCAGTTTTTGGCACCGGTTGCGGGCATTCCTTTATATCGCCTTTGGTGCACGTGGTGACGCTTAGTGATGGTATTGGGCTCGGATTTTGTTTGCTTGTGGTGGCTGTGTAGGATCCATAGTTGATCGGAGCTAGTGGCGGCCGACTCTTCGGTTGGCCGTCTTTGGTCATCTCAATATGGTTTCTCTAATGGCGTCTCAACAGTTGTTGGTCTTTTCTTTTCATTTTCCTCTCCTCTCTTCTTTTGGAGCTTCTTTTTTTCTTTGGTTGTCATATTTGTGGGGTGCTCCTTAGGTCTAGATGTAATCGTTTTTAAAGGTATGTTGTCTTAGTCTACTAGTTGTTGTCTTGTATAAGTGAGGCCCATGGTAACACTACAACAAAACAGGGAACTTCCGTCGGTCAAAGCCGACAGAAGTTAGCCCTTTCCCGACGGAAGAAGCTAACTTCCGTCGGCCTTTGGCCGACGGAAGCGAGGAGACGGAAGTTAGCTAACTTCCGTCGGCTTGACGTGGCAGACGGAAGTTAGCCCCGAACTCTGCCACGTCAGCAGAGGGGCGCTAACTTCCGTCGGCCAGCCCGAGATGGGCGGCGGCCCGAGGCGGGCGGCGGCGAGGGCGGGCGGCGGCGGCGCGGGCGGGAGGCGGGAGGCGGGAGGCGGCGAGGGCGGGCGGCGACGGCACAGGCGGGAGGCGGCGGCGCGGGCTGGGCGCGGGAGGCGGCGGCGTGGGCGCGTACAGGGAGTTAGGTCTCCCTATACGCTCGCGCGCGGTTGGGGGAAAAGGCCGCTAACTTCCGTCGGCCAGCATTAAAGCCGACGGAAGTTTTGATAACTTCCGTCGGCTTTAATGCTGGCCGACGGAAGTTAGGGGATTCGATCGGCCGCAGAAAAATACCCGCTAACTTCTGTCGGTCACTGTCAGAAGCCGACGGAAGTTAAGTTAACTTCTGTCGGCTCCTGGAGTTCGACGGAAGTTAAATAACTTCCATCGGCTTTCCCAAAAGCCGACGGAAGTTAATTTGGCCAACGAAAGACATCTGTTTTGGCGTAGTGTAAGGTGTTGGCTTAGTTGGGAGCGATAGGGTGCTATTTGCCCAAGTGTTTTGGTTTTTCCTGATTACTGTCTTCCAGGATAATAATCTTGTATTTTCTTTATCAATACAAATCTCCACGTCGTCTCTGTGTGGTTTGGATTGCTTTAAAAAATTCAATTTATATGGTGGGTAATTATCACACACACAACTTTATGCTTCAATTGTTGTTGGGGTTAAGAATCTATTAAATTTGGGTTAGACAACTTTTATCTTGTACTTCAAAAAATGTGTTTTCCAGAAATCATTGGTTAAGTTGTTTGATCCGGCTTTTAATTTTTTAAATGATCTGAGTAAAAACAATGTTGAAAAATCGGTCGATTAACTTGTATTCAACACTTAATTTAACGCAAAACTGACATATTAATTAATCATCGGTGGTCAAGCTGATCGATGTGTCACCACCAATTAATCAGTTGTATAGAACACGCTAGGTTCGGTCTTTCCTCTCCTACGGCACCTGCATCGCATTTCTACTAGCTGGCTGCCCTCTCGTTGCCTAGACACCGAACGAGAGAGATGGACAACTTAATCCTGTGTTTTCATTTTTTTCTACTTCTATTTCTTTGACTAGAACTATATGTATGTTTAATATCAACGTATTGCTATATTATTTAATTATTTATGTCAACAATTCAGTTAGTCCAATTAACTGATTAATGGACCAAGCGACTTGCGAGCTTGATTGGATATTTGGATTGGTGTCTATGGTAGTTGTGCTATTAAGCACATGCGGAGCCATATAGAAGTGCGGGTGTCCTTAGAGCATCTCCATTGTAATTGCTATTTTTGACTTGCTATTCATAGCAATAGCAAGTCTCCCTATTTCAATTGGCTTGCTATATTGCTACTCACTCCATTGTACTTGCTATTTGACTTGCTATTTTAGAAAACTTGCTATTTCTCTCATCAACTTGCTACATGTAGCAAGTTTGGTGAGAGAAATAGCAAGCCCCCTAAAATAGCAAGTCAAATAGCAAGTACAATGGAGACAACTTTTTGACAATTCTTGCTATTTTTAAGGATAGCAAGTTGGATAGCAATTACAATGGAGATGCTCTTAGTGCCTTCTTTTTAGTATCTTGTATTACCAAAATATCTGTAATTTTTGCTAACTGTATCATGCAAAATCTAGAGCATAGAAAAAAGATCGCAGAAGCATCCTAAGATGGCGGCTTGAAGCCTTGTTATTCCTCATTTAACATCTGATATCGATACGTACATCACATTCTCTTCACAGGACTTATGTACCGAAACACGTACATAGGTCAAACAACACTTCCACTATCACAAGTTCACAGTTCAAAGCTCCACTTTCTTGCCGTCGATGTTCTTGCCGTCGTCGCTCCCGGCGATGCCGACGACGTGTGGACCCTTGATCTGGTCAGGCACGAGCTTCCGGAAGCGCACAGTGAGGACGCCATCTTCGAGGCTAGCGGCGATGGAGTCGAGGTCGGCGTTGTCGGGGAGACGGAGCTGGCGCTTGAATCTACCGTGTAGGAGCGCTCCTCCCGGTGCCGTGTTGCTTTTCACCTCACTGAATCAGCTCAGAACTGTCAACAACAAGACAATTTTTGTACCGCACTTAAAACTGCAGCATTTTCTGTATTGCATATATACGATGAAAAAACAACTTCAAGAACGTGGTTACTAACACTATCAGCACACACGCCATGCTCCCGGTATTCTTGCGCCATCCCACGACGGAAACACATGCCATGCGTCCAGGACTTTAGAACAGAAATAACAACCTGACTGCCTGAATAACAAATTCCTACGACGCGCTCGCTCAAATTATTGAAAACAGAGAAATCATACTGACATGACTTTGAACGAGCTGGAATTATAACATTTCTCCCCTAAGTCCAATTTCATTCACTTTTGTTCGATGACACCGATCCATTCGCGTGGCTCTTGAAACTTGATCCGAGTGACTTCGTCATGATATCTATGAGTTAATTATTGATGCTTGCATAGGCCCTGTTTGGATGGAGGCTGCTTATCTTTAGGGACTAAATTTTAGTCCCAATTAGTCCCTAAACTTCCAAACAGATATACTTATTGGGACTAAACTTTATCCCCTAAAGATTAGTCCATTAGTCCCTCCAATGTTGCTTATTGGGACTAATCCTGGCTTGGACCTGGCCTACCCCGCACCTTCTCCATTGGCTCCCGATCGGCTTCACTGGGCGTTGCCACGAACTCCCCACCGTCGCAGCCACCAACTCCCCACTGGCGCCGCCACAAACTCCCCACCGACGCGCCCCTTGGTCCCCATCGGCGCCCCCTGCTCCCCATCAGCACCTTCTCCCCACCGGCGCCACCATCTCCCCATCGGCGCCACCATCTCCCCACCGGAAGCTTCTCCCCAATGGCGCCGCCATCTCCCCACCGGAAGCTTCTCCCCACCGGCGCCGCCATCTCCCACCGGCACCCCCATCTCCCCATCGGCAAGCTTCTCCCCACCTGTGCCGCCAGGTCCCCATCAGCGCCGCCCTTCTCCCCATCGGTGCCCCCTGCTCCCCATCGACGGCACCACCCCACCTAGGCTTCAGCATCTCCCCACCGCCCCCTGCTCACAATCTCCCCAGTGGCGCCCCCTGCTCACCATCTCCCCTCCGGCACGAGTCTTTTGCTCCCCATCGGCGCCCCTGGTCCTCATTTGTTCATCCCGACGCCATGGACGGCCATGGCCATAACTACCGGCCATCTTCTTCCGCCGCCTTACCTCATCATTCTGTCGTTGCTGTCCCTGATCCCGATGACTTGGACCTCTTGTCGCAAGCGCCGGCGTCTCAGAGCCTCTCGACTGGGAGAGTACACATGGAGCACCTTGATCTGAACTCTCAGAGTGATTGATTCCCCTTCATTGAAGAGTACTCGGGTATCCTGCAGCGTGGAAGAGGTTCTATCGAAGGCGGTCGATTTGGTGCGTTCCAACGACCTCGACCGACTGGTGGTGGTGGAACATCCAGCCATGGTAGAGGTGTCCCTGTGTGTGGTCGCCGTGGTCGTGGCACCCTCACCACTGTTTCACATCCGGCGCCCATGGGTTTCGTCCCCCATGGTGGAAGTCCTCTCCTCCGCATTGGTGATACATCTTTGGGTGCTGACAGTGGGATGGGCAGTGGAAGTCGTGGGAGGTTCTTTGGCCGTGTAGCATCCTCTGCCGGTACAAGCACTCTTCCTTCGATCAGGATCACAGGAGATGAGGAAGAACTGGATGATGAAGTAGATGAGGAGCCATGCTGAATAGCGTGGGCCTCATGGCTCTAGAAGTGATGAGTCATTGTCAACGATAGTCAAAGAGGACTGAAGAATAGAGGAGATCTGCTGTTTCATGGGCCGCATGTGACTCAGGTACACGGGCAGCGAGCGACTGTCGGGCAGAGGAGGCTGCGAAGTCGGGCTGGCCCAATCCGGGTGCATGGGCCAGAAGCAGTAGAAGACCCACTGGGCTGTTGACCAGGACTGACTCAGGTACACGGGCGGTGAGCGATTGCCGGGCTGAGAGAGTTGCGGAGTCGGGCCGGCCCAATCCGGGTACCTGGTGCAAAGCTGGTGGAGGCTTTGTCAGTTTCGGCGTAAAACTGACAACCGTTGATTCTGTATCCGACTGTCCAGAAGAGTAGCTTCCGGATATGTCATCTGTTACTCTAGGCCCACAGTCAGTCAGTTGTGTCTGTAAAAATTCCTAAGGGCAGTAGAGTCTTTTTCTTTATTTTTGAGTCTGTAAAAACACTAAGGGGCTGGTAGAATATTCCTAGTGTTGGGCTGCCTATAAATAGCACCCCAATCCCTAGGGTTTGGACTACCATTTTGCTGAAATTGAATACTACTCTATTGGGTCATTTTTGCCTCTCATGTTTTCTCTCTCTTCTCCTGTTCCTTGCTTGCGCCGCCAGGGAGTTCTCCCACTATGTTTCTTGTCTTGCTTTTAATGTTGCAGTAAATGCTCTACTTCTTTGTGTGCTGCATCTGCAAGGTTTTTAATGACTCGTTTTCACCTTCAAAGCAAGTTTCCCTGTGATTTTTGAGCCCTTGTAGGCTTCGGCAGGTGTGAAGAAGCTTCTGTTCTTCACATACAGAGTACTAGTTCTTGCGATTTACAAGTAGTACTCCTCTGTAGCTACAGTCTTCTGCGCCAGCTTTTTACTTTTACTGCTCCACTTTTCGATCTGGTTGATAGGACTAAAATCACTTTTTCTGACTGTCTCTGCGAAGTCATCCTTCTCTGTTCGAAGCCCCTCAGCTCAGTGAGGCAGGCTTCGATCCGACCATACTCGAAGGCTTCGTTTCAATCTTCGAGCTTTGTTTTGTATTCTGTGTTGCTGAGCTTCGAAGCATTTTTCTGATCGACAGCATTACATACTTCGAACAATAGCGCGAAGGGGCTTTGACCCTATCCGTTCGAAGTCCATACTTCGACATGTTTCGAGGTTGGGTTCGAAGCTTGTGGCTCCACTAGGCCTCGCTCTAATTTCTGTGTAGCATGTCACCCTTCGCCTCTCTTTTCGGAGCTTGCTCTTTTCGAAGGTAGGGCATTGGCTTCGGACTTTCTTTTCTGTCGCGTGACAGACTTCGCTTCTTTGTTCGAAGGTTGTCCGTCTGCTTTGTGTGTTCGAAGCTTTTCTGTTCGAAGGTTGTGCTTCGAAGCTCTCGGTTCAAGGTGTGTTCGAAGTTTTGTCTTCGAAGTCCTCACTTCGAAGCAGGCTCCGACTTTATCACTTTGCTCCGAAGCTCTTGGTTCGAAGCTGTGTTCGAAGTCCTGTCTTTGAAGTACACACTTCGAACCAGGCTCCGGCACTGTTTTACTTCGCTCCGAAGTACACTTCGCTTCCTACAACTTCGAACTAGGCTAGACAGCGACACCTTCGGGATTTCGGACAGACTCCGTCACCAACCTCCGAAGCAGACCTCGACGTGCGAAGGGGGCTTCGCCAAGACCCGAACAGGAGACAACTTTGGACAGTAACTTCTCTCCTCATCTTATACATACTTAGATCATTTCATTGAGAAGTTTAGGCCTGTTACACTTTGTTCATCTGTCTAGTTGCACTGCTTTAACATTACACTGTTTATCATCAGCTGCCTCTAGGTTAGAAACCTTTAGACTTAGGCCTTCTGTTCATTTTCTGCTGCACAGTCTTTTGAGGTGCGTTGGGTGTTGGGAGCAGGCCATTGATTCGAAAGAATTTTTAAGGCGCCCATTCACCCCCCCTCTGGTCGCTACTTTCGGTCCTACAAGTGGTATCAGAGCGAGGTTAGGGTTTTTCCATACCTTAACCGGTTCTAAACCCCAGTAGTGACTATGACGTCTCCTGGCAAGGTCCCGTCCTTGGAAGCCTATGGCTATAATTATTGGAAGACTCGCATGCGAGCCTATCTCATGAGCCAGGGTTCGGACATATGGGACATTTGCGTTCACAGCACGTTTGTCATTCTGCCAGTTACTGAGCAAGGTACTGCTGGTATCATTGCTCAGCATCTGAGCAACAGTAAGGCTGTGAACATTTTATTTTCTGGTTTAGGTCCCACTGAATTTGAGCGAGTGAGTCATCTCTCCACTGCGAGAGAGATCTGGGCTACCCTCAAGGCACACCATGAGGGAACAGCACAGGTCAAGGCTCGACTCTATCAGACCTACCGGCGTGAATATGAGAATTTCACACAGAAGCCGGGTGAATCTGTTGAGGCTTTGTTTGGTCGCTTTCAGTCGATCATTAACAAGCTTCGGGACAACAAGGCTGAGGGTGCTCAGTTAGTCTCAGATCACGAGCAGGCGCTCAAGGTTCTTCATACCTTGGACCCAAAGATCTGGGAGATCAAGGTATCATCTATCGTTGAGAGTACTTCTTACGATACCTTGACCATTTCTGAGCTGTTTAGCAAGCTGAAGGCCACTGAGGTAGATATCCAGTTGAGATCAAATCTCACTGGCTCTGGATCAAAATCCCTGGCCCTTGCTACACCTTCAGTGGATCCCTCTGCTGTGAGCTGTGCTGGGTTCTCTTTGATGTCTATCACTGAGGACCAGCTTGAGTTGTTGGGAGATGATGATTTGTGTCTCTTTAACAACCGGGTGCGTCGTGTCTATGATAAAAGAATGTTCAAAAGACACGGCACAAAATCCGGATGCTTTGAATGTGGTGATCCAGGACACTTCATCGCCGACTGCCCCAAGCGCAGTGGATACAAGAAGGGCACCGGCAGCAGCTTCCACGACTCCGGCAAGCATGAGAGCCCCTCCTTCAACAAGGGCAAGCCGAAGACTCGGTTCTTCAAGAAGGCCCTGAAGGACTACCGGCGAGAGAACAAGAAGCGCGACAAGGCCTTCTTCGCCGAGATGGAGAAGAGCTACTCCAAGCAGTCCACGACTTCTTCCTCTTCATCGAGCTCAAGCGATGAGGAGATCTCCATCAGGAAGGGGAAGGACAAGGACGATCCGGCGGGTCTCTGCTTCATGGCTTTCGGAGACAAGCCGAAGAGCCGCTCTCACCAGCGCCGAAGATCCCGCAAGAGCTTCTGCTCCATGGCTCTTGGGGATAGAGAAGAAAAGAGCTCCTCCGACGACTCCGACGACGACGATAGCAAGGTATCATCTTATGAGCGTGAAATTGTAGATTTACTTGAGAGCAATCGTCAGGAGTTGAAGTATCGGGAGAAACTGCTTAGGGGGGCTAAGAAAAGGATAGACGAGTTAGAAAGTGAGCTTGCCGTAGCCAACGGTAGAATAGAAAGTCTATCTTCTTCCCCTTGCTTGGGTGATAGCAGTGAGTGCCCGAAGTGTGAGGTGCTTCTGTGTGACCTGTCGACTCTGAAGTCCAGGTACACAGAAAGGGTTGATGAGAGGGACGCTTTGGCCACTGAGCTTGAAAGCGCTCAGCAGGAGCTGAAAAATGCTCAAGCCACTGTCGTCGCACCCTGTGTTGATTGCCCATCTCATCTAGCTACCTTAGCTGAGCTGAAATCCAAGGGCGATGAACATTTGGGTGATTTAGAGAGGTTGAGAGCTGAGCTTGCGCAGACTAGGCTAGAGCTTGAGACATTGTCAGTTCCACCCACTGTCTGTGAGAACTGCCTGTCTCTTAGAATGGAGCTGATTAAGCTAAAAGCCGGGAAGTCTGTCCAAAAAGAGAGTGAGTGTGAGACCTGCTTGTCTCAGGTGGAGGTTCTAGCTTCCTTGAGAGAGGAGCTAGCAGATTCTCAGAATGAGAACTTTTACCTCCGGTCTATCCTGAGTTGGATCAGTGCCAGAGAGCCACAGCTTGGCATGATGATCCAGCAGTTCAAGAGGCAGGATGGGTTTGGGGTAGGTTACACCTACACCAAGGCAGACTTTGAGAGTGCCATCAGCCGGGCAGTGGAGTGGAGTAAAATGACTCCAGAGCAGAGATATCCCAAGACTCACTCCACTGAGTATTCCCAGGCTTGTCAGCCCAAGGATGGAGTGATCCATGAACCACCTAAAGCTCCACCCAAGAAACCTATCTGGGTTCCTAAACCCAAAAATCTCCACACTTCTCTAGACTCTCTTCCTGGACCCTCTCAGCCCAAGAAGACCACACCAAACACTACCAAGCCCAAGAACCCCAAGCCTCAACCACATCCCAAGAAGCCTACCTATCATTGTGAGTATTGTCAGAGAGACGGGCATCTTGCGGAGTTTTGCTTCAGGAGGAAGCGGGTTGAGAGAGCAGAGAGGGCTCGTAGTGATCAGGTGCAGTTCTACCAGCAGGGTGGTAGACTGCGTGTTCCTCGGCGCGGGGAGAGGCTGGAGGCCAGGCCGCGTCGTGTAGGTGGTGGTAGAGGAGACGGTTTTCGTACCCGTGCTCCAGTTGGTGGTGTTCGTTCCGGCAGAGTTCCAGACCGAGTTGGATACGGTTCTGGACCTCGTGGCCGCAGGGATAGGAAGAACCGTGGACCGCGTTTTGAGCCGCGTTTTGGTCCAAACTCTTTTGATGGTTTTCGCTTTCCATCTTTTGAGCAGATGGCTCGACACTGGTTTAGCTCTTTTGCTAAACCTGGTGCCGGACCATTTGCTCCCACTTACAGACATTGATTGTGCAGGACCGGGGACTGGAGGATGTTTGGATCATGGACTCAGGATGCTCTCGCCACATGACGGGACATCGCAGATGGTTCTCCAGTCTCACTCCCCCGAGCTCCAAAGAATATATCACGTTCGGGAACAGCGGTCAAGGGAAAGTAAGTGGCATAGGCTCAATTTGCATTTCAGATCATTTCTCTTTAAAGAATGTTGCTTTGGTTAAAAATCTGAACTTTAATTTAATCTCTGTGTCGCAACTTCTTGAGGATGGTTTGGAAGTGCGTTTTAAGAAGGGCAATTCTTCTGTGGTTGATTCTAGAGGGTCTTTGGTTTGTCAGATTTTACCCTTCGGTAAAGTTTTTCGAATTGACTTCTCTAGTTCTTTTGGCCCTTCTCGCTGTTTGATTGCTGGATCTTCTTCTGAGCTCTGGAAGTGGCATAGGAGGTTAGGTCATTTGAGTTTTGATCTGCTAGTCAGGTTAAGCTCTATGGACCTCATCCGAGGATTGCCCAAGCTTAAAATGGAGAAGGATCTAGTTTGTCATCCCTGTCGTCATGGGAAAATGGTTGCCGCTTCTCACTCACCTGTGACTCAGGTGATGACTTCGTATCCAGGCGAGCTTTTACATTTGGACACTGTAGGTCCAGCTCGGGTACGCTCAGTCGGTGGGAAGTGGTATGCACTTGTGATTGTTGACGACTTTTCTCGTTTTTCGTGGGTTTTCTTTTTGGAGTCTAAGGATGAAACTTTTCAATTTGTCCATGACCTGATTTTGAAGCTGAAGAATGAGAACAATGGTCGGATGCGAGCAATTCGCTCTGACAACGGCTCTGAGTTCAAGAACTCTCAGTTCGTCAGCTTCTGTGGTGATCAGGGTCTGGACCATCAGTTCTCTTCTCCTTACACTCCCCCACAGAACGGCGTTGTGGAACGAAAGAACCGCACGCTAGTTGAGATGGCCAGGACGATGCTCGATGAGCACAGGACTCCTAGGCGTTTTTGGGCTGAAGCCATGAACACGGCTTGCTATCTGGCCAACCGCATTTTTCTTAGAGCTTACATTGGTAAGACATCATATGAGTTGCGTTTTGGCAGACAGCCCAAAGTGAGCCACTTGCGAGCGTTTGGCTGCAAGTGCTTTGTGCTCAAGAAGGGAGGGCATTTGGACAAGTTTGAGTCTCGTTGCTGGGATGGTGTTTTTCTTGGTTATGCATTGCATTCTCGAGGCTTCCGTGTTTGGAACCTCGAATCCCAGCTGCTTGTCGAGACTTGTGAGGTCTCATTTGATGAGTCCTTGCCTTCTTTGACTCCTTCTTTTGAGCTTTCTGGTGATGATGAGCTCGGAGAGTCCATCTTCGAGGAAGATGAGGATACTCCAGCTGCTGTTGAGGGTGGGCCTTCTGCATCCCCCGCAGAGCCCACATCTTCTGTGACTTCGACTGATGATGAGGGCGGACCTCTGATCACTTCTTCCACTTCGATCGAGCCCCCTCAGTCAAGTCCAGAGGTGCCAGCTGCTGACTCCGGTGAGGTGACTTCAGATCACCAGGGAACCCGAGCAGTTCAGCGTGACCATCCCTCAGAGCTCATCATAGGTGATTTGACTGAGAGAACTTTGCGTTCTTCTGCCTCTCTTGCTGTGTTTGCTGAATCTGCATTTGTTGCATCTTTTGAGCCCAGAGACATTTCTCATGCTCTCTCTGATTCTAATTGGATTAATGCCATGCAAGAAGAGCTTGAGAATTTTGTCCGCAATCGGGTTTGGACACTAGTTGAGCCGCCACCAGGATGCAACCCCATAGGCACCAAGTGGGTATTCAAGAACAAACAAGGTGAAGATGGGGTTGTGGTGCGCAACAAGGCTCGACTAGTCGCCCAGGGTTATTGCCAGAAGGAAGGTATTGACTTTGAAGAAACCTTCGCTCCTGTGGCCCGTCTTGAGTCCATTCGTATTCTTCTAGCTTTTGCCGTTTCAAAGGGTTTTAAGCTTTTTCAAATGGACGTTAAGAGTGCTTTTCTGAACGGGTTCATAGAGGAGGAGGTATATGTTAGGCAACCCCCCGGTTTTGAGAACCCTAAGTTTCCTCGACATGTTTTTAAGTTGCATAAAGCTTTATACGGGTTGAAGCAAGCCCCCAGGGCTTGGTATGACCGGTTGAAGCAATTTTTGTTGGGGAAGGGCTTTGTGATGGGTTCTGTGGACAAAACTCTTTTCTTGCTCAGAGATGCTTCAGATTTTTTAGTTGCTCAGATTTACGTGGACGATATTATCTTTGGCGGTACTACTGATTCTCTTGTGTCCAAGTTTTCTGAGCAGATGCACAGTGAGTTTGAGATGAGCCTCATGGGTGAGCTTAAGTACTTTTTAGGGCTCCAGATCAAGCAGACCAAGGACGGCACCTTCATCCACCAAGGTAAGTATACTCGTGACATGCTTAAGAAATTTGACTTTGGTGGTGAATTAAAGCCGCAGATGACCCCGATGGGCACTTCTGGGGGTCTGGACAAGGACGAGAGCGGCGTCAAGGTCAATGAGAGAGAGTTTCGAGGGATGATCGGTTCACTGCTATACTTGACAGCAACGAGGCCAGATATACAGTTCGCCGTGGGACTTTGCGCGCGTTTTCAGTCTTCACCACGCGCGTCTCACCGGCAGGCTGTCAAGCGCATTTTCAGGTATCTCACCTATGCGCCTGATCTTGGTCTTTATTATTCAGCATCATCATCACTTGATTTATCTGGCTTTTCGGACGCTGACTTTGGTGGGTGCCGGTTGGATCGCAAGTCGACTTCCGGTACTTGCCAGTTTCTTGGTTCTTCCCTTGTATCTTGGTCTTCTCGAAAGCAATCTGGAGTTGCTCTTTCGACCACAGAGGCTGAGTACGTAGCTGCTGCTAGCTGCTGCTCACAGATGGTTTGGATGATTTCTACTCTACGAGACTTTGGGTTGCTCTTTCCTACCAGGGTTCCATTGTTTTGCGACAGCACGAGTGCTATTAGTGTAGGGAAAAACCCGTGTCTCCATTCAAAAACCAAACATATTGATGTGCGCTTTCACTTCTTGCGGGATCAATATGAGAAAGGTGTCATTGACCTTGTTCATGTTGATACCCATCATCAGTTGGCTGACATTTTCACCAAACCCCTAGATCAGTCTACTTTTGAGCGTTTAAGAGGGGATTTGGGTGTTGTGTATCCTTTTTAGGATATTTTGCGTCAGTTTTCCTTCTTCTTTACTCTTTTCTTGAGTCTTTCTGTGTGTGTTCATATCATACATATTCACATATCACACTTTAGAGATGCTTCTGTTATATGATTGAACTGCTTTACGTATTCTAGCTGGTACATGCTTTCGAATACTTGTCGATGATCATGCTTTGCTTCAGTTCAAATGATATGCAGATATCTGTCATATGCATGGCTTTTACGCTTTCAACTTGAAAAATGATCACCATTGCTTCTGGTAACTAGCATGTGTAGGCTGAGTGCTTTTGCTGTCTGTTGCATGCCTTGTAGCCAGTTCATCACATAGATGCAGATATGCAACTTGGACATCTTTATGCTTTAACATGGAATATGTGCTATAAAAATCAAAAATGAATGAAAATTCCATGCCTTTTTATGCTTAAGTTGAAAAGATCCAAGTGGGTTTGCTTTGTCGCATTATATTGTTCTGGACTGCTTACCATAGCACGTTGGTATGAACTAGAACAAGTGTAGTGTATGCCGAGACCAATGTCTTAAGCTTCTGATGGCTCAGTTTTGGCCTAGGCTTGACTTGGTCGGTTAGCATAAGGTTTGACATGCAAATAACCCTTGGCACAAATGACAAAGGAAAATGAAAAAGCCTGAACTTTAAAAGGATAACAAGCTTGCTGAAGCATTTTGTTTTGAACAATGCTTATCTTGGTAGATATCAGTTAGCTTCTGCATCTCATGCTTTACCTTGCTTGTTTACTAGCAAATATGGTGATGCTTTTATTTGCAAAAACTGAAAAATGCGTGCTAAATGACTTTCTTTCGATATCATCTGTTGCACTGATCATGCCATGTGTCTTAGACAGTATCTCTTTTGCTATACTTGTTAGATACTGTATTTGCAGTCAATCATATCTGAGAAGCATGCTTTCTACACTCCACCTGCACCCCAGTTGCATTCACTGCATATTTTGAGGGGGAGTTACTTTTCAGGGGGAGTCTGTGTCTCTTTTTTTTTTGAGTGCTTGATGAGTTCACTTGTCAACAAGGGGGAGAAAATTTGGACCAGAGTTTAAGGGGGAGTTTGTACTCTGTTGATATCCTTGTTGTTCTGAAATCGCACTCATTTTGAGCTTTTACGTTTTGGTTAACCATAATGACCGTTCCTTGCTTTTGTTTGGCTTTTGGTCATTAGGGTTAAACTTTTACCTTATTTTTCTTCTTCTTTGTTTCCTTGTGTTTTGTTTTCGTGCTTCCACATTTGTTCGCAGGTGCTAACGAGCTGTGAAAAGAGGAATGTTGACAATGCACTCATCAAGGGGGAGATTGAGGAGCCATGCTGAATAGCGTGGGCCTCATGGCTCTAGAAGTGATGAGTCATTGTCAACGATAGTCAAAGAGGACTGAAGAATAGAGGAGATCTGCTGTTTCATGGGCCGCATGTGACTCAGGTACACGGGCAGCGAGCGACTGTCGGGCAGAGGAGGCTGCGAAGTCGGGCTGGCCCAATCCGGGTGCATGGGCCAGAAGCAGTAGAAGACCCACTGGGCTGTTGACCAGGACTGACTCAGGTACACGGGCGGTGAGCGATTGCCGGGCTGAGAGAGTTGCGGAGTCGGGCCGGCCCAATCCGGGTACCTGGTGCAAAGCTGGTGGAGGCTTTGTCAGTTTCGGCGTAAAACTGACAACCGTTGATTCTGTATCCGACTGTCCAGAAGAGTAGCTTCCGGATATGTCATCTGTTACTCTAGGCCCACAGTCAGTCAGTTGTGTCTGTAAAAATTCCTAAGGGCAGTAGAGTCTTTTTCTTTATTTTTGAGTCTGTAAAAACCCTAAGGGGCTGGTAGAATATTCCTAGTGTTGGGCTGCCTATAAATAGCACCCCAATCCCTAGGGTTTGGACTACCCTTTTGCTGAAATTGAATACTACTCTATTGGGTCATTTTTGCCTCTCACGTTTTCTCTCTCTTCTCCTGTTCCTTGCTTGCGCCGCCAGGGAGTTCTCCCACTATGTTTCTTGCCTTGCTTTTAATGTTGCAGTAAATGCTCTACTTCTTTGTGTGCTGCATCTGCAAGGTTTTTAATGACTCGTTTTCACCTTCAAAGCAAGTTTCCCTGTGATTTTTGAGCCCTTGTAGGCTTCGGCAGGTGTGAAGAAGCTTCTGTTCTTCACATACAGAGTACTAGTTCTTGCGATTTACAAGTAGTACTCCTCTGTAGCTACAGTTCTTCTGCGCCAGCTTTTTACTTTTACTGCTCCACTTTTCGATCTGGTTGATAGGACTAAAATCACTTTTTCTGACTGTCTCTGCGAAGTCATCCTTCTCTGTTCGAAGCCCCTCAGCTCAGTGAGGCAGGCTTCGATCCGACCATACTCGAAGGCTTCGTTTCAATCTTCGAGCTTTGTTTTGTATTCTGTGTTGCTGAGCTTCGAAGCATTTTTCTGATCGACAGCATTACATACTTCGAACAATAGCGCGAAGGGGCTTTGACCCTATCCGTTCGAAGTCCATACTTCGACACGTTTCGAGGTTGGGTTCGAAGCTTGTGGCTCCGCTAGGCCTCGCTCTAATTTCTGTGTAGCATGTCACCCTTCGCCTCTCTTTTCGGAGCTTGCTCTTTTCGAAGGTAGGGCATTGGCTTCGGACTTTCTTTTCTGTCGCGTGACAGACTTCGCTTCTTTGTTCGAAGGTTGTCCGTCTGCTTTGTGTGTTCGAAGCTTTTCTGTTCGAAGGTTGTGCTTCGAAGCTCTCGGTTCAAGGTGTGTTCGAAGTTTTGTCTTCGAAGTCCTCACTTCGAAGCAGGCTCCGACTTTATCACTTTGCTCCGAAGCTCTTGGTTCGAAGCTGTGTTCGAAGTCCTGTCTTTGAAGTACACACTTCGAACCAGGCTCCGGCACTGTTTTACTTCGCTCCGAAGTACACTTCGCTTCCTACAACTTCGAACTAGGCTAGACAGCGACACCTTCGGGATTTCGGACAGACTCCGTCACCAACCTCCGAAGCAGACGTCGACGTGCGAAGGGGGCTTCACCAAGACCCGAACAGGAGACAACTTTGGACAGTAACTTCTCTCCTCATCTTATACATACTTAGATCATTTCATTGAGAAGTTTAGGCCTGTTACACTTTGTTCATCTGTCTAGTTGCACTGCTTTAACATTACACTGTTTATCATCAGCTGCCTCTAGGTTAGAAACCTTTAGACTTAGGCCTTCTGTTCATTTTCTGCTGCACAGTCTTTTGAGGTGCGTTGGGTGTTGGGAGCAAGCCATTGATTCGAAAGAATTTTTAAGGCGCCCATTCACCCCCCCTCTGGTCGCTACTTTCGGTCCTACAGTAGAGGACTCATTTCCTTCTGTAAGCATTCTTTGCCCTCTTCCTTTGCATTGTAATATTTTAATTACTGATGTTTTGCTGTTAGTTGTAAGGACTGAGTATGGAGTATGGTATTGGACATAGCTGATAGCTCCGGCAATTCTGTTAAGGATACCTATGTTGGAGTATTTTTGCCTCCTTGATCTTTAGCTTTTTACTAGTACAGAATTTGCACATGAACATACAAAGTTGCTACTTGTGTGCTTCATGAAAAACTGGACTTTATTTGTTCATCACATCATTGTGTCACAAACCATGAAAAAACTTTGTATGCATATAACTTGGTTGATAATATGTTGCATTCTGTACAAGTGACACTGTTTTATGGCACAATTGGATACTGTTCTGATGGAACAACTTTCTGTTGTTGTTTTAAATTACTAATGTTTTGATGTTAGTTGTAAGGACTAAAATGTCTTGAACATTTGTGTATTAGAACAAGTTTGACAAGGCAAATTGGAGCGAAGAGAACACATATGTTTTTTGTGAACTTGCTATTGAACAAATGCGGCTAGGGAATTGCCCTGGTGGTACAATGAGTAGTAGAGGTTATAAGGAAATTGCAAAAAAAATTAAAAGAAAGGACTAACCTGAACCATCAAGTCAAACAATTCAGAAATAGATGGACACAATGCAAGACACTATATAGTTTCCACAAATGGTCCATGGCACAATCTGGATTAGGTAGAGCCCCAAATGGAGCAATAATTGCAGATGAAGATTGGTGGAAAACACACACGGAGGTATTGTCAAGTACAATAAATTACTTTGTCATCTTGGTATGCAATGTCTAATGAAGGTTTTGTTTTGTATGCATTGTAGAAAAAAGGAGAGTGCAAAAAATTCAGTAAGGGCATAACATACTATATTGATTTCTTACAGGAGATGTTCCATGGTGTGATTGTTGATGGAACGACCTCAACCATTCTGGGAGGTGTGAATATCGATGAGGGCGGTGCTGAATATGAGGACGATCTTGAAGATGGCATCGATAACAGTCCATTGAGTAATAACAGTCGGAAGAGGGGAAGTAGCACAACAGATACAGCAACAAGCCCACCAAAGAAGAGTAAGAATTCATTCTTTAAGATGTTCAAGGGGTTCATAGACACCATGCAAGCCGGTAGCTCACAAGATACCAACACCATAAGGGTTAAAGAAGAAATCAAGATGGAGTTAAGGATGAAGCAAAAGGAAATAGAGATAGAATTTAGGAGGAAGCAAAAGGAAATAGAGATGGAAGAAAGAAGGAAAACTCAGGAAAAGGAGGATCAAGAGATAGAACTTTGCATTACACTGGCACAAGAATGTGGTGCAACAGATGAGACAGAAGAGTTCTACATGGCTACAAAGTTGTTTGAAAAAAGTATAATCGAATCATTTTTTGAGCCATGAAGACAAATGAAGCAAGATTCAGCTGGTTAGCTAGGAGTTGCAGGGACAATAATAGATGAAGCTTGGCTGTTTGTATTCTCCCATGTCTTGACTTCTAGCGATTATTTTGTCATGTTTGAACTATTCGATGGTTTGTATGAACTATTTAGATGTTTGAGTGAACTATGTGTGGTGTTTTATTGCAATATGTGGTGGCATGATTTAACTACGTGTGCTGTTTTATTGCAATATGTGGTGGCATGATTTAACTATGTGTGCTGATTGATATTGTTCTATTTGTATAGGAGGATTCGTATTCTGATTCTGAAACTGATTCTGATGATGAGTACCTCATGACAAGTCAAAAGAGGAGAGCAATTGCTGATGTTAGTGCCATTGCTGGTATGTACTACTATGATACATACCTAAACAAAGCAAGTAGCAGAGTTCGTTCAGAATCTGGTTATGACTGGGTTATTAAAACACTAGGAAATAGGACATCTTGTTACAACATGTTTAGAATGAATAGGGTTGTGTTTGATAGGCTTCACAATCTCCTTGTCCAGTCTTATGGGTTGAACTCAACGAGGAAGATGTCATCAATAGAGTCTTTAGCTATGTTTCTATGGATTTGTGGTGCCCCTCAAAGCATGAGGCAAGCTGAAGATCGATTTGTTAGGTCAACTGAGACATGTAGTAGGAAGTTTGATAATGTATTGCAGAGTGTTACCAAGCTTGCAGGTGATATAATTAAACCAGTAGACCCTACATTTAGTACTATGCATCAGAGGTTACAATCTCCATGGTTCTCTCCGTTCTTTGATAATTGCATTGGAGCAATAGATGGGACACATGTGCCTGTTATAGTGCCACTTGATAAGGTTGTCCAACATACGGGACGACATGGGTACACTAGTCGGAATGTGTTAGCCATATGTGACTTCGATATGAGATTTACTTTTGTTGTTGAGGGATGGCCTGGGTCGGTACATGATATGAGAGTCTTCAAAGATGCATTGAACAAGTATGGTGACAAGTTCCCTCACCCACCTCAAGGTAATTCCTTGTCCTATGGTTCACTCCTTCACATAGTTGCAATATTTTGTATGTTTGTAACATTAGTAATATTGGTGTGCAGGAAAGTTTTATCTTGTGGACTCTGGGTACCCGAATCGACCAGGTTATCTCTCACCATATAAGGGTACAAAATATCATCTTCCAGAGTTTCGACAAGGACCACTTCCAAGAGGTAAAAAGGAGCTCTTCAATTATGCACATTCATCACTAAGAAATGTGATCGAGCGGTCTTTTGGAGTTTTGAAGATGAAATGGTGGATTTTGCGTGATTTACCGGCTTATCCAATGGCAAAGCAAAGCCAAATAATTATCGCATGCATGGCAATTCATAATTTCATTAGAGAAAATGTCGTTGGTGATGTTGACTTCGATATGGCGGATGGTGATGAGAACTATGTTGCACCGTTCGAAGTATCATCGAGTCAAGTAAACACCGGATGCAACCAACATGGCGACGAAGACCAAAATATGAATCAGTTTCGGGATTGGATAGCCGATGGATTGTTCAATAGGTTGTAGCTCACTTGTTTTCCTGATTTTTGTTTGTTTCACAATCACATTTTAATTTTCCTGGATGGTGTTTCTTTCATTGAAAAATGTGAACAACAAATTGCATTTTGTCCGTTTGTTGCGGGATTATTGTGATGGCAGCGAACGTCTTACAGAAAATACTCATTTTTTGTGCATTTTGAAATTGCCGGGAGTGGCAATAAACATGCCGGCCAGAATTTTGCTCCTGATGTGTGCATTTCAAAATTGGCGGGAGGGGCAACCAAAATGCCGGCCAAAAATTGGTGGGAAGGGTAGCAATTATTAGGGGTAAAGTGGTCATTTCATGGACATTAAATGTTGTTTAGTCCTTCGATCCAAACAGGGGTACTAAACTTTAGTCCGGACTAAAATAAGTAGCTTTTAGTCCCTAAATATAAGCAGCGCAATCCAAACAGGGCCATAGTCTATCTCAATCTTCCCACTCTCCACACATTTATAGATGTAATGAAACTTTGTGTTAATATTCTTACTTCTGTTGTGGAGAATAAGGTTTTTACTAAGAGCAACTCCAATAGTAGCCCTAAAATCAGACCCCCTGTTTTTGATTTGAGGGTTCACCATATTTTTGAGAGTTCTGTTTTCTGTGTTCCACTCCAGCAGTGGCTCTCAAACAGAGCCCCTATTTTCAATTTCCACCATTTCTTCACACACTATACACGTGTATTTGATAAAATCATAGTATATGATAAATTATTTATTATTTCATAATGAATGACAATATTTAAATATTCAGATTTTAAATGCAAATAAAATATTCAAATTTAAATATAAGAACATAATCATCAATCATATTAAACAATAAGAACATAATCATCTATCATATTTGAATATTCAAAATTTTAAATTCAAATACAAATATTCAAATTTAAATATAGCAACATAATCATCTATCATATTAAACAATAGAAACATAATCATTTATCATATTTGAATATTCAAATTTAAAGATTCAAAATTTTAAATTCAAATACAAATATTCAAATTTAAATATATAAACATAATCATCTATCATATTAAACAATACGAACATAATAATATAGCATATTTAAATATTCAAATTAAATATTCAAAATTTTAAATTCAAATACAAATATTCAAATTTAAATATAGCAACATAATCATCTATCATATTAAACGATAGGAACATAATCATCTATCATATTTGAATATTCAAATTTTTAAATTTTTAAATTCAAATACAAATATTCAAATTTAAATATAGCAACATAATCATATATCATATTAAACAATAGAAACATAATCATATATCATATTTGAATATTCAAATGTTTAAATGTAAATACAAATATTCAAATTTAAATGTAAATACAAATATTCAAATTTAAATATAGGAACATAATCATCTATCATATTTAAATATTAAATTTTATTAATTCAAATAAAAATATTCAAGTTTAAATATAGCAACATAATCGTCTATCATATTAAAAAATAGGAACATAATCATCTATCATATTTGAATATTCAAATTTTAAATTCAAATACAAATATTCAAATTTAAATATAGCAACATAATCATCTATCGTATTAAACAAAAGGAGCATAATCATCTATCATATTTGAATATTCAAAATTTTAAATCCAAATTTAAATATATGAACATAATCATCTATTATATTAAACAATAGGAACATAATCATCTATCATATTTAAATATTCAAATTTTTAAATACAAATTTAAATATCCAAATTTAAATATAGAAACATAACCATCTAAACAACAGGAACATAATCATCTATCATATTTAAATATTCGAATATTTAAATACAAATATTCAAATTTAAACAAGTGGGAAGCGTGCGTCCACGTGGCGCAGATGAGAGCCGGGATAGGGAGCCTCTAGGGATGAGGGCTTGGTGGCCTATTTTGAGAGCCCTCCTAGTTTTGAAAGCCGAGTAGAGGCCCTGTTGGATCTCGATTTTTCTCACAGGCTCTCAAAAATGAGTTTGATGTCTCAAATAGGGGGCCTATTGGAGTTGCTCTAAGAGCAGTGGTAGACATACTGTCTATCTTCAAGCTTGGCGACAAAGACTCTGTTCCTGTCATCCTTTCATCATGCATGAGAGCCACACATCTTGACACGCTGCTATCGCCCCTATGATGTATTTAGCTTCACAAGAGGAGAGTGCCACCACTTTTTGCTTCTGAGATTGCTATGAAATTGGCATGTCATCAATGAAGAAGATGAGGCCAGTGGTGTTTTTTCTATCGTCGATGTCTCCCCCAAATCGCTATCACTGAAACCCCACTAGGAAAGGCTTCTCATTTTCTTATTCAGTGTAGACGATACCATAGTCGATGGTGCCCGAGATGTAGCGCAGTAGGTGTTTCACGACCACCAGATGATTTTTCTTAGGATTCTCCATGAACCTTCTTACAAAACTGATGGCGAACGTGATGGCAGGACGAGTGGGCACCAGATATCGTAGGCTCCCGATCGAACTCCAGTACATAGTGGCATCAACTTCTGCTGCAATGCTGTCTTTCTTGAGCTTTAGGCGCACCTCTATTGGGGTATGGCTGGGGTTGCAATCCTTTAGACTAGCCTTTTCAAGCAATTTGCGAGCATATGCTGCCTGGCTCAACGTGATGCTCCCCTTGCTTTGCTTCACCTCGATTCCAAGATAATACAATAGCAGCCCCAGATCACTCATGCAAAACAGGCACTTCATTTCATCTTTGAATGCCTTGACCTCCTCTACACAGGCTCTCGTGATGATAAGGTCATCGACATAAACACCAGCAATTACCCACGATGATGCTATGCCTCAAGTGTACAACCCATGTTCACTAGCGCATTTGATGAAACCAAGATCATGTAGACTACTGTCCAACTTCTGATTCCATGTGCGTGGGGCCTGCTTGAGCCCGTACAGGGCCTTCTTTAACCTCAACACATTGCCTTCATGTCCAGCAGCCACAAACCAGGGGGCTGCTGCACGTATACTTCCTCTTGTAGATCACCATTTAGAAACGCCGACTTGACATCCATATGATGCACAAGCTAGCATCCCCATGCTGTCATGGCGAGCACCATCCTCACTGGCTCCATTCTGTCCACCGAAGGAAATACTTATGCGTAGTCGATCCCGGCTTGCTGAATGTATCCCTTCGCGACTAGTCGAGCTTTATACTAGACGATGGTGCCCTTTTCATTTCATTTTAGTTTGTAGATCCATTTCAAACCAATTGGATGATGGCCTAGTGGGAGGTCGATGAGGGTCCATGTACCATTTGCTTGATCAAAGACATTTTCTAGACCATTGCCTTTCTCCAGTTCTCCTCACTGCGTGCCTCCTCAAACGTGGTGGGCTTGTCCCCAAATGCAAACAACAGCTCAGCGTCCAGAGCATGCCTAGCCAACCTAGAGGTGATGAAGGGCCGATGACATTGTTGAGGGTGCAGAAACATAGAGGCACATCGTCGTCGTGCTGCGCGTCGAGGTCCAACGCCCCACTAGGTGGCGAGACAAACTTCATTGACTCCCCTGGTGAGTCGAGTGGTCCTGCCATGAGAGGCATGAACGACTCTGGGCCACTCGTAGTCAGCGTAGGAGTTTGTGGTGGCGCAGTTGTTGGTGATCCTATAGAAAATGGTGATGAAGGCTCCAACGTATCCTCCTTAGAATCATTCCCCCAGAAACAATAGAGCCCTCGAGCACCATCATGTACTCGACGAGGAATGGCTTGATGTCGACGGCATCGAAGACATGCTGCCCTTCATTCTATTTCCATGCGTGACCTTCATCAAACATGGCATCACGGGAACGACAACCCACTTGGTATTCAAATTGAAGAAAATTGTATGCCTTGGATCCCGACTCATATCCGATGAACACCATTGGTGTACTTTGATCATCTAGCTTGCTCTGGTGTTTGTCGGTATTCTTGACTTGCACCAAGCATCCAAAAACTCAAAAGAAATGCACATGTGGCTTATATCCATACCAAGATTTGAATGGAGTCATCCCCTCCACGCTTCTCATCAGTAACAGATTGAGAATGAACATGATCGTGATGACCTTCTCGCCCCAGAAGTAACTAGGAATGCACATCGCCTTGATCATGTTCCTCTCCATGCTAAGCATGGTCTGGTTTTGCCACTCAACCACTCCATTTTGTTGAGGTGTGTAGGGAGCGATGAGGTGGCGCTGGATTCCTTGCTCGAAGCAGTAGTCGCCTAACGTCTTTGTCATGAATTCTCTGCTGCAATCTCTACGCAGATTGTCCATCTTGCGCCTAGCCTCTTCCCGATCTTGCAGATAGATGATTGTAGTTGTGGCTTCATCCTTCGATCTTATCATTGTCTAAGGCGTGCTCGGGCTAGAGAGGTCCGTGTTAACCAACTTTATACAGTGAGTGGCACGGAACTTGCTTGCCATCGGAAATAGATGTCGATGTTGCTTTCTGACTAGGCAAGCATCACACACTTGATTAATTTGCTCGATCTTTGGTAGTACGTGAACCATCACCTTCCTCGCCAACTCCCTTAGCCCCTAGAAGCCGAGGTGTCCATACCTAGCATGCCATCGCCATGCCATCTCGTCGCTCCTTGCTGCCAGGCACACCAGCTTGTCGATGTTGAGATGGAGGACATAAAGATGACTTGGAGAGTGAGGCACCTTCGCCAGGAGCCATTGTCATTGATCCCAGATGCAGAGGAAACCGCCCTCTAGGAGAATCTTGTGTTGGGACATAGGGAAGCTACGTTAGCCAGCAATTTTAAAAATTTTGCTCCCAAACCCTGGAACCATGCGCATGAGGGATCATGAATCATTACCTTCTAACGTGAGACACACTAGTGTAGGGGAAGAAGATGTTGGGGAAGTGCGTCCTCGCTTATCCTTGTCTCACTCCGCTTGTTCCTCGATGATCCAATTGGCGAAGACCGGTGATGTCTACGTGTAGAAGCCCAAAAGCACCACTATACAAGGATCGTCTCTATGGAGTCCACATGTACATGGATGAGATTGATCTCATGCCGGCGTGCTAGCATCGATTGTGAGATTTGGGAGAAAATCTGATTCAACCTTTGAGATCTAGATAGGGAGGAGAGGTGTGGTGGCTATGGTTAGATCTGTTGTAAATAACTATTGATCTGATATCCATGACCTCCTCCTCCCTTTATATAGAGGTTAGGACGCAGAGTCCAAATCTAGATAAAAGCCCAACAGATCCACTTTGTTCGCCCACCCTAGAACTTTGATCCTAGATCGGAACTTCCGACCTGGAATCTGGTCTACAACCTAGAAATTATCGGAACTTTTGATATTCCTATCAGAACTTCCAATAAGCCCAATTTCTGATTCCAAATTGGAAGTTCCAGTTTGAACTCTCTGTCTCTAAATCAGAAATAATCGGAACTTCTGATTCCAATCAGAACTTCCGATTTGAGCTCTCAGTTTCTTAAACCATAAATCATCGGAACATCTGATTTGAGATCTCGGTTTCTAATTCAAAAAATAATCGAAACTTCCGATTACAAATCAAAATATTTGATCCTCCGAGAATTTTCTGGGCACAATTCCTTCATCTTGTATCCATCCTCCTCCAGCTACCCAAGACTTACAATGTTTGTTGTCAGCTTGGGGATGTGGTAAACTCTTATAAGCATATGCTGCTCCCTGTTCTTACAGGTGTAAAGAATGGATCCACGCCCCTCGATCCTGACCACGGAGCCATCACCGAAGCGCATAGTCTCACAGATGCCTATGTCGATGTTGGTGAAAGCAGAGTGCACCAATGTCATGTGATTCATCGCACCGATGTCAAGAATGCAATGGGCGCTTTCGCCCCACTGTCCCCACCGAGTTGGACAAAGAGCATGTCTTCTTCAAGATGAAGGGGAAATTTTCTGTCATTGGCGTCATAGAGCTGTGTGGAGGTTGAGGAAGACACCGCATTGATAGACGTTGCTGCCACCACTAGATTGGCCTCGACCTTCTCCTCCACTTGGGTTGTATGGTTTGTAGCATCACGGTTCTTCTTGTGGCAATCACGAGCCTAGTGGCCCATTTTCTTGCAGTACCTGCATTGGTCATCGGCGAGCTCCTTATCGTTGTTGCCTCTAGCCTTGGGCAGTATAGAACCTCCGCTTGTTCCACCAGGTCCACGGTCGCACCACCACTTTTGCTATGAGGATGAGCCTTTTGATTGTCCCGAAGATCCCCCACCAGAGATTTGCATATTTACTGCAACACGCGTGTCAAGCTCATCCTCCATGAGGTTGAGGTTGGCGATGGAGCCAGATCCACCACCAAAATCGCAATGCTCTTTTGTAGTCTTGAGCTGTACGATTAGTTCTTCCATGGAGAATTCACTAAGGTCGAGAAGGGTCTTGATCGACATTGCAATTTGGTCGTACTTGTCCGGTAGCGCTTGTAGGAACTTGCGCACGATCTCCACTTCCTTTCAAGCATCGTTGAGAACCGTGAGTTAGTGAATGTTAGATTAATCTAGTTGTTTTTGCATTATTAACATATTTAATTGGTACATTGTGTACGGACACTACGGAGTGAGTTAAGTAGTTTGGTATTGCATGTAATTAGCTAGCTAGTGCAGTCTGCATGCATGGAAGCAGGAACTAGTCTTGCGAGCTAGTGGAGCAGTGACCACAAGACTCGGATGATTAGTTGCGTGAGAAGTGGACGTTGAGTCATGGCGCTAGAAGCGGATCAGTCGTTAGCTAGCCATCGCATCATATGTGTTTTATTATTTAAGCATTGTAAGTAGTTTCTTCAATGAAGTGGAAATAGAGAGAAAGCGTGGCTGGGTTTACAGCCCATCACAAAAGTGCTAGCCTATCCATTGTGTTGTGTACAGTGCGGTGAGTGAATCACCAAAGGAGTTCACGTCCAAGTTTTTTCACGTGAGTTCCATTGCTTGTGAGTGCACCCAACAGAGAGGGAGGTATAGTGAGCGTTGTGATAAACACTTAGAAGAGGAGCGATTTCTAACAATTGGTATCAGAGCAAGCGTGTGTGTTGCAGCAATGTCTCTCGATGGTTCCGTGTACACGCCGCTAGCCCGTCGTAGCAGCAGTAGTGGTGGCAATGGAGTCGACGGTGGTCATGAGTCGATCGTTGCAACAAGTGACGGAAATGGGGGTGACTCTACGTTACCCCGTGCTTGCGGAGAACAACTACGGGGTGTGGGCGGCAGTGGAGGTCAATGAAGCGGTCGATGACAAGAAGGACCAAATGGATCTCGCCGCCATCATCCAAGCAGTGATGGAGGCTATGGTGCTAGCCATCGCCGAAAAGGAGACGGCAAAGGAAGCTTAGAACACACTCCAGGAGATACACATTAGAGAAGAGCGAGTTCGGAACGCGAACGTACAGACTCTCAAGAGGGAGCTTGAGAGGATGTACATGGAGGATGCGGAGACAATTGATGAGTATGCTATGAAGCTAACCACAATTGTTAACAAAATTTGTGCACTTGGTACCAAGGTGGAGGAGACCACCGTATAGTGGAGAAGCTTTTGCATACCGTCCCTGAAAAAATTCAGCACATCATCAGCACATCAAGTACTGGGGCGATGTGACGAAGATGACAGTGGTGGAGGCCATTGGACGCTTGAAGGCGTTATGAAGCATCCATGGCAGGGCGTCGACGTGACAAGAAAGGAGGACCGCAACTATTAGTTGCACTTGAAGAACCACGACTCACATGTGCCGAGTGGGAGGCCCATCGTTGCTGAATAGAAGCGCCAATGGTGAGGGCTCCGGCAGCAACGGTGACAAGAAGAAGTACCGCGGAAAATTCGACAAGTCAAAAGTGTGTGCTATAATTGTCAAGAGTTTGGGCATTTCGCTGATGAGTGTCCTGAGCTGAAGAAGGAAAGGGCTTCTTCATGTCATAGCAGACACTGATGATGAATCGACATGCTGTGATGATCAATGAGGAGATGTCAAATAAAAACAACAAGTTAGGGGGTGATTGTGTTGATAGCAAAAAATGGCATTAATGGCTAGATCGTCAAAATATCAATTTGGTGATTTGGGCCGAAAATACACATGTCCAGGGTCTGTCTGAAGCCCTACAGGGCCCGAAGTCCATTGAGCTATGGGCTCTGAAAGCCTCTAGCCAGCCCATGGGCTTCAGCAGGGAAGCCTTCAGAGGCCCACGCCACCGAAGCCTTCGGCCCGAGGAGCAGGCCTCGACGGGCCTGGCCGAAGCCACTTCGACAGAGATGGAGTTGTATGCGATTCTAGCTCAATTCTTATCTCCATCCGGCCGGATTAATAGTAGATTAGATTAGAATTAAGCCCCTATAAATAGAGAGGCGAGGCCAGCGTAGAGGCCCCCCAACTCAAACAAAACCAAAGCCCTATGCTTTGATCGTATTCACTTTACCTTTATTTTCCTGTACTTCTTCGTGGGGTTTGCCTGGAAGCCCTCCGCCGGCCACTACAGAACAGTGGTAACCCTTGTTACTTCGCCTGTGAAGTATCCGCTAATCTACGTAACAGATTGCTACCTACGTACTAGTGCAACACTTAGCAAAATTTGGTCCTCAGACCGAATTAGTACTTCGAATCATCTTTGTTGCAGGTTCCTACATTCGGAGCTACTCGTCGGAGGAGTCCGGAGCTGAGAGATCAGTTTCGAAGGTCACCAGGACACCCTTCGGCGGGACCTGCAGGCTCGACAATAGGCTTCACCAGCATACTTCGTCGCACGGGCTTCGCCACGACCATACTCCACAGGATGAAGTTGCGCTCGCGCGTGGCCCTCGCGTCATTATTCTGTAGTTTGGTATCAGAGATCTCATGCGAACCCGTTGTTCGGAGGTGATCGCCGCGTCCAGATCCGTTCGGAGTCCATCTTCAGTCGGATCAGTCCGAACGCCAAAGCACCCTTCGGCGGAGTACTCCACGCCGGACGCCGAAGGTACACTTCGGTGACCCTTCGCACTAGACTTCGAACCAGACGGGCTCCGACTGGTTTGCTGATTTTATTCTGTTTAATCTATCTCTTCGGCTAATTAGATTATTTTGTGTAATCTGATTGCCTGGCGACTCCACCCCCCTTATCATGTCTAAGGCTAGTCAGAACGCGACGTCGGTGCCACGTCGCTTAGGCTTGTTCCAAAGTATCCATGCACTTTTGGATCGTCAAACTGACCCAAGTGCGGGGGCAGGTAACACCTGTATCACCTCGTTTATCTTCTTTAGAAATTGAGCAAAAATAGCCGTATTGATAGATCAAGCCATTAGCGCTTCGCTAGCCAACCGTTTAGATTCGGCAGTCAGCTCCCAAGTGGAGGCAACTCTTAGGAGGTTCGGCTTTACTGAGGCCGTACCCCCAGTTCCTATGCTAGTGCACCTCCGACAAACCACGTATGGTAGGACTAACGACAACACTAGTACAATCATGTCTCCAGCCTCAACACTTATGGCCGAGACCATCATTACACCTACGGTCAAAATAACACTGCATACCACACACCACCACCTGCACCAATACCCGCGCTCCCCGCACCACACACGCAGACGCCCGACACGAGCACATACAGATAGCGCGTAGGGAAGAGGCCCATGGCGACACACGATATCCCACGCGTGTCGCGCCCCCGCATGAGAGGCGCACACAAGCAACATACCAAGATGCATAGAGAGCAGGTCCGCGCACTATTTAGAGAGTGTGCCGGCTTCGTGCCGTCGCGCCCCGATTTAATAAATCAGGACCTTTATTGAAATTCCAGAGAAAATCATAAACCAAGAGTTCATCATGCGACCACGTACAAATACGAGCAATCATTCACGTTTCGTAGACCGTATTAATACAAAAGTGAATAAAGGTGAAGAGAAACTAATAAAACAAAGGGCCCTATGAGACGCCTCCTTCCAGTCCTCCTTGACTGGGTCGCTATCCAGACCTTAATCCTCCTCGAAGTAGTGGGCTCTGGTGGTGTAAGTCAACGGGGTGAGTACACGTACTCAGCAAGCCACCGAATGCAAATATAATGCAAGGTAATAATAAGGGAGATAGTGGCTATTTTTGCAAAAAGCATAATTTGTAAAGCAATTAAATGTGAACAATTTATTAGTACTGAAACCTAAACATGTGTATGCATCATCATCTTCTAACTCAAGGGGTACAGTCAGCCCCACCTCGCTCAACGTCCTTACATGCCATGAGTAACTCAACCATTCAAACAATAGTAAAACTAACTGCGAGTAGTCACACAACCCGCCCTTGACTGTGGCTCGGCTTTTCGAAAGATTAAATACTCTGGTCAGAGATGTACCACTGTACCCACAGGCACGCACTCATCCCATACCAAAGTGTAATAAGATGACCCATACCACGGGAACTCGTGCCAAAACTTCCATATGGTCCTCCTCGACCGACAGCACCCTCTTATGGGTTCATGGTGTCCCGACACGTCGAGCCTCACCATACCCCCTTGAGCCATGTCGGTACAAGTCACCCGCAGGTTGCCCCTTGCCCCTCCACTATGGGCATCGAGTCGGATTGTTCCATACTTTCAGTTAGGACTTACCATTAGACTTGTGGTTGGTACGAAAGTGCTTTGCAACAGATCCCGCAGACCGATCCTTATGTGCCCCGGGTGCGACCAACCAATGCCCTAGCTTGCACCCGGAACCCACCATACTTATAACATAGCCAACTCCACAGAGTCCAGAGACAGAATAACGGGGAACTTTCATATAGTAGAATCCATCTATCTACGACTCATTCTTTTTATCCTATGAGTTGTGCCCGTACATTGGGCACTAGCTAATATTTTATAGTAGAGTGACAAGGAGTTAAGGCTCAATAAGCATGGCTTGGGTTTGCACACAAGGACGGGGATCTAATAAATATAATGTAGGGCTTGATATTTGACTAATGCAATATTATCCTATGAGTTATAGCGATAATTATTAAAACATGGGCTCAATGATGATCAAAATGGGGGTGACTGACTTGCCTTGATCAGCAAAGGGTGAAGGTGGAACCTTGGGATAGAACTCCGGCTCCTCGACGAACTCGTAGTCTTCTTGATATGGAAAAAAGTAAACCATACATTCAATAAAGCATCACAAACATAAGCATACCAGTTTTATGATTTAAATATGTGGATTGAGCTTTATTGTACTGAAGTATATTTATTAATATCAAGGTTAAAGTTTGGGGTTTTTCCTTATTTATTTCATGAATTATTAATTATCCCTAAGGGGTTTTATTTATTTTTCCATATTATTTTGTGCTAAAGTAACATACTGTTTTATGGCATTATTGTGTAGAGAATAAAATGCTGAATTTAATAAAATTGGGATGGTGAAATTTGGAGTTAAAATGAGCAAGTTTGAATTTCAAAGTTTAAACTAATTTCTGGAATTATTTAAACCTGGAAATGGGTTTAGTCACGGTGAGCAGGCCCACGGTGGACGGCGCACTGTGCGTGGACCGGATCAACCAGAGCCGTTGGATCTGATCCGGCGGCTAGGCGCGAGGCGAGAGGCTTAAGT